>OV884013.1:15775948-16975948 GCA_930367205.1 Acanthosoma haemorrhoidale | reverse complement strand
ATTATACGCCCGAAACAAAAATACAGTCCAGATAGTGGACTGCAAAGGGGGAACCGGCTCCAAAAAAAGCAAAAACTGTTTTTTCGGTTGGGAAAGTGATGGCGACTGTTTTTTGGGATAGTCATGGAGTTATTTTAATCGATTATCTTCAAAAAGGAAAAACCATTAAAGGAGCATACTACGCATCATTACTTGACAAGCTGAAGGCAGAACTTGCGGAAAAACGGCCACATTTGCAGAAAAAGAAAATCCTGTTCTTTTTGTTCCCTCATCTAAAAATTGCGCTCGGAGGCCAGAGATTTTCGTCAAATGAAGAGGCAATCACCTTCGTGAACGATTATTTTGCAGAGAAAAACGCCAAGTACTATTTGGATGGGTTACAGATATGGGAGAAGTGTGTAGAGTTACAAGGAGACTATGTTTAAAAATAAAAAAAAATTCCTGAAAAAACGTCTTCTATCTTTGTTAGGTCGGAAAATCTTCAGACCACCCTCGTACGTCTAACAGTCGGCACCGTCATGTAGACATACATACTATGTCGAGACGTTGTCCGTAAATACACTTGATGAAAACATAACATTTCTTTTTCATCGATCCACAACGGTTCATCACTTCATCTCAAGTTTTCATCTCAGTCATCTCAACACTAGTTTTATAAAGAGAGATGATATTTTACATGATTTTTTTAAATTTAATTATCTATATTACTTAACAGATAAAATTCAAACAAAACACTCGGGCCTCTCAGGAAATCTATTTATTTAAATGCCAATGTTTCAACAAAATTCATGATTAAAAAAGGAAAAGTTAATTTTTTTTCGTACAGAAGATACTATTTATTCCATCACAGCATATATTACTAATAAAACAATTACTAACCGTCTGTAATTGACTAAGGGAACAATTATCAAATATAATTTGTCACTTAGAATGTAATTATTTATAGAGAATATATAGCAATACATATATACTGTGTGGGGCTTTTTTCATTAATGAATGAAAAAATGTTTGATTTTTTAAAACATATCAATGGGCGACGTATTCTGATGGCTGTGTCAGATCCCAGTTAACCAATTAATTAATTAATATCTTGGTATGTATGTAAGATGTTCTCTGCTTAGTACATATTTCTTAAACATAGTATGACTGCAGACATACATAATATGTCGGAAATCTTTCATTGATAAATTCTATCAAAAGTCGATATCTCAACAAATAATCCACTCAAATATACATTCGCCTTTAACTATTAAATCTCAATCAATGTTTTTTATTATTATTTATTAGTATAAAACGCTCTCATACACTGTGAAGATTGATTTGTCTATAACGTCTACAGAGACTACGGATCCTCGGAACCATTATAAAAGACCACGTGACCCCATCCTGTAGCCAGAGGGAATAAATGGAACAGTTAATGAGACAGTATAGACACGAGACACCTCAGAAAGAAGCTAACAAGTGTTCGTTCCCCAATGGAACACATGTGCCTGCCACATGTTGTTCTGTTGCCACAAGTGTGTAGTCTTGTGTTTGTTCGAGCTCAGTGTCTCTGTATGTGGATGAATGCTCCCGAAATTGCTGCCCCGAAGTACCTGCAACTGTATTAATAAGTTATTATCTGGTGTAGAGGTTAATGTTCTCGGTACAAATTCATCTTCGTATAATAGTTCCGTAAACAGAGTGAACATCAACACACGAAGGGTCGCACATCATCTGTTTTTTTGTTTTTGTTTTTTTCCTGTAATTTGAATTTAATACAATGTAAAAATATAAGCAAAAGAATTGACAAACTTTCTCCTCTTTCTGCTATGCGCAAATGCATTTGAAGGAGGTTGGGTTACATAAATCAGATTGACGTTAATAGGAAATAATATGAATACAAATCTAAAAAAAAAAAAATCTGAACCCTTTCTATGTTTTGAGAGGTCAGTGGAGTGTTTAGCTGTATAAAAAAATATTAACTGAATTCATGATTTATAATAAAAAAATGTCCTGGACTCCTTAATGAGGATATCTTAATTTTCCCGATTTACGAGCATTTCAAAAGGTTCATTAATGATAAAAAAGTCCTTCCTAGAGACGACATATGAAGAACTTGAATGTCTGAACAGTATTTAGTCATCACTCACCGGCGGTAAAAAAATAATGTTTAAATAGGAACTGCTAAATATTTGGATCCAGAGCAGCAAATATAATTATTACACTTTATTATTTGTTTTTTGCTTCGTTGCTAAGGCGCCATTGACGTAGGCAAATGTCAGCGATACGGAAAACTGATTCGGTCACTAGGATTGTATAACCTATAGCAGGCAGTGCAATTAACAATTAATTATTTTCTCCTATCATCTCCTGTTTGAGAGATACTCGATGAGCTCTTCCCGGTGGACAAAATTAATTTTGTTGAATATTTTGGCCATCTGAGAATTGACGATACAGTAAGCTCGCATGAGAGATGGAAAGGCCACGTTTAGTGACCGCACCAGTACACTGCAGACGGCGTAATTGAGAGCTCATTTTTTGGGTGAACTTATTTGATCTTGCGTGGTACAAGTCAGTACAGGTATTATCATAGTCGACAAATTTCCCAGGCTTACTAGGTTGTTTCGATGCTTTTTTTTTTTTTTAAGTTTATTACGACCATATGCTCAATATATTATATAATGTATGTATGATAAATCAAACATATTTTCAAATAACAGTATGCATGATATGGCAGTACACTGCAAGAAATACCAGAAAACAAAACAAAAAGTAATGAATAAACTGTAACGTTATAATATTTTTCTGAGTATTATAACTCCAAAAGGGTTATTTAAGTAGAAAATCTTATTGACATCTTCTAATTTACGGAAAGGCTTATAATTTTTTTTTTTATTATTATATCTTGTTCTAAATTGTAGTCCTGATAATGCTCCAATAGGCGAAACGTTAATTGTAGATGTGTCTTGTCAACACAAAGATTATTGGGAGAGTCTTAAGCTTATTGCCTAAAATATAAAGTCGTATGCTACAATTTAGTTCGCTCAGTCAATGAAGCTAATGCGTTTTTCTCTTTAAGTTTGTCATTGATTAAAGTCTAATTCCGAAGAGGTCTAGTGACACCTTTTCATATTATTAATTGGGATGTAAGAATGTATTCATACTTACCAGTGGAGCTTCCCTCTCTCCCTCTTCAACCCTTTCGCTACGAGTTGGCGTCCAGAGATGGCAAGAGAGCCACAGACGCTCAGGACATGAGTGAGGATGATGGCCAGTGCCAGGAACACCCGACATCAATTGACAATATGTGGTGAGGCCACCTCAGGAGGATTGGTTGTAAGGATGAGTGTTACTGGATAAGGGGTTGACAAGAAGATTTGTTGGAGCAGATAGGTTTTTGTGGAAAATCTTGAGGGTACATGGTCGAGGGCAGTTGGCACATAGAGATGTCTGTGAACTAATAAGTTTGTAATGCAAACTCGAAGTTCTTCTCCAAAGTTCTGAAGAATTTGGTTTGGAATGTTTGGATTCGTTTGATGTTCCATGTTTTGGCTACCCCCATCTTTTTATATTACCAGTAGTTTACAGTGACATCTTAAGTGGTCGTTAGTGACAAATGTGATTGTGTACTTACCAGTCACTTTAAACCTGTCCAAATAGGTTGGGTTAGTTTTGATTTGGTATTTTCTGTGTTGATTTTATTTCCATGCTAATACTACTCGCTTTTCGGTTAGTTGTTTAAGCCATTGCTCACCAACTTTCATTTGAACTTCCATAAAAGTTACAATACACAGGTTTTCATTCAATAGTGGGGCCACCACAGAAACCGCTATAGTTTCTGGCTTTAGTTTTGAACTGCTTTACAACGAAATATAAATAAAAAAAAAATGTATTTTACTGTTTTGTGTATATCATTGTTTATACTGACCAATCATTTATTCATTTATGTACTCAACCATCCTTGAGTTTTAAACACTATTATATATTACAACGAGAATGTCATAAAACTGCCATTCCTAGTATTTGTAGACACTACCGAAAACGAAGGTATACGGCAGCGATTGCTTCAAAGGCTTCAATGCTGGGAACAACCTTCAAGACGCACCTGGATCGGGGTGCCCTCCAGGAAGCTGTATTTACAATTTAGTATATAAACGGGTCTATTTATTCAATTCAATAAAATTATGGTATTATTTATTATCTAACTCCATTGGCGTTATTAAGAGAGTTTGTTCTTGCAAAAAAGCTACCTGTTCGGGATATAAAAAAGAACTTGAAAAGGGAGAATTCAACGCGGTGACAAAAAGAAGGTGAGCCTCATCACCTAGTGTGAATATAAGACTGAGTACTATTAACATCAAACAATTTATTGTATTATGCACTCCTCCAAATGCATTTAAATGCAGGAAGAGGAGAAATTTGTAAGTCGATTATTATTTTGTTATTTTTCTTTTGTACATTGTATTTGAGGTTTTGAAATAAAAAAAAAAAAAAAAAAAAAAAAAGAGAATTCAACTAGTGGAAGAGTAGAATAGCTAGTTAGGAACTAGTTACTCGAACTAGTTAGGAACGACTTGTCGACAGTTAAATAATCTTGTAGAGGAGAGTCTTTTAAAAGAAAAGAAAGAAAAGCTTTATTATGAAGTACAAGCAAAAGACTGGTTATACTAATATTAAGAGTTACGTTACTACATACTGGGTGGAATGTCTAGGGACGAGGGCTAATGCTGAGACATATATGAAAAGGATAACATTCTGGGAAGTCGGGAGGTCTTGGAAGGATATGGTTGCTTACTTAAAAATGACAGGAACCACCAGTGACTTCCATGAAGTCACGAGGCAGGTATACAGTACTGCTCAAGCCCCTTCTACTTTTAGCATTATGTATAATATTAGCATTATAATATTCTTAGCATTATAAAACTGATGATGATGATTAATTGCTCTTTTACTGGGAGACAGGACTTGTAGTGACCATACGAGGATCAGTAAGTGAAATGCGAAGTCAGTGTAACATAGTTTCATGAAAAAAGAAAGTTTGAATACTTGTTACATAGCAACAAATACATCTTCACTTCAAGCTTTGTTGTCAAAGACAAAGTTGGATAATGATTGATCGCAGAGTAAGTGGAATTATATATATCCGTGTTGTTGACATAGCACTGCAAAGTCTTGTTAGAATTTTGTCTTTCGTCTGGGAGTGTGTTTTCTGGATAGGTAATTAGCTGGGAGCTGTGGGCCTACAGGAGTGGAGATAACACGACATCCGACGACTGTGGGTGTATCGGGTTTGCCATTCGCTGTCGGGGAAATTTTTCCCGGTCCGTAGTGACATTTATATAATATTCGTTTTTAGCTGAAATGTGTACTTCAGTTGAGACATAGGGTCGACCCTTCCTTTGTTCTTTTACAACCCTTCCCCTAGCCCTAGACTACCTGCCTCCAGCAAAGGACCCCACACTGACACCTCCATTTTAGTAACCACTTTACGAAGAAGTTGAAGCAAACACGCACGAAGTCTTACCGGCTTACGCATTTATTAACCTCCCCCAATCTATCACTGCGTCTGAAGATACTGATCTACAAGAGTATACTCAGGCCTACTCTGCTGTATGGTGCACCGCTTTTTCGTCATCTGACGTACACGACAGCTCGGCGACTCCAACAATTTCAAAACGGTATACTGATGAAAGTGGTCAGAGGTACTTCATTCGAGCAGCGGAGCAACAGTGAGCTTCACGAGATCTTTGAGCTGCCTACGGTGGATGAATTCATCCAACGTAGACATATCAAATTTTTCGACTCCCTGCAATACTTTACAAACCCGGTGTTTAACACTATAACCCCCGCTCCGTTCCCCCCATCGATGGCAGGACGCGGTCGCGGCTGGAACACTTTAGTCTTAGGTTCTAGGTATAGGTTTTAGTTTGTTTTGTTTGTTTTTAGTGTTTAGTGCCGGTAACAAGCTGAAGGTGAAGCTCATCACCTAGTGTTGTGGATAAGGTTATGACTTTTTATACTACAGATTGAATGTATTTATATTATGCCCTCCTTCGAATGCATCAGTGCATCGCAGTACGAGGAGCAGCTTGTAACTCTATAAAAATTTCATTGTAGTTCTTTCATTGTATTATTTTTGAGGTTTGAAATAAAAAAAAAAAACCCACACCTGTGCTTTAGCCTTAGCCGAGGAATGTCCTAGCCTAGTGCTGTAATTCATTCATATTTGTATATATATATATCAGTGTTTTGATTGTTATTCATAATAAAGTTTTTTAAAATACTATCCTCGAACAAGATTATTTAAATGTTATACAAAGTTTAGCTCTCTATATCAGAAAAAGTTTTTTTTTGTATTATAGGTAGTTAAATAAACTAATGAGGTATATTAGTTTTATATACTTTATTTAATGACTTAAATAAAGTCACATATCCAAGATACATCATACCGTAAAAAATACTCGTATGTTATAACCCGTGCCATGTTAATGATAAAAGATCGCATTGCAAGTAGAGAATAAAATTAGAATATAAATAGGCGAAAAATAGTGTCATTACCATTAGGTCTTATACTCGGAATTAAATTCTTCCGTTTCTGAGAAAAATTTTTAAATATTTTATCACTGAATGAATATTTTTATATTTATTTTTATTAGGGGTGTTATGGACAGTTTAATTGATTTGATAACTGTTTGTAGGCATTACTGTATTTCTTACCAACTGAACTGGATGTTGAGAGGTATATCTTTTTTTTTTCCCTTAGCTCTCAAATTTTTAAGATTATAGATAAGGGAAAAATAAAGGGAATTTATTTGAGGTGAGCGGATCCTTTTACTAGGAGTACCTGGTTGAAGGTGGAAATGTTGCGGTGCAGTGGTGAGAGTCCACTGAAGGCTGAGCCTAGAGTCTCTCTAGGCATGTAGTGCATGTTTCAGTTGGAAAGCAGTGATGGGTGCCCGTCAGAGGCTTGTTGTTGGTTGGCCAAGGGCCGTAATGTCCACCATTTGGTCTTCTTTACCAGATCTAGATATTTGCCATTTTGCCTAGTGGTGGGGGTGTCAGGTCTTGGAATAGGGGGTTTTGGCAATGTTTCATCGAGTCGAAGAATTTGATGTGTCTTCTTCTGATGGCTTCGGTGATGGTGCGGACCTCGAACTTTTCGTGGATGTCAGGAGCTTTCATTTCACGAAAAGGGGTATGCCATAGTGCCGTGCGCAGTATGTTGTTCTGGAAGCTCTGGAGTCTAGTTATGGTGCTCGTGTGGAGAAAACGGAAAAGCGGAGTTCCAAAAAGTAGAGCTGGCCTCAGGACGCTCTGATATATGAGCAGTTTCAGCCTCAAGGATATAGCCGGGCTTGTGATGAGATGCTGGAGAGAGTAGTAGGTCCTACGTATTCTTACAAGCTAACCTAACGTATATACAATTTACAACCTTATCCTAAACTATCCTATTTACAATAAACTTAAATATATATTTATAAGGGGCGTGCATCCTCTTCCTCTTAAAATTATAGCTACTTATGTAACGGGAAAACCAAAATTAAGTGTGTGCAGTTCGGTTTAATAAACTGCTCGCTCAAACTGACGGTTCCAGGTGGTAGCAAGTTAATTATCCAGCCCCTCTTTCTATCGACCTCAAACCGAACAGAAAAGATCATTTTGGCTATGGTCCCATTCCGGACAGGAAGGGCGAAAATTTAAATTTTGTATTTATTTAAGGTTGCCACGTTTTTATGTTGAATAGGAATAGCCATAACTAAAAAGCTATTTAAGTTAGATAATTCATATTTACAATATCTAGTTTACGATATGATTTTTGATTATGAATTTTCTTCAAAAGCAAGTAGCATTTGTCTTATTGTAAAACAAATTTGAAAAGGGGCTAAATTACTCAAATTTCTGTTTTTCGTAAAATCGTGGATTATTGGCGATTTTTTTTATCACTCTCCTATTGGACTACAGATGTCCCGCTTTTAGAAAACTACTTTGTAAAACGGGATTTACCTCAATGTCCAAAAAGCTGAGATTCGCCTCCAGTTTTATAAAGCAATTATGTTATGTGAAATTATTTCTCCTCAAACAGTGTTTTCATCAAAAGACAATAGAATATATTATTACAAAGCTTTTATTTATTTGTCTTCAGTGAGCCGAGATGTATTGTAATAAATTAATAAAAAAATACATTTTTTATTTATAAAAAAATATGTAAAATTAAATATTTAATGTGGGTATAACAAATGAATTTCTCCTGAGAACGAAATGAGGATTTAGAAGGTCCTTGCACCAGCCGACACCGTGTTATGAACGAAGGGATTGCCGTGCCCAGGTTGAAGGGCATTTCATTAAAATACATTTCATATTATTATTACCAGGGATATACATTATTGAAAATTTGTTATTGTGATAAAATTACAATCTGCCTTATAAGGCAATAAGTAATTGTGATCAATGTGGTCATTCATACCATATTTACTATTTTCATTCACACAGTGTTTACAAACAGCCCGGAGACCTCCCAAAACGACATGGTTGTAACCTCCCTCGCATGGAAAAGAGAAAGGGGAGTCTTCAGAAGTCCCCCACACTCCTCCGTCTGCCGAGTCACCGGATACGAGCAATTGGATGCTGATGAAGAGCGCGGGAGCCACATACGCTCAGGACATGATTGGAGAAACTGGTCAATGCCAGGACTCCCACTGTCACGTATTTATAGCAGGTCACGAGGCCACTTCCGCTTCTCCGAGTAGGATTATAGGGTGCTAGGGGATTAGGGTGGTTGGATAGGTTACTATGGAATTTCATGAACTTGGAAGGGATGAGATCAAAATTGTGAGGTGTATTAAGTTCGGTATGAAGGGTTTTGTTGCTGACGTAATAAGGGGCATTTATTATTGTTCTCAGGAATTATGATTGAAAGGATTGGATACGCTTCATGTTCGACGTTTTTGCTGTCCCCCATAGCTCTATTCCGTATGTCCATATTGGCTCAGGTACAACTTTGTAGATTAGTAATTTATTTTCTATTGAGAGACGGGTTGTCCTTCGAAGTAGTCTGTACAGTCTGATGTAAAACGTCTGACGATGAGCTGAAAAGATGCTCAGACTCAGCAGTTAATATACGAGTCCTATTAGTGTTAATCAGTATTTGCCTCGGGCTACAGCTAATTATTTCTGTGATATTATTCTGTGAGTGCTGTTTCTTATTTCACGCTGTTTACTCTGAGCTAATTAGGGACTCGAGTTAGCATACATGATCTTTAACAAGGGCAGGATTACCAACAACATTTATATGTGTATATCAGCAGCATACAGTTCACTGCTCAAGGAGAGCCGGGTCACTGAGTTGTGAACCGATCGTTCATTTGATTGAATGAGCAGTGTATAAAGCTAGGACTAACATAACTTCGATATAAATATGATGAAGAATCATTCGTCAAGATCCATGGTTTATTCGAACTAATTTATTTTCAAGCTTTGATTACATTGAAATCAATAATTATTTACTGGATAAAAGATCGTTGATGTCTCACTAGGAAGAACGATTGGATCGGTGGGTTGAATCGTGTTCAATAATTAGGGCAGTCTTTGAAATAAAAACTTATTTGGTAATATTCATATTAATATAGAATATGTTTTATAACTTTGAAAACTTAGATAGAAAGTCAAAGAATGAAAAATCAGGTAGTTGGATTTGATTATGCAGCACAGATAACGTATATTTTTATTTCTACTAGAGGCGTTCAAACTCTGTTTAAAAGAATGATGTGCGCATGATGAGGTAGTAAACTCAATGGTTCAAAAACGGGGAAAGTCTCGTAGGAATGCTAATGCAATAAAACTGGACAAACTCGTATCGAACTAAAATGAGATGTCATGATAATGCTCAGAAGAAGTAGACCGCATTTCGCTTCATTGATCGATTTACGAGGCACAGTTTAAAAATAATCCCATGCAAACTTATATGTAATGACTTCCCTAGTTTTTTAGTTACTTTCAATGTAGTACCTACAATTCATATTTTTATGGATCTACCATACAATTCCATCTATACTTGATTATTATTTCAATTCATTTAATATTTATTTGCAAGCCATCTTAAATTGATTTTTTTTTTTTTTTCAAAACCCCTTAATTGATTAACATTTTTTACAATTTACTATTTACAATGTTCTCCTCGTGCTGCATACGCACATGCAAGGAGGGTATAATTACAATTACAATTTCTTTTTGAAGTTAACAGTTCAAATAGCATATATGCAATACTAGGTAAAAAGATGGGGCTCACCTTCGGTTTTCTTAAATTGCAAGTGAGATTTTAACATTTGTCTGGATAAGGACAACTCCTGTTTGCACGAAGAATTCCACAAAGTAAATAAAAACATTCACATATCATTAAATTATCTAAAAGAATAATTCAGTTGTAACTTTCTGTAGCCTAGCGAACGCGTCATATTATCGGATCATTTAAAGAATCGTTCGACCGGATGAACGATGGAAATTGAGGGTCCATATCGCGGGCCTGACAGGGGTTTATTCGTCTTGGAATGAGCGGATCGAAACGAACGATCGAGTCACAGAAATGAACGAGCTGGTTCGCCTAAATGAACGATCTCGCCCACCACCACTACTACTAGAGTGCAGCCGCAGTGCAGGCCCCTGACCCTGGCACCTGTTGCACGTCACCGTTGCAGTCTCGTAAGCCTCCTTCATTCGTTCATTGATTAGTTTCATTCAAAGTGTCAGTGAGTGGTGGGGGTTTAGGGAAAGGGGGGGGCACTATACTACGTATCCTTGAGTCGGCTATTTTTAGAGCTTAAGTGAGTCTTACTTGCAACAGCTGATCCGTGGCTCATTGTCAAGTATAGATGTAAAAAAACGAATTTTTTTTTTTTTTTTTTTGACAAGAATTGTTATCGTTCCCAACACCTTAGAAGTAACATTTAAAGTAATAAATAGCAATTAAAAATACTTTGCGACTTAAGAAGAATGTATTAACTATAGGGCCCAGGTACTTTTGCTGGGCAATTCTAAACTACAGATTTATTTGTAATAAAAAAATAAATTCCTGGTTCCTGAGTGGCAATAGAAGAAGATGAGGAACAATCAAAGATTTTCTGGGCCTCTTATCATTCCTAGAGGATAACTAACGATAAATGAAGCATTTCAAGAAATATTAAAATATACATCGCCATTTCGTTTAGGAACAAATTAATAAATATTTATTGCCAATAAAAGTCATAAAATCAATTTATGTTCTTTATTTACATAATAAAAATAATCTTATGCTAATATGCAATGTATCTAATCTAAAAATCATACTAAAATAACATCATCGCTTTTAATTTTAAGTGAGGCCTTCATTGAAGTACATATAAATTTTAATTTAGGTAAAAATTTAGATTAAAAAACCTTACGACAAAAATAGAACCTAAAAAAGTTTCTTCATAGTTTCTTTATATTATGCCCTAAACCCTTATGCCTGTGCAGTTTATCTATGTTAGAAACATTTTGAGGTAGTGGGTTCTCGATATCTTTACCTTAAATATAAATCATTTTAAAATATAATCAGCTTTGGGTGCTACTTTGCTTTGTCAAATATTATTATTAGAAGTTTATTTTGTCTGATTGGCATCAATTAGCTCCAATATTCCTCTTTTATCACAAATGGAACTGTTATATGTTCAAACCCCGACATGGGTAAGGTAGTGTAGTGACTCAGCTACATAAGTGTTAAATCACCCTATACTCTGGTGTATATATAATGTATTGTAATAAAGATGTAAAAAATTGTTTTCTAGTAATAAATCATGGAGATATCGGCAGTCATAAAACAAGTAACAGAGGGTCGAAGGTCCAGCAATAAAACCTGGGAGGGTAAGCCACCTGCCCCCTCATAAAACGGAACCGGTAGACCTTTGGTCGCCTTCCGGCGGTCATAAAACCTTGGTAGGTGAGTCCCTAGCAGCTATAAAACACACCCTTTTAGACCAACAGTCATAAAATTAAGGGGGATTGGCCACCTGGGCATCATAAAACATACCCCCTTCAGCCGACTACGCCTTCCACTAAGAAGGGGAAAATATATTTAAATCTTTCCCAGTCTCCTCAGCCGCTCTACTCGGTCGCTTTACACCAGGGCCGCTTGGCCCTGGAAGGCAGTCACTTAGACTCCTCGTCAGCCTACTCTCTCTGCCGCACCTCTGCGCCGTCACAATTTTTCAGCCGCCTTGCAGACCCTCTGGCGCCTTGACCTGCTACGCTCCCGATCTCCCGCCCGAACTCTGAAAACTGGTCTTATTCTTTACGAACCTCTGAACCTCTTCTCCTCAACACAGTGTATTGTCGGGACACATCCCTATCAACAAATGGAGTCAGATATTAACGCCGACATGGAACATGGTCCATGTTATTAACTACAACAATCCGCACTTGTCACCAGGGCTAGAGTGATTAGGCACTCCCCTAGTGACGCCCCCGACAGTAGTGTACAATTGTTGAATAACTTTAAGGAACTGAGGCCAGGTGTCTTTTGATGCATGCCGACCTATGTACCGTACCCCATCTGTTTGGGGTACGGGTGGTATGATGTGCAAGATGGGGCGGAAAAGGTATGCACGGTCACAAAGGGCCATAAATAAAAAAAGGGCCTTTGTTGAGAGTCCGGACGGTCAGAGACAAGAGCTTTCTGTGGAGTCCAGGAGTCGAGGACAATCGCGGCCACTCGCTTGGCCGTCAGGCTGTTGTAGTCTGCAGCAACGAGTCTTGCGGCGGTTTGAGACGATTGTTTTGTCTTTGACCTCTCGGCTTTGAGGTGGCTTCTACATCAGATTAAAGACATTGATGTACACTAGTAATACTTAAGCTTTGTTTATAGCTAGTACAATTATTAATTAATAGTAAAATCAGTCATTCCTCGTGAAAACATTTTAATATTTTGTTTTGTTTTTTTTAAATAAAACTTTTTGTCTTGTAAATTATATTTTACCATTGAATTCCTTCCATTTGATCACCTTGTTGATTTATCAAGGTAAATTACTTTGGGTTTAGATTCGATTGGGACCAACAGTAAATAAATTGAATATTTGAGTAAGGTATAATATTGTAAACCTTTACGCTAACACAATACGCTCAGGATTTGAGTAATCACATACGTTAATAGTAGAATAGTGTGGTGGCATCCCTAAAACTTAAATATTCTAATTATTCAACTAAAGCCTAACAGTGAGGTGTCTGTGGGTAAATCAGGTAAATAGATAAACGGATATATGTATCCGTATATATATGTGTATATATATATGTATTATGTATTGCCATAAAGTTTTATATATTAGGATATAGTTGTGAATCGGATAGGTAGAGTATCCCTAAATAAATAAATTAATAAATATTAATTAATTAATTAATCCGCCGAACGTAGCAGAACACATGATTTTTAGTACTGTTACCTGGCGGTCCTATAATTAACAAATACCTCATCAATAAAAAATAAGATTTTTAGCGAATTAAAATTGTGCCTTTAGAAAAATATTATAATGAAATAAAAAATCGATTTTTTTTTTTCAATTCGTTCTTAAAATACGACGATAAAAAAAAATATGGTTAAGGAGAATTTTTTATTTATATTTTTTTTTTTTGTATTTTGGCCTTTTCTTCTTAATTGACATTTCTTTCTTGGGTATCTAATATAGTATGTTCACGTCATTTAGAGCGATATCGATGGTAAATTTGTACCGACAATTGATAACCATTTGACTGCCGAGTCCCCAAATCTTCCTTATCTCCTGGAACCAGGTACCGTACCACTGGAGGCTTTCGGTAACCCAAGTATGAACTTGTTCGTCTTTGTATAGGGGCTGCTGCAATCACACAAATTCTACTTCTTGTTCTCCGTACATGGTCTGACGCCATGACCAAACTCCATCACACAGCGTTGTTAGTATTCATCCCTCGTTCCTGCTCGAAGCACGGATTGAAGATAACCGCTTAGTCCACTCCCAGCTCCTTCTGATCCAATTCTTCTTCTGGCTGCTGACTGGTACCAGGGCGGGGGACTCCCGCGACCCGAAGATCCTCCAGAAGACGACGCGGAGCGAGGAACTCCTCCTCGAGGACTGGCTCATCCTTTGCCAGCTCCTCCTCGAGGACTGGCTCAACCTTTGCCAGAATCTCGAGATGAGGCTGTCGCGTCGCTGACGACGTTGTTCGGAAGATACGTTCGGATTTTTATATTCTTCGAATTCTTCATTGGCGATGGTAGGACGGTTCTCGAACACTCTCGCATCCAGGACCTGTTCTATTGCGTCCTTCTGCAAAGTAAAATTTTTCCATTAGTAAGATTTGATTTTATTAAATAATTTCGGCATAGCATAATAGCAAAGTTTAGGATAGGGGTCAGGTGTTGGAGAAATGCTGCGATGGACTGAAATGAGTGGAAGGTTATTGGGCAGACCCGGGTTCTCTGGCGGATAATGAACCAATATAATAAGGGACAGTCGTGATAATCACACTTATAAGGGGGACTGACATGTTCGCAATTTTGATGTTCGCGCTGAAAAAAACATTCACCGAAATTTTTATGATACTAAAAAGTGGGTGGTTTCGTAAACATGGGACATTATGTGCACTAGTGAGCAAGGGTTTAACTAGGAACAATGTATTTTAATATTTATTTTATGTTTTATGTCGGAAAAATCTCGTGGGTCGATGGGCTAATAAACGTAATGGCACATTAAACATAAAACAAAAAAGGTGAATTGGTTCGAGCGCTGCTTATTAGAGCTTGGATGGATCAAGCCTAACGGTTTGGCGATGGGGTATTTTCAGTCCGGTGTCCGTGATTCTCCTTCACCTTTTTGATCTTATAAACTTCTTTTCCATAAAAATGTGTTCATAATCCACTGTGACTCGGAAGATACATTCCCACTAAGGACGAAAATGGTAATACCAGGATGCTTATATACGAGGGCGTACCCAAAAGTCAAACTGACGTTTTGTAGCATCTGGTTTAGCAGTTAGGACCGTGTAAAGCAACTTTTCACTAGTCAGTATGCCAAGTTACATCAAGGTTTCCTTCTGCTTGAGTTAATTTATTGGTGAGAGTTGTTTTGCACGCTCGTTCTTTTTGTGATGGTTGATTTTCGTTAGCAGCGTGCGGCCGTGAAGTTTTGCTTCCTGCTCGAGAAAACTGGCACAGAAACTCTTGAAATGTTAAAAGCGTCCTACAAGGATAACGGCATGGAGAAAAACACAAGAGTTTGTGTGGTTTGCCCGTTTTAAAAGTGGGGAAATCTCAAGTAATGATCAACCTCTCTCTGGACATCCTTCGACAGCCCTAACCATCGAGAATATTGAAAAAAATCGCAAAATGGTCCTGAAAGATCAACGACGGACCATTGAAGAAGCTGTGGAGAAATCGGCAGTCACTTGGTGTTCAGTAGAGCGAATTTAAAGTGAAGATTTGGGGATGAGGAGGGTACTTACTCACATAGCCCTCTCTGTGCGCTTATTTTTGACCAAAAATGCTATGACCACTATTCCCCCGAATGGTAAGGGACATGAAACGAAAGCGTTTTGCAGACGTTGAAGAAGAAAAAACAAAAACGGCGGTGGCGCTTTCTGGCATCAAAAAATGTTTCGAACAGTTTAATAAAAGATAGGACTTGGTATCCTCAAAAGGTAGGACTCCAATAAGAGTACTTTGAAGGAGATTAAAGATTTTTTGTAAAAAAAATAATTTTAAAATCCCTTTTTGTACACAAATAGTTCGGTTTCTTTTTTGGTACACCCCCGTACTCTTGTGTTTAATCGTACTTTAGTATATGTATTCTGACCCAGGAATAAGGTATTCCTGTAGCTAATGTAAATAATAAGCTTTGCATAAAAAACGTGGCAAGGCTTACTCCAAACAAAAAAAAACCTCGATTTTTTTATAAATAAAAATACTTTGAATATTATCAGTATTTATAGTAGAAATAATAATTTTTTTATTAAATGAGTTGAATCGCTTGTTGGTAGATCGGCTTGAGTTGGTGAAAAATCAATGTTAATTTTCATCAAATTTATTAATGGACGTAGTTCTTAAACAGTGGAGGATTTATCAAGGAACATACTACAGATGGTGTTGGCTGATGATATGCAAGGTACCTGTGACGTTGGCTGATGATATACAAGGTACCTGTGACGTTGGCTGATGATATGCAAGGTACCTGTGATGTTGGCTGATGATATGCAAGGTACCTGTGACGTTGGCTGATGATATGCAAGGTACCTGTGACGTTGGCTGATGATATACAAGGTACCTGTGATGTTGGCTGATGATATGCAAGGTACCTGTGATGTTGGCTGATGATATACAAGGTACCTGTGATGTTGGCTGATGATATGCAAGGTACCTGTGACGTTGGCTGATGATATGCAAGGTACCTGTGACGTTGGCTGATGATATACAAGGTACCTGTGATGTTGGCTGATGATATGCAAGGTACCTGTGACGTTGGCTGATGATATGCAAGGTACCTGTGACGTTGGCTGATGATATACAAGGTACCTGTGATGTTGGCTGATGATATGCAAGGTACCTGTGATGTTGGCTGATGATATACAAGGTACCTGTGATGTTGGCTGATGATATGCAAGGTACCTGTGACGTTGGCTGATGATATGCAAGGTACCTGTGACGTTGGGGCTTCAGATGAGGGCCGTGTTCCTAGATCTTCCTCTGGTACCAAATTCGATGGACCAGGAGCGCCATCTACACCGGATTCTTGCTGAAAATTCCCAATTGAGGCATTCTTTCATTGCTGTTTTTTTTCTTTTTAATTATTTTATTCTTTATGAAATATTTCTAATGTCATAGGAAAATGCACATTCATACATGCACATAGTTTTAATTATGCTGCATCTAGTGACCAATAAATAGCTATGTGGTCACCCTACTTTCACAAAAAATGAAACCTGATTCCCGGGAAAACAGACAAAATTTGATGCAGCGGTATGGAGTCACACTTGTACATCAAATTACATGAAATTTTAAGTCGTACAAAACATCGGTACGCATATAATTAAGAACTAGCCTCGGTACGCCTCGATAACCACAGTGCTGACAGACCTACAATTACTCGCAATCCAACAAGCATTATGTACACATACAGGCAGTGAATTTATTTTTTCTAACTTCCATATCCGACCATCAATAATAAATACAGTAAAAATTTTCCTCAAAATATACATATACAAACGCACAAAACATATATTACTGGAATAACATTAAGCAATTAAATTTATATCTACCTAATCCATTTTGTTAACTTATAATTTTTATATATATATATATATTATTTAGTATTTTTATTTTTAATTTTGTTTTATTATGTAGTAAGTTTTTCCTACTTTCGAAGAATTCAATAATTTAATAATTACTGTAACAGATATATAAAAAAAAAGAAAAAAAGAATGTTCTCAGTGACCAAAGCATGTAATATTTTAATTAGTGTATCTGGGAAAAATTGTAATCGATGTTAATAATAAGCTTTGCATAAAAAAAAAGAAAGCTACTGTCGGGTCGTCACGGAATATAACTAATTGGCCCTGGCAGCATGTTATATTGTTTATTATATTTACAATGATTTATATTTGGGTAATGTTATTTACATTTGCTTACAATATATATCCAATAGAGTATAGGGTGATTTATCTTATGTAGTTAACGGTCGCTACAGCTACGTTGTAAGGCTTACTCCAAAAAAAAAAAAACTCGAGTTTTTATTAATAAAAATATTTTGAATGATTTAAACGGTTGCAACCTGTGACGTTTTTTCTTCAGATGAGGGCTGTGCTCCTGGATCTTCGACTGCCTCCAGATTCGA
Source organism: Acanthosoma haemorrhoidale (assembly GCA_930367205.1). NCBI lineage: Eukaryota > Metazoa > Arthropoda > Insecta > Hemiptera > Acanthosomatidae > Acanthosoma > Acanthosoma haemorrhoidale. Next base: position 16,958,102 of record OV884013.1, on the reverse strand, counting down.
AGGATCAGGGACTCCATCTAGACCGAACTCTTGCTGAAAATTTCCATTAGGAATTCTTATGGAGTAAAGGATAAAGAAGAAAATGAGAATACCGCAAATGTATGTCAATAGTGCTAAAATTAGATGGAAACATTCATTCTTGTATATAAAAAATAACCGATTTGATTCAGTATTATTTTTAACGTGGAACACTCCATGACGTGAAATTCGCTTGATATTAATATTATACGTTATCTTAAGCCTCTGTAAACCTTATTTGGTTTGATGGTTTATTTATCAATTGTCTGTTTTAAACTTAACAATTTTCTTTATTCTCGAGTGCTTCATACGGAGGAGAGGTTTGTGACTAAACGGGACTTTTCAAACACATGTGGTCCCAGGAAAATCATCCAGATGCTATAAGTGATTTGTGTTTATTGTAGAATCTATCCTCACGTAAAAACATTTGGCTCACATATTTTCAGTTTAACTGGGCAGTTAACTGAAAATCTGAGTGTGTAAACTTTTGATCTCAATTTTCTATAAAGTAAAAAAGTTTTTCCTGATTGCTGGCTGATCGTGGCTTTGTTTTTACCCAAAGAACCGAGGAGAAAAAGTAAGTGTAAGTGAAATCCAACTAAATCCAAGATTTAGTCGAACGACACTGAGGAATACGAGGGAGTCATGAGATGTCTTCTAAACCCTTTGTAGTGACTTCTATCAAACAAGCTGGTGATTACTCTTTCAAAATTGAGCTTGGGATATTACCTGTTCATGTCACATGTTTTTTATTTCGTTATTAAATAAGTAAATATTTATTCGAAGCCATAGAATTACTCCACTCGCTTGATTGATAATACAGTCAATTTCGTTGAAATTGGATGCAAACATAGTTAGAAACCAAAAATAACTTTCTGCTGAAGAAATAAACTAATCTTGGCTTCTACAAATAAATATATGCAAATACACAATTTTATGTATTGGAATAGTTATCGGTCTGATTTAGAAAATCCTGAGGTCGGTAGATAATCACCTTAATACTTTATCTAGTTTTCTTGTTCATCCTTTATTACACATGCCATAACTAAACGTGCCTTTAAAGTTCACTTGACTCCTGCGGAGAAAGGAGTTTGTTTATACTCTAGCTGATCGTTTGATCCATGGACACTACACCTCCTGTGGACTGCAGGCCGGCAAGAGGCTGGCCTGGTGGAGGGACTTGGGACTCCTGCGGAGAAAGGACTTCTCCTTCTGGAACCTCTGGTTAATTCCCAAGTATCTCTGATTCGTCACTTGTCGTGTTGTCAATCCGGAACGATACCTGCCCGCAAAGGAGGAGGTTATCTGTAACCTTTGACTTTAGTCAAAGCTTGGAGTTATTAATAGATACACAAGAAAACAGCTGACAGTTGACACTCAGGTGCAAGGAAATATGTTTCAAAATCTTTGATGATATCTTTCAAAAGTTTTTATTACTTAGTGTCCTTATAGTTGGAATAGAACCTAAGATGAGTGAACAACCCGTTTTATTATTTTTATTATATCAAACGCTAATTATTATTAATTTTTTACAATAATAATAACTAAATTTTATAAATTAAAAAAATATATAAAACAAGGACACGAACGAATTAAAGGACATAGATGGTAAAAAATGCATGTATGGATGGTTTGGACAAGTCATCATAGGAATCAGTGCCTGTCGGCCAAACGTGTATTTTATCAAATTACAATCAAATAAAACACTCGGTAAACTAAAATCAAAATACTAAAAAAAAAAAACTTCCTTAATATCATAATATAGTTTCTGACCGGCCACTTACAAGTTTTGTTTGTACTTTCTTTAATTTTTTTCTTAACAAAGATGTATTAATTCTAATCCATAATTGGAATTTACTTTTACAATTTCAGGTCGACTAGGAAATTTTTATAATACCGCAATCGAACATCATTCATCCACAGAGGTAATTGATAAAAAAAAGCGTCTTCACATGTTTGACAGTAAAACCCGATCTCTCAGACTTGGTAGAAGATTGTAAGCATGGCTTACAAACTAACGTGATATTTTACCAAACCTAACAAAAAGTACTGTAAGATATATCAGTTAGAATTGTTAAAATTATTCTTTACAATTTAGGAAGTAAAGAAAAAATATATTCTTGACCAGCTAAAAATCAAAAAATATGTATTTAAATATTTAAAAAAAAAAATTGGGCTCGGCCGGGATTTGAACCCGGGACCTCTCGCACCCTAAGCGAAAATCATACCCCTAGACCACCGAGCCACGAGAACCAATGCGACGTAGTTGCAATCAAGGCAGATAAAAATACAATGTCATAGTTGTGCAAGTACTTACAATATAAACGTTATATGCACTAAGAACTACTGAATTCACGTTATTCATTGATAAAAATAATTATTCTTACTTGTAAACTAGGAGGTTGCAACGGCAGTGGCTGATAAAGCTACAATATCTGGCTCATGGTCAGCTATATGTAATTATTTTTTTTACTAAATCTTTATTTGAAAAAAAAAATTGCAATCAGTCCTAATTGGAAAATCGTCAATGGGTTTGACTGGTTCATTCATAGCATATTTACAACGTTCACAATTATACAATGAAGACATACAGCCATAACTCCGGGAACGTTTGTGCTGTGAAGTATTTAGGAAAGCACGAGAGTAACTATGACAACCGATATGTTTGTATGATATGATATGATAGCGTTATGTTTGTTTCGTTATTATTTTGTCAATGTTAGAATTTTTTCTCTTGTGAGATTTGGTAGTCAATACCTTTAGGTTGCTTATAAGCATTATATAATATTGCAAGGTTGGTTGCTAAAGAAAGAAATTCCTGATAATTTTGTTTACAACTGTAAGTTTACGGTCAGTTTTAACATGTAGTGCAAAAATAAGCATTTTCGATACATTTTTCTTTTTTATTTTCATAAAGGCAAGAAAGTAGCTGAGGCTCACAAAAACATATGTGAAGTTTATGGTGTTGGTTGTTTAAAAGAACGCACGTGTCAAAATTGGTTTAAAAAATTTCGTTCTGGAGATTTTTCACTGAAAGATGACCAACCTTCTGGTCGACCTTCTGAAGTTGATGATGACAAAATGAAAGCCATAATTGAAACGAATCGTCATATAACTGGGTGAGAGATTGCAAAACAGTTAAATGTATCACACACAACAATTGAAAATCATATAAGACGTCTTGGACTTGTTAAGAAGCTCGATATTTGGGTTCCACCACGACAATGCGAGGCCTCACACATCCTCAGCAACACGTACGAAACTATTTGAGCTTGGCTGGGAAGTGATGCCGCATCCCCATACAGCCCCGACTCAAATCGCACTTGGTTAAGTTTTTTGCAGATAAGGACCAGAAGTTCTATGATCGCGGGATCATGAAGTTACCAGACACATGGCTAAATTTCATCGAACAGATATTTAACTGATCAAAGTTCATTTTTTGTATAGAAAAAATGAGTTTTTTGTATGGTCACGGGTTAAATATCGTAAAAACTTGTAATAAAAAGAGCCACAGTGATAAACGCATTTTGTAAGTAAAAATTATATTCGTTTTGTAATTTTAACAAAATATTAAACTCTAGGAAATATTCAGTTCGACACATTGTACGGAGTCTCAAAAGGTCAAAAAATATCGTGCGGCCAAATCTGACCGTAGAAGGAACTTTTCGTATTAGACTCCGAAGATCCGTACTACTGAAACAACTTCAGTTCGCTTAGTGACTTAGTATGACCTGGAGGTGGCAATGAGTGGTGGCAATCTGGAAATAGTTTATTAAATAGCTTTATTTGACGTCCAATAGGAATATTCTAAAATGCCACTAGAAATTAGTTTCTTAGTTGTTTTTCTAAGATTTTTATTTGTTTCTGCTTTCCTACAAGTGGATATTAATTAATTGTATTTTAGTTGTAGTTCAGGTGCACCCAGGAGTTGACTATATGTATTTTGTCCAAGTAAAAAAGTTAAACAAATATTCTCTCTCTCTCTCTCTCTCTCTCTCTCTCTCTCTCAAAAATAACTTATCAAATAATTGATCATTTTATTCCGTGTTTAAATAAATGTAATCCATTTCGTTTGTCACCCTAAAAAATACATTAAAACATAACTAATGGGAACGACAGACAATAAAAAACCAAGTTGGAATAAAATGATATTAATCGTTTATTCTGACTAAAAAAAAAAACCGATTTTGATAGAAATCTATAAAATTACAAATGCCTCAAATCTTTTGGTCTTATTTTATATCTTTTATAAATTTATTGTCCCAAATATTGTTGGTGTTGAATAAATTTGTGAATAATGAGTCAATCATGCACAAGTCATCTGTCACTACCAAGATATTAGTAGAATATTTTCATACGATTCACTTATTCATCCCGTCAATCTTCTACAATTGAAATAGAAAGAATTTATAAAATTCTAGTTTCTTTGTAAAGCATTTATTTAGAGTCCCTTTTATACTACCCTATTATTATTATTAATTATTTACTTTTTCTTTATTTTCACTATTATTTTCTCTTTTCACTTTATTTTATTATTATTTTGTTAATGACTTCAGATAATCAATAAGATACAATTATTGCAATTAACCTATTAGACTATTGGAACATAATCATTGATTTATAAAATACTTCCTTTGCAGGTCGTGATGTATATAAAAATGATCATCTAATCAATTTATCATCATAAATTATTACGAACTTCAATATAAGACCAATACCCTTTTGTCATCGTGATCTTTTCTATTTACGTACTACTGAACTCTTTGGGTTTCCACTTCCTTCTCGTTGACATGTTCGTTTACCATTTGTTTTCAAAGAATAAAACATGTTTAATATATTTATCAGTGTATCACCTCTGGATAACTAAAAATATCAGTGTATCAAAATATTATTAAATCAATTTAAAAAATGAGGCTATGGGTTCCAAATGTTAGACGTGAGCAAGCCACTTTTGGACAACAAACATTTTCCTTCTCAGTTTCTTCATATCGTGGAAGATAAATAACTCATTTTTAAATTGAGTTGTAAATAATCAATATATACTAGGGTTATATAATCTTAATACTTATTGTTAGTACTTTATATGACATTGAATGTGATTTGCTTTTTCTGCTCATATAGCTCATGATTATTTCAATCTATCATTTGGTTAACGATGATCAGTGCTGTTCTTGGAATATTATTTTTTCATAAATGGAAAACGGCTTTTAATAATAAGTAGCTTAAATTGAAATTTCATATGAGATAACTAACCTTGCCCAACAGGCTCATTGCTACTCTCAGTGACGATTTCCTCCGTGGAAACCACAGCTCCAGCGGTCTGCAGGTCTGGTAGAGAGTCTTGTGACTCCTGCGCGGAAAAGACATTTTCTGCTTCTAGTGGAGGTTCCTCTAGATCGTGCGAGTCTGACCCTTGTCCTATCGAGTCGCATATCATGTTACCAATAGGGGACGTTTAACTTAGGCAAATGAATGGAGATGTTAAAAACTATAAATGAATACAATACCCATTCTCACGTCAGGCTCTTTGAAGAACATAATCTGTACTCTTTGGCTCCTGCTTACTTCCTCCTCAGAACCATCTTCATTTTCATTATCATCTTTTGCCATCTGCTCTGAAATTTGTTTTCCAATAATATAATTAAATAAGACATATACGTGCAATGAATCAAAATATTATTTGTAAGTAATACATTTTAAAAATGAGGCTCATTAAGTTTTAGGCCTATTGAATTGATTAAATTGAATATCAGATTTATTATGATACAATTATAATCTGCCTCATTGGGCAATAAGTAATTGTGATAAATGTTTTCATTCATACCATATTTACAATTTTCATTCATCCAGTATTTCCAACCAGCCTAGAGACCTCCCAAACCCCCATGGTTGCCTTTACCCTCGCATGAGAAAGAGGAAGCGGAGTCTTGGGAAGTCCCCCACGCTCCTCTGTCAGTCGTGTCAGCGGATAGGAGCCAGTGGATGCTGACCAAGAGCGCGAGAGCCACAGACGCTCAGGACATGATTGGAGAAACTGGTCGTTGCCAGGACCACTGTTACGCATCTATAGCAGGTCACGAGGTTAGGCCTATTAATGTTTTCTGTTGACACAAGGCAGCCTTACCAAAATACACAGTTCAAGTATCATTGTCCAGATTATTATTATTGATAGTGAGACAAATTTCGGCCAGCAGGGGCTTTACTTTGACTGATGACTCAATCAAACAACGGATATCATCATTGTCCTCAAAGTTGGCTATTGATGTTAATGTTGTAAGTGGCAGTTTCTAACCAGTGAAAACCTTAAAATTAGTATTACACGAACTAAAAGAAACTAACTAAAGAACCAAAAACAGGGAAATCCCACAGCTAACATAATCTAAGCAAATGAGTCAATGATATCTTCTGACTTACGCCTAAGCTGTTTCAACTGACACATTATCCAAGCGAGAGTACTCTATAGTTGACCATTTCAACTACAAGCGAACAACCTAAGGAATGCGTTTAAATAATAAACGAAATTGAAGATCCAAAACTGATAAGACGCTCCGATTTTAATTATCTATGCATTCAGGTTGGTCAAATTGAAAAAAAATATCTTTCTACCCAAAAAATAGTGTGACACAGAAAAAAAAAAAAAGTTATATATTCCGTTTTACATTTTGACGCCTCTCTCATCGACTGTGGGTGATTTCAAGTCAATTGAACTGTGTCATTTCCGCCATTCTTCAAGCATTCGACTGGCCGAGTGAAACAGTGGAGAGTGTATCAGGAGGATCCTGTATTGCCAGCGGCCTAGCGGAAAAAGCCCAAGACACGAAAGAAGATTTCAAGCTGTGACTACCACTACACTCTAGATGGACGGTTAACCTTTTTCCCCTTGGCAGACTTATCTTCACTGGCGGCAGCTTTCAATGGCAGAGGTTCCGGAGTAGCGGTGCTGGCAGGAAACGACTTGTCCGCGGTTGTGGACTCTGCAGCCTCCGGGAGCGTGTACTCGGCAGCACTTCGAAGGATTTCCTGAAACATTAAAGATAACTCCTGAAGGACAAAATCCAGCAATAATCAAACAACACTCGTATATATGAAAGTATGACATTTCAGGAAATGTGTGGATTAATCGGATCTTTACCTATCGATTGATCCAATGCACATATACATGTAAGTGAAATAGATATAATATAGACGGATGATACCACACCCCCACTCCCGTGTTAAACTATGCCAGGATCCGGTATCGAACCCGGGTCCCCCTCAATATTCAGTAGTCCCCAGTAATATTCAAGAGTTTGTAGAGCTTTTTTTTTTTTTTTTTTTTTTAATTTCAAAACCCAAAAAAATAATACAATGAACAAAAAAATTTTTTATAGAGTTACAAGTTGCTCCTCGTACTGCGTTGTACTGATGCATTCGAAGGAGGGCATCATATAAATACATTCAATCTGTAGTACAAAAAGTCATAACCATATCCACAACACTAGGTGATGAGGCTCACCTTCTGCTTGTTACCGGCACTAAACACTAGAACACTAAAAAAAAAAAAAAAAAAAAAAAAAAAAAAAAAAAAAAAAACTAAAACCTATACCTAGAACCTAAGACTAAAGCGTTCCAGCCGCGACAGCGTCCTGCCATCGATGGGGGAACGGAGCGGGGGTTATCGTGTTAAACACCGGGTTCGTTAGATATTGCAGGGAGTCGAAAAATTTGATATGTCTTCGTTGGATAAATTCATCCACGGTAGGCAGCTCAAAGATCTCGTGAAGCTCACTGTTGCTCCACTGCTCGAATGAAGTACCTCTGACCACTTTCATCAGTATACCGTTTTGGAGCCTAATATGAAAGTATTTTTGACCGAATGTAAGCTCCTCATGTACCACGGTGGGCTGGACAGCACTTCCCCAAATCTATTTCTGCGCCTCAAGCTCATGATTTATAGGAGCATACTCAGCCCTGTACAGCAGAGCATGTGCACCGCTTTTTAGTCATGTGACTGAAGCGACAGTAAAGTTTTCAAAATATATTAAAAAATTATGAAAGTGGTCCGACATACCTCCAGCAAGGGTACTACTACGGTACTCTAGCAAGGATCCCTAAACTATTATATTTTTTTTAAAAAGACCTTTCACACTGATCGAATTTGTTAAGTAACAAATAAAATAAAATGAAAAAAATTATAGGATAATCAACCTTTATTATTTAATTAATTAAATTAATTAAACAATTATGATTAATTGTTTTCTATTGTATGTTTATTGAAGTATGTGAATTTAAAAAATAATAATAATGGAACATGATTTGTTATAAGCATACATAATATTTTTTGATAAAATATTCTTAGAATTTATTTTTTTTTCAAACTCGCATTTAAAATGTAATCAAGATATTCAGGTGGAATCTCTTAAAATGCAATTGTAGTTCATATTAGGTTTTAAAACATTTTTTTTGGTTTGGAAAATTTATTTTCAAAACAATTACCCTCCATCTAATATGTACTCAAATATATTTTTTAATAGTTACAAGACCCAAACCTCCAATTTTGGTTGGGCGAGTCCAATGGTCACATCTTGATTTTCACCTAATTCTATGCCTGACTCCACGTCGTCCACAATACTCAGATCCTGGGGAGTGCTGTCTGTCATGGAGAGGACTTCCGTCGAAGATGTCACCTGAAATAAAATTGTATTTAGAATTCTAAAACGGACACTTAGAGCTAGGAGATCACAGGAATATTAATGTCGACATTTCAACTCAAATATATGCAAAAAGACCAGACATCTTTAGGCGAGAAAAATATGCCAATACTGCAGGGATCCGAGCCCAGAACGACGTGATAAAGCAATGGTGCTGTCAGAAAAGTTAAAAATCTGACAACTCTTTGGCAGCCGATTGATCCAAGTATCAATAGCCTGACATTTTTTTATTTAAAAAAACGATTTGTTATTGTTTTTGTGGCATAATTTGTGTTAGCTTACTGTAATGTGTTTTAAAATATTTTCAGCTTGGAACGTGGGGAAAAATTTATAACTGTGCTGTGGTGGGGGTATAGAAATGTTGAAGGTTCACGAAACAGACCCACGAGATTTCACGTTAATTTTCCAGGTAACCTTTTAAATTTAACCAAGATCCGATTGGTTTATCGTACAATATAGAAACATTGATTTTCTCTCTAAAAATACCAAGACTGTAGTTTGCTTCAGTTCCCAAACGATATTTCGTTCAGTCGGTATCAGTATTTCCTAAATTAACATTGCCCCAGTTTCCTTCTATAAATATACCAAATATATTCATCAAATATTATTTCAGAAACAGTTGAGTTAATGCCAACATTGTCCTTGTAACAAATTAAATAGACAAACGATTTGCTTTTGTGACAATTTTACTCTGAGACCTTGGAATTACTTAAAGCAGTAATTTGGCAATAATTAAGGAATAGGTGTTTCATTTTTAATGTTTATTGATGTTTTTTCAGTTACGAATAACTAAGATTACGAATATCAAGTGTTGAGGCAAGGACATGGAGGACTGGATTCAAAACCATAGGCAGGAGGTAGATTTATCCTTAGGACATAAGATGATCAATCAGTGGTGTATTTACTTATATATGTACTTACTTAAGTGATTATCATATTTAAATTAATGACCTTCATTATTTTTAATCAAACAAAACATAACCATGTATTATTAAAAAAAAAAAAAACATACAAGGTTTGTGTTGTAATATGGAACACTGTTAAAATCTTGAATAGCTTCTTAATTGTGAATCCAGCCCAATTTTTGTTTTTTTTGAAAATTGAAAAAAAACGTTACTGTATTTTAACAAAAAAATTAATTGGCATATTTCGAGTTGTTGTTAATTCTGCCTTTAAAATTTCAAATAGATTGAATCCTTTTTAGAATCACTTTTAGAAAGCTGATGAAAGGAAAAGCAATACCTGAATGAAACTATAGCCTCTACTTTTAGGCTATAAAATGAAAAGATAAATTAATTCAAATGAAATTATTAGTTGTTATATTGATTCCATATTTTGTAAAACGGTTATTAGCCATACAAAATAGGCTACAGTTCAAATGGCTACAGGGGTTTAAGTCACACTAAGGTTTTTTTTCACAGCTAATCATTAAAAATAGCTAGACTAATAATAATTATTTATTATAGTAACTAATGTTTGTTTATAAAAAGAATACTTTACCACTACAGGGCTGCTTAGGGTCAAAGTAGCCTTGGCGATCGGGGGAGAATTTCCTTCTCCATACATTGGTCTATTCGACCTCAATCCTTGACCGCTCTGCAACATCTGCAACCGTGAAAGCGATTAGTGCTGAGAGCAGGAAATGGTGGACTATCCACGGGTGGTTTCAATGCCTCTACATTACTGCTATAGATTGGAGAGTTTTCTTTAATCCATTACAAATCATTGATACTCTAGCCGTGTGCTGGAAGGCCCCTGATATCAGGTACACCAGAATGTGGGGATAGGGGAAGAAGGATACATTCGGACTAATATCAGAGGAGGCTCATGGTTCCCGTATGATGTAGGAGTTAGGGGAAATCAAGCGCTCGCATAGTGATGGGCAGTGGTTTTTTTTTAGTTTTTTTATTTCAAAACCTCAAAACAAAATAATACAATGTACAAAAATAATAAAATAATTGGATTACAGATTTCTTCTCTTTCTGCATTTGGAGGAGTGCATAAATATAATACAATTTTTATTATGGTTAAAAGTTCATTGTTCTTATACAACACTAGGTGATGAGGCTCACCTTCGCCTTGTCACCGACACCAAACACTAAGACACTAAATGGGCAGTGGTTCATGCTTGATGTCCTTAGAGCAGGACCGGCATGGGAATGAATGATTTACTGTCATGAACACAATCCTTCATATCATTCATTGTCTATTTGTTACTATTATTCACTCATCATCTCATTCACTGCTTGTATTATTTATTTTATGTATACAGTTGTTGATAAATGATGCTGAAGTATGTTCCTTCCTCGCGGGTGTCAACTTGCCTGTCCTAGACTCAGTGAGTTCCCCGTCTAAGCTAAAGAAATGACATTTACATTCAAGTGCTATTTCATATAAAGATACATAAAAAAAAATATAATCATCTTCACAAAACATAAGTTAGTTGGATATCATTAATTTTGAATAGGACATCAAATTATTATTATCGAACATCATTATGATAAAATTACAATCTGCCTCATTGGGCAATAAGTAATTGTGATAAATGTTTTCATTCATACCTTATTTACAATTTTCATTTACTCGCTCATTCGTACAGTATTTACAAACAGCCCAGAGACCTCCCATATCCACATGGTTGTCACCTCCCTCACATGCGAAATAGGAAGTGGAGTCTTGGGAAGTCCCCCACGCTCCTCCGTTAACCGCGTTACTGGATACGAGCAGGTGGAGGCTGACCAAGAACGCGAGAGCCACATACGCTCAGGACATAATTGGAGAAACTGGCCATTGCCAGGACTCCGACTGTCACGCATTTATAGCAGGTTACGAGGCCACTGCCGTTCTAGTCTCCGAGGAGGATTATAGGGATGAGTGGTGCAGTGCAATAACAGTGGGATTAGGGTGTTTGGATAGGTTACTATGAAATTTCATGAACTTGGAAGGGATGAGTTCGAGAATGCAGGGTATCTTAAGATCGTGAATGGTTTTGTTGCTGACGTAATAAGGGCCATTTAAATAGGACATCAAATAAAAGATCACAACTCCTTGATTAAAAACGATCTCTCAGTTCTATAACAACTTTATTATGATAAAATTACAATCTGCCTCATTGGGCTATAAGTAATTGTGCTATATGATCTCGTTCATACCTAGCAACCATCTCTAAAGAAATTAAAAGACTAGCAAAGTTGATCTTCTCTATTTTCGATCAGGGGATATTTTCTGGAACCAGCGAGATTTGACATTGGCTATGGAGTTCGAATCCTTGTCATTTTTCTTTTGCCAATAATTATTGAAAAATGTGGGATAATTTATCGTGACTAGTAAATATTAACACAAACTTAACGAGATCAGCTAAGATAGTCAATATAAAAGGCCTACTGATCTCCTGAAAGCCTCCCTCATCCTGTCCGATTCTTCCATACTCTTGGAGAAGAGCGGAGGTGCCGGGCTCCAGGGGCTCTTGGAGGCAAAAGCCTCCACACGTCTGATAACCGTGTTACTTCGCTCATCGGCTTCTAATGCTTTCTTTGATTCAATATCCTCGATTCGTCGGATCGCTTCAGGGTCCTGCAACGTTGAGACGGTTGTCAGACATAATTTCGTACAGTTTGTAAGATTTCCTTATAAAGATATATATTATTTGGTCTTGCTGAGATGGAAATTATTTTTTGTATTTCATGTTCCACTCATTTTGCTTTCCACTCAAAAAATCTTCCATTCTTCGTCTATCCTGTCATATTGATTCCATTTGGTCCTTTTGTGAGAGAAATACTGACAAGTATTCCAAAATCGTAGGGCTCCGACAGTTATGGAAGCAGCTGACACACGCACACCGACAGTCAACACCCAGCTGACACCTGCACCATCGCCTAAGTCAGCACTCCTTAATCTAATCTGTTCATTATATAATCCTTCCTTTCCTCTCACCAGCTCTCATTCATCTCGTTACTGTACCCCTGACGTATTACTTAATCACTTTGTCATATAAGTTGTATTCTTTTGTCTAGTTAATAAAGTACTTTTTAAAAAGGCCCCTTTGGTCTTCAATTATTTAACTGGCGCCCGAACAGGGACCTTGGCAGTGTTTATATAACTTCAGAAGAATCTCCCCATTCAGCGATCCCGCGTTTGGCTAGGCTAGACCTGAGAACTTTTCGATTCTTTCCATGAGAAGGCCGATGCTATATTGAACAGGACTTCAGGACTGATCGAGCACTGGTATATTTCAATATACATTCACCGAGGCTCCAAGAACCACAAAATCTGTTATCTAGCGACCAGAGGAAGCCGATAGAAGGCAACATTATCTAGAAGAAGACATCACTTGTATTGGTAAATATATTTTTTGTACACATTTACATGCCCATTACTGACAGACTTAATATAAACCGTAACTTAGAAGAAACCGTAAACATGACTTCTAACGATTACAAAATTTCTACTACAGACCTTAAACTGATCCCAGAATTTGACGGAAATCCCAGCCATCTAGTAAGATTTATTAATAAAATAAATTTTGTAGCGAATAACGTCTGCACAACTGACAATCCACATCACGAATATAACGCGAAACAATTGATAGGACATGCAACAAACAAATTAGTAGGACATGCCGAATATTGCGGAAGACGGAACTATAACTCTTTACTAGAACTGATCCAAGAACTCAAACTTAACTTTCGTGACGACAAAACAATACCCCAATCCATAGCAGAAATATATCAAACTAAACCCTTAAGAAACGAACATCCCAATAGCTATGTAGAAAGACTGATATTATTACGAGACGACCTTGAAGGTAGATTATATACGGACGACACAAAAACAGACTTACAAAAACACACAGAAATAAACGTATTTGATGAACAAATAGTTGACCATTGCCAAAGACAACTTGAAACTTCAGTTGACAATTTCCTCCAACACCTACGAATTAAAAATTTGAGGGATTTGAAAAAGGCATTAAAAACCACAGCAGTACGAGTAGTCGAAAGAGCATACGGTAACAAACTAACACACAACGAATCCACACAAAGACGCAGTCAAAACCAACCACCCTCCACTAGCAATTATAAAGGGAGGAATTACGACCCACATTATCACGAGAAAAAACGTGAATTTTATGACAATAATAGACAACAATTTTATGACAATAATAGACAACAATCCCAACAACCAAGACAGTACAATCAAGAACAACCACGTTTTAACAATAACTACCCCCGAGACGAAAACGAAAGACACAATCAATCATGGAAACCCTATGAACAAAGACAATACTTTAACAAACCAAACCCCAGACCGGAACAAAGAGAAAATCAGACCGTATCAATGCGCACAGCCAGCAATCGCGTACACCACACGGAAAATGACAAAGACCAACAAATAACTGAATTACAAGACAGACTACAACAATTAGAATCTCGTTATGAGGATTTTTTAGACGTAGGTCCCAACAACAACGAACCTCCAGACCCGAATACCAATTAAATTACACGGACAGTCTCCCAAAAATAAAAGACAAAAAAGGCAAGACATGGCTGATTGACACTGGAGCTTCTAAAAATTATATCAATCCCCGTTCCTTACCCGAGGGAACAAAAATTAATTCGGAAGACTTTGTAATGAAAACTCCTACAGGCAGAGCCGAAGGCACTCAAAGCGCCATAATCGATCTCTATCCCCTGTTAGGAATTCAAGCAAAGGTAAAAATGCTAATTTACCCCTTTAGCAATCGTTTCGATATTCTTTTAGGATACGAAACGATGAAAGAACTGAAAACTGAAATAAAATGTCACAATGACGAAATAATAATAAACGGAACCAAACATAACCTGGAAAATGAAATTTACTATATAAATGACTTACAGACAATAAAACAACTAATTAGGACAGACCACATTGATAACAAGCTTTCGGACGAACTTGTGGTACTGATTGGTAAATATGGTGAAATAATAAAAACAAATGAAGAAAAATTACGCGCGACAAATTTAATTAAACACAAAATAAACACAAAAAACGAAAACCCTTGCTACACTAGGAACTATCGGTACCCCGTGCAATTCAAAAATCAAATAAATGAAGAAGTCGCGAATTTATTAAAAAATAACATTATTAGAAAGAGTAACTCCCCATACAACTCACCAGTATGGATAGTACCAAAAAAAATGGATGCCTCAGGCATAAAAAAAGTTCGAATGGTAATAGACTACCGAAAACTGAACGAAATGACGACTAATGACAAATACCCACTACCCAACATTGAAGACTTACTAAACAGACTACAAAAAGCAAAAATATTCTCAACAATAGACCTTGCATCAGGATTCCATCAAATCGAAATGGATCCAGATTCAATACCAAAAACCGCATTTAGTACAGAAGACGGACACTTTGAATTCTTACGAATGCCCTACGGACTTTGTAACGCACCACCCACATTCCAACGAGCCATGAACATGATGATAGCGAACGTTCCTAACGCTATGATATACATTGACGACATAATCATTTACTCAAACACAATACAAGAACACCTAGAACATCTCGAAAACGTATTCCAAAAGTTAAAAGAACATGCACTTTCTATCCAACTAGACAAGACTGAATTTTTTAAAACTGAAATCCCCTTCTTAGGATATATTGTCACTCCCGACGGACTAAAAACTAACCACAAGAAAATAGAAGCAATCACAAAATTACCATACCCAAACAACGAAAAAACGACTAGACAATTTCTCGGAATGACCGGATACTACCGAAAATTCATAAAAGACTATGCGAAAATAACGAAACCAATTTCGAAATCACTACAGACTAAAACATACGAGACAGAAGAAATAAAAAAGGCTTGTGACATACTAAAAACCCTCATGACAAATTCACCAATATTAGCATACCCGGACTGGAATAAGACATTTTACTTAACGACAGACGCAAGTGATAAAGCCATCGGCTCGGTGCTATCGCAAAAAGATAACGACGGAATAGAACACCCAGTAGCATTCGCCTCACGAGTATTACAGCCTCCCGAGATAAACTATTCAACAATTGAAAAAGAACTTTTAGCAATTGTTTGGTCTACACACCATTTCAAACCATACTTGTACGGTACTAAATTCCAATTACTAACTGACCACAAACCATTAAAATGGATCTATACAATGAAAAACGGAAACACCAGAATCATGAAATGGATCTGGAAATTACAGGACTTTGAATTTGACATAAACCACATTAATGGAAAAACAAATTACGTAGCGGACTTACTATCACGACAAAACGAGAACTTAGAACAAAACGCAAATACTAACCATATAGACGGAGATTTTGACGAATTTCTAAACGAACTAGCAATACTCCCGTTAGACGAAAACCCAGACTATGACACACTTATAGAAGAATTAGAAAACATGACTCAAACAGAACAAATAAATGACGCAATTAGTACATGTGGAGCAACTGTTCACTCCCAACGATCATCCAACGAACAAATTTGGATAGTAGACAATGACAAGAATATTAATATAGAGAAACATCAGATAATAATAAAAAAGGGAATAAAAGAAACAAACTTTACTAAACCATTTAACAAAAACAGACATGAAATTAAATTTGACAACTTAGACGACTTAGAATCACTAATCGAACAATTTATTAGACCCAAAATTACTTATGGAATTTACTGTGAACCAGATATCCCATTACTCCAACCATGGTACGATAAAACATTTAAAGACATTTCTAGACTAATACAAGAATCATACCCAACAGTTAAACTAAAAAGATACAAAAACTATGTAACCGATATCTTAGACAAAGAAGGACAAATTGAAATAATTAATGACTACCACATAGGAAAAACATCCCACAGAGGCACAATCGAAACATACGACAAACTTAGAAAAT
Source organism: Acanthosoma haemorrhoidale (assembly GCA_930367205.1). NCBI lineage: Eukaryota > Metazoa > Arthropoda > Insecta > Hemiptera > Acanthosomatidae > Acanthosoma > Acanthosoma haemorrhoidale. Next base: position 16,941,477 of record OV884013.1, on the reverse strand, counting down.
TATACTACTTCCCATTAATGAAAGAAACAATTAATGACTTTATTAACAATTGTAAGACATGTAAGAAAACTAAATACGAACGCAATCCTATAAAAGCAAAATACATGATAACACCAACACCAAATAGACCGTTCGAAGAATTAATGATAGACACATTACATTTTGACAGAAAATATATCGTAACTATAATTGACACATTCTCGAAAAGACTATTTACACACATGATACCAGCCGTAACTGGAATTAACATATGCGAAGCCATTAAACTTTACTTAACACTATATCCAACACCCGTATCGATAAAAATGGACAACGGCAAAGAATACAAAAATAATTTAGTACTCAACTTCTTACAAACTAACGAAATCGAACCAATTTACGTGACCCCAGGAAATCCTAATTCATTAGGAACACTAAACAGAGCACATAGTACACTCATCGAAATATTACGAACACTTAACGAAAAAGAACTAACAAACACATCATTAAATAACAGACTAATGCTAGCAACAATAGCATACAACAATACCTTAAACTCTAAACTAAACATGACACCGGACGAAATAACATTCGGAATAACAAGAAGACCTAACAAACAAATAGAAATAAAAGAACAATACGTACAAAAATACCATGACGAAAAGAACATAATACATGAACTAATACGGAATAAAATCGTGACAGAAAAAGAAAATAGAACAGAGTTATTAAATACAAATCGCGAAGACCCACCTGACATAAATGACGAACAGATATATATAAAAACAACCCATCACCGCAAATACAATAATCCCTACAGACCCGTACTATTGTACAAAGACAGAAACGAAACAAACAAAGCACACGTTAATAGAATCAAAAGACCACGTAAACAACACTTGAGACCGAGACCAAACATTACTGTTTCAGAAGGAGAAAATGAATCCTACTCGGACAGTACTAATCCAGACACTTCTATGGACATTAACATATACTATGACAGTGACTGATATAAGAGATAACCCCGGAGTCCTACATTACACTATAAAGAACGCAAAGGTAATAGAAAATTACTACAGGACATACCATTTTTATGACATTAGCTTACTTGACAAGGAACTAAACAATGTACAGAACAATGTACCATCTTATAGGGACCTACCGACATACCCTATAATCAAAAACCTTATCATACAAACACAAAACAAATTAAATCTATTAAAATCACACAACAAACGAACTAAGAGAGGACTAGTAAACGGACTTGGAACAGCTCTCAGCTGGCTTACTGGCACCATGACAGCTGATGACAAATCACATTATGACGAAGTAATAAATGAGTTAGGACGGAACAACTATAATATAGAACACAACATAGAACAAGACATAAAACTTAATAAACACGTAATTAAAAACTTTCAAAAAGACATACAATCAATTAATAATAATTTTAAAACAGAACAAGACAACATAATGAAGATAAACAAAGAAATGACATTCTTTGACATGTACATAATTCTGACACACCTACACAACAAAATAGATGAACTTACATTAACACTGGAACTATGCAAAATTGGCATCACACACTCATCATTAATGTCCCAAATACTACACGACATAAACCAAAATGTAAATCTAGCTTCTAGGAATCCTGAAATCCTGTGGATAATGAGTAAAATTTACTGCACTACTCATAATGAAACACTTCATATCTTTGTAGACCTTCCTAAGGCAACCCCAAATATAAAGACTTATTTACTCATACCTTCGCCTGTAAAAATTAACAACCAATATGTAACTTTAGATATAGACGAAACTATTATAATAAAAAAATTTAATATGTTATATACAACGAATTGTACATTTTTAAACAATGAATATTACTGTAAAAACCTTTTTATTTTAAATAATACTTGTATAAATAATATTATTTCATCTGGAACGATGAATGCATGCAAATATAAATTAACCAATACTAACATTAGATATATAGATAATATAAATAGTTTTATAACTACTAACCTCTCCAAATTAGACAATTGTCTTACTAATGATACTGTATACCTACCACCCGTTAGCTTACTTACCCTAGATCAAAATGATTGTTACAAAGAACTCCCCAAAATTTCAAGACATATAATAGACTCCACCATAAACAAATTGTATAATAAAATAGATATAGATGTAATCGCAAATATAAGCGAAATAGAAAACCTAAATATAACAGACATAGTTTTAGAACCACTTATATTTAATCAATCCAATACTTATTTTTATTTTTATTTAATTATAGGGGCAGCTATTATAATTGTAATCCTCTACTACCTTAAAAAATGTAAAACTACCAATTCCTTACGAAACCCTACACCAACAGTTGTATACAATCCCGGACAACAAGAGCCTATCAACATTTTGGCAACAAGGGTTTATCACCCAAATAACAGCCCTCATGCACCTGCAGCCATCAACTTAATTTCTTGATGGAACAAGAAACCTAAAGTCGGAAGGAGTTATGGAAGCAGCTGACACACGCACACCGACAGTCAACACCCAGCTGACACCTGCACCATCGCCTAAGTCAGCACTCCTTAATCTAATCTGTTCATTATATAATCCTTCCTTTCCTCTCACCAGCTCTCATTCATCTCGTTACTGTACCCCTGACGTATTACTTAATCACTTTGTCATATAAGTTGTATTCTTTTGTCTAGTTAATAAAGTACTTTTTAAAAAGGCCCCTTTGGTCTTCAATTATTTAACTGACGTACCTCCTGGGAAGAAAGACCTTTTACCGTGGAAATTCCCTACTTTTACATACAAGAGGCCTTTGTGGTGTCTGAGGACATGGAATCTTATTAGAAAAGAGTCCGAAATGTTTAAAATGTAATAACACCCAGACAATGAACGAATTATGGCTTCAGGGTCCTGCAACGTTGAGACGGTTGACAGACATAATTTCGTACAGTTTATAAGATTTCCTTATAAAGATATATATTATTTGGTCTTGCTGAGATGGAAATTATTTTTTGTATTTCATATTCCACTCATTTTGCTTTCCACTCAAAAAATCTTCCATTCTTCGTCTATCCTGTCATATTGATTCCATTCGGTCCTTTTGTGAGAGAAATACTGACAAGTATTCCAAAATCGTAGGGCTCCGACGTACCTCCTGGGAAGAAAGACCTTTTACCGTGGAAATTCCCTACTTTTACACACAAGAGGCCTTTGTGGTGTCTGAGGACATGGAATCTTATTAGAAAAGAGTCCGAAATGTTTAAAATGTAATAACACCCAGACAATGAACGAATTTTGGCTTCAGGGTCCTGCAACGTTGAGACGGTTGACAGACATAATTTCGTACAGTTATCACATTTTAAAGGAATATAAAAAGATTTCCTTAAAAAGATATATATTATTTGGTCTTGCACACATTTCAGGGAAAATATTTAATTCGCACATCGGACTTTGAAGCCGAATGACGGCACAGGTAGTTTTTAGCTCTGAGGAAAAGTACTTTTTGGAATATTCAGGCATTTCGTTGCTCGTAAACACTGTAAGCATCAGTAGACTGGTGTATCTCGGGCCTGACTGTGACAAGATTTTTTAAAGCAACCTCAGATCCTAACTTCCTGAGAACTAGTCTACCCAACATTCCGGACTAAAGTATCAGTTTCATTCAAGTAGCTGCTCATTTTCCCTTGATAGGCTGAACGAACCCCCACCAGAAAAAAAAAATTAGCCTCAGATATAGTCTGAAATCGTACTAAAATCGTAAACTAAACTTGGTTGACTTACACTGGCCACAATCGCGTTCGGGGACGATTCGCATCGTGAAACGCTTCGCGCTTCCAGTTCTTCGTCTTGATTCTCAGATGGAGTGTTCAAAGTGAGGGAGCTTATCCTAAACAAACCATAAAGTCGCAATTAACCAAACTAAACGTACACATATATTTTATATGGTATCTATCACCATATAAGTAAACTGATTGAATACACCAGTTACAGGTGGTAATTGTACAGGTGACATAACAAGTTACAGAATAAATATGAAGGGGCGTTAATTACACTAAAATGGAGGTCGGTTCCGACGTCGGGACGTCAGGAAGTCTGGCCAGGACCTCATCTTCGGTCTTCAACGATCTCCTGGGCTGTGGGCTTCCATTTTCCTCTTGGGTGGTGGCATCGCTGCAACAGTGTCAGAAGGATTAGTGGATACGTTGAGCATCTATGTCAGTATGAATGTATTTATTTGGACCTATACATAAGTAAAACACACATTTACAACAAAGGAAAACAAATTAAGTAATGTTTGTAGTCTTGTCCTGATGGACTAGTCCGACACCGTACAGGACAGGCGTAAGTGAATACTGGTAATCTGTGGTGTCTTGTAAAGTAAAGTTGTACATGTATGTTTTAGTGATGTGTGCCTGTTGTAGTTTGAACGTTGTGCTTGGTCTCCAGGACACTGGTTTTTCTAAGTATACTCTAAGGTAACGGACACTCTGATCTTAAGTGTTCCAATTGAGTGATATACCAAACAATCCTACCATCTAAAACTGTCTTCACGATACCAGGATACGTCACCGACTTCTGTAGTTCTGCGATGGAATGCTTCCAAGGCATTTCTGTCTCACAGAATTATGGTGTCGTTAGGCAAACTGATAAGGGTCGTTGTTTTGTCGGTCCGGAAAGGTCCTACCAGCATAAATTATTAAGTATAATGCTCAACATAGCTCGGTTAGAGGATCTCGTTAATATATTTTATGCATATACATTAGGATCTATGTACTAAAATATAAATAAAAATAAAATGTTACAAGTTGTGTCGTCGTCTGGATAAAAGCTGAGGTTGACAAATAAACAATTTGGAAAGTTTAAAAAAACAAATTTCTATCATCTACCTCACGTAAAAGTATTTATAAATTGAGAGATCTTGTTTAGGCCAGATCTGAGAATTTTTTTTTTTTCTAATTGCTTAAAAACATCAAACCCAGTATAATTTTTCTTAGGCAGTTAATTATTTATAATTCCCAATAATTGTAATTTATGTTTAAAAGAAAACATTTTTAATCTGTCTAATTAGTTAAAATTTTAGCATAGAATAAAATTTAATTTACTAAATCAGACATAAAAATCCAAACATTGTTAACATATTATTCAAAAGGTCCTCAATACAGTTTCTTCAACCCCCCCCCCCCTTTGCATTGGTTATATATTTTAACTCTTTAAATATATTTTAGCTCATAATTGATTTAACAACATTTATGAGTTAAAAATAAATAAGAAACCTCGGGTTTCCTTGTCAGGGAATGGTAAATTTAATCATTAAAGACGGCATTAGCTGCATTACAAGAGAACATAAATAAAGTGAGAAATTGTTATTTATCATATTATTTAAGTTTACTCTTTCTAAGACTTTTTTAAGATTTAAGAATTTTGATTATAAAACAACTTTATTATGATATACTATCTGTCTCATTAGGCAATATGTAATTGCCATAAATGTTCTCATTCATGCCATATTTACAATTCATCATTCACTCGCTCATTCATACAGTATTTACAAACAGCTTTGATAAAGAACGCGAGAAAAAAAAAATCATTCATCATTGAACATCTAAAATACTCATTGATAAAATGATGAATCGACTGGCCGATTGGCGTAAATTTACAATCAATTTCGACAGTCTAAATTCTTTATAATTAAGCTAATTAGCTGAAAAACGTGTCAACGACGACATTAATTATTATTTTACTTATTCCCACCATCCGGTTCCTTCCAGATCTCCTGTCAAGATAGGCGAAGTCAATCAAGACTGCACACGCCAATAAAGACGGGCCGTCCTCGTCTTGAATAAGCAATCTCCTTTCGCCCACGCCACCTTCACAAGATATCACACTTGTATCGACCGACGGCCCTGGGATCTTTCAATCTGTTTCGCCTAAAGCTACCCTAACGAGCGACGATGATTTCCATTCGTTAATTATCTCCGCGCAAATCATTAACCAGTGCAAGATCAATTCTATCCGTTTGTTCAGACGGTTTTGACCATAAAACACATACGAGTCTACCATCAGTCCTGGAGGATCATTGAAATGATTTTATTTTAAAATATTTGCTTTTTAAACATCTTTATTGTGCTGAAATTTGCCTTATTAGGCAATAAATAATTGAGATAAATGTTCTCTTTCATACCATACTTACAATTCATCATCACTCGCTCATTCATACAGTATTTACAAACAACCCAGTATTTACCTCCCAAATCCACATGCTTGTCACCTCCCTCGCATGCGAAAGAGGAAGTCCTGGGCAGTCCCCCCCCCCGCTCCTACGTCAGCCGCGATACCTGATGCAAGCTAGTAGAGGCTGACCAAGAGCGTGAGAGCCACATACGCTCAGGACATGAATGGAGAAACTGACCATTGCCAGGATTCTCATTGTGACGTATTTATAGCAGGTCACGAGGCCACTGCCGTTTCAGTCTCCGAGGAGGATTATAGGGATGAGTGGTTCAGTACAATGTGCTAGGGGATTAGGGTGGTTGGATAGGTTACTATGGAATTTCATGAACTTGGAAGGGATGAGTTCGTTAAAATATATTTTTTTTGATGTTTTATAAGTGTTGCCATTAAAATTGTCGATCTATCATCTATCGCAGAGCACGATTGCGTCTATATCTCTAAATAGATAAAAAATAAGATTGTGCATTACCCGCTTGAAACTAAAGCTCGTCAGGTTTACGTTTGGAAAACAATATACTTTATATTACGCAGTCATGAAAATGGGCATAGCTTTTCTAAAGATGTAATATGAGAATTTCATAACAAAGCTCAATAGAGAATATAGTTAAGGGTATACCTAACCAATTCCAAAAATGAACCAAGAAAAAAAGAGAATGATTTGCCAGTTTTTGAATTGCGCCCAGACTTGCACACTCGCGAAGTCTTCAATTGAACAGCAAAGTTCGATTCCAGCTATAAACTTTCGATGCGAAAATCTTTCGAAGGCATATCGCCATTGTGCCATTTAGGATCCATTGGCGACATTCTTTCCCATCAGCAGGCTTCGTGACTTGCCAATTTTGTTGATAGCGATTAACATGCGCAATTTATGAACGTTCTCGCATTAAAGGAGTAACGTACGAGCACTGGCTCACATTTTTACAAATAAAAATAAATATGCAGATAAGGATTCGTGAAAAATAAAAAAAGATGAACAAATAAAAACCAATGGTCGCCTTGTGACCTTATATGGTACCTTCAAAAATGGCAAGCTTGTGATAAAATCTGCTCCTTGATTGTACAATATGTTGCCTCTTCCAAGTAGGTTTTCCGTTAGAACCCAACCAGTTCAAATAATTTAATTGTAATAGAAACTGTTTTTTAATACCGATAAAAAAACCAAATACCATTAAATTAATAAACATTTAAATAAATATTAGGCTTTTTTTTGGATTAAAAAGATTATGTCACCAGCTGGATATGTCGGTAAAACAAATTAATCAATGGTTTTTATTTTACTAAAATGATTTAACTGTCTTGTTTCAACTTAACTCTAAAGTTATTTCCATTGTAGCAGTCCAATGGCTAATAAAATAAAAGGCTTGCTTTAATGTAACCATCTGGTTCATAAAGATAAAACAAAATTATAACTGATGAGTGACCAATTCTAGTTTTTGGTTTGTAAATCTGCAGGTAAAATAAAAATGAAAAAAAAAAAAATTTTAATCTTAAATATTGTATGAAATGTGACTATTATTAGTATTAAATGTAGGGAGAGGTCTGAAGTATGTCGCTGTAGTTGGTAGGTGGCGGTGAGGTGCTAGTGTGGTTAGCACTAGGCGTCACCTCTCGATCTTGATTTATTTACTCATGCCATACATGAGAGACAAAAAACACGTGTGCCCTGAGTTGGGTTTCCAGGGTGAAGTTTTTAAGTCGTCATTCAACGGGATGGAGGTGGTTTTCATCAGAATCCCTCAAGGAGGTTATATAATAGGCATAATGCTTGAAAAAATATCAAACCCCTCGTATGCGTAACCTCACAATAAAATTTGCATTTAGTGTCCACCTACTGAAGGTCCCCCTACTGATGGTCCACCTACTGATGGTCCACCTACTGATGGTCCACCTACTGATGGTCCACCCTGTATAGACCAGTTTAACACTCAAAGGACTGTGTCGCTTTAGGGTGAAATATATTAAGGTACAAATAAATAAATATATCCCTGGCTAATAGGGAAAATAAATAAACGGTATACCTCAAATTAAATTGCAATATTTAGCTTAGCCAGTAATGTTTACTTACACGATGAGAACATAAATTTTCGAAATTGATCCACTTGATGAACTTTTTTTTCCAACGCAAAGGCTTGTAACAAAGTAGGCCAGAGATCGATACCTAATTTCATTCTTTAGGGGAAAGGGACCGGTCGGGGTTCGCACAGCCTCTTGAGGATAAACGATAAGCTACCTGAATATAGAAGTAGACAATTCTCAGGGATGAGAGGTAAGAAACCTAGCAACATCTCTGGCTCTACAGATCCAAAAACAAATCTTTTTTGAAAAAATGTATACCGCCATTCGAATGCCACAAATTTGAAAAGGTGTCACTCATAGGGATCTGTGAAAAAAAGAAAACAAAAGCCTACAGGCCTGTTTAAGTACCTACTGATTATGTTTGGTAACTATGTTGTTTTTTCTTAAATCATGGCTTTTAAACAAATGGCAGTCGTTAGTAGCAATCCAAAAGACTATTGTCTACACTGTTGCATTTTGTCACAGCGGGAAAAGCTATTTTATTCGTAAGGCCTGTTTGTTTTGGGTTTTTTTCCCTCCATTTTCCCGCTTTCGGACCTGAGAGAGCTTTTGAGAGAGCAAACAAACAAAGACCATATTTCTTGTCCCGCTCTAGAAGAAAGGAGCATTGTAGAGGAATGAGTCAGTTGTTGCAGTTGAGTGCCTCGACAATGAAGTGGCCGCCCACGCTGCTGAGTGACAATTCATCACAACATACGGGGGACTACAAGGGCGTAACACAAGTCCTCTTTTATTCATTAGCTTCTGATAGTCAGTGATATAAAAACAGTAGAAGAACTATGAAAATATTTCAAGTACTAATAATAATACCTTTTTAACCTAGATCAGATCTGTGGCAACTTTTGCGAACAATTCTGTCGCCTAAATTTTAAATTGATAACAAACTTTGTAGAAATAAAAAAAAAAATAATTAGTTAACAACTGAACTTTTGCGTAATAATTCGATACAAGAATTGAGCGAGTGATCTTCGAAATTTTAGAACTAAGGATTTACAAAATAATAGTTTTATTGTCTTTCCACATATAACTTCTTCTTTATTGTAATAGCGCTTTCGACAGCTCTAAGCTGCCATCTTCAGTTATATCTACAATAAAATAAAAAGAACAATAGAGAGACAAACTAATTACTATTATTTTATGTAACTACAGTCATTAAGTAAAATATAAATTATATTCCGCTAACAGTGCTCAGCTGTAGTTATTTTGAAATTGCCCTTTTAGTCTACTACAATTAAAAATTCTTAAAATTCATAAATACAACAGCTGTGTGGTAAATAATTCAAATTCAAAAAAACAAAATTGAAAACTACGAAATAAGCATTAAAATCATCAAAAATTATTATTGTAATATTTTATAATATTATTGTAATAATTTGATGACAAATTGTTAAAACAATTTATATTTTACTGTATTATTATTCTGTATTATTGTATTGTAGAGATTGCAGCTTAGAGCTCTCGAAAGCGCTATTACATTAAAGAAGAAGTTATAATTTGGGGAAAGACAATAAAGCTGTTTTATAATTAAACATAAATGGATTTTTTTTGTATAACTACACATAATTAAATTATAATTTAATTGAGTAAAATAATTGAAAATAAAATACTCATCGGAATGTGGTCCATACAGAATTATCCAGATATGGCATAATGGCAGGAACTATTACTGCTGACCTTCAGGAAGGAAGAAAGCACATGAGAAATCTATGTTCGTAAATATGTACGTATCTGTATCAGTGTATATGTTCACGAAAGAATATCTGTGTCGGAAATGTTTTCTCCAATATATTTTTGTTTGAAAAAACGAGTAATATGTAATAACATGCTGGCTGTAACTTTCCTTATACTTTAGTTAGCATTAGTGTCATCTTTTATTTATTGATAAAAACGACTTCATTATGATAAACTTACAACCTGCCTCTTTGGGGAATAAGAAATGTGATAAATGGGTTCATTCATACCATATTTACAATTTCCATTCACTCGCTCATTCATACAGCATTTACAAACAGCCCAGAGACCTTCCGAATTCAAATGGTTGTTGCCTCCCACTCATGCGAAAGAGGAAGCGGAGTCTTGGGAAGTCCCCCACGCTCCTCTCTCCGTCAGCCGCGTCACCGGATACGAGCCAGTGGAGGCTGACCAAGAGCGCGAGAGCCACATACGCTCAGGAAATGATTGGAGAAACTGGCCATTGCCAGGACTCCCACTATCACGCATCTATACCCGGTCACGAGGCCACTGCCGTTTTAGTCTCCGAGGAGGATTATAGGGATGAGTGGTGCGGTGATTAGGGTGGTTGGATAGGTTACTATGGAATTTCATGAACTTGGAAGGGATGATTTCGAGAATGTAAGGTATATTAAGTTCTTTTTGAATGAAAGGTTATATTTCAGTTTAATATTATTTTTTACTTGTGGTTTTTATAACAAACAACGAGCTAATACTCAATTTTCTTTGTCTTGCGATATGTATTTTGTTATTTTTGGCCAAAAGTTTGTCATTTGTGCTTTATTATTATCCTATAGGGTCCCGGAATATTATTTGTTCATCGATCTTTCTACAAAATAAGACGGCAATGCACAGATGAATGGTAGAGGAATGTACATGTATACGTCAAGCAATGGATGAGCTATGTAGCACATGGGCCGTTCCACATATCCGCGGCTCCATTATCATGCTAGGCAAGCCACTGACAACCTCTAGCCTTTTTGCTATGTGCGACCGGAGTATAAAGAATTTCTTTTCTGCGAACCGTTTCAGCCCTTCCTGCCTTACTCCACGGTCCACTTCAAGTCGTTCAGCGCCCAATCATGGTCTAAAGGTGTGGACAATCGACAAAAAGTAAACATACCGCTCTACCCTTCAACACTGTAACGAATTATGTTTAGCCCTTCTCCCAAAGAAACATAAATTAAAAAAAACAAAACTCAAATGGGTTTCATTTAAAGTATGAAATAAATGGATTGGTGTACAGTTGAACTATTTGTGAACAATCGTGTATTTTTTCTTGGGTGTCTTGCTTATTTAAATCAGCAATCTATCGTCTTTTTGAGTCCACGGACAACTTATCCACACCTTCTCCCAGACAGAAATATTGTTTAATGGCAGCTTGTTAATTCTACAAAATAAAATCATGACAGGGCCTAGCTTTTGTGAACGTTTTACATCATTAAGTCTCGTTGATGCAATATATTTGCTATAAAATTTAATTCTAAAGTAGGACTAAGGTTCAGGGTTATTAGGAAAAACATTATTAACCGAATTTAAAAATACAATGAGAGCGTGCCTAATTTCTGTAAGGTATAGGTAACAAGTAGTGTACTTGATTGCCAGAGTGAACAACTTATAAATTTAACACCTTTATAACTTAAGATTTTTTTCAAAAATATGCATTATAACCCTAGAGGTAAGGTTTTTAAAATTGTTGAACAAAATTTATAAAAAGTTCTGGTAAGTTGTTAAATTTAGTAGAAATTGAAATGATGATCACTAAAATACAAATTTTTAAAAGCTATACCTCTTTAGGCCTTGTGCATGTAAAGAAATTAGACTCTCTTTAATTTGAATTTGACGCGATGCTTCTACTGGCCACCACTAGATGGAGCTATCAGCAAGATTCTAAAAAGTGAGAGGATAGAGAAAGGTTACATTAAGTAATTAAAGTTGTAATTGGAGTGTGAATAGAGAAAATTCAGTGATAATTATAAACTGCAATTGTCGTTCCTTTGTTTACAGGTAAGATTGTGTAAATAGTGTGAATAATTATTGTAATATAAAATATAGTGAATAAAATCGCTTACTTTGTTTAGAGAGAAACCGATTTCAGTTTATTCACCCCATATATATGCCAATTTAAATCACATAATATTACATAGTAATCATTTGTATAATATTGCTCATTTCAGTTGCAAAATATGTGATTAAAAAGAGTGACCCCTGTATTTATTTAAAGGAACAAAAAGTAATTAATAGACCAAATGAGGAATGCTTTATGATGTATTGTACGAATATGTAGGAAATAAATTCAACCTTCAAGACCCTCCTAAATGTCTTAGAGAAGAACTAGTTCAATACTTACTTTATTTATTTATTTTTTTTGTTTAAAGCGAAACTTGGTTGAATGGAATGGTAGCTTTACCAACCCACAACGGAAGCCGGATAAAAACTGGTTGGAGGAAGAAGTTGAAATTTAAAACCTTGCTTTTCCTGCTCTCAATTTGCCTTTGACGCCTTTTTTTTGGCAAGCTTTCAAAAAGGTTCGATGAATGCGTTCCCATGTCAAAAGGAAGAAAATCCAAGACTCGTGTCCATTGTCCAGTGAACTCTGTTGTTGTTGTTGTAGCGGCTGAACAAAAATCAAAATTTTCATTGAAGAGGGAGGCTGTTTTGGTGACTAAGACAATTTTGACATTACCAAAAAGAGCCTTAATAAAATTAATAAAAAACATTTCAGAGCTAATTAGACATATTAAGTGACAAGTTGAATTTGAGTAATCCAAGTTTATTGCTTAAATTAATTGTATTTAAATAATAAATAATTATTTTTGGCAAAATTTGATTATTATTTTTTGAAAATTTCTGGGCTAAGTTTTTTTGTGAAATTCATCTTTTAATTGCGTACAAAAACATTTCTGAATTGAATTTCCAACTTATTTCCAACGATAATAATTATTATTTCAATAAAATTGATCATGGTTGAACTAAAGATGTTTATAGGTTCACGCGAATATTTAAACAAATCAAAGGAAAAATCATTGTTTGACTGAACTTGTGGGTGATATTTAAGTTAGAGACCGACTGATCCAAAAACAATAAAATGGTCGCTGTCTCCTATCGGTATCGATTACCTTTGCGCTGTTCGGTTTTCTTTTAAATCATAAACAAAACAGTCACATAACCTATTGGTTATTATTATAAAACCGATAAAAAAGTTTTATACAAAATTGAAATTATTAGGACATCAAAATTTTTTATATTATAATATCTTTATTGTGCTAAAATTACAATCTGCCTTAGTAGGCAATAAGCAATTTAGATAAATGGACTCATTCATACCATATTTACAATTCATCATTCTCTCGCTCATTCAGAAGAGGAATGACGCTCATTCTCGCGTATGAAAGAGGAAGCGGAGTCTATCATCCCTATAGATCCCCTACGCTCCGTCAGCCACGTCACTAGTGGAGGCTGACCAAGAGCGTGTTTCTGAATTAAAATGATATTTTTCAATTCAATGATGTTCAAGTACAAACAATTGAGACCTAAAAAAACAAACAATTTATTTATTTACATTGACTTTTGCCCCACTAGATTGCGAAGAGAGCCCACTGTGCGGCGCTGCTGTGGTGCCGTAGCATTTTAATCAAACGAGCTTTACATTTTTTTTCAAATTTGCTATAAAACTTACAATTGCAAACTAAACAGCTATCGACAAATTTAAGAATTGTGTTAGATAAATAATTTGACGAGCTTGCAGAAAAAATTACAGACAAAAGTTCGCCAGTGCAGGTGTAGCGTATCCTTACGCCGAAGTGGGGAATGCTAGAAAAAAAGGGCGTAGGACCCTGCAAAGGCGGCGGAGCCGTTCGCACCGGGTCCATGTTCACTCAATCGGAGCAAAATTACTTTTGTACTTTACTTCATATACTGCAAAAATCTATGATGGGCTTGGCAAAATTTCAAGATAATAATTTCGTCAATACATATTTCTGTTAACGGAAGGAGACAGTTGGTTGTTCTTTAATAAGCTATCAGTTATTGCTGCTTTGTATGGCCAAATGACTAAATTCATGACTGTTCCAGACCCGTGACCATAGCCCTAGGGGCTGTATAATGCCCCTGTATTGACTAGACCGCCCGTACATCGGGCAATAGCCAGCCGGCTCCAGCCAAAGCCCTGTTACATTAGAATGCACAGGATGCAATTAGTGTGTAGCAGATTGCATTGCAATCAGCTCTTGTACGGCTTCTGCTACCTCTTCCATTTAATCAGCCAGGAAGTGAGGATAGTCCTAGCATAAGTCGCATCAGGTAGTCAGGTATACCAGAGACATTCAAATATAAAAGGTAATATTTTTTTTGAACGTTTCTTGATTAATAATACCGCCATGGACGCTGAACACACTTTTCCAATTGATTCGGAAGCTCGAACGTTCAAACAAAGTTTCAGGCCGTGTCGTCAACCAATCAGTCCCCGTCCTCGACCTCCTCATTATTTTCGAATCATTCCCCTCCGGAATATTCTTCCATGGGCGCGGTAGAGTTTAGAAGCAACAACCAGATGTTTTTGGTGGATGAGAAAAATAAGATCCTGTGTTTTGGTAAAAAATGAAAGTGTCCCATCACATATTTTGTATTTTTTCAAAAAGTGGTTAATTTTGTTTGCCGGTATGTCTGTAAAGTCAGTTACTAGAGGACCCACCGTCTTTTAGGACCTTTTTCGGGAGAGGGTGTGTCGGGGCATAATAGTTGTATATAGTTTCTGGAATCAGTTTTGAATCGATTGCTCTATCGGTTCATTCAAAATGTTAGAATTGAGACCCGTTTAAACTGTTTTTAATCCGAATTCAGACAAATTAGGTAGGGTGTAGAGTGTAGAAGCAACAACCAGATGTTTTTGGTGGATGAGAAAAATAAGATCCTGTCTTTTGGGAAAAAATGAAAGTGTCCCATCACATATTTTGTATTTTTTCAAAAAGTGGTTAATTTTGTTTGCCGGTATGTCTGTAAAGTCAGTTACTAAAAGACCTACCGTCTTTTAAGACCTTTTTCGGGAGAGGGTGTGTCGGGGCATAATAGTTGTATGTAGTTTCTGGAATCAGTTTTGAATCGATTGCTCTATCGGTTCATTCAAAATGTCAGTATTGAGACACGTTTAAACTGTTTTTAATCCGAATTTAGACAAATAAGGTAGGGTGTAGAGTGTAGAACCAACAACCAGATGTTTTTGGTGGATGAGAAAAATAAGATCCTGTGTTCTGGGAAAAAATGAAAGTGTCTCATCTTTATCAATTCATCGATCGGTTCACGCACTGATGAAGTGGTTACTGAAAGTTAACCATTGGCTCATTTAAGGTCAAGCGCTAGTTTGTGAAACGTCCTTATACGTCATTGTACTCACTGCGCAATCATAAGGACTCAGATTTTAATAAGACAATTTCCGAACTGTTTGTTCGTTCTTCAATACAGGAAAAAAAAATCACAAAGTATTTCTGGATAAAGTTACTGAATAGTTTAAAAAAAATACAATTTTGTTCATCTTCGACGTTAAAGAATGTAGTTGTAAAAATTCTTTGTGATACAATGAAAAAAAAATGTGGAGCTGTTGAAAATCACAGCATAGATTGCCGAATGAATATTTATCGATTTGACTACTTGCTAACTACCATCATTCTTCAAATGTGAAGACTTGTTGGAACTTGTTTATTAATAAATTTTCCATTAATGCTCAGTTAATAATTAAACAGGTAAGATGTAGATAGGAAAACTTTTGTCGTTTTAGTTTTAAATTGAGAGAAGGGTCCCTTAAGGCAGACCATTGGAGACGAATACGATATGGCACCTGAGGGACGGTGAGAGATAGCCCTCCAGTTAACGGCCCGATAAGCAAATGCAGTCCTGACGGATGTCGGTTCTCACGGCTTAAGTCACTCGCTCTTGTCTGAGTGTGGTCAGGGGAGAGCAACAAAAAAAACATTGAAAGTAACTAAAAAAAAAGAGGAAAAAATGAGTAAATATAAGTTAAAAAAATAAAATGAGATAAGCACATAAGAGAGGAAATAGCGACTGAGAGATAACATTTGTGAATGGCCTCTAAATGTTTTTCATTGAGCCTTCAAGGCGAGGGTTCAAAGCCCTGCGTATTAAGGTCACCATTGCCAACTCACACTCTCGCCCTTGATATTTTAACGGTCTCGTCTCTTTTTGCCAATCCGCCTGTTCGCCTTTTTTTCTTTTTTTTTTGTTCGCTTTATTTATGATTTTGTAGCGATTTTTATGGCGTATTATATCCTGAATTGATTTCCTTCTTTTACTATTCCCCTGGGGCTAAATACGGCAGGATGAAGGTATTACATCTCAATCCGCACGGTCATCGATTACACACAGTCCCGGCAATATATATGGGTGTCCCACAGGGGCCGGGCCTCAGTCCATTTTTATTGCGTATTTTACTTACGAAACCGAACTCGATTTCTACATCATAGAATCTCTTCATCAAATTAGATTTCCTTATTCAGTATACAATTGCTTAAAATATATATATAAATTAATTGTGTATTTAGGTTTAAAACATTACCGATCATTCATACTGCGAGGTCACAAATTAGCTCGGAATATCGAGAAAATTTTTTTTTTTTATAATAAATTGTTCATTATTAAAATTAGAGAATTTTATCAATTGGAATTAATCTATTATTTCTTTTCATTAACATACTGTATTCGTTGCAAATCTAGTTATGTAGTTATTAGACAAAATATATTTCATCAGGATAATTTTTACTTTTGTACAGAGAGAGAGAGAGAGAGAGAGATATGGGTATTTTCAAGAAAAATCATTTCATTATATTTGAGTCACATCTTCGTCATCCTACGAGCAAATAACTCAGATAGGAAAAAACCGTTTTGGATTGTATCTAGAATGCTTAGACTGATTTATTGTTTTGTTTATTAATATATCGGCTTGTTCGGTTGATGCCCCTCTGAGGTTAGATTATCCTGAAATTTATTTAAGCTGAGTGATTGGACTCCAATATCCAATATCGCACATCCATGAAGTTTCACTTATTGCAAAAATCCGAAACTATGTATTTAAACTTAAAATAGATTTTTTCGAAACCTGCCATAAAAATTCTTGCTTTGATCCGATAGTAAAGTTATTGAAATTACAAATAGTAATAGCATCTAATGATTCAACTTTTGTAATCACTATTATAGGGTTGTTTTTATTTTTAATGATGGTTGAGTAAGGTTTTGTTTCTCCTTTTTAATAATTATAACACTACAAATGCCAATACAATATTAACGATTGCAAGTTGTAAATACTGTTTGCTCGCATTAATTATTGTTATTATGTTATTTAAATGCTACGTTTGTAAATAGATACGAAAATAATGATTCTTTTTTCAACTCAATGCTAAGTGAAACGTTTAACATGATTTAAAGAACAGTTTCAAAAGTAATAATATATCAAGAATATAAGTCAGGTCTTAATATGTAATTTATTAGCATGTGCTAATATATTCAGGTCTGTTAAAGTTGTCTTCTGTCAGGGTTCGTGAGTATTTATTAATTATTTTTCATTGATTTCCTCTTAATTTTTTATTATTAAAACTTGATATTTTTTCATTGTTTTTGTACGGTTTAAATAGTTTAATTTTAGAATTATAATTTGTGGTATTATAGGTGTAATTATTTACTTTGAATCCATTTTTTTTAATATAAATTTATATCAATTCTGGTGTTTTATTGTACTTTTTAAATAAACGCATCTATAAACTAAATATTCCTACAGCTATAAAATACACTAAAATTAAAATTAATGATATCATAAATTAAAATAGATATAAGTAGATAAGTTTGAAAGCGAAATGAGTTATAATGGTATGTTAATCTTTAACAAGTGTACGTTAAAAAATTGATGAAGGCGGGAAATCAAATAATCACCGATGATAATTATAATTGAAGCATTTTTTTTTTTTTTTCAAAAATAATGTTCCACGTTAAAAACAAATGTAATATATTATATAATAAAATCCAAATAAACTTGTGTGACCGATAGACTTTTATAGCCAATGTAAATTAGCGATTGTTTACGCCGGTAATTCGTTTATTTTAGTTATTGAAGGAAAAAATTATCATTCATTGTTTAAGCCGAATAAGGGGTCTTGCGCTGACAAGTAATTATCTAACAAAGTACCCTCGTAAAATTTATTATAAAAAAAAAAAAAAAAAAAAAAAAGGTGTAAATTAGAGATAAATATTTTTTTTTTGTATTTGGTTAGTTTTATATAAAGAATTAATAATTATTGATAATATTATAAATGTTCTAAGAATATCTTTGTGTTTCAAATGTGAGTGTATTGATTTTGTTTTATGTGAAATATGCTGGAAAGTAAACAAAACAAATAACGGTGCGGGACGCCTCCGAGGCCCCGTAAGACCCTACATCCTTTATAGAGGATTAAAAGGACGGAGCACCGAGATCAGTCGCTTGCAGTCAGTGTGTGGATCAGTTGGCCAACACCCGCCGGAGCGCCCCCCCCTCATCTCACCACCTTATCGGCCTATGGTTTATGGGGAGCACCTCTGGTTGGAGATTTGACTTGGAACTAGTATGGATATGAGCATATCGATCATCGACTCACCGATTCCATCCACCTGGAACCTCACAGCTGAATGACTAATCCACTATCTAGCTACGACAGGTAACCTCGTTGGACGTAGCTTCCACGTACCGAGGGTTTATGTTGTTTGTTTACGTCGTTCATCAGTTTACACCAAATAACACCAAACTATGCATACGTATAGATAAACACGGACAGTGATGTATTTGTTTTGTTCTCATTCTTCGATCAGCAAACTTTAAGTTAATAAAACTCTGGTTTACAAGTTTCCAGTTTAGTAAAGTTTAAGTATTTTTCTGTCCAATAGTTTAAGTAATTTTTCTCTCAAATAGTTTACTTATTTTTTTTATCAAATAGTTTAATTATTTTTTTTATCAAATAGTTTAATTATTTTTTTTTTCAAATAGTTTAAGTATTTTTTTTTTATCAAATAGCTTAAGGATTTTTTTTGTTTATTATCATTTAATAAAATGTCGGTAATCTAAATGTCAATTCCCTGTAATATTTCAGGTTCCCCTGTCCTTGGGTAAGGCCCTCTCCTGGCATTAATATTTTCCCCAGATTCCTGTAAACATTTAGGGGGAGGAGGAAGAGAGAGAAAGTCGGGGGTTTACACTTGCAAGTGCTTAATGAGTATTAATTTAATCCTGTAGGATGAAAAACGACCATCCTATTAATTTATGCATATTTAATGACCCATTAACCATCTTCAACGATTGTTTACGATCAGCCATGAATGAATGAGCTCACACCAGGTATGAATGGAACCGCCACAGTTTAATGCATCATAAATCCTCACCATGACCATTGTAACGTTTCGAAATCTAAAAGGGTCCGGCTTCTTCAACAGTTCGAGGGTCGGGCCCACGTTTCGACACCTCTCCTCCTCTTTATCCCGGCCGGGAGAGATCAAACAGCCGGGACTTTTAACGATTGCCCATCTTCTTCTTATATTGCTGCCTATAAATTATTTATTCCCTGTTTAAGGCCATTATCTTCCTGCCAATAGGGCGAGATAACAGACCCGAGGGAAGATATCCCCCGGCCGAAGTGCCGGCTCACGAACTGACAGATTTATGTTCTGTGCTCACTGGATAATCTCAACTCCAACAGGTAGTTGTTAAGAGCCCCGGTAATCAACAGGTAACAGGATGCACACGATCTCCTTCTCATTTAGTCGTCGAGGGGCTTCACTTTCGTACACACATGTTTGTATCACCGAAGCAGCTCAAGGCGATTCTTCGCCGGTGTCAGGGAAACCGAGCACCAGGGAACGACGGGGTACAAACAGTGCTGCTCAAACAAATGCCGAGGAGAGGGATAGTACAACTAGCAAACTTATACAACTCTTGTATAAGGTTGCGGTACTTTCCTGATACATGGAAACAAGCCATCTTGTTCCCTTTATTAAAGCCAGCAAAGAGCGGAGATCACCCAGCCCATTACCGCCCGAATCAGTCTGCTACCACAGATGGGGAAAATCTTTGAGAAAATTCTTTTGAATTATCTCAAAGTTACTGCTCGGAAAACGACATCATTCCGCCAGAGCAGACTGGATTCCAATCCAGTATGAGCGCAGAGCACCCCCTTCTGAAGGTACAGTCAGAAGCTAGCCATAATATGAATAGAAACACAGCCACAGCCATGATTTCCATTGATTGCACCCAAGCGTTCAATTCGGTGTCTCACGGGACACTTGTGTCAAATGCTCTACGACCGGGAATGGCCGGAACAACTATATTCAATTCTGGCTAGCTTCCTGAAAAACAGATCGATGTGGGGTGATAGCTTCTCCGAATGTACCCCAAGGTGCCGTCTTATCCCCTGTACTATTGAACGTATACACGTCTGAGATTGTTGGAGCCCGGTAAAAAAATGCCACAGTTACTGCTTTCGCAGATGACATAGTGGTGTACAGCAGCAGCATTAGTGCCAAGGTAGCTCTAAAACAGGCTGAAGTAGCTTGTAACCAGATCAGTGAGAGATCGGGGAGACTCAATATCTCTGTAAACGCGGGTAAGACTGATTGCGTAATTTTCTATTTTCAAAAGGAAAAAAGCCCACTACCTACTAGTTACATAGTAGGAACGGAGGAAAATTCACCAGCCAACAGCCTAGTATATCTGGGAATTAAAATGGACAGACATCTACATTTTAGTAACCACTTTACGAAGCAGTAGAAGCAAACACGCACGAAGTCTTACCGGCTTACGCATTTATTAACCTCCCCCAATCTATCACTGCGTCTGAAGCTACTGATCTACAAGAGTATACTCAGGCCTACACTGCTGTATGGTGCACCGCTTTTTCGTCATCTACGTATACGACAGCTCGGCGACTCCAACAATTTCAAAACGGTATACTGATGAAAGTGGTCAGAAATACTTCATTCGAGCTGCGGATCAACAGTGAGCTTCACGAGATGTTTGAGCTGCCTACGGTGGATGAATTCATCCAACGTAGACATATCAAATTTGTTTACTCCCTGCAATACTTGACAAACCCGGTGTTTAACACGATAACCCCCGCTCCGTTCCCCCATCGATGGCAGGACGCTGTCGCGGCTGGAACGCTTTAGTCTTAGGTTCTAGGTATAGGTTTTAGTTTGTTTTGTTTGTTTTTAGTGTTTAGTGCCGGTAACAAGCTGAAGGTGAGCCTCATCATCTAGTGTTGTGGATATGGTTATGACTTTTTATAATACAGATTGAATGTATTTATATTATGCCCTCCTTCGAATGCATCAGTGCATCGCAGTACGAGGAGCAACTTGTAATTCTATAAAAATTGTTTGTTCATTGTATTATTTTTTGAGGTTTGAAATAAAAAAAAAAAAAAAAAAAACTTCCGTACAGGTGCGAGTAATGGCCTCTGTTCAGAGTTAGAGGAGTCATTAGAAATGGTTAAATCGTTTTGAAAGATAAAAGGTATATTCCGGGCGTCAATTAGTAGTTGACATCCCCTGTAAAAACAAATAAAACATAACCTCGCGAAAGTTTTTATCGTAGTTGGTAGGTGGCGCTGGAGTGTGGTTAGTGCTAGGCTGTTACATCAGTTAGATACTCGTTGATTTTTGAATCACTACTACTATACTGCTATCGCCCCACCCATGCTCTACTATGGAGGCACCACCAACTGACTTATACCTCAAAACAAAGAAAATAACCAATTTTGTTTTTTTAATGATGATATTTATTCTTTTTTATTAACAATTCATTTTAATAAGCAAATAAAATACAAACAAGAAACGCTAAATTACTAACCTAACTAAAACCCCATCTAACACTAAAATTACAAGAGAGATCATACTGTTTATGTAACAAGGCCAAATATAAACAGTGTTTAACCTAGAAGGATGTGGTTATATTGTTCAGTAGGTCACTCTGGTTGGGGGAGCAGTTACCCTCACGAGGCTGAGGGAACCCCGACCCATTTCTTAAGGGAAAAACCTCAGTGGAGCCGGGAAGTCAACTTTTAAACATATTATCTTAGGGCACTTAAAGATGAATAACAATAGATTTTGTTTTTAGATTTTCTCATTTTAGTATATGTACCCCCGAAGCTAGTCCTAGTGGAACTCCCGCTCTTGGTCAGCCTCCGCTGGCTCTTAACCTAACATCCAACCACCCTAATCCCCTAGCACAGTCATTACACTGCGCCACTCATCCCTATAATCCTCCTCGAAGACTAAAACAGCAATGGCCTCGTGACCTGCTATGAATGCGTAACAGGGGGATTCCTGGCAATTGCCAGTTTCTCCAATCATGTCCTGAGCGTATGTAGCTCTCGCGCTCTTGGTCAGCCGCCGCTGGCTCTTATCCAGTGACGCGGCTGACGGAGGAGCGTGGGGGACTTCCCAAGACTCCGTTTCATCTTTCGCACGCGAAGGAGGTGACAACCATGTGGACTTGGGAGGTCTCTGGGCCGTTTGTAAATAAGGTATGAATGCATTTATCACAATTACTTATTGCCCAATGAGGCAGACTGTAGTTTTACCATAATAAAGTTGTTGTTGAAAGATTTTCTCATAATAATAATTGTAAAAATTGATATCTTGAAGCTATCAAGCAATATCAAATTTTATCCTATATCTACTGAGCTGGCCAAATGTACTTAGACGTGACATTTATGCTAAGCACCATGTCCCTTGAACCAAGGGAACTCTAGAAATTACAATTAAACAAAGAATAAATTAGCTTAGCTCAATTAAGTTTTATGTATTTTTTATGTTTACTTTCGCATCCGGCGGAAATCCATATCCATTAAAATCTCCGAAAATAACGTGAGAGGGGGCCATTGTCATTATTATTTTTTGGTAGGATGAATCCAAAAAAATATGTTTAACGGAAACAATTAAAGGAGAAGACACACACAAGAGGAATTAATACATTTTGGACGAGGCGAAAACAGGATAATTGTATGAATACAGAGCGGAGGGGCTCGTTGTGCTTATGACATACAGACAGTCGTTAATTAGTCGCAGGTAAAGGGGGAGGCAGGGCAAACACACGAAGGCTGGGGAGGTGGTGTGGTCAGTGCTCCGTGTAACGGGCGAGGCCAATGCACCGGACACAGTCGGCTGCCTCTGCTGCACACCAAGAATAGATTGGCTTCGTTTTAATTTGACAATGCGGGCCGTTTGTCTAAAAGATATTTTATATTCAGAAGAGGAGGTTTATCGGCATCATTAGGAAGGAGCACATTTAATTGCCAAGCCCGAAGGTAGAGGCTGTACTTTCAGGGTGAGGAATCCATGTTCTAAATAAGCCATTGTAAAAATGGTCCGTTCCGTTTGAAATTTGTGAGAATTCACGTATTTCAGTTATTTAAGAGCGATTTAAAGTTTTGATTTTCCCCTACGGTTCAAAACATTGCCAGACTAAATTGCTCATTTATTATTTATTACTGCTCTCGCGCTCTTGGTCAGCCTCCACTGGCTAGCATCCGGTGACGCGGCTGACGGAGGAGCGTGGGGGACTTCCCAAGACTCCGCTTTCTCTTCGCATGTGGATTTGGGAGGTCTCTGGGCTGTCTGTAAATATTGTATGAATGGGCGAGTGAATGATGAATTGTAAATATGGTATGAATGAGAGCGTTTATCGCAATTACTGATTGCCTTATAAAAGGCAGATTGTAATTATAGCCCAATAAAGAGTATTTATTACTAAAGCCCATACTAACTTACGGAGCCTGCCTGTCCGTCATAGCAATATCAGCAAACTATAAAAAAATCCAAAATATGTTTCTAAGCATAATATTACACAAGTCAAAATACACTATAATATTTAAGACGTATGAAGTATCCAGAACATAACAGACAGTAACCACAAAATTTGTAAATAACATAGTCCATTACTTCAAAATATGGCTAACATAGACAAATTACCCAAGCGGCTTAGGAAATAATAAATTAGCATCTAGTTTTTTTCGTTTGTTTTTCGTTGGATTCTTTATAGTTTTTTTTATTAATTTGTTTCCAAAACTAAAGTTTATGAATACTTCATTTAAAATGGAGAGGGATGGCATTAGTCTAGGTGCATTGCATTTTAGCATAAGGTTTTTTTTATTATGTAAACATTGGAAATTATTGGAAAAATTGAAAAGTGAATATTCCATGAATAAATGGGGTTGAACCTTGAACAGATGTCATTAAAATCAGCTTAATTGTCAGCTCGTAAGGCCTTAAACAATTGAAGAAATAACAATAGGATATGCGTATTCAACTTAAGGATCCAAAAATATTGTTTTAATTTTATTATTATTATTTTATCAACGTACATTTTGCGCTTTTATCTCTAATGTTTCGGTACTAAAAAAAATAAATAAATACGCAGTTGTGCTTGCTTATTTGTCTCATCCTCTTTTCCTGGCTAATTCGTGATTATAAATTTTGGATGAGCTTTGCTCAGTGAATTTCTTGATCTCCTGAAGGTTCATTCTCTGTCTTTAGAAAAAAATAAGTGATGAGGCCATATTTATTTTCCCGTTAGACACGAATGAATAAAATTGTAGAGTTTAAGCCAGTTTTTCATAATCATTGCCTTTGTGAGGTAGCTAAGTCTAAAATAGATTAACTTAAGTTATACTATAATATGCCCTTTTCGCTGGTATATGTTCGAAAATTTTGTATGTATGTCTGCCGTTACTTTATTCTATCCTTCGAACATACAAACATACACAACTAGTGACGATACAACGTACACAGGACATTCCCAACAGCCTCGCGGCACGTGCGACAGTAAGCCACGTGCAGCGGGCAGGATTAAGACGCAGGACTCCCACTCATAGAAGGTCCTTCGGGACCTCTCTCATGGGACTCTTCTTTTATTTGCCCCCCCCCCGTCTCCTGCGAAAATAACGGGTCCTTATTGCTTCCCGGAGAACATCTTCGCATAATTTTCGCTAAGATATTCGAAGTCGGGGTCAAACGCCCGGACCGTGGGAGACGCCGCTCCGGAGTCCTTGAGTCCTCGACGCACTGGTGACCTTAGCAGGCTCGAGTCACTTACACTTTTTATTATCAGGGCGTCCTCAATAGTGAATACTAAGTGACACTAATGCCATCTCACATGTTCACATTTTCAATTTTTTTCCGTTACTGAACGCCCTTGACCGTCGTCTTGATGATACAACAACTTGTAACGATTGCCAAACGCATGTAACTCATCTACTGTTGATGATCAATTGTTTTTATCAAAATTTAAAATTACGCCTCAATAGATATTGATTTTTATCAACGCTCTCGTTATTACATCACTTGGAATGGCATACATAAAATGTCTGAATGTATGGAATCACTTCTCGATGTGAAGAACGAAAATTTAACAATTAATTTTTTTCAATCAATAATTAACAAAATTTTCTATTTGGAAATGTATTAATAAAACGACAACACTAATCCCTGCAGCATGCTGACAATCCCGGGTTCGATCCCTGGCCTGTCCTAGGATCATTTTTTTTTGGGGAACGGTTCTGGTCGGGGTCGATTCGTCCTCTTGAGAATAAATGATTAGGTACATACCCAAAGATGCAAGTTCAATAGCGTGATCTCATCAATTTGTTTCTGAGGAATAACCTGGAAATGTTTCCATCGCCGCAGGAGAAAAAGGTATCTTTAATTCTAAGAGAGCACCTTTGCTAGAGAAATGAGCCTGACATATTTATGTAACATCTTTACAGATCGATTGAAAATTATTGTGAACGATATCGTAGGGCAAACAGAGAGGATAAAGACCACATGTATTCGTGATTAAACAAAAGTAGATCCTCTCCCTTCGAGTTCGGCAACTACAACAGATAGTCGTGGTTTTTTAAACAGTCTGTTACATTTGGTAGATTTTTTTTTTTTTTTCTTCATAGCCCCTTTAAATTTACAGATAATTATATACAGATATAGATCCTATATCTATTAGCTAATCTATTTACAAATTATTTTTTATTTCCTATAGCATATATGTATAGGTTTTGTTATTTTATAAAAGTTATATAATGGAATGAACAAGTATGATAAACATTATACGTGACTGGACTGAACTGACTAATAAAGGTGATGGGGCTCACCTTTTTGATCAAACTTAAAACTAAATTACATACTAATTCTTAACCTAATGTTTCCCCGACAGTCTGTTGCCATCGATGTGGGAGAGGTGGTGAGGTCATAGGGTTAAACACTGGGTTGGTCAGGTGCTGCAACGAGTCAAAAAGCTTGATGTGTCTCCGGCGGATGAACTCACCCACCGATGGCACATCGGCGTTCTTCAACCTCGAGAGAGTTATGTCGGACCACTTTTTCGCATGATCCCATTCTGGAAATGTTTGTTTTGTAGATTTATTTTTGATATTACTTGATAGTATTAGGGTTTTCGAGAGGTTAACGAACAAAAAAAGCCAAAGGTCTCGATGAAACCGCTGCTTCTCGTTGCACGGTCGAAGTAACCTTAATGCCACACCACTTCTGCTTAATTGTGTGCTCAGCTCAGAGCGCTCAACTAAAATTTTATCTTAATTGAACTCACTTGAGTTAGTTATATCCGCCGATAATGAGGAAAATCGACTCGACCCCATATTACATTGTCTATGAATCATGCTACTAACGGATGCCGACAAAGATAATAAACAAAACGAAATTAGTAAACAAGAAAAAAAAATACGTTAATTTTCCTGCAGACGGGAAGTAGTCTCGTGGTCATTATTCTTAGCCTCTTCTCTGTATCCTATCGATTAACCCAAATGCTCATCTAGGCGATTAATCTATTTGTGGTCTTTATAATCCATTTTTAGACAGATAATATGGAAGTGGTCTGCAGTAGTGTACAAACCCCAAGTACTTCTTCACGGAGCTCAACTTCCGAGACTACTTCACCTAAATAAATAAAAGTTGCCAGGCCTAAAGTTTACGTGTTACGCTTAAGACCTCCTTTTACCTCTTGTCTTCTAAAGAATGTTCTTGTCTTGTTTTGTATTTTTGACAAAATAAACACAAACGAAAGTTTGTTGGACCTCTGCGTAAATATAATTTATTTAAAGATTAATTTTGATGATGAATGTAGTTATTTAATAAATTAGTATGATTTTAGCAAGAACCGGGTAGAAATGACCCTCGTAACATGTATGAGGTGGCGTTGTTTTTGTGTACGGTTTAAAATGCCAAAAAAAAATTTTATGTTTAAAAAATGTATTTTTGAGTCACGGGTCATGACCGCGTGAGCTGAACTACAATTGTAATTGATCCTAAGGCTCCGCTCTGGAAAATTCGATTTTTTTTTTTTTTTTTTTTCTCAGCTCTCTAATTAGAAGATTAAGGATGAGGGAAAAATAAAGGAATATTTGGGTTGAGCGGATCCTTTTAACAGGAGCACCTGCTTGAAGGTGGTGTGAGGGAATTAAGGAGTGTAGGAAGCCTCAGTAGAGGTTGATTGTTGCGGTACAGTGGTGAGAGTCCACTGGTGGCTGGGCCTAGATTGGATAGCATTGATGAAAATTCGATGTTGAGTTTGAAATGCCTTAGAAGTATACAAAAGGTGAATAAACGCTCCTTCCATAAAAAATTATATGAGAAATAACTATTAGCCAAAAAACAAAACTACTGGTATGGTCGGGACTTGAGCCAATGTCCTCCACTTTTTGAAATCGCCATATTACATAGATCACGGTACCTTCTTGAACTGACGTGGAGCGTCATGTCATGTTGAACTTTATACTTGCAAAATGTGTGAGTGTTATTAATATTATAATAATTATAACATATAATTACATTGAGCCTTTGACCTGTCATTCTCCGACTCATTTCAAGGTCATTTTCGTAGATTCGGGACGTTGAGAATGGAGAAATACTTGATTATTTTCTTGAAATTTTTGGTTTGTTAGTGGTTTTTTTTTGTTGTTACCGTTCGTGGACGACCTGACTGGCGCCTATCCTTTACGTACATTGATTGTGTGCCACACAAACGTTCGATTAATTCCTTACGGTTTAAGAGCTTGAAAAATGCCTGAGGAGCTAGACTTGGCAAGGTTGTGACAGAACTTATGGCAGGACTAGGCATTTTAAGGACGTAAGGAGGTAGATCTTTTGCTTCTTCGCAATGCCAAGAGATGGGCCAGGGGCTATCTAAAGTTTTGTTTTTACATACATACTAAAGACCCGCTATCATATTTAAAACAAGACGTTATTGGATTTGTTTCAAATCCATTGGACCATTTCTATAACCTCAATCGTAGAACAGGTCGAAACACATCCGTTTAAAAGTAGATCCTCATCCTTTGGGCCCGACCACAATATTGTTGTGGTAGACAAAGCCCCACGAGTCAGTAAAAGTAATGCATTTAGCCTCTTCGATCGGATTCCCTTACGAGGCCTAATAGACTTGGGTAATACCCTTAGCAGTTAATTCTGTTTGGGATCCCTCCTGTGGCGTGTCCTGCTGTGTTCAGTCTCTATTGGGTTTGTCAGACGGAGGCGAGCCTCTCCTCAAATCCGATAGGACAGCTTTCATTCCGGCAGATTGATTGGAAATTTTCCTCTGTATGCGCGTGTTTGTATCCTTCGATTCGATTATACCTTGTACCTGCACAACCCTTTTTCGTTTAAGGGTAATAAAGGGTGTCCCAGAATTAACGCAAGATTTGATTTAAATAGAAAACGCAGTTTTTAGTATTTTTGTTTTTATTTTTTTATTGAATTAAAAAGTAAATAGGATAGGGTTATTTATGGAATAACACATCGGGCAAATGACCTCCACGACTTTGGCATAAATGTGGTTGAATTTCGTTGATGCAGCGTTGATTTTCCTCTTTTAATGCACGGGTGGATGTGGGCTTGTTGACATACACCTTTGACTTCAAATAACCCCACAAAAAGAAATCTAACGGTGTTAAATCACACGATCTAGGGTGCCAATTCTGATCACCAAAACGAGAGAGTACACGACCTGGAAATGTCTCATGCAGTATTTGAATTGTTTCATGGGCTGTATGGCATGTGGCACCATCTTGTTGAAACCACATATTGGGCACATCAATATCATCCAATTTTGGCACAAAGAACTGTTTTATGTATTTTCAACAACACTCTCACGCACTGCTTCGATATTGACATTTGAACGGCTTGTTTTTGGACGACCAGTGTGTTTAGTGTATCCAACTGACCCAGTCTCCCTAAATTTTTCAATTATTCTCTTCACAGTTGATGAAGTCAAAACACTATTCCGTCCATATTTTGTATGAAATTTTCGAACTGCGGCCGCCAAACTTTCATTATTTTTGAGATAATGATCAGCAATAAAGACACGTTGTTCTATCGTGTAACGCTCCAGTTTTACTAACCCTGAACTGTCAGCTGTCAAATTGTTTTTTTTTAGAGTTGCCAGCACTTTACTGCACAAAAGGCGGCAAATTCAAATCTTCCGTTGATTCTGGGACACCCTTTACATTGTACCTGAGTATATGCTATGGGGTAGCCTTGATGATTTTTAGAGTAAAAAATCTCCTTCAGCTTTTAACGTCCAATCCAACTTTTCATTAACATTTATCTTATAATTGAGAAAATTAATATGCTTTTTACTGGGCATTGCTTTTTCAAAATCAGAGTAGATTTTCTACATTTTTGTTGATGTGTATTTCTAGAATCCTAGCTAAGTCCATACGAGAACATTAAAAATACTAGAATCCTCAAAAGAAATTATTCTAGCAAAGAAAACGCACATCAATGCTCCATAAATATAATGCTATATATCATTAATTAGGTGACTACGTACTAATTTCATTGAAATTAGAAAATTTTTGAAAAAATAATTGACATCTGCCAAAGACAAGGTTTGTGCGTTTTAATTTATACTTTAGTTTGCAGTCAGTTGCAATAGTTAAAGGTGTCAGAATGAGCTGCTTTTAAATAATACTCCATCAGAAATCTCTTCAAAATATATTATACAATGTATAGTTAATTTATTTTTTTCTTAACCACTTCTTTTAAATATTTTTTACAACAAATTATGAACAGTAGCAATGAACAAATTGGTGATTAATGGCTCCTTTTTCTGCATAACATATATGCATTGTAAGGACGGTAAAAAATACAAAAACAATTGTTTTGAAGTTAAAATTATATACTGAAATAGACGGGACTAGGTGATGGGGCTCACCTTTGTTTTGCAAAATGGAAAACTTACATACTAAAATTTAAAAACTAAAACTTAAAGCTTGACTGCGTTCTGCCTTCGATAGGGGAACGGAGCGGGGGTTATCGTGCTAAATACTGGGTTTGTCATGTATTGCAACGAATCGAATACTTGTCTACGTTGAATGAATTCATCCACCGTAGGCAGATCAAAGGACCTCGTGAAGCTCTCTGTTTCAAATGTATAATTACAATTATTTACTCTCTTTAAAATAACAAAAACACAAGGCGAGCTATCCTTTCGCGATTGACAAAATGTTATTTACATTACTCAAAGTTTATCGATTTGAACATTAAACCGTAATAAACCTAGGTAATTAAAATTAAACCACTACACTTCATGAGAAACCTAGAAGCTACAGATGAGTCTTGTAGCCGTTACGAACACCCTAACTCAACGGCGCCGTGGCTTAGTTGGTTAAAGCGCCTGTCTAGTAAACAGGAGATCACGAGTTCGAATCTCGTCGGGGCCTAGTTTTTTTTTCTTTAGTTTTACTTTAATTACTTCGTTATTCCTTCCGTTCATCTTAATTTGGTTAAATTATATGGCAAAAATAGATTAACAATAGTTTTTTCGTATTTAATAAATAAAAAAAATTAAAACCTTATCATAGAAAACGTTTATGCTATTATTACTTTTTTTTTTTATTTACTCCTTTATTTTTAATGTCTAAACAAATGAGGAAGTAAACATTAATTATTAATGCGATTACTTCATATGCGCAACACTCACAGAATTATATATTTTATTAATTTAAAATTATTTTTTTAAAGCATATAAAAATAAATAAAAGAGTTTTTAGACGAAAAGAAAAAAAGACTTTTTCAAGAGCATGGATTATGAATAAATTTTTTCTATAGAAATTAATTTGAATTCAAGTGTACAATCAAATAATTCAGAGATTAACCACGAGAACTGGTACGCGAATTCCATCATTCTTGACTCGATAGATAGATGCCTCAAATAAATGGGAATTTTCATCATTTATTTATAACGTTTATCTTTTAAAAGAATATCAACACTTGTTTGTAATACATTAAAAACACAGACTGCAAAAAAGTTTTGTTGCAATTAATAATTGGATTTATATCATGTTTAGTGACATCCATACTAAGTTGCAAAAAATTGCGATTACAATTTATTATTATAATATAATAATATATAGAATATTATTTTCTTAGCAACACAACTTATAGAAAAATATATTTTAAATCATCACTTAAAGAGCTTTAATTTGATAGTTTACTCAACTGCAATGCAGGATAGTGTATTTATTAAATATGTTTTGCTTAACGGCCAATTAAATATCTGACCCTTTAAAATACAATGGAGTTTACATTAAAAAAAACATTTTAATAGAGAGAACGGTGTCAACTTTGAGGCTATACTTGCGAAACAGTTTCTGGAACAAACAGAACGTCTGGGTTCATTTCATGGCCAGATTTTTTTTTTTTTGTGTTTTGCCATAAGTATATGCAGAAAAAAGTTGTTTGCGCCAAAACAAAGACACACATTTCGACTATATATTGTCGTTTTTGAGCGTAGGTGTTGACAATACTCTGGGCCAACAGTAAACAGGAAGTGATAGAGAAGATACATAAGTCAAATACTGATGAGTGGGCAGTGCCCTCTACTGACCAAAACTTATAACTCATTATCATACACTGCGCATACAGGCAGGGGACAGGTACGCGTAAGCACTAGCAAATGTCACATCATCAGGTAGGTATATTATGCTTCAAAAAAAATATAAAAAGACGAAAGTAAAAAACAACTTCAATTTATTTGTTAAACCACCCTGTCTACCTCAAACCATTTTAGATAATATATAGTTGGCTATGAAAACTTTTTTTGAAAGATTTTTTTTTTTTTAACAATTTTTATTAAGATAAAATTACAATCTGCCTGATTGGGCTATAAGTAACTGTGATAAATGATCTCATTCATACAATTTACAATTTTCATTCACTCGTTCATTCATACTATATATACAAACAGCCCAGAGACCTCGACCTCCAAAGTCCACATGGTTGTCATTTCCTTCAAATTTAATTGCTTGATAGCTTCAAGAAATCATTTTTACAATTATTATTATAAGAAAATCTTTCAAACAACAACAACTTTTTTTTTGATAAAATTACAATCTGTTTCATTGGGCAATAAGTAATTGTGATAAATTCATTCATACCAATTTTCACGGCCATTTGTGTAAAAAAGAAATAATTAAAAAGATATTTTTTTTTAATAACTAAGTAAAATTAAAATATCTAAAATTTTAAATTTCCCAGCTGAAATAAATTAATATTAAATTATATTTATTGAAATTTACTCATGGTCGGATTTCTTTCATTAAACAGTCAACAATCTCTTTTTTCGGATGAAAAGAGAGACAAAAAAATTTAATATACATAGATTTCAATAGTGTATGAATAAATAAAATAATAATTGGGGAACATAAGTTAAAATTTAATAAAGCAACTATGCATTTTTTTCTTGTCATGGAAATAGAGTTTTAAACATTTGATTATATACTCGGTATCGGCATAATATTTATCTTCATTATCCTTCCTGATAACGAGAAAAGAAAAGGAGGGGGGCGTAAAAAAACAGAGTAACAATAGTTATTTAGACAAATTAAATTGTGAAACATAAAATGTAAGAATGAATTTATGAAATAACCAGCAACTAAAAAAATCTATTTTTGCACCATAAGTTATAATGATGACAATTAATAATCCTCTATGAAATTAATTTCTTAGTTTTATTTTTATCAATCAATTTATTTCAAATATTTACGTAATAAAAATGATCTTATGCTATTATGAAATGCATGGAGTCTGAAAACAAAATACCAAAATCATAGCTCTCAAGTCAATAGGAAAAAACAAAACTAATAAATTATAAACTGGATGGTTATAGAATAAAATTCTTAATAATATACTATATGTCCTAAGCACTTATGTTTTGGTAATTCTGTGGTGTTCGAGTAAAAGGGGATAATTACCTTTTTTACTACGGAAAACACAAGGAACGAATTTTATTTTATGAAAATACATATGTATTTATGAATGTTTGACATAAATGCATATTACGTATTTTCATAAAATAAAATTCGTTTTTCTGTGTTTTCCGAAAGTAATTAAAAGGGTACTTATCCCCTGTTAGCCAAGCCCCACAGAATTTATCCATGTAAGCATTATTTTGAAATAATTCTCGGTATGTTTATATTTATCTATACATTTTGTCGGTATAGCTTTTGAAAATACCTAGAATACTACCAAGCTGTGGAAACTTTGTGCAACTTAACTATTGCAGTTTACCTTGGTTTGTCAAATATTATTCTCAGAAACTTATTTTGGATTATTTGAAGTTTGCTGGTTTTGGCACAACTAACATGAACTAGTTGCTACCTAAGTTAATGTGGGCTTTACTGACCAATTGTAAATGAGTATTTTAGTCTGGATATTAAACTTAGAATTCCTATTTATAAATGACAAAAGGTTAGATGCAGATGAGTTTTATGTACCGATATCTACCCCTTGTTTTCAATAAATTCTTTTCAATTAAAACCTACATAGTTTGTTAAACCCTAACTTCTTTCTTCCATCAACCTAAGCTCATCTCCCAACAAGTACATCCCATCTACTCAAATTTAAATAACACTGCTAAATACGAATTTACAATTTAAGGGAATTAGTTCGGATAATATACGAATAATATGAAGGTTTTTATGTGGTATTGGCAATGGTACCCGTTTGAAAGTAAAGCCTGCGCCTTAGGACCGTCAATGGTGATTATATAGGTCACGCATAGTGGCGTGGGAAAGGCGCCCCCCTCTCCCCCTCCAATATGCGACCCAGTCATGGTGCGACGTAACGAGGAAAAAATGTCACAGACCTTGCCAACGGTTATGGAACCCGGGGGCCACGTGCGTGCGTTTGGCGGGCATCCTTGAGTTTTGGCGGGAACCTATCTCTCGCGGGCCTATCTACAGGAAGCGATAAGGCCGACTTATATCTCGCTTCGAGCGCGTCAGTTCAACGTGGACGCCTTATCTCCTATGAGATCCGGTCAAAGAGTACGACCGAAATCGTTCAATAGAGGCTAAAGACAAATTTTGGAATCATACTTTAAAAAAATCTCTAAAGTTAAAACGGAAGAATACCGGAAAGAAACCATCGTAAATGAGCAAATTAATACTGTTCAATGCCCAGCCAAACCTGAATATTTTTCAGATTCCTGAACAAATTACAGTACTCCCCACAAACTGGGGCAAGATTTTTCACACTCGACAGTTTGCCATGGTAGCGACCAAGTAGAAATGAAATGACTTCATTGGCCCTTTTAAATAAGCAAGCCCTTCCTGCCCAATTTACTCTGGTTAAACTATCCACCTGTACAGTAATCAACTACTATGTGTAAAAGATTATATAATACTATTTCTAACCTTCACAGCTGTCACAAAATCGCCATTAAAAACATATACTTCCTCGTTAGATAAATTAAATGAAATATTATTGAGTGACAATATTGATTGGTGTAGTGCCGGTGTGGAATATGTTATCCTCGGTTGTCTCTTCACGGCTTTATTAATCTGTATCCTAACGTTTTCGACGAATTAGGGCGTCATCTTTGAAATCGCAACGATAGCGAATCCGGCAAATGTATTAGCTACAATGACCCGAACCATAGAAGATGACGAAAACGTTTGGTTACAATCAGCCAAACCATAGAAGATGATGGAATTGTTTGGTTACAAAACCAATGAAGCTATGAAGAGCCGTAAGGTATTTCATACCACAAATTATAATATGCCACGTTGACACTCCTAGTAAGCTGCTGTTTAAAAAAATTTGTTGCCCTTTAGTTTTGTAGTTCTGGAGAAACCTGAATTTAGGTAAAACATTCAAAATTAAATAAATAAATTGCCTTATATCATTTTTTTCAAGGAACCATACTAGAACAAAAATAAATATATTTAAATATTTCAGCGTTTGGAACTAAAGATATGCGTTTGTTAATACGAAGTATTCGCCTTTGTAATTATAAATAATTATACCAAAGAAGAAAAAAAAATAGAGGGAAGATCGGGGACTCGAAGTCACTAATATCTAGCCCAGCTAACTTCTACTAGTGAGACGAACTCAAATATCAATTCTCTTGGACCAAATCAATTCAGTAATTATTGCCTTTGGCTGATCTAATTAATAATAATAATTTTTTTTACATTAAAGATTTGTCTTGATAAAAATTACAATCTGCCTTATTGGGCAATAAGTAATTGAGATAAATGTTCTCATTCATATTTACAATTTTCATTCACTCGCTCATTCATAGAGTATTTACAAACAGCCCAGAGACCTCCCAAATCCACATGGTTGTCACCTCCCTCGCGTGCGAAAGAGGAAGGGGAATCTCGGAAAGTCCCCCACGCTCAGCCGCGTAACCAACTGCCACTGGAGGCTGGCCAAGAGCCACAGACGCTCAGGACAGAAACTGGCCATAGCCAAGACTCCCACAGTCACGTATTTTTAGCCGGTCACGAGGTCACTGCCACTTTAGTCTCCGTGGGGTATTATAGGGATGAGTGGTGTAGTGTAATAACTGTGCTAGGGGATTAGGGTGGTTGGAAAGGTTACTATGAAATTTCATGATCTTGGAAGAGATAAGTTTGTGATTGTAGGGTGTATTCAGATCGTTATGAAGGGTTTTGTTGCTGACATAATAAAGGGCATTGACTATTGTTCTCAGGACTTTTGATTGAAAGGATTGGATACGCTTGATGTTCGACGTTTTTGATGTCCCCCACAGCTCTATTCCGTAAGTCCAGATTGGCTTCAATATAACTTCAACGCTTGATGTTCGACTTTTTTTTGCTTTAGTATGACTTTTAGTATATTTGTAATATTAATAATTATAAATAATAGTTGCACCAATTCCTCGATTAAAATGTCTTATTCGGCTAATAATGTTTTTCTTTCCTACAATAAAATGTTTATTGTAGCAAGATTCTCCTGAGCCGGCCCACCAGTCAGGGCACGTACTCCCCGCTGGTGGGCAGAGCCCCCCTTTTGCACTGGTTGGTAATTGAAGTGCACACTACGGAGAATTGGGGTAATTATCCCGAGAGCAGACAGGTGCATCATCTAACCCATTTCACGCTTGCCAGTCTCCACAATTATAGCTAATGACGTCTTATTAGTGAGAGCTTGGTGTTTAGTGGTCACGCTGAGTTGGCGACTCAGCTTATTTTTGAGGGGGTTTCTTCACTTAAATTCAAACATGTATCAATAAATGTGTCGAAGATTTTTTAGGTTAGAAAATAAATTACTAATCTACAAAGTTATACCTAAGCCAATCTGGACATACGGAATAGAGCTATGGGGGACAGAAAAAAAGTCGAACATCAAGCGTATCCCATCCTTTCGATCAAAAGTCCTGAGAACAATAGTAAATGGCCCTTATTACGTCAGCAACTAAACCCTTCATAACGAACTTAATATACCTTACATTCTTCAACTCATCCCTTCCAAGTTCATAAAATTCCATAGTAACCTAACCAACCACCCTTATCCCATAGCACAGTCCCTACAATCCTCCTCAGAGACTGAAACGGTAGTGGCCTCGTGACCTGCTATAAATGCGTGACAGTGGGAGTCCTGGTAATTTACGCAGTCATCTATTATACTCATGACTAACAATAAAC
This sequence comes from Acanthosoma haemorrhoidale, assembly GCA_930367205.1. NCBI lineage: Eukaryota > Metazoa > Arthropoda > Insecta > Hemiptera > Acanthosomatidae > Acanthosoma > Acanthosoma haemorrhoidale. Next base: position 16,904,452 of record OV884013.1, on the reverse strand, counting down.
ACACGCATATTGTTAATTCGGTACTGATTGGTACAGGCGACTTTTATATGTTTCGTGAAGTATACTTTCTGACTAGCTAAACAAAAAATATTTTAATTTAACGATCGGTTTCAACAAGTTTACGATGTCATCCTAAGACTATAATAAACCACAAGGTTAGCAGTTTCACGTTCATCTGAATAATTTTAACAATGTTTAAGGTTAGATGTAGTCAGCGAATTTCCCACTTTTAAAGAAGAAAATGGACTTTCTGAAAGAAGTGTGCTCCGTCCTACGTTGGTTGCTTTACTTGGTTCTGCATTGCATGAAAACAAGTTTGACTCAAGATGTTATAATGTTACTAAAACGCTGATGACATCGAAATATGTTTTACCTGTAAAACCATTGGACCTTAATCCATGAATGGAATTCTATTCCAACACGATGGAACTCTATTCACCTCCACTGTCAAATAAAATGCCTAGGCTCTTTATAGACCGGTCTCTCAATTCGGCATCACACTTCAAAGTCCTCAAAGTGAACTGCACATCTGCTTGTCCGGTAAGCATCAGTGCTCATGTCTGAAATATTGACAGGCAGCGTGGTTTGTACCCACATCCTTCCGACAGTACTCGTGTCCTCAATACAGACAGCATTGAAACCCCGAAATGCTCACAAATTTTTATTATGTTGTAAAGTAATAATTAAAACGATTATAAGCATATGAATCCAAGCGACATCCCCCCCCAAAAAAAAAAAATTGACAGTAGCATTTTATAACAACATCTATAATAAAATAAAATATCCTTAAAATTTTATTATTCCCATAAATAATTAAAGCTCTGCTGTACAGTGCCCCACTATATACCCACTTGACTGGCAATACAGCTAAAAGTCTCCAACAATTCCAGAATGTGATCGTGCGAAAAGTGGTCAGACATACCTCTCTCGAGAGGTTGAAGAACGCCACCTGCACCAGGCTGCTTGGTGTGCCATCGGTGGGTAAGTTCATCCGCTGGAGACACATCAAGCTTTTTGACTCGTTGCAGCACCTGACAAACCTAGTGTTTAACACTATGTCCCCACCACCCCTCCCACATCGATGGCAACAGACTGTCTGGGGAAACATTAGGTTAAGAATTAGTATGCAAGTTAGTTTTAAGTTAGATAAAAAAGGTGAGCCCCATCACCTTTATTAGTCAGTTTAGTCCAGTCAAGTATAATGTGTATCATTATACTTGTTTATTCATTATATAATTTTTATAAAATAACAAAACCTATATATAATGTAGTGACGCTACAGGAAATAAAAAAATATATTGTAAATAGATTCGCCTGAGGATCTATAATTGTATATAATTATCTGTGAATTTAAAATGGCTAAGAAGAGAAAAAAATAGTTAAAATGAACTAAATACAATGAAACTTGCAAATTCAATAAATTATAGGTTATAAGTTTAATTTAAAAAATACTTTAATAAGTTACAATAAAAAACCATCTAAACTCCTTAGATACTGCTAAAATAACACAAAAATTACTTGAACCCTAAATTATTTTCTAAATAATTATACAATTATTAGAATTATAAATATTTGTAGGATATATGTTTAAAGAATAATCTACGGTATTGGTAACGTTTATCTAAGTTTAGCAGTATCCAAAGGCAAAATTTAATTATCGTATTTATTATATTTATGACTTCTAGTTTATCATTTTGATCTACTTATTAAATACAATATTTTTTTAAACAATTCTGGGAAAATTTTTATGATAGATGTTGATACGCAATACTCTTACTAGCTTTGGTATTTTTGAGCCTGAAGATGATAACTTTCAGTGGACTAATTTTTACAATTTTTTTTATAGCTAACTTATTGCTTTCAACTCCTTGGGTCACCAATTGTAGCTACAAATTATGTAACTATCCTTTTCCGATTAATCAATAAAAATACTAAGCTTAATAACCAGACTGAATTACTAGTTTATAATTAAGTTAGTAATTATATCTTATATATGCAGTAAACTTCAAACAATCCAAAATAAGTCTCTAAGAATAATATTGACAAACCAAGGTACACGAAGTTTCCAAAAGTGATTATATTCAAGATATTTTAAAAGCGATAACAACAAAATTTGTAACTACAATAAATGTAAACCCAGCGAGAATCCATTACTTCAAAATATTGCTGTGATAGATAACAATTAACAATTTATTAATTTTGTTGTTAGGCTTCTTTTTTTTTATTTTGTATTTTTCCTAAATTAAAATTTATGTGCACTTTATTCATAATCAAGAGAGATTATTTTTTTGTAGACTAGGTGCATCGCATATTACCTTATGGTTATATTTATTATGTAAATATTGAAAATAAATTGACTTTTAAAATTTCTTGAAATTGAGAATTGCGCCTTTACCATCACAATTTATGACATAGAAATAGTAGTCTTATGGCTGAAGTGGAAATTTTGATGAATATGTTTTGTTTGCGAGGCCCAAGACTTTCCAAAAATTTCTTATTTTGTCTCAATTTGCGGTTTTGACCCCTCTTTAACCAATGAAAAATTTCCCCACATCTTGCTTGGGGAAAATATTATGGCCCCCTTACCCTCTAAATGACGGGCATTACCCCCACTAACCGCAGGAGATCTGGGTGAAGGGTAGCAGACAGACCGTCTGGCCCGGTCACTGGTGTAGATCCTTGACCCAGTTAGCTCTCCAGCTGCTCGACGATAGTCCTTATCGTCTCTTGTAATTATGTCGCGTATAGTGCAGCAACGTTCACGTATCTTTTTTAAATTTAACTTTATTTAGCCTTTTGATGTACACTCTTCAAACATGGAGCACGAACAGCTGGTTATCCAAAACTAAGCAAGTTATTTTAATAGTATTCTTTTTTTTTGGAAAATCAGTGTAATAATTTTGCATGGAGGTTTTACTTGATGACATCAAAATTAAGCAATTACTTGGTTATTAATAAAAAAAAAAAATTTCAATCATGACACGGTATTGAATAGATAAAAAAAATTCTTTATTCCACTAGTGTGTGTCCCATGAATAACAAACAAAATAACAAAATACAAATAAATGATATATCACATAGGGGAAATCAATAGTAATTTAAAAAACCAAAAACGTATAATATACAATTCAATTTTTAAAAAAAGAAAAGAAAAAATAACTATTAGTAACTCCTTAACAAGGTTACAGCAATGGGTGTATCAACAGTACAGATACATGATAAATAATGAGTTTTATGTAAAATATTCAGAAATTAAACAATAATAGTCAAAATGAATATATAATACATTATCAAGGTGAGAAAGAACTTGTGGTCCGTGTGTAATTAAGAAAATATTCATTGAGAATTAGGATATTATTAAAAATAATCGTTTTAAACTAAGATATATTCAATTTATGTTATTAAGCCACGAATTTTGTAATGTACAAAGTAAGTGATATATGGACGCAGAGTAAGAAATGAATCAGTAAAAATTGTTTTATTAACGAATTAGCAGAACGTGAAAACAGAACAGGACCTGTTTAGATTAATTGAAACCAAAAATACATTGGACAGGAACTAAAAGTGAGTTTTTATGGATGCGTTCCCAGGATCTGGCTACATTACAAACTTAACCAATATTTGAGCCTTGTTGCCTCGGTCTATTATAAACTTAGAACAATTTTTATTCATTTTGGACGGTCTAATAAGTATTAATGAGGTGTAGAATGGATCTGTTCATTCAGTAGATATGCCGAGTGAATGAATTAACGAACATGTGAATGAAGGAGACATCCTCTTAACATGCATGACATGGAGGTGAGGTGTCTGCCCCTGAGTGCATCCTCAGCGGAGATTGCCAGTTCATAGAAGTCTCGTTCATCCATATGAATGAACGAAGCAATTAAATGACCGATTTAGGGTTTTATATGTTATAGATTCATGGCTTATTGTGGGCCTCTGAATTACCTTCGATTTCCTACAGAAAGAGGAAATTGTTCTCGTCCTGTGATCACAATAAAAATGAAAGTTAACTCAGGTTGTTTTTTTTTTTGTTTTTATTTCCTTCGTAGCCCCTTTAAACTTACAGATAATTATATATATTTATAGATCCTCAGGTGAATCTATTCACAAATTATTTTGTATTTCCTGTAGCATCACTATATTATATACAGGTTTTGTTATTTTATAGAAATTATAGAATCGAATAAACAAGCATAATGTTATACATTATACGTGACTAGACAAAACTGACTAATAAAGGTGATGGAGCTCACCTTTCTGATAAGTTAACTCATGAAAAATAATGAAGGTTTTTAAATACCCAAATTCTGAGTAATTAAAAAAAAAAGTTTTTTGTATATTGAGACTTACTAATCTACAAAGTTATACTTAAGCCAATCTGGACATACGAAATAGAGCTATGGGGGACGGCAAAAAAGTCGAACATCAAGCGTATCCAATCCTTTTAAGTCCTGAGAACAATAGTTAATGCCCCTTATTACGTCAGCAACAAAACCCTTCATAACGATCTTAATATACCTTACATTCTCGAACTCATCCCTTCCAAGTTCATAAAATTCCATAGTAACCTATCCGACCACCCTAAATAAATGTAAATACAGTATGTATTTATATCAATTACTTATTGCCTAATAAGGGAGACTGTAATTTTATCACAATAAAGAAGTTTTAATAAGTATATTGAGTAGGTCTAGTAATTTTATGTATTGTATTCAAATAGGTATTTTTATTCAAACACGATAGAAATTCTTAAAATTTTCAAACACAGGACCAATTTGTATTTCAGCCAGTTGAAATGATCAGAAATGGTCATGACTTGTGACCCTAAAAACTAAGTTTTAGTAACTTTTAGGCTCTTTGCAGGCCATTTTTTTATTTCAATCCACCTCACAGTGGCACAGTGGCTAAAAATTAGATTGATTCCAAGCTAGAAATTAAGTTATTTTCCAAAGTAGATATTGAGAACTAAAATATATGAGGTAAAGTAAGGGATGCGATTCTTCTGTCACTATTTGGTAATATAATTAGTTTAATGTGGGTTTTATAAAAAATATACTTTAAGTGGGTTATGGGTTTGATTACCTTCCTTTTTGAATAATATTACCCATGACTTTATCTCGGGCGACTAAACTGCGTTACAGATATGTGGTAAATCGTTCCCAATCTCATCATACTACTGATTAGATCTCATTTTAAAAAATGTTGCTACTTTTCATTTGTGTTTTTTAACGAGCTTTTTAATGCTACTCTTTATTCATTTATTCAGCACTGATGGAGACGGCTGTGCTTTATGACTCAATACAGACACGTGGCTGTCAGATCAACCGATAGCCAGGAACAACGGTCCCATAAAGACAAAGAAGAATCAGGTTCCTGGCTGATCTTTGGCCGATCCTCTGAAGATCCGTCCGAACCTTGAACAGCTCACCTTCACATTTAGCCGAGGCGACACAAGGTGTATTTGCATAACCACTGTATTACCACTGTCTGTAATAATCTCACATGATTTAGCAAACAGATTTGTCAAGCAATTCTTCTCTCGCTTATCTTCTTGTAATCCTACTTATTGCGGATACTTTCTCTAACTGCCGAGAGAATTTTTCTTTTGAGATTTGGTAGTGGATACCTTAAGGACCTTCTGAAGTTGATGATGACAAAATGAAAAAAACTGAATCGAATCGTCATATAACTGTGCGAGAGATTGCAAAACAGTTAAATGTATCACACACAACAATTGAAAATCATATAAGACGTCTTGGACTTGTTAAGAAGCTCGATATTTGGGTTCCGCCACGACAATGCGAGGCCTCACACATCTTCAGCAACACGTCCGAAACTATTGGAGCTTGGTTGGGAAGTGATGTCGCATCCCCCATGACCTTGCACCATCGGATGATCATTTATTTCGAAGTTTACAAAATATCTTCAATGGTAAACATTTCAGTAATAACGATGACCTCAAATCGCACTTGGTTGAGTTTTTTGCTGATAAGGACCAGAAGTTCTATGAGCGCGGGATCATGAAGTTACCAGAAAGATGGCGAAATGTCATCGAACAGAATGGAAGATATTTGACTGATTAAAGTTCATTTTTTGTATAGACAAAATTAGGTTTTATTTGAAACGAAAATTACTTTCTTGCCAATCTCAATATATTATACAGTAAATGATTTTCTATTTGTTATTTCCCTAAATTAAAATCCATATGTACTTTATTTTTTCTACTTGATCGAATTTCAGTGACGGAGTACGATGGTTACAAATGAACCCAAGTTTTTTTGATGATCCGTCAAATAATTCTGCTCTAACGCTAGATCGATCGCTGAAATGTTACAAGCAATGTCAACAAATCGGCTTCATTCGCCTGTTTTTCGTAAGCTTGAAACATCTTTGAAGCCTGCACCACCTATCCTCCATGGTCAGCTGGAGGGTTTTGTTTTATTTGGTCTCTCTCTCTCTCTCTCTCTCTCTCTCTCTCTCTCTCTCTCTCTCTCTCTCTCTCTCTCTCTCTCTCTCTCTCTCTCTCTCTCTCTCTCTCTCTCTCTCTCTCTCTCTCTCTCTCTCTCTCTCTCTCTCTCTCTCTCTCTCTCTCTCTCTCTCTCTCTCTCTCTCTCTCTCAAAATAAAAATGCTTCCTCTCTTCCGTTTTTATCAATTTCTTCTTTCCTCTCAATCCAGCACTATTTAGTAAGAGGTAGTTGAGTGCTGTCCTGTTATCAATATCATTCTGTCCGATCAGTTTTTCATTTAATACACAATTATCTAGACTACTATGTTTATTATTTATGTCAGACTGTGGCCCGACGTTAGTTACGTCCATGATAATCTTTAAGGTTCTTTAACAAGTTTTTTTTTCATTTCGAAAATGCCTAGTGGTTTTTTTCACAAACATTTAATAACACCTTCGTCTCTTTTTGACCGGTAATAAGTTTTTCAATCAGCTGTTCAATAGCTCATTATTGAAGTGATAATTCGTATAATGCTCGAGCATCCATACTGTTTGTTCCTGACAACAAGAGAGAAGTACTTGCAATATCTTTCTATGCGGCAGGACAGGTCCAATGTGCCCAAAACATGAAGGCGAAGAAGAAAAACTCCATTTGAAGACAATGACCATCCCATTCATGACGTCAATGGTCACAGATTCCATGAGTTTATTATTATTTATTTTTTGAACACATGTCCAAAGTAGTGAGCCATTACTTAACTATAAAATTACTGTCAATCTAAGCTAGCTAGATCTACATTCTGAATTTAACTCTGCGTCTGTCTGTCTGTTTTGAGAGTCTTAGTAAAAGATATCTATTAAAATAGTATCAAAGTAATATCATAAAATTCCTGATTGACAATAGATATAGTTAAATAACCAAAAATTGATTAAAACTGATATTAACACACAACATTATATATTTATTAGTGAACAAATAAAATGTCACGATATTAATAGTTTACTGAAGCATATAGACGTGACAATATGCGGACGACTAGTAACATAACCTTTGACAATAAAGCCTTTAATGATACCTACTTATTAGCAGGAAAATAATCGGGTCGTTACGTATTATGATGCTCTTGATCATAATTATAAAAACAACACAAACGAAGTCCAGAACTCCTAATGCTGTTTCTTTGAACAGAACAAAATGATTTCATATAAAAAAAGATTTGAAAAAAAACGTATACGAAAATAAAAGTCTGCAATGCCCCCCCCCCCCCCTACCCGCACTCGTTATTGTCTCCGTCAAGTACAGCTGAGGGCCAGAAGACCCGGCAGAGAATATCACGACCCTTCGGTCATCCGCCGCGACCTTGCCACTGCTGGTCCCGTTAGAGTTCCCACGACCCAGTGCCACAGTAACCCCCCCTGGCAGACTGCTCTCACAGACCGATATCGTTAGTGTACATGGGGGGTCTTCAGGTCTGCTGCTCGTCTGACGATTGGGATGGAGTGGGGGAATCGGGGATCCTCTTCCACCTAATTAGGCTGCAGGTGGAATGTTCTGTGAGAGTCCTCTCCCATCTTAATATCCGCACACCCCGACATGTCGTCCCTATCGATCAAACTATCGATTTCGTATTCGATACCTTCTTCCGAACTTCCGAAACCCCTGGCGGCAAACAGTCGAATCTTCTGTTCAGCACCAGTCAAAACTTTTAGAAGTTACGGCCATGAGCTAATTTTATGCCCACTATAAAAGTGCTGTTGTTTTCTTGCTCTCCTGAGCTGAAGGTGAGCCTCATCACCTAGTGTTGAATATGAGACTATGAACTTTTAACCACAATAAAATTTATTATATTTATGCACTCCTCCAAATGCATTTATGAATGGCAGGAAAAGGAGAAATCTGTAATTCAATTATTTTATTACTTGTATTACTTTTTAAGGTTATGAAAAAAAAAAAAAAAAAAAATGCTCTCCTGAAAACTAGCCATTTTCATATTCAATCCTTTAATGCAATAGGGACCATACAAACTCTCCTCATTCCTAAACATCCTTTTACCATAAACTAATATTTTTCTATAAATTTTAGCTATTATAGTTTATCTTTTTTTTTATTATTGTTTTTACTATGTAGGATTTCTATCAGTTTACTTTACTGTAGTTGAAAAACTTAGTAAAAGGGTAAACACTGATTATTTATTTATTCTATTTCATTTTTTGTCATTATATTATTTGTTCCCTCCGTACGTGATACGTTGCATCCATTTTGATGGCCTGAATTAGCTTTTATTTATGTGAACATTGGCTTCATTTATTCCGTTCTAACAATAACAACTTTATTATGATAAATAAGTAATTGTGATAAATGTTCTCATTCATACAATATTCATTCACTCGCTCATTCATAGATTATTTACAAACTGCCCAGAGACCTCCCAAATCCACATGGTTGTAACCTCCCTCACATGCGAAAGAGGAAGTGGAGTCTTGGGAAGACGCTCCTCCGTCAGCCGTGTCACCAGATGCTAGCCAGTGGAGGCTGACCAAGAGCGCGAGAGCCACACACGCTCAGGAGATGATTGGAGAAACTGGCCATTGCCAGGACTGTGACGCATTTATAGCAGGTCACGAGGCCACTGCCGTTTTAGTCTCCGAGGAGAATTACAGGGATGAGTGGTGCAGTGAAATGACTGTGCTAGGGAATTAGGGTGGTTGGATAGGTTACTATGGAATTTCATGAGCACACAAGACACGAACCTCAAAGAAGATCCAATTAAAATGTTAATTTCGGTAACCGTGACAGTGTATGAAATACAGAATAATAATTTTACAAGTAGCTTTTACTTGATAACATTTAAAATATAAAAAACGATATATACTTAATTCCAATTATTAATTACAAGTTATTTAATGGGTTCTCGGCAACCTGGTTCAGAAACTGCTGGAGAATTGGGTCATTATGATTACAAGACGTCATAAAAATGGTACTAAAGATAATCAAACGCCACTATTCACGAGGCTTCCATGTTGAGACCTTGTGTTCCCCCGGTCATAAATTTAGTATCATACAAAGTAATAATAAAAAATAAATAAATGTAAATTATTTAATTAATTGATGTCTAATTGAATTCAATATCACAGTTTAAAATATTTATTATTGAGCTATTTTATTAAATTAGGCTAATAAATGTGTATTATATAAATTTTTTTTTTTCCAATCCCCTTAAAAAAAAATTACAAAACTTTTATTTACTATAGATTCTTAGGCGAATCTATTTACATACTACATTTTGTATGTCCTGTACCATCGGTACACTCTATACAAGGTCTGAATCGGTATAAAAGTTATGTAATACAAGTACAATGATACACAATGTACTTGGCTTCACTGACAAGACTCTACAACCTTGTATCACCTGATGGGGCTCACCTTTTTGATCACAACAAAAGAAAACTTAAAAACTAACTTACATACTAATTCTTAACCTAAATTTTCCCCGGCAGTCTGTTGCCATCGATTCGGGAGAGGTGGTGGGGCCATAGTGTTAAACACTGGATTTGTGAGGTGCTGCAACGCGTCGAAAAACTTGATGTGTCTCCGGCGGATGAACTCATCCACCGTCGACACATCAAGCAAGGGTGCAGGTTGGCGTTCTTTAACCTCTCGTAAGAAGTATGTCGGACCACTTTTCGCATGATCCTATTCTGGAAACGTTGGAGACTTGTGGCTGTAGCGTCAGTCAAGTGGGTAAATAGCGGGGCACCGTACAGCAGAGCTGGCCGGAGGATACATTTATAGATCATAAGTTTGAGACGCAGCGACATATATATATATAATTTTTTTTTTTTTTTTCTTAGCTCTCTAATTGTAAGATTAAGGATGAGGGAAAAATAAAGAAATATTTGGGTTGAGCGGATCCTTGTACTAGGAGTACCTGCTTGAAGGTGGTGTGAGGGAATTAAGGAATGTGGGAAGCCTCGGTAGAGGTTGGTTGTTGCGGTACAGTGGTGAGAGTCCACTGGTGGCTAATATATATAAATTGTATGTGTATGTGAATAAATATTTATAACCACAGAAAAGATAAAAGAGAGCAGAAAATGAAACAATTTACAAAGTGATTTGAATTAATTTCTCAACTGAGACTAATTGGCTCAGGTAGTAGACTCGTAGATTTTACTACTATAACTATTACTCTACTACTACTATGGTCTCTAAAACAACTTTCATACTACAAAGTTGTGAAGTGACTTATAACTTATCGTTTTATTTTGCATTATCTGTGTATCTAAAATGAGATATTTACTATTATTTTTTTTATGTTCTTTATTTATAAAAGTATTAATTGTCTTATTAATTCTTGTATTGCAATAATTGTCACTTAAGAGATCATTCATACCTTACACACAAAGTTACACTCTCCCAATATGTACACTTTACACTCATTCAGACATTAATGCTATATGCACATAGACATGCTGCCCAGAAGCCACCCAGTCCCTAGGGACTTTTACAGTTTCACTTAAACGATGCATCATTTTGTACTGCTCTGATTATTGGCCGCTAACCAATTGAGTTGACTGGCAAAATAACATAAGTAACATCTTCTTTTCCGATAATTAATTTAATTTGACGACAAATAAGATAAAGAACATAAATTAACTGTCATGATGAGTATTGAAAAAGATTTACTGATATCATTGTTTGCTTTTCGGGCAAAAATCGGACATTTTTGAGCGTCTGAAAGTGGAGAGAACTTCAAGATTTTATATTCAATAACTAAAGAATTTGTATTGGAATTTCCCCCCCCCCCCATTTTTTTTTTCATTCAAACGAAAACGATTATAGCTCACTAACAAATAATGTAGGTAGTAGATTAAACATGTAGATCTCTCTTAGCTAAACACTCGAATCGGCACGTGTTCATAATCAAGCTGTGTTTTTTTTAATCATCTTATCTTATATTTATTTAATTATGCATCTATTTGAACAATGATAACATTGTTTTAATTTTAACAATATAAACCTACATGAACAAATATAAAAATACAAATATCACAATAAAGGTAACCTTGATCCAGTTACATTGTTGAGTAACACTGATAAGAGAGGCCCGAAGATTTATACCGGCTATTTCCTCGTTAACTTTTTGGTTAGTGGGGAATCTTCGCAAGAGTACGAGTTCGTGAGGATGGGTGTCTGGTCTGGGCCACTCGGCATCGAAGAGGAAAATGAGTTAGAACTTGAATGAACAAGTAAATAATCCAGTTTACAAAACTGAAAATGAAAGCTATCAATCAACCAATAAACACAACAACACTAAGCAAGCTCCAATATCATACTTGATAGTCGGCCTACCCTTCGCTTACAAGCAGATAGATGTTCTCCTGGGTAAGACGGGACCCAAAAGATTGCCAAAATCAGTTGGTGAGTGCGAGAATTTTAAATGGGTGTCTTAAATATTTATAAACTAACTTACATACTAATTCTTAACCTAATTTTTCCCTGATAGTCTGTTGCCATCGATGCGGGAGGGGTGGTGGAGTCATAGTGTTAAACACTGGGTTTGTCAGGTGCTGCAACGAGCCAAAAAACTTGATGTGTCTCCGGTTGATGAACTCACCCACCCAACAAGCAACGGGTGAGGTCGGCGTTCTTTAACCTCCCCAGAGAGCGGTATGTCGGACAACTTTTCTCATGATCCCATTCTGAAATTGCTTTTAGCTGTACTGTCAGTCAAGTGAGTATGACTGAGTTTGAGACTCAATGACAAGTTGGGTGAACTTAACAAGAGCGAAAGCCGGTAAGACTTGGGCCATAGGGCTTTATAAGCTATTAAATTTTTTATAAAGGACCTAAACGAATAATTGTGGAACCCGAAGGGAAAAAAGCTCACCTTTTACTGTGTGTACATATGTTCTATACCGGCCTTAAAAATATATTCAATCGAGCTGAGATTTTAAAGCTATATTTAAGATTCAATGTTCTGATTCCACGGATAAGCTATACATTCAAGACAAATACACACTTAAACCAAATAATTTTTACGATATTTAAAAAAAATAAATCATGTTTTTGTTTTTTTGCCAATATTGTAGCTATTCGGGAAGGCGATCCTTCCGGGACTGACAAAGTTTAATAGTTAATAAATGAAGTATTCTTTGGTCAATAATACCACATTATTAAGTTATTAAAATTATTAAATAAAAAGTATTTATATAATCCTGTGAGATTCTCTTTATTTCGTTTTTTTAACTTTTAATGTTATTGTTTTCGTATATATATCAGAAAAATACAAAAAAAAAAAAGAAACAGAATTAACTTAAAACGAAAATTCGTAAGGTTATTGATCCATGGATAAAATAATTTAGTTTAATATAGTTTAGGACCTTTGACCAACTTACATACGTCAGTTAGCGAATTACTGCGCCCAACTAGAGTCTTTGTTACAGCACATCGTATCGCGATTAATCCTAGACATGCCGATTGCCAATCATGTTATAAATTAAATGATAATCAATCCAAACTTTTTTTTTCCTAATAATTTTTATCACAGAGAGGGGGGAAAAAAGAAACATCAACAAAACGATAAAATATCTGAAAACAAACTAACGTTACGCAACAGTTTTGCAACAATGATGGCAAGGTTTGTTTATATTCTCATATCTTTAAAGTGGTGCTGTTATAATTATGTCTAAGCTTTTACGGACTACTTCTTTGTTTTTTTTTTATTATAATAATAATAATAATGCTTAGAAACGTTGCACAGTTACGCAATATGACCGAGACAGACGGATGTTGAACCACACTTCATCTACAAGAAGCTTGAGTCAAGTTTGCTTTATCAGTCCCAACAGTGGTATTATTGTATTACCGACGCTGACAGCGGTGTCGTTATAACACTCGTGCCGAGGTTCCATGCTAGAGCCCTTCTTTGGCATAATAAACATTTATCATAGTTACTCCATTCGCCAATTAGCCGGAGTGAGTAACACATCCCATATATGCCTCTGAAGAATGAACACTTTCATATATTATATCACACAAAACTATTTTGTTTTTATCGAATAAATTTTAAAGTATAAATTAAAGGAACATTGTCAAGGCAAGAGGCCACCGGAAATCCATGTGAATTTTATAAATATTTGTTCAATGTTTTTTTTTTGTCATTCAAAAATCTATCATAAATAAAACAGTAAATAGCTAAATTAACAGCTGTTGAAATTGCCTAGAATGTTTTTCACTCAATACTTTTCGCCTGTCATAACCTAAATATTTTCAGGGAATAAGAATTTATATTAAATGAAATATAACATTAATTTATATTTAATCGATTAAATAATTTTAATGACCACTGTGACATACTTAAGAATGCTTCGTAACTGTTTGAAAGAACCCAAGATTTTATTTTTATAACACTTTCAGTAGGGCATAAAATTAATAGTCCTGATAATCTCATTAAGCCAACATGTCTCATTATGATAACAACATAAGGTCATTAAAACTGATTTAAAAATTTCTTTAACATGGCCAATTAGTTTTTTTTTTTTTTAATAATTTCAGTTCTGTCTTGTTCTAATTATTGTTATTCTGTTCATGCAATATTTTATGGACAAGTAATACTACATAACAATAGCACATATGAAGACATATCGCTTGGTTTTCCTCCGTTCATATCTTTTCTCAACAATACACTTTTATAACCCACTTATATATGTCACTGATGTTGAGTCAAAAGGGCTTTTAAGTCATGAAATGTGAAGTGTACATGAAGATTTGAAACTGATAAAACTATTTAAAAATCATTATAAATCATTTCTAAGCATTAGTTTCTTTCTGAATCAGTAGACTATAGACTCATCTGAAACTTAAGCAGTTTGTACGAATTTATTTAATATAATATAATCCCATCCCTCAATAGAAAATAAATTACTAATCTACGAAGTTATACTTAAGCCAATCTGGAAATACGGAATAGAGCTATGGGGGACAGCGAAAAAGTCGAACATGAAGCGCATCCAATCCTTTCAATCAAAAGTCCTGAGAACAATAGTAAATGCCCCTTATTATGTCAGCAACAAAATCCTTCATAACCTTATACCTTACATTCTCGAATTCATCCTTTTCAAGTTCATGAAATTCCATAGTAACCAATCCGACCACCCTAATCCCCTAGCACACTCATTGCACTGCACCACACATCCCTATAATTCTCCTCGGAGACTATAACGCAAGTGGCCTCATGACCTGTGAAATGGGATTCCTGGCAATGGCCAATTTCTCCAATCTTTTCCTGTGCATCAGTGTCTCTCACGCTCTTGGTCAGCCTCCACTGGCTCTTATCCAGTGACGTAGGGTACTTCCCAAGACTCCGCTACCTTTTTCGCTTGCGAGGGAGGTGTTAACCATGTGGATTCGGGAGGTCTCTGGGCGTTTTGTAAATACTCTATGAATGAAAATTGTAAATATGAATGAGATCATTTATTACAATTACTTATTGCCCAATAAGGCAGATTGTAATTTTATCATAATAAAGTCCCTCTTTGTTAGATTTCATGTAACGTTTCATTTATTTATCAGACTATTTTTTTCCTTAGGTATGCCCTCTATTTTATTTAGCATTTCCCCTTTCTTTTTGGTTAGAAAGAATTTTGTTTATTTATCTGTACCAAATTGTTATTCATAGGATTATTGTTAGAATGAAATAGGTAAAAGTTTAACCGGATCTTCTGGAATGTGGAATCGTTCAAGTTTCAACGGTTGGTTTCTTGGTTTCCAAGCACCTTTCTAAAGGCCATTTCGTGTTCCTAGGAATCTTCTTCCATCATTTCTTTTTCCTACCGCAGGATTTGTTATTATATAATGGCTATAAAAGTGGAAATAAACACAGCGCCTATTGTAATTACCTGACATTAATGGGCATGATTGGAGAATATCTAAGCACCTCCTTCTGCCGCGATGACCTAACCCCTTTAACAAATGCACCGCCATAAGGAATCACATCCTGTTAACATTCTCCGGGACCGGTTCTCTCACGGGACTCTGAGAAGAAAGTGGCGAAAGCCCAAGTTATCATTTCAGTACCGTTCTAATGAACGGATCGTTCGTATCATTCACCGCCATATTATTTTTATTTAGCTGCATTTGGATTTTTATTGACATTTGGACACAATATAGGCGCAACGATATCTTCCACACGTTTCCGACAGTGGGCAATCTGTCCGACTCCAACGACGTCTTTGAGAAGAATCCTTTATTGAAATGAAATGAACTTTATTTGCGACATTGTGCAATAGGAATAACAACAAGGAATATGATAGGAATGTCTAGGTGACAAAAAATAATATTAAACAGATAAGCTAATGAATAATACTGTGAATAACACGACGTGCTATGGCTATGTTCACATGATATTACCACCAAAAGCAACAGGAAATTGAAACAAAAACGAATAGAGATGAATAAAATAAATAAAACATAACAATTATCACAATGAAGGTTGCTGGGATGAATGAAAATAAATAAACATATCAATAACGATAATTTTTAAATTGTTGAAAATAAATTACTAATCTACAAAGTTATACCTAAGCCAATCTGCATTAATACGGAATAGAGCTATGAAGCGTATCCAATCCATTCAATCAAAAGTCCTGAGAACAATAGTAAATGCCCCTTATTACGTCAGCAACAAAACCCGTCATAACCTTAGACCTTACATTCTCGAATTCACCCCTTCCAAGTTCGCGAAATTCCATAGTAACCTATCCAACCACCCTAATCCCGTAGCTCAGTCATTACACTGCACCACTCATACCTGTAATCCTTCTCGGAGAATAAAAAGGCAGTGGCCTCGTGACCAGCTATAAATGCGTGACAGTGGGAGTCCTGGCAATGGCCAGTTTTTCCAATCATGTCCTGAGCGTATGTGGCTCTCGCGCTCTTCGCCAGCCTCCACTGGCTAGTATCCGGTGACGCGGCTGACGGAGGAGCGTGGGGGGACTTCCCAAGACTCCGCTACCTCTTTAGCATGGGAGGGTGGTGACAAACATGTGGATTTGGGAGGCCTCTGGGCTGTTTGTAAATACTGTATGAATGAGCGAGTGAATGAAAATAGTAAATATGGTATGAATGAGCGAGTGAATGAAAATAGTAAATATGGTATGAATGAAAACATACATCACAATTACTTATTGCCTAATGAGGCAGATTGTAATTTTTATCATAATAAAGTAGTTTTATCAAAGATAAGAAACTATGATCACTGATATAATTTGGAGAAAGTACTGATGGAACGGGGGGCATTTTAGTGAAGATGGTATCGAAGAGGAGGGGTCCAAGGAAGTATTGGCGATGGGCAGAAATGTACAACCGTCCGAACTGGGATAGCGCTGTGAGATAAGACGGTCTTTTGAGAACCCGAGAATAAACCTAACAAAACAAATCATCAGCCGCTTTACCGAACCTCGAGATCCCCAGAGAAACCACCGTAGTCAAAATGGAAGAATACAAGGAACCAGGAGCTGGCGCGAATGTAACTAGAGATGTCAGGATAGAGCAGTTTAAGGGTGGAAAATGAAATCTGCTAATTATTTGGGAAATGTGGTCTTTCCATGATAGAGTTTGGTAGAGTCATTGACCATGATAGAGTTTGGTAGAGTCATTGACCATGATATAGTTTGGTAGAGTCATTGACCATGATAGAGTTTGGTAGAGTCATTGACCATGATGAAACAAGAACCTCTGTAACAAGTTACTAGGGTAATGCCTTTACGGGGATAAAAACCATTAGTATCTTCAATTACCACCGCCTTTATTTCTCAAATAGACATTATTTAGTAGATGAGTTAAAAATCAAACTGTACTAAAAAGAGGAGGCATAATTCTTAAGTTTATTGTGGACATTTTTTTTCTTCTGAATTTCGAAACTAACCAACCTTAGATTATTGAAAGCCATGACAATTACTTTCACTAAGCCTTTTATGTTTCGTTTATGTACGTTAAAATTACAATATAACCAGTTTAGTCATAGTGAAATTTCTAACAGTAAATTAGGTGTAAAATATAGCATGAATCTATTTAAGTAAAAATTATACGATTTACCTTTGTCATTATTTTAATTTTTTTTTTATTTGACAATAAATTAGACATGTAAACAATTGTTAATTAAGAACATTAAAGCTTTTATTAGATTGTGACAACCATTGATGCTTCCAAAACATAATTTTTTGTAGTATCTTTAGAATTTTCTTTTCCGTTGAATAAAAAAACCTTATGACTGTTCAAACCTATTTATTCAATCCAACCTATTATCAAACCTATTAGTTTAGTTTGTGGTTTAACTAAGAAATTCTATAAGAAGGAAATCATGGGGTGAAGTTTCTTCGAAACATATCACGGTTTTCATTTTGCCGTAGGTATGGGGTATATGTGAAAGTAACGCTACAAATATCGCGAACCGATCACAACCAATGACACACCAGTGATCGTGTCGGAATCACGAATCACCGTGAACCTCTCCGAACTACATGTTCGCCTCGACTCACCTCTCACAGTTTCGTCGGCAATTAGGCGGTCATTTGTAAGATATTTCATTTACGAAACCGGGTCAGACGGACCGGCAAGGTATACCAGGTAATACAAAACGAGAATGCAAATTATAAAATTGTAGGTTTTTATTATAATGAGCAGGTGTAATAAGTGGTGGTTATACACAGGTTCTAGGAGAGTCATTTGCCAATACTGTGTGTAATCTGTTTCAATTTCGGCCAATTACACGATAAATGATCAAAAGTGATTCATTTCTCAACAACTCGTATGTAAACCACACCAGTAATTTACCTTTATGTAAACTGTAAATAACCAACAGCCAAGATTGGTAACCATCCGACAATCACTGATATCGTATGTACTAATATTATACATACACTTATATAGTTCGCTTGTTATTGCCTTTATTCTTTGTGTTACTTATGCAGTATATTGGAAACGCGTCAGCAATTGCTTCTGATAATATTTTTAGGTTATACTATATGTTTACACAAGTGTACGAGAACACTTTTTTTTTTTTATTGACAAGAACTTTATTATATATCAAATCCTTTATTGTGCTATAATTACAATCTGCCTTATTAGGCAATAAGTAATTGTGATAAATGTTCTCATTCATACCGTATTTACAATTCATCATTCACTCGCTCATTCGTACAATATTTACAAAAAGCCCAGAGGCCTCCCAAATCCACATGTTTGTCACCTCCCTCGCATGCGAAAGAGGAAGCGGAGTCTTGGGAAGTCCCACACTCCTCCGTCAGCCGCGTCACCGGATACGAGCCAGTAGAGGCTGACGAAGACCGTGAGAGCCACATACGCTCAGGACATGATTGGAAAAACTGATGATTGCCAGGACTCCCACTGTTGTGCATTTACAGCAGGTCACGAGGCCACTGCCGTTTTAGTCTCCTAGGAGGATTATAGGGATGAGTGGTGCAATGCAATGACTGTGCTAGGATATTAAGGTGGTGGGATAGGTTACTATGGAATTTCATGAACTTGGAAGGATGAGTTCAAGAATATAATGTATATAAAGATCGCTATGAAGTGTTTTGTTGATGACGTAATAAGGGGCATTTACTATTGTTCTCAGGACTTTTGATTGAAAGGAAAATAATATATTAAATCTCTAATTGGCTCTTTTGCTTATATCTTTTACTTTAACTAAATATTAGTACTCCTAAAAGTAGATTAGTAAATAGTATTAGTTATAGAAAAATAATAAATAATACTAGTTATAGTACTAGTAATAGAAAAAAGTACGGTGACATCAGCCGAAGAAATTTGTTCGGTGGAAGGTGGATTGGTTCAAACACTTCAGCTCTATGTTTCAAGCCCTATCAGTTAAAACCGAAAAGAAATCAATATGATTATAAATTTTTCAGGTTAGACTTTTAAAAGACCTATCCAAAGTTCTAACAGACAGGCAGACGAACGATGATTGCCCTTTACATTTATGAAAGTAAAACCTCAAAGTAAGTATTCATGCTTCTTGACTTTTTTCATCCAAATTGAACGAATGGGTTATTTAATTGAATAATTATTGCAAAAAAATGTTACCGCAACCACCTGTCAAGTTAATGTAACATTCAAACCACATAAGGGTGGGGTCTTAACAGCGAAAGTAAACTGATCACTTTACACTGTAATGCTTGAGAGTGGCATTAATGCCTTGTATCGAGTCGGCTGGTTGAACCGATCCGACAGGCATTGGCGTAATGAAAATGTCAGAGAGTAATATTACAAACATTCCACGAATAATAACTCGAGGACAGGTAATAAATAAGATTCTGGCTTAATTCGATTAGCTCTAGCGTTTTTATTACCCGAGAAGGAATTTTCCGGGGTAAAATTGACCCGACTTCTAATGAACAATAAAAAAACACAGGTCCTACCAATTAGCGGGGCGGTGACTGTAACAAGGCAGTATATAGGAAAGCATTATAAACGGCCTGTAAGAATGCGAAAACCGGCTCCCCCTTCACCTGGGTTCAATGCCCGAAGCCAAATTCCGATGCAGCCGAATTCACAATGTTCCAAATCCCTCCTCGGGTCCGCCTACTTCGTTACTCCCCCACAACAGGTTCTTCTAATCATCTGGTTTCTTTTTATTTTCTTCTTCCGTTTCCTCCTTATCTCTCTCATCTGTGTATAATAAATTTACTAATGGTAGGGATAAACTCAATACCTATTCGTGTTGTCTTTACACCTCCACTGTCAAATAACAATCAGGCTTTGTTTTATATTCATAGTTAAAGTACCCATTGGGTTGGCAAGAAAGTGATTTCGGTTTGCACCAGTAAATAGTAGTTTGTTTCATTATTCTTTTGTCAATGTTAGAATTTTTTTTCTTTTGAGATTTGGTAGTCGATACCTTTAGGTTGCTATAGAAAGAAACTCAGTATAACTTTGTTTACAACTGTCAGTTTACGGTCAGTTTTAACACGGAGTGCAAAAATGAAGATTTTCGACACATTTTATTTTTTTATTTTCATAAAGGCAAGAAAGTGGCCGAGGCTCACAAAGATGTGAAGTTTATGTTTTTGTTTGTTTAGCAGAAGGCACGTATCAGAATTGGTTTTGGTCGACCTTCTGAACTTGACGAGGACAAAATGAAAGCCATAATTGAATAGAATCGTCATATAACTGTGCGAGAGATTGCAAAACAGTTAAATGTATCATACACAACTATTGAAAATCATATAAGACGTCTCGGACTTGTTGAGCTTCTTAACTTGAACAGGTCATCGAACAGAATGGAAGATATTTGACTGAGTAGAGTTCATTTCTTGTTTAGAAAAAATTGAATTTTATTTGACACTAAAAACAGAAACTACTTTCTTGGCAACCTCAATAGTTGAAATGGCTATAACACAATGGGTCATGTATGAAAGAAACAATGTGAACTCATTTAGAGTTAAAGCTATTCATTCAAATCAATGAATCCTGGAAGTTGATAATTTGGTTGTGGGTTTTTGTACGGGTTTATCTGCAGGGAGAAGACGTTACTGTAATGATCGTCACTAAAAGAACAGAAGAAGATATATGTTTTCATTCATACCATATTTACTATTTCCATTCACTCGCTCATTCATACGATATTTACAAACAGCCCAGAGGCCTCCCAAATCCACATTTTTGTCACCTCCCTCCCTTGCTAAAGAGGTAGCGGAGTCTTGGGAAGTCCCCCCATGCTTCTCCGTCAGCCGCGTCACCGGATACTAGCCAGTGGAGGCTGACGAAGAGCGCGAGAGCCACATACGCTCAGGACATGATTGGAAAAACTGGCCATTGCCAGGACTCCCACTGTCACGCATTTTTAGCAGGTCACGTGGCCACTGCCGCTTTAGTCTCCGAGGATTATAGGGATGAGTGACGCAGTGTAAGGACTGCGGTGCTTGGATAGGTTTCGAAGGAATTTCATTTACTTGGAAGGGCCGAGTTCACAAAAGTATATTAAGATTTTTATAAAGGTTTCTGACTTAATAAGGGCCATTGACTATTGTTCACAGCACTTTTGATTGAAAGGAATGTTTTGCTCTCCCCCAATGCTCTATTCCGTATGCCCAGATTGGCTTAAGTAAAACTTTATAAATTAGTAATTTGTTTTCAATTGAGAGATGGGATGTCCTTCGAAGTAATCTGTAAAATTGTCCAAAGCGTCTGTTTAATTATTGCCTTTTTAGATTTGCGTGTGGGTTCCATGTCTGGCTTTTGTCAATTTAGTATATAAAGATATTTACTTTCCTATTAACAATATCTATGCTATGTTTTGTATTTTTAAACCATCATTACAAATCATTAACGCCGTGTTCAAAACTTTAACTCTAATATAATAGGCCCCCCGAATTATAATTAATAAATTAATGCTTGATAAAAAACTCAACTTAAATACCTCTATGGTAATAATATATACTTATGGGGCTTAAGTACATTTTGTAAGGAAGTTTACTTATAGCCGAGAAATGTTATGCAATGATTGTGACAGCTATGATTGTAGTTATTATCAGTGACTCATGTTATAATACAATCGATCGTTCCAAAATAAAGGGATATACAATGGTGAGTAAAGTAAATAAAAGGACACAACTCCAAGTCAAGAATTAAACATAATCTTGCAAAAAGGAATATAAGAAAAAACACAACTAAATCCGCTAACAAAGATTGATTCGCCGTTGGAAATTTCCGTTCATTAAAAGCTTTAATAGGCATTCAGGCCTTAAGAGATCTCCTTTCCGGTTTATAATCTCCATTTGCATATGTTGGCCTGTACAAGAGCTTGAAGAGAGTGTGATCCGTCTTTGGCCCACTCGGGCCCGCCTGTCAATTAATACATCTCTCCATTGCAGAATGCACTTTCGCCACAAGAAAGTACCCATTACTTTCCCGCAAATGGCCTCTGAGTAGAGATTGGGACCGGTGTATGTGGTCTCAATCATAGCTCTGCTGATTAGACTGTCCTGTTACCAACTAGCCTTCTAGTCTACATCTTAGTTCCGGAACCCAAGGTGAAATAAGTGACTTATCTTACATCTTTAAAACAGGGCATCGTGACCTGCTATAAATGCGTCACAGTGGGAGTCCTGGCAATGGCCAGTTTCTCCAATCATGTCCTGAGCGTCTGTGGCTATTGTGCTCTCTGTTAGCCTCCACTGGCTCGTATCCGGTGACGCGGCTGACGGAGGAGCGTGGGGGACCTCCCAAGACTCCGCTTCCTCTTTCGCATGCGAGGGAGGTGACAACCATGTGGAGTTGGGAGGTCTCTGGCCTTTTTGTAAATACTGTATGAATGAGCGAGTGAATGAAAATTGTAAATATGGTATAAATGAGAACATTTATCACAATTACTTATTGCCTAATAAGGCATATTGTAATTTTATCACAATAATGAAGTTAATTAAATTTAAAAAAAACAAGTCTAGTTACTACCTCAGAGTGGTACATTGCCTAAATGGTAGCCTGAGAGAAGTGATTTATAATTTATAAAATAATGATTATTTGAAGAGAGTTAATTTCTAGGCTTTAGTCGTGTCAGAAAATGTATGAACAACCTAGGTCAAACGTCACCAGCCATCGTTTTGTATATCAATCCGTTATCAAGAGATTTTAAAATTTTTTATTTATAAATAACCAACTAGAAACAGATCTAGCACCTCAAACTTTACGTGTATTGAGAAATTCAAATTTCAGTAAAAGCTTAAAAGTTTTAAAATGGTTCAAAATTGCGATTCCGATTTAAATCGAGTGATAAATGCAATGGAAACGTTTTTGTGTGGTTTTTCCGTGAAAATATATTTGATAGGCGGTTTTTGACTCCATTATTGACGTAGTGTTTTTTTTTTACGCTCATTTACATCATTTTTACGTCTCAATTATATAAATTTTCAAGCAATATTAAATTCTACCTCGGATATAAAAGTGTTTTTTGTTCGATTCGGTCTGGCTTCTTTGAAACCGTTCTGTTCCCTCGCGTAATCGGTTTTAATGGTGCTTTATAACATTTACGGTTTATTGTCAAAACAAAGTTTAAGAAACACGAGCCGAGCTTTAAAATTTCTTTGTATTTAATATATTTTGTGGTGTTAAATTAGTTTGATCTATGGTAAGTACCCAAAGATAATTATTTAACTATTAAAATTATTTAAATAGCAGTACATACAAAACAAGATTACAGAATCTATCGCGCACGAGAATCAACGGGTACAGGACAGCACGGGGCACAAGACTGCTCCATTAAGACCTGACGCGCAGCATCAATTCTTTACTGTGGCATTGCTTTTAACTCAACTAACTATAGAATAAAATTGTATATAATAAATATTCATTACAGCATTGATTGATCGTAAGATTCTTTATGCTCCCTGCAATATGAACATTACCTATCCATCTATATTGCACCCATTTACTCCACAATAAAGCATCACTTTCTCCCGTCTGTCAAACACCCAACTGAGTCTAGCAATGATACGAACAGATTGGCTCGTACAAACATATCCATAGCAATCATAAACGTCAATAATTCATGAATAATATATTATAGTCCTTATTACACAATATCATACATCAAACATCTTCTTTTTCTTTAACTCTTTTCCTTCTTGCTTTTCTTTTCTTAAAATATTAATTTAAAATGTAACCGAATACGATTGATAAAATATAATGTGTAGAACCACACATTTAGTGCAAAATTCTCTTGATTAAAATGTATATTGAACATTGTACTATTAAATTTTATTTATGTTTCTCATTCTTTATTTGATATTTTATTTATTTGTGTTAGCTATATCTTGTTTTCATAAAATTTTATGTATTCAAATATGTATATTTTTTGTATAAATTCTCGGATTAAGAAATAAGTCCAATCCCTTGCTACGGTTAAAATATTATAAGCAGAAATATAAATACAAATTATAGTTTAAAAAATACAATACATTTTTATAGTATGTGTAACAGAATTTTAGTTGTTATAAAAACAATCTTTAGCCATCAGAAAATAATGACAAGTAATCTACAAGAGATAAAACTAAAAACTAAAACAGCCTCATAATATAGCCCTTGAAAAGTCATTTATAGGATGAAAGGTTCTTAAGCCTATGTACAATTTGTAATACTTAAACATAATCAATTCAAAACTGAAAGGATTTTTAAAACATTGTACAAGTGAGCTATACATAAAAACAGGCCGAGAGGAAAATACATAAAATTAATAAAAAAACAGAGCTATATATCAGATTTGCATAACTAATGGCTTCGAGTACCGCCGACACGCCTCCTGGATCTGATTAGCTCTCAACGGCTTTTTAGTTAATGGGCACATCTCATCACCGTGCCGACGGAGGATGTCTCTACCGATCTAGCAACGTTCACGGACTTCACCGTTCTAAATCAGATCCGTGCTAACTAATATTAACAATTATTGATTATCTGATTTTAAAGAGAACTGAATAACATCGCATGACAGAAACACTTAAAATATATCTGTCAATTTTTTGGGGATTTTCTGCAGGGTGGTTAACATTGTCAATACAAAAATTCCTTTTGGTGATATACTATCTTCGTTCTTCGGCATAGAATTTTCGAGCAGGAAGTCCTTTCCAGTGAAATATTCGACACTAGGAAGTGGGTCTTTCATTAAGCGCTTCCTATATTTAAATTTAAATAAAACAAAGTGTTTGTGAGATATCATTGAAATTTTTTATTCATTTAAAAGGCCT
The DNA here is from genome assembly GCA_930367205.1 of Acanthosoma haemorrhoidale. NCBI lineage: Eukaryota > Metazoa > Arthropoda > Insecta > Hemiptera > Acanthosomatidae > Acanthosoma > Acanthosoma haemorrhoidale. The sequence goes on along the minus strand of OV884013.1, from coordinate 16,879,243 downwards.
GTTGATGCCATTACGTATGGAATATAACTTCGCTGGGTGGCGCGCATCCGAAATGTCCAATTGACCTGTGGCATGGGTTATGTTGGCTTTGAGGGCTGCTGTGATTTGTGGCTTATTCGCATAGACCTGCGACTTAAGAAAACCCCACAAGAAAAAGTCTAACGGGGTCAAATCGCACGATCTCGGTGACCAGTTCACATCACCTCCACGTGTGATGACCACACGTCGTTGTCTATGGTCGTTTACCTTAAGCTCCTGGGTCAGTTGAATTTTGTACGGGTGCAGGCCCAAGTCACGACGCAAAATTCGTCAAGTGGTCTGCGAAAGACCGAGTTCTTGTGAGCGATGCGAAATCGACTGCCAGATTCCCACACACTCTCAGGGACAGCGGCGGTGTTTTCGGTAGATCTTGCGTTTCGTCGGCGTACGTGTGTTGATTGATTGTTTACTGAGCCAGTGGACTCAAATTTATCCACTGCACTGCGAATAGTCCTCTCGGCAGGACGGTTATGGCGACCGCGGAACGTTGCCAGAACAGAACACCCATATTAATAAAATAATTTTATCATTTGTGCGTGTTGTTGAACGCTATATCCGTCCATGGTGATTTGGCAAAACAGACTGAACAAATGACAGTCAATTCGACAGATGCAGCTTCGACAATATGGCCGATATGAACTGTTAAAGTTCGGAAGTCCCTATTGGAAGACACTTTAGAAGAATAATAAAAGGAAGGCTGAAAAAGGACACGGTAATAACAATCGATAGTATAATTAACGAGATATTAATTACAAAATGTAATCAATTGCTTACTATACTATATTATTGTAAATTATCCTTTTGAAAGTATTTTTTTATTTCAGGGTGACTTTCCCTACAGACAAATATGCAGAGAGCTAGTGATCATGTGCATCACCAAAATGCATCAATGTGCGTATCGGCTTCCAAGGGATGTCAGATTTTTTTATTTTTAATGAAATAATTAAAGTAAGAATCCAACACTAACACAATGGCTATTTTAAATTAATCTGTAGACATTTCTATTTCATTTGCATGCTTTATCTGACAGTTTATTGTCAAGTGTTAGTGTAATGTTTTACTATCAATAGAATCTGAACTATTGCTTGGACATAATGCTTCCAAAGTCTTTCCGAACATCAATACGGCTTTTGGCGATGGTACAGTGATGAAAGAACTATACATCGGTGGTTCGACAAGTCTCTAGAATGAATCTCGTGTAAGACAAAGAAACAAAGCTCGATGATGATGAATTAAAGGGTTTAGTTGAGGCCAATCCACATCAGACAAGTAGAGAACTTTCAAAACACTTAAACGTCAGCCATACTTCGGTTATACGACACCTTCATGCTGTTTGGGGAAACAAAAAATGGACTATCTGACTGTTCACCATAAACTTCAACGTCAGTGAACTTTAACAAAATTACGTGATCTGAAAATATAAGTTTTACCGCATAACTTATCGCCGACTGACTATAATTTTGTCAGAGCGTTTGACGCATTTTAAAAAAACTAAATATTCCAATATGAAAACGAGGTACATTTCTTGAATGTATTGATTCTAACAGGCAAACAGATTCTTTGAACAAGGGATGAGAATCCTTGCTGCACGTTAGGAGAAATGTATTGAAGCTAACAACGTTATTTTAAATAAACATAATACCGTTAAAGTTGCCTCATAGCCTAGGAACTGACATTTCATATGTTCCAACCAGATATACCAAAAGTGTGCATCATTGTCTTGCATTTCATATGTTCCAACCAGATATAGCAAAGTGTGTATCATTGTCTTGCATTTCATATGTTCCAACCAGATATATCAAAGTGTGTATCATTGTCTTGCATTTCATATGTTCCAACCAGATATAGCAAAGTGTGTATCATTGTCTTGCATTTCATATGTTCCAACCAGATATAGCAAAGTGTGCATCATTGTCTTGCATTTCATATGTTCCAACCAGATATATCAAAGTGTGTATCATTGTCTTGCATTTCATATGTTCCAACCAGATATAGCAAAGTGTGCATCATTGTCTTGCATTTCATATGTTCCAACCAGATATATCAAAGTGTGTATCATTGTCTTGCATTTCATATGTTCCAACCAGATATAGCAAAGTGTGCATCATTGTCTTGCATTTCATATGTTCCAACCAGATATAGCAAAGTGTGTATCATTGTCTTGCATTTCATATGTTCCAACCAGATATAGCAAAGTGTGCATCATTGTCTTGCATTTCATATGTTCCAACCAGATATAGCAAAGTGTGTATCATTGTCTTGCATTTCATATGTTCCAACCAGATATAGCAAAGTGTGTATCATTGTCTTGCATTTCATATGTTCCAACCAGATATAGCAAAGTGTGTATCATTGTCTTGCATTTCATATGTTCCAACCAGATATACCAAAGTGTGTATCATTGTCTTGCATTTCATATGTTCCAACCAGATATAGCAAAGTGTGTATCATTGTCTTGCATTTCATATGTTCCAACCAGATATAGCAAAGTGTGTATCATTGTCTTGCATTTCATATGTTCCAACCAGATATAGCAAAGTGTGTATCATTGTCTTGCATTTCATATGTTCCAACCAGATATAGCAAAGTGTGTATCATTGTCTTGCATTTCATATGTTCCAACCAGATATAGCAAAGTGTGTATCATTGTCTTGCATTTCATATGTTCCAACCAGATATAGCAAAGTGTGTATCATTGTCTTGCATTTCATATGTTCCAACCAGATATAGCAAAGTGTGTATCATTGTCTTGCATTTCATATGTTCCAACCAGATATAGCAAAGTGTGTATCATTGTCTTGCATTTCATATGTTCCAACCAGATATAGCAAAGTGTGTATCATTGTCTTGCATTTCATATGTTCCAACCAGATATAGCAAAGTGTGTATCATTGTCTTGCATTTCATATGTTCCAACCAGATATAGCAAAGTGTGTATCATTGTCTTGCATTTCATATGTTCCAACCAGATATAGCAAAGTGTGTATCATTGTCTTGCATTTCATATGTTCCAACCAGATATAGCAAAGTGTGTATCATTGTCTTGCATTTCATATGTTCCAACCAGATATAGCAAAGTGTGTATCATTGTCTTGCATTTCATATGTTCCAACCAGATATAGCAAAGTGTGTATCATTGTCTTGCATTTCATATGTTCCAACCAGATATAGCAAAGTGTGTATCATTGTCTTGCATTTCATATGTTCCAACCAGATATAGCAAAGTGTGTATCATTGTCTTGCATTTCATATGTTCCAACCAGATATAGCAAAGTGTGTATCATTGTCTTGCATTTCATATGTTCCAACCAGATATAGCAAAGTGTGTATCATTGTCTTGCATTTCATATGTTCCAACCAGATATAGCAAAGTGTGTATCATTGTCTTGCATTTCATATGTTCCAACCAGATATAGCAAAGTGTGTATCATTGTCTTGCATTTCATATGTTCCAACCAGATATAGCAAAGTGTGTATCATTGTCTTGCATTTCATATGTTCCAACCAGATATAGCAAAGTGTGCATCATTGTCTTGCATTTCATATGTTCCAACCAGATATAGCAAAGTGTGTATCATTGTCTTGCATTTCATATGTTCCAACCAGATATAGCAAAGTGTGCATCATTGTCTTGCATTTCATATGTTCCAACCAGATATAGCAAAGTGTGTATCATTGTCTTGCATTTCATATGTTCCAACCAGATATAGCAAAGTGTGTATCATTGTCTTGCATTTCATATGTTCCAACCAGATATAGCAAAGTGTGTATCATTGTCTTGCATTTCATATGTTCCAACCAGATATAGCAAAGTGTGTATCATTGTCTTGCATTTCATATGTTCCAACCAGATATAGCAAAGTGTGTATCATTGTCTTGCATTTCATATGTTCCAACCAGATATAGCAAAGTGTGTATCATTGTCTTGCATTTCATATGTTCCAACCAGATATAGCAAAGTGTGTATCATTGTCTTGCATTTCATATGTTCCAACCAGATATAGCAAAGTGTGTATCATTGTCTTGCATTTCATATGTTCCAACCAGATATAGCAAAGTGTGTATCATTGTCTTGCATTTCATATGTTCCAACCAGATATACCAAAGTGTGTATCATTGTCTTGCATTTCATATGTTCCAACCAGATATAGCAAAGTGTGTATCATTGTCTTGCATTTCATATGTTCCAACCAGATATAGCAAAGTGTGTATCATTGTCTTGCATTTCATATGTTCCAACCAGATATAGCAAAGTGTGTATCATTGTCTTGCATTTCATATGTTCCAACCAGATATAGCAAAGTGTGTATCATTGTCTTGCATTTCATATGTTCCAACCAGATATAGCAAAGTGTGCATCATTGTCTTGCATTTCATATGTTCCAACCAGATATAGCAAAGTGTGTATCATTGTCTTGCATTTCATATGTTCCAACCAGATATAGCAAAGTGTGTATCATTGTCTTGCATTTCATATGTTCCAACCAGATATACCAAAGTGTGTATCATTGTCTTGCATTTCATATGTTCCAACCAGATATAGCAAAGTGTGTATCATTGTCTTGCATTTCATATGTTCCAACCAGATATACCAAAGTGTGTATCATTGTCTTGCATTTCATATGTTCCAACCAGATATAGCAAAGTGTGTATCATTGTCTTGCATTTCATATGTTCCAACCAGATATAGCAAAGTGTGTATCATTGTCTTGCATTTCATATGTTCCAACCAGATATAGCAAAGTGTGTATCATTGTCTTGCATTTCATATGTTCCAACCAGATATAGCAAAGTGTGTATCATTGTCTTGCATTTCATATGTTCCAACCAGATATAGCAAAGTGTGCATCATTGTCTTGCATTTCATATGTTCCAACCAGATATACCAAAGTGTGTATCATTGTCTTGCATTTCATATGTTCCAACCAGATATAGCAAAGTGTGTATCATTGTCTTGCATTTCATATGTTCCAACCAGATATAGCAAAGTGTGTATCATTGTCTTGCATTTCATATGTTCCAACCAGATATAGCAAAGTGTGTATCATTGTCTTGCATTTCATATGTTCCAACCAGATATAGCAAAGTGTGTATCATTGTCTTGCATTTCATATGTTCCAACCAGATATACCAAAGTGTGTATCATTGTCTTGCATTTCATATGTTCCAACCAGATATACCAAAGTGTGTATCATTGTCTTGCATTTCATATGTTCCAACCAGATATAGCAAAGTGTGTATCATTGTCTTGCATTTCATATGTTCCAACCAGATATAGCAAAGTGTGCATCATTGTCTTGCATTTCATATGTTCCAACCAGATATAGCAAAGTGTGTATCATTGTCTTGCATTTCATATGTTCCAACCAGATATAGCAAAGTGTGTATCATTGTCTTGCATTTCATATGTTCCAACCAGATATAGCAAAGTGTGTATCATTGTCTTGCATTTCATATGTTCCAACCAGATATAGCAAAGTGTGTATCATTGTCTTGCATTTCATATGTTCCAACCAGATATAGCAAAGTGTGTATCATTGTCTTGCATTTCATATGTTCCAACCAGATATAGCAAAGTGTGTATCATTGTCTTGCATTTCATATGTTCCAACCAGATATAGCAAAGTGTGTATCATTGTCTTGCATTTCATATGTTCCAACCAGATATAGCAAAGTGTGTATCATTGTCTTGCATTTCATATGTTCCAACCAGATATAGCAAAGTGTGTATCATTGTCTTGCATTTCATATGTTCCAACCAGATATAGCAAAGTGTGTATCATTGTCTTGCATTTCATATGTTCCAACCAGATATAGCAAATTGTGTATCATTGTCTTGCATTTCATATGTTCCAACCAGATATAGCAAAGTGTGCATCATTGTCTTGCATTTCATATGTTCCAACCAGATATACCAAAGTGTGTATCATTGTCTTGCATTTCATATGTTCCAACCAGATATACCAAAGTGTGCATCATTGTCTTGCATTTCATATGTTCCAACCAGATATAGCAAAGTGTGCATCATTGTCTTGCATTTCATATGTTCCAACCAGATATAGCAAAGTGTGTATCATTGTCTTGCATTTCATATGTTCCAACCAGATATAGCAAAGTGTGTATCATTGTCTTGCATTTCATATGTTCCAACCAGATATAGCAAAGTGTGTATCATTGTCTTGCATTTCATATGTTCCAACCAGATATAGCAAAGTGTGTATCATTGTCTTGCATTTCATATGTTCCAACCAGATATAGCAAAGTGTGTATCATTGTCTTGCATTTCATATGTTCCAACCAGATATAGCAAAGTGTGTATCATTGTCTTGCATTTCATATGTTCCAACCAGATATAGCAAAGTGTGTATCATTGTCTTGCATTTCATATGTTCCAACCAGATATAGCAAAGTGTGTATCATTGTCTTGCATTTCATATGTTCCAACCAGATATAGCAAAGTGTGTATCATTGTCTTGCATTTCATATGTTCCAACCAGATATAGCAAAGTGTGTATCATTGTCTTGCATTTCATATGTTCCAACCAGATATAGCAAAGTGTGTATCATTGTCTTGCATTTCATATGTTCCAACCAGATATAGCAAAGTGTGTATCATTGTCTTGCATTTCATATGTTCCAACCAGATATAGCAAAGTGTGTATCATTGTCTTGCATTTCATATGTTCCAACCAGATATAGCAAAGTGTGTATCATTGTCTTGCATTTCATATGTTCCAACCAGATATAGCAAAGTGTGTATCATTGTCTTGCATTTCATATGTTCCAACCAGATATAGCAAAGTGTGTATCATTGTCTTGCATTTCATATGTTCCAACCAGATATAGCAAAGTGTGTATCATTGTCTTGCATTTCATATGTTCCAACCAGATATAGCAAAGTGTGTATCATTGTCTTGCATTTCATATGTTCCAACCAGATATAGCAAAGTGTGTATCATTGTCTTGCATTTCATATGTTCCAACCAGATATACCAAAGTGTGTATCATTGTCTTGCATTTCATATGTTCCAACCAGATATACCAAAGTGTGTATCATTGTCTTGCATTTCATATGTTCCAACCAGATATACCAAAGTGTGTATCATTGTCTTGCATTTCATATGTTCCAACCAGATATAGCAAAGTGTGTATCATTGTCTTACATTTCATATGTTCCAACCAGATATACCAAAGTGTGTATCATTGTCTTGCATTTCATATTTCGCTATTTGACCACTCTCAGTCATCCAAGAGTTGCATATATTATATTCTAGATTGACACAGCAAAAAAACAAAAAATTAGACCAAGTTCATGGCGCAGAGAAATGCGTTTCCCAGTTCCTTTTCTTGTTCGTAGTACCATTTTAACTCCGTAATAATCTTGCTAACATTATATTGCATAATTGCTGTATGTAAATAATATATAATAAGAACAATTGCTAGAGGCTCTACTAACTTTATTAAATATAAATTTAAAGATTTTTTGATTTTTCCTCCGTTAAAAAAATGAAATCTCTCAAGAAACGAGTATTGAAGACTAACAAAATTTAATAATTTGTTATTAATTAGCATCGGCGCCGTGGCTTAGTTGGTTAAAGCGCCTGTCTAGTAAACAGGAGATCACGAGTTCGAATCTCGTCGGGGCCTCTGTTCATTTTTATTGGTTAGTTAATACGGTACTTTTATCATTTCCGTATGTAGTTTCTTTTACTGTAATTATTTTTTTCATCTTAAAATAAAAATAATCTGATGAGAGTAAATTGTACGAAAATGTCAACTTTCGTACAAAAAAAAAATCATTGTGTAGTTATTATTCCCAAATATTTATCAATACGTGGCAAACATCTCAAATACACAGGAACATCAAAGTACATAAACTAAATTTATTTATCTGAATTTAAGATTTCTAAGTAAACATTTCTGAAAATCCATAACATCACAAAATAAGCATAGTTAAAAAAAATATCGAAACTAACTTATAAAACCGTCCTGACATCGTTTAAATTCTGTCATTCAGTAGCTTCAGAAGGATATACTTAAAACTATTTAAGGAGTTCACTGCTCCACCATATTAAAAACTCTGAGCCAATTTTGTTGTTAACTTCGTTATATTCTATTAGATTCCTTATAACCAACTTAATATTATTTGTATCACAATACAAGAAATAATAATAACACTAAACTTTGCTTCGAATAAAATTTTTCAAACACGAACGAAATAAAGGATGCTTGTGATTTATAAACTTACAATCGAACCTTTCTATGAAATTAGAATCGACGGCCCTGGTGAACGTGTTTGAAAATTTTTATCAAGTTTTCAGGATATTTGCCACTTTAACGTTGAAAGTTAACAATTTAACCAGTTTCAAGCGTCGGCGCCGTGGCTTAGTTGGTTAAAGCGCCTGTCTAGTAAACAGGAGATCACGAGTTCGAATCTCGTCGGGGCCTGATAATTTTTGTTTTTGCTGTTTGGTTGATAGTTTATTTCTAATTGATTACTACTTTAGTAATTTTATTTTTACAACAATCAGTCTTAATGTTTTTTTACACCAAACGGAATAATAAAAGTACACATGCCGTACATGCGAGAACACATCTTACATTTTGGTAATGTATTGATAATTTTTTATTCTTTGGAAGAACGATTCACAACTGTTACACATTTTAATTTAATTTTCTTTTCCATATTATTATTCAATAAAAAATAATCAATATAAAAAATTGTATTACAACTGGGAATCGATCTTCCAAAGATAGAAAAATATCGAGATTCTACCAAAATGTAAGATGTGTGTTTGTGGGTACGATATGTGTACTTTTATTATTATGTTTGGTGTAAAAAAACATTAAGAGTGATTGTTGTAAAAATAAAATACCTAATTAGTAATCAATAAGAAATAAACTATCAACCAAACAGCAAAAACAAATAAATCAGGCCCCGACGAGATTCGAACTCGTGATCTCCTGTTTACTAGACAGGCGCTTTAACCAACTAAGCCACGGCGCCGACGCTTGAAAGCTGCTAAATAACTAAGTTTTAATGTTAAAGTGACAATTATCCTCAAATTTGATTAACCTTAAACTGGTTAACAACAGAAAAACAGAACTTTGAATCTTGTCGTGTTCGCTTACCTCGAGAATTTCAAATCGTTTTTACAACCTCTATTGTATGACATGGTTACAGATAGACTGTACTTGGAAGTGTAGCCTCTATCTTCGGTCTTAGTGATGGCTTAAAATAATTTATATTCAGCACTGAGCGGTCCGACAAAGCCCCGCTGTCGGCTGCATTTTCGTGCCGCGGGAATTACAACCATTAACCAGAGAGGAAATTGCCTGCATTAACCAAATATCTTCCTCAGGAGAGAACGTCAATGGGCGGACTCCCCACTCAGAGGCAGTAATCACGGTTAGTGTGATTTTTAAACATTGATGTCAGCTATTACAACTTTCAGAATGATCGCCTTGCTCCGACTGTGGTTAAGTCTGACTCAGCCGCTAAGTAGGGCATCTCAAACTTGAGCGCTTTTCGTTTCGGCAATGGAGAGGGAGGGATTCGCCGTGGCAGGCATCGGACTAATTATTCATCAAAGCATTTATTCATTAATGCATCTTCTTTTGTCTCTTTGTGCTACCAGTGTGTGCCATGTTGTGTGTGTGTACCCGACGCATAGATGTAACACAAAAATTATTAGAATTAAGAAATACGAATCGTCGGTATGAAAACTAGTTCAGGTGCTAGGTGGAGTGATGTGAGTATGTCCTTTAACGACAGTCATAAAAGGTGGATTGACAGACAGGCAATAAACCCTCTCACTTGATATAATAAACATGAAAGCTTTATACCCCCCCCCCCCCCGACTGGCTGACTTTAAGTAGGCACGTACTTTGATTCCGAGGTGTTAAAAAAACTTTGTAAATACAAAGAAATGAAAGAGTGGGCTAATAAGGGTTAGGTGGAGGCACCTCCGTCTCAAACACTGATGTTATTTAAAACGTAAATTATACGTACACTGTTTCAGTAATTACTTCTAAATAGGAAATGGAGCAAGGACTTCATCGCCGTAGACATATCAAATTCTTTGACTCCCTACAACACATGACCAACCCCGTGTTCAACACGATTACTCCCGCCCCGTTCCCCCATCGATGGCAGCAAGCAGTCGAGGCAGGAACGTAATAGTTTGTAAGTTTGGTTTTTCGCTTATTGCGACCGGAAGGTGAGCCACATCACCTAGTCCAGTCTATTGCTTTTGTAATTTTAACTGTAAAACGAAAAATGTTTGTAATTCTACCCTCCTTCAAATGGATGTTATGCTATGCAGGAAAAGGAGCCATAAATCTGTATATTTGTTGGTTTTTTGAATAAAGGGGTTTTGAAACCAAAAAAAAAAACGTCCGTCTCACTTTTGCGGGAGATGAACCCGTGAACAACAGCTCACTACCCTGCTGGAAGAAGAGGGGTTTTCTCTCCTAAGGCCCAGTTTATAAGAGCTTGGGTCATCTTGTCTTGAGGGCCCCTACTTCTAGGAAAACACCACTGTGTACTACAAATAGTTTCTAATAGTTAGTCAGTAAGATATGGGTAATTTTTTTCATCATATGAATTCATGTTTTTTATTTATAGGTTGTTCATAACAATTGGGACAGAATTAAATTCAAATATTATTGAGCAATGATTCAATTCAAACTTTGATGGAGTAATACGATCTAATAGAATAATAAAATGGTATCCCTTTTAAATAAATTATTTTAATTATTTGACTCAAGCGTATAGGCGTCGGTTTGAGGGTGAATAGGTTAGGTATATTACAGGATATATGTATATGTAGAAAGAGAGAGTCTTTATATATTTCCCTATATTTTGTGTATTTGAATATATTAGATACACATTATCATGAATAAAATAAACCAAAGCCGAACGTATTGAAGACAATGATACAACGTACCTTGGGTTTACTGATTCGACAAAATCGTCTGTAATTTGTATTGTTTTATATTTTACATTGAGAACATTAGTGTCCAATTTTATGCAACAAAACTACCCATTCCTTGATTCATTAACATATTTTTCTAAGTGATTTTTTTTTCAGGTATTTATACCCCCGAGTAAGGACGGACAAGTTAATGGCTCCAAGTTTCAGTCATTCTAAAACAAAATTTATATGAACTCTTACAACACCGAAAATGCAAGAGCTTATGACAATCATAATAACAATATTCATAATCGAGTATTTCATGTTAACTAACCATCGGCGCCGTGGCTTAGTTGGTTAAAGCGCCTGTCTAGTAAACAGGAGATCACGAGTTCGAATCTCGTCGGGGCCTTTAGTGTTTTTATATATTAATTTAACAATACTATATCATGCTAATAATTTACAACAGTAATATACGAACTCTATAAAATAACTATATACAACATTATGTTTAAATGAGAAATTTTTCCTGTAGTAACGGTCGAAGAAAAAATGACGGATGAGAAAAGTACCATCCAGGACCACTATTTTTTTTCTTTGGCTCTTATATTATTTTTGTATCTGTAATAGGTTATTATTACTATCATGAATAGATAATCAACGTCATATTACATTTTCTCGCCTTGTTACTAATTGTTAAAATTAAGCTGTTCCATGTACTTAATGTTTTTCATGCACAACCCCATAGCAATGACTCCGGTCTACTTCTACTTTGAACCAAAATAAGTAGGCAGACAATGAAGAAGAAAATAAAATGTTAAAAACAAAGTGAATAATTTTCAATGAAATTCAGAGCAAAGCACCATTTCAAGTTCTGAAGTAGGTGGTAAAAGAAATAACAAAATATACAAATAAATAAGTTTATCATGAAAATGGAAAACCAAAACGAACATTATCGACACCTCATGCTTTTTTATTTTAAAAAAGGCAAGAAAGCAGTGGAAACTTGCAGGAAGATATGCCCTGTATACGGAGAGGACGCTGTTACAGAACGTGTGTGCCAGAAGTGGTTTTCAAGATTTCGATCAGGAAATTTTTCGGTTCAAAACGCACCTCGCTCTGGCCGGTCAACTGAGATTAACTGCGACAAAGTGAAGGAATTAGTCGACACCAATCCCCGTTATACAACTAGGGAGATCGCAGTTATCCTCAAAGTATCCAAATCGAGTGTTGAAATCCATCTGCATCAACTTGGCTACGTGAGCAGCCTCGATGTTTGGGTTCCCCATCAACTAACCTTGCCCAAAGGATTTCCACTAGCGATTCGTTGCGGAAACGTGAAGAAAACGATCCTTTTTTGAAGAGAATGATGACAGGGGACGAAAAATGGATCGTCTATAACAATGTGGAGCGCAAACGCTCATGGGGGAAGCGCGGCGAACTACCACAAACAACCCCCAAAGCAGGACTTCACCCAAAGAAGGTTTATGCTCTCGATTTGGTGGGATTGGAGGGGTGTTGTCTTTTACGAACTTCTTCCCACGAACAGGGCCATCCATTCGGATGTGTACTGTGACCAGCTGGACAAATTAAACGCAGCGATCTACCAGAAGCGTCCAGAACTAGCCAACCGTAAGAGGATTATCTTCCATCACGACAATGCCAGACCGCACACTTCTTTGCAGACGCGCAGAAGTTACTGGAGCTTGGCAGGGAAGTTTTGCCGCACCCTCCATATTCGCCCGACCTTGCACCTTCAGATTTCCACCTGTTTCGGTCTCTTCAAGATTCATTGAATGGACAGACCTTCCACTCTGAAGAAGATGTAAAAATCCAAGTAAAGACAGGAAATTCTTTGAGCATGAAATTATGAATCTGCCCATGAGATGGCAGAAGATACTGAAAGAAAACGCCAATTATATCATTGATTGAATAAATCGCTTTGTGTTTAAAAGTGTCTTATTTTCGCTTAAAACCCCGAACGGACTTTTTGGCCAACCTATACTCCTTCCCTAGAACGGATTTAAAAAGTTTTATAAGCCAATAAATGGTCAGATTAAATGAAATAATATTTCTAATCCACAACAAGGGAATGGACGCCTAGCCATGCGGACATAATGTGTTCAATAAACAAGACCCCTCAGGCTTGAGCAGCAATAAAGGCGCGACTACCGCCGCTATAATTTATGTGGCAGTCTGTAATTATAGCCAGTCTTATGGTATATTGTAGAGTAATCGACATTAATTCAATTCAATACTGATGATATAGTAAGGAAGCATCATTCATCAATTCATATTGTAGTACAATGGGCCCTGATCGTGGCAATACTCGTATAAGGGCAGTGAAAATAATTCCCGAACGTCTTATCCCCTCGAGAAGGGTTAAGTTACTTTTTGGTTGAGCGTCATCACCTAGTGCAGTCTTGAGTAATTGAGTAATTTTTAACTTCAAAACGATAATTGTTTTTGTACTTTCTACCCTACTTACAATGCATATTTCATCCAGAAAAGGGAGCCATCCACAACCAATGTATAATATTGTTTATAATTTGGTTTAAAAATGTTTAAAAGAAGGGGGGGGAAAGAGTTTTTTCCTTGTTTACTCATTTCCTTAATGCATATATATCTCACTTCCGGTTTGACTGGGTTTAGTTCGAGTTGAGTATTCAAGCAAATAATCTTCCAAGTACGAAAGCGATCTGGTACGAAAATAAGCCGACAAAACATACAATTATTGTAGATACAACTCACGAGCACTTTCCCTTTAAGGGCACTAAAATGAATTCATAATAGCAATTTCTGTTTTTGTATAGATTCCATTGTTATCAGTACAGTAGACTCTCCCATATCCGGACAGCAGAAAACGTAAAACGGTTCAAAAATGTTGGAAGAGATCAATGAAATCTCAGAGACAAGAGATGACAACATTGATAACGAACCAACTGCTATTGTCAAAGGGATAAACATTATTGATACTCAAGATATGCAGACATGCGATGTTGGACAAGAGTTCGCAGATGACGAAATTACAGATCTTGTTAAAGGAAACGAAAGACGATTCAAAAACACGAATTTTTTTGGCAAGATGGATTCCATGCATTAGACCTAAGTTTATTTAATATTTATTTTGATTATAAGGAATATTTATCTAGTTGTATTATTTATTATTATTTAGCACGATTATTCCACACCTGCTGACGTTATACTCAGGCGAGACTTGGCTTTTTCGGGAAAGGCCCACAAAAAAAAGAAAATATTTCGATGTAAAATTAAAAGTATATTCGGAATATATAAAATAAAAATACAATTATTTAGATTTTTTTTCATTTCCTAAATATCCTAGTTACTGTCTCATACCCGGATCACCCCCCCCCCCCCACATTAATCCGGACATGGGAGGGTCTACTGTAATCAGTAACAACCAAACAATAAATAAACTATAATTATCAATAACAAAATATACCCAATCTTTGATCGTCGAGCTAGTAAAATATTGTTCTCGACTACTATCGTAAAAATCGTTAATTTAAATGATACCTTACATATTCAAAAATATTTGAATCATCGAAGAACTGTTCTTGTTTTTTTTTTTAATTCAAAAATGTCCAACAGGGAAATAACTGTCACTGAGGACAATTTTTGATTGAGTGCCAGACTTACATGCATTAAATACGTTTGTATGATTGTTAAATAAATGTTGTTTGTTGTTTGTATGATTGTTAAATAAATGTTGTTTGTTGTTTTTTCGGAACTGAAATTTATTATTTATCGAACACTGGTCGAGGAAGGACATTGCTTACAGTTCTCATTCAAACGCAAGCTCATCAATTGTCCCCTCCTTTCTTGCAATGACCTAATTTATCGGCAACTCAATTGTAGAATTCTTTATCATCAATTAAAAAATTATAGTTAACAATATCTGTATTTAATTGTATATTCACAACATATCAATAATAATAGCTGGAAATAAAAATACTAGGTATATACCAGTTGATACACCGATATAAATAATTTATATATTTAGGAAACAGTATTTTATTAAATGATCGTCAAAGAACTGGTAGGTATCTAGGATCCTAGGGTCACCAAACACCTTTAATTAGTATACTCCTTTATTGTGCTATAATTACAATCTGCCTTTTATAAGGCAATAAGTAATAAGATACATGCTCTCATTCATACCATATTTACAGTTCATCATTCACTCGCTCATTCATACAATATTTACAGACAGCTCAGAGACCTCCCTAATCCACATGCGAAGAGAAAGTGGAGTCTTGGGAAGTCCCCCACGCTCCTCCGTCAGCCGCGTCACCGGATACTAGCCAGTGGAGGCTGACCAAGAGCGCGAGAGCCACAGACGCTCAGGACATGATTGGAGAAACTGGATATTGCCAGGACTCCCACTGTCACGCGCTTATAGCAGGTCACGAGGCCACTGCCGTTTCAGTCTCCGAGGAGGATTATAGGGATGAGTGGCGCAGTGCAATGACTGTGCTACAGGATTAGGATGGTTGGAAAGGCTACTGTGGAATTTCATAAACTTGGAAGGGATGAGTTCTAGAATGTAGGGTATATTAAGATCGTTATGAAGGGTATTGTTGCTGACATAATAAGGGGCATTTACTATTGTTCTCAGGACTTTTGATTGAAAGGATTGGATACGCTTGATGTTCGACTTTTTTGCTGTCCCCCATAGCTCTAGTCCGTATGTCCAGATTGGTTTAAGTATAACTTAGTAGATTAGTAGTTTATTTTCTATTCAGAGATGGGATGTCCTTTGAAGTAGTCAAACACCTTTAATAAAAAAATGTTGTATATAATCGATTGACAGAAATAACCGTTTTATTTCGGGTTCAACCTTACAAAGCGTTTAGGGTACTTTATAAAATTGGCAGTTGCAAAAGGTCCTCAAAGTTAATATACCTTCGGAGGGATTTAAATCCCCTATTGTAACCGCGAGTCCTGGCTGTTATTGGCGTTGAAGACTGGTATTCCCAGCATTGAAGGCTTTGAGCCAAAGATCTGACGTATGTCGAAGCACCCCTTCACCATTCTTCGAACAGATTTCTTTGGCTTCGCCAAAATGTATATTAGAGAATGAATTCATGACGTTTGTATCAACCTATTAAATAACGTTGAAGGTATTGGACTGGCACCATTGGGTGTCAATGACGGTTTCAGATTCGAACTCTGAACAGTTCATGAATTGACTTTTTAAAGTAGAAAGGTTAGCGATCGATATAGTGACATTTTAAAACCTTTGATGTTAATTTATTCTTGCGTCGATTTGTAAACTAGCCGTCGGTGGGTAATTGCCCCATCTGGAGTGCGTGGATACTCCAGCCATCGCCAGAAGAACTAACTTTCACAACAGACTGGCAGATGGCTCTCTTTCATAGGTCCTTCTGTGTAGATGATGGCGCTAATCTACGCCGCGTGTCTGTGTAATCGCCACTCAGTCACCTGCCGTATCCGCTCCGGAAGTCCTCAGCTCCTCCAAGGTCCGCTGTCCAGGTGTCCTCCAAGAAGTGGAGGTCGGAGGTCCTGCTCCCGGCCAGACAATAGCCTCGTCAGGTCCTCTAGAGCTTCCAAGAGCACGTGTCTTCTCCTTAGTCATTCAGTACTGACCGTGTGTGTGTCCTTTATATCATGTCTTAACATCGCTTATGGCGGTGCGTATCAACATATCTCTGTGTCTGCCGTGAATATTAAACTGCTATTAGGATTCGCTCACTTTCGCCATCCAGGCAGGGCTGAAGCAATGCAAATTTCAATATTTATTCGGTGGATTTCATACTGGGTTGAAATATAAACGAATCAGTTGCATTTCCCAGCGGGGATCAATGCGCATTGTGGTTGAAATGTCTTTGAACAAACCAACAAAGTCAGAATTGTATCCAGGAATTCATCTAAAGCCCCCTGTTGCGGCTTATTACCAATTTTGTCCGACTTAATTATTTGTTCGGTTTCTCTTTTTATCCAGCCTTTTATTTAAAAAGTACCTAACAACAATCTCACTTTCTTCATTTTTTTTAATGTCATGAGTCATGATATCATCATTATTTTCGCCAGTAATTTAATTCAATTATTATTTACACAATCAAGAGTGTAGCATTATTTATACTGTTGATCAGTATCATTTTATTTCACTTTTGTCATGATTCCATGTTGTCATGGGAAGTTATAAGAATTAATTTTTAATTCAAATGTTTAGTTATTTGTTTAATTCTTGTTTACAAGTATTTACATTGTCAAATAGTGTGGTTCAAATCCTTTAATTAAAACTGGCCTGGAAATAATCTTAACAAAACAAAAGAAAAGATTTATTTATTAGAAAAGATTTCACAGTTTTGTTAATTGAAGGGTCTGCTGCAAAAAGGAGGTAGCTCCAATTTTTCCATTTGTTGGGAAACCAAAAAAAACGTTTAAAAAATTCAAATTTTAAGTTATGTAAAAATATTGTTGTTGCTTACTTTCAATTATGGTGTTTACATATTAGAACAGTATTTTCATTCAAAAAATATCATCCAAATGTTGGTGGTACGTGGATGATTCTTGGAGCTACCTCTTTTTTGCCCAAAAGAATGGAATATGAGGAATGGAGGAATATGTTATGTCTTGGAAAAAGGTGTAAAAATAAATAGAATGTACTATTATTATGTATTTTTTATTCAAAGAAAACTGAAAATAAAGTACAGCAAAATTATTGGTTTTACAAACAGAAAATAACATCAATTCAATCGTCACATTCTCCTTCTGTAACATCTGGGTCATCAGGCGCATTGTCTGGCTGTAGTCGATTGTAGAACCACATATCATTTTGTGCGACGTATTTTTGGGCAAGGTCCATCACATCTTTATATTTTGCAGCCTTGAGTGGTAGGTGGTTGGTGTATGCTTGTTGAAGGTTGTTCAACATTATAGGGGTACTGTTTTGGATGTTGAACATTCTTATTGTTTTGTTACACATTATTCCAACACTTTCACTACCTAAGATGTTTCCTGCATTGATGTGGGATATTTCATAAGTGAAAACCCTAAATTTTGTTATTAAAAACTTTTCCCTTTTGCTACCATTAAAAATGATGTGAGGGGTTTTAAGGAAGAAATCTTTTAATCAACGAAGTTAAAAATCATTTCTTGAGTAACTTCCGTCACAGTAAACTTTTTACTCGTCTTTTCTATAATGCGCGTATATTCTCTTGGGACAAACACTCTTTCTACTTTCCTCATGCGCTTTTCAATGTTTCCGAAAGCTCGATCACAAGGCATAAAACTGTGACCATGTGGGGGAGCTGCATCCTTTTGGGGCCAAATAAAAGAGGTTTTTTTTTGACACAAGAAAGTGTTTCTAACTCCCAACAGCTATGGGATGGAGCTACCTCCTTTTTGCAGCAAACCCTTCAATTTTGAAAGCATTTCACCTAAAAGAGTACAGTTTGATTTTCTGTTTTGTTTCTGCTCAAATTTCTAATTATTTATATATAGTATTCTGATTATTTGTATTATTTTGTTTTTATTGCTCAATATATACGTATCATTTCAAACGTTGATCCAGGTTGTTCGTTTATCACCCCCTTGCTCCTTACTCTTATCCATTTTTTTTTTATTTTTATTATTTCCATTTTTTAGCCGGAATCTTTTCTTTTTTATTATTTTATTGTTTTAATTTTTTCTCGTTTATTTTCCTCATTATTGGTGAGGTGGTCCTCCGAACTAGCGCCCACGGGTGCTAGAACTGGACACCTTCAGGTAAGGCTCCCCCCCACCACTGAATATTTGACCTAACCCTTCTTAGATTTATGCGTTTATTTTTTCGAGGTTCTTATACTTGGCTAATAAAGAGGCTGAGGATGACTGCTTGAGACAGTCGAAAGTGCTCAGCCAAAACTTTACAACCAGTTCAAACACATAATTATAACTTTTTTTTACAAGCAATATCATATGCAGCAGGGAAACATTTGCGATAACACGTTCACAGCTCTTAAATAATAACTCATTTATTTATCAGATTATTAATATGTCAACTATTTAAAATATGTAAAACAGAGAACTTTATAAGCACCGAAACTGCTGACGCATGTACGAAAACAGTATTTCTGATAGTTATCTGTAAAACAACACAGAGATTCGATCCAGGAACTTTGGTCATCGTTCAACTTCTGTCCAGACAAAGCTATCCCTCAAGATTCATTTCGGGAAACTCGTTCAGGCCAGCCCAGTTGGTAGAGCACCTGACTAGATATTGGACAGGTCTCGGGTTCGAGTTCCGATTCACCCAGTGTATTTTTTTTTGGGGGTGTTAATATAAATATTAAATATAACTTCTTTATTGTGCTAAAATTACAATCTGCCTTATTAGGCAATAAGTAATTGTGATAAATGTTCTAATTCATACGTAAATATGGTATTCATCATTCACTCGCTCATTCATACAATATTTACGAATAGCCCCAAGGCCTCCCAAATCCACACGGTTGCCACCTCCCTGGCATGCGAAAGAGGAAGCGGAGTCTTGGGAAATCCCCCACGCTCCTCCGTCAGCCGCGACACCGGATACGAGCCAGTGGAGGCTGACAAAGAGCGCGAGAGCCACATACGCTCAAGACATGATTTTAAAGCTTGCATTTGCTATTTTCTTAACATTTACAACTGTTTATTATTTCTGCTTTAATTGTTTCTTATTTCTAGAAGCTTTTCCTTGTCTTGAGCAGCTTATTAGAGTGATGAATTCATTGAAAACATATGTATAAATATTGAGTTAAAAACCTCAGATGAGTTAATTAAATGGTGTAGTCTGTTTTTATTAGGCGCCAGCTATGACCTTAAGAAACCAATGAGTTTTATGAATTACACAACATATTAAGCTGTAAAAGTACTGTTGTGATGAGACTCAGGATGTTTGTCACTTTCATTATTTTCCTAAATTTATTTGAGGTTTTTTTCCTAATTTTATCATTAAAATAAAATTGAATTATTTTTGTTTTCTTAAGCCTTTACATAAATTATTATGTGAGTTAGTCGTAAGTATATAAATAGAGAAGCCTGTTTTTAGGGAGATGGGCTTATCATTGAAGAGATCAGTTAGGTCATATAATGTAATGGCCTCCTCTTCTTCGCTACCACAGTTCTCCGGTGCAATGACTGTGCTAGGGGATTAGGGGGTTGGATAGGTTACTATAGGGTATAGGGATGAGTTCAATAAATTATAAATATAAATTGAAATTCCTACAGGCGAGCTTGGGGGAATCTGGGGCATATCGTTAATATGGTATGAATTATTTATCATAATTGGATAGGGAAATTAGGGAAGATAGTACCAATTATTTTTTATCTTAAATAAAAATTACTTTAAAAAATGAAATATATACAATACAAACTGGTACATATAGTAATAGCCACAGTTAAAGCTCTAGAGACGCACACAATTCTGTTACTTAGACAACAACTCTTACTAAAGCCAAAGAGAAGAAGATCACAAAAAAATTCTGGCAGAGTTCCAGAAAAAGTTTTATTCTCTCAGAGATAGCGGAGCTATCGACATCTAAGGGCGAGGAGAGGAGAGCCAGTAGGGAAGGCGGAGAGAGAGAGAGCTAAGATTACAACAAATAAATCCGGGCTTGAGAGTGAATGGGTGCATACATAGAGAACGGTGATTGCACGATAGCAGGTCAGAGGCACAATCACTGTGATCGGGCAGTAGTGGTTGACTGCTACTAGCGGGCGTCCATGAATGGGCTTAGGGATAAGGCCTAGGCCGCCGGCCAGAAGAAGACTAGAAAGTTATCAGCCTTGAAGAAGAAGGGGGTGCCACTGCTGGAAAATATTTTTTAAACACTAGAGAAAAAATAAACATAAAACACAACGACTCAATCACTTTTATAATTGGCCTATTTGTACTCAAGGAGAGTAATTTTCGTTACCCGGGTTATTATTGTGTGAAAACATCGCTTTCTTTGAATTTTAAAAAGCTATTTAGTACTTCAGAAATTATCCAGAACAACTGTGCTAACACACATTACCTCTACATTATATAGAGTTTTCTGAGGATCTAAAGATCTAAATAATAAAGAATCTAGTATTGCTGAACATTTGTACATTTATTTTTTCTAATGAGTAATTGGGTCTTTTTGGGAATAGAGACCCCACTGATATCTAGCATTGTTTAGGTTATTTTGCCACCTTTGACCTTGTCTGTAATGTTTTATCTATATTTATGTTTACTTTGACCCGTCTTAGCGAACCTGATAATATTTCAGTTTTGTCATCCTGAAGGGAAACATCATGCCGCTATTTGATTTAGTTGCTGAAGTAGATACCAAGGAAAAAGCGGTTAAGGGGGTATTGCATAGTGAAAAAATGTGTTCTAAAGGCCATCAAATGAAACTTTATCTAGGCGAAAAGGATAGACTGAGATGCAACGTGAGCGGCTGCAAAGAAACCTCTGGATTGAGAAAAGGAACATTTTTGGAAAACAGTAATTGCTGGACAAAAGAATATACATCTCCAAATTTTGTCAAGAGGAACTAGGATTAGCAACGGATACTATTACAGATTGGAAAAATATGTTTCGAGAAGTCATAGAAATCAGGGGTCCCAATTCCCAAAAAGACCGGTGTAATTTATCACAATAATAATTTCTTTTAATTATTTTTTAATAAATTCCAAAAAAAACGTTGGTTAAAATGATATTTAGTCATTTTCAGCAAACATTTTATGGCTTTAACATGAATTCGAATACGTCATCACTAGGCTACATATTGTCCATCAAAGAAAAAATTTGATAGAAAAGGCAATTGTCTATAAATTCACAATTGCTCTATTTATTTTCAATGTATTCATTCTATCTAGTCACAACTAACCACGACAGATAACCCAAAGCAAGACTGTGTTTTTATTTGAGTGATTCACTAAGTTTATTCATATATGTATTAGTTGTTTTGTTGAATCTTTCAAGGTATTTTGTTAAGTTGAGAGCTAACAGCTACGAAACAGACAATATGGTTAGTTTTCATGCTCTAGTAGGTCACAGGTAAATTACCAATATCCTTCAATTCCTCTTTCCTTCAATTCCTCTTTCCTTCGATTCCTCTCAATTAATGGCAAAGCTAGCTAGTAACGATGTTTCGCTGATCGACAGAGTTAAACTCGTCCACTAAATGATTCATTTTTATTGCCCTACGAAATGGACCGCTAGTGTGGATCAAGAAGAAAAATATAAAACCTAAATGTAATGAATCTAGAAGAAGCTACGAAACAGTGTTATTCGTGAAAAATATTGTTTTGTGGGGGAGTTGAAGAAGGGTGTAGGTGGCTGGCTACCACATTTCATGGATACACCTGAAGGCCCTAGGAGAAGGTAGAATGCAAATTAATTCTGTGGCAAGACTTTATTCCTTTATTAAAAAAGTAACGTAACAGTGGGGAGTCCTGGCAATGATCTGCTTCTCCGATCATGTCCTGAGCGTACGTGGCTCTCGCGCTCTTGGTCAGCCTCCACTAGCTTGCATCAGGTATCGCGGCTGACGTAGGAGCGGGGGGGACTTCCCAAAACTCTGCTTCCTCTTTCGCATGCGAGGTAGGTGACAACCATGTGGATTTATGAGGTCTCTGGGCTGTTTGTAAATACTGTATGAATGAGCGAGTGAATGAAAATTGTAAATATGGTATGAATGAAAACATTTATCACAATTATTTATTCCCAATGAGGCAGATTGTAATTTTACCACAATAAAGTTGTTAATAAATAATTACATTGACCCCCCTCCTATACACCCACCCCTCCCGCATCGATGGCAACAGACTGTCGGGGAAAAATTAGGATAAGAATTAGTATGTAAGTTAGTTTTAAGGTTGATCAAAAAGGTGAGCCCCATCACCTTATTAGTCAGTTTAGTCAAGTCACGTATAATGTATATCATTATGCTTGTTTATTCGATTAAATAATTTCTATAAAATAACAAAACCTGTATATAATGTAGTGATGCTACAGGAAATACAGAATAATTTGTAAATGGATTCACTTGAGGATCTATAATTATATATAATTGTCTGTAAGTTTAAAGGGGCTATGAAGGGAAAAAAAAAAAAAAAAAAATTACATTGACAAAAATATTTATATCCTTAACCTAATCGAGGAGAAATGCTTGACTATACGAACTGTCATGGTATGAAACTTCTGGCTTCCATATGCACACAGTGGGTTATATTTTAATTACATAAATAGATGTAAGAGGCTCCAGGATAACAAGACATAAAAATTGCATTTTTTTTAATAAGGATTAACTACTGGAACAATCTAAACTGGAACAATCTGCACTGGAACAATCTACACTGGAACAATCTGCACTGGAACATCTACACTAGGATATCTTGAAATAATTGTGACTCTCCAAGGCGAGAATCGAATCCACTCAGTTTGTTTTGGCAACTAGTTGTGTAAGCCCTCCCCATCTCTTCGGAGTCAAGATCCCTTATTTAAATTCTTCATTTCAAATCGTTTGGACTAAAAGGGGGGGTGGCGGGGGGTACAAATCACCCCCTTTCTATTCTACGAAACCCCCCTGATGCAAAAAGTCATGAAAGTTTTCGTGAATCATGCTTGTGTGAGGCCGCCTGAGGCGCTCGATGAACCCGACCTTGCCGGGTCTGACGCACATCCCCAAATTATGTTTTATTGCCCGAAAAAATTCTTCTCATGTATACAGCACAAATATATTTTTATGTACAAGCCCCAACGACGAATTCATAATTTCAGCACTGCGTATTCAGGGCTCCGTTATATAATTTATTGAAACGTGACGTAAGACTCAAAAAGCACCGATAACTCTACCATTACAGGTGATAATATAATAGCGATTACAATTACAAATGCTCATATATATGTATAAATGTGCGTATCGAATTACATAATCGATGACTAGTTAGCTAATGAGGCGCCATAACCTCGTTTTGGCGCGGTGGCCGCTTCCTGACCCTGACACGTGGCAGTCGATATAAGACTCCCGCCAATAATACCCAGCTGACTGGGGAGCCCGCCGCTTTGTTCCCGCCGGATCTTTGTTGCGTCTTGGACAATGGCCCTCTGAGGAAACGCTCGTTCTGTCCTTCCTGCCCCGTCGTTTGTTGTTTCACATCTTGTACACGTGTGCGCAGGCGGGTTCCTTCCGATCAAAGGTCAACCCTTGTACGGTATTTCGAATTGAAAAAAAAGGTCTCCTTCAGAAATACGACAATTATGACGAAACAACGTGTTGCTTTGAACACTATACGAATCAACTCAGCGAAACACGGATTACACTATGCGTGGCAAGTGTTACGATTTTGTTCTGCGCATCGTATTATAGATCTGGTGTGATTAGTCAAAAAATAAGATAAGTCAACGAGTAAGACTAAATAAAAAATCTAAATTTTTACATAAATAAGAAAATTTATAATCTGATACATTACACCACCACTGTCTAAACAATGTAATTAGTTTAAGAAAAAAATAAAATTAGTCTATTGTAATATAAAAATTGGCATAACAATCAGCAAAGGGAAAGTCATTCAATGAATGACGTGAACTTTAATACAAATTCTGCAAGGAATTATGCTACAGAAAAAGCTTTATAATAATTTTAAATTAATATTCTCAAAGTATTTAACGTCAAAGGAATAAATATGAGCTACCATAATCTAAATACTGTTTAGATCAATTGAGGTAATAAAATATTTAAAAAATATATAAATTCATCAATAAAAAACTGAAAATCAAAATCTGTTCAGAAGGGATAAAATTTAAATTAAGATTTTCACATCCTGGATTCGCCAAGAACGTTTAGAGAAAAACGACAGAATACAGTTGTATGTAGTAGTCCAGCGAACAAGGCAAGGTATTTGTTTAAATATTTAAATACTGCATTTCTACTAAGTTATACTTTTATTTTATTAAGAAAAGCTTTTGCTAATATTATTTTATTACATTATCTGTAATGTGCTTACAAGCTCTGGTACAATGTCTTATTAGGGCCGATAAAAAAATAATCATTTGTAAATCCTAACTAGACTAAAATTCCCTCCCTCATTCACGCAGTATTTGTGAGATCAAATCATGATTGACCTCGGCTCAATTCTAGCAATTTAAATTTTTGATTTGTTAAGAGGTGTGATTGCTGCCGATGATACAGTCATTACTAATACAGGCGTGAGTCTACAAATATACAAATAAAAAATAAATAAGTAATCTACAATCAGCATTATATATATATATATATTTTTTAATTATGGTAACAAATAAGTATTGGTATACAATGTGTTTACAATTTCGACATTTTCACCCTACCAATTTCATTGAGAAATAATGCTCTAGGTATTTAATTAATTTGTAATTCAAAAATAATAATTATAACTTAGCTTAATCACTTAACGATAGAGAAGATATTAACATAAAGAAAGACTTTAACATACAATTTATTCTCATGTATATTAGGTTCAGTTAAAGTAAAGCAAGGTGAAATGATCCACAAATATATAGTCTCAAAAAACTGTTTTGTCTCTATTTTTCCAAAAAAACAATAGGTAAATATATTATTCATATCTTTTAAAATCTATACTACTTTTCAAAGGTCAATTTGGAAGACCATTCCTAAACAAGTAGACTTGTCTTGTCATAAATATTTAAAATAAGTCACTTTTTTTTTAAACCCAGATCTGAGTTTCCTATCTCCAATTAATCATTACCACAATAAAGGTAATTACCTGAAATCATGTCGCAGTGACTTAGTTGGTTAAAGCGCCTGTCTAGTAAACAGGAGATCACGAGTTCGTATTTCGTCGGGGCCTTCAAAAACTACATTTTTTTTTTGCACAAAATTGTTTTTATTGTTTGCCTCTTTAATACGAATTAATATTGGACTATTATCTACTTAAGATCTTATCACAATTTTCACTCACACCTTCCACTCACGTTGAAGAAGTCTTCACTGTTTGTTTTAGCTGGCTATCAGTACCAAGTCAGCAAATGATTGATTCGATGGCGCCAGTCGATAAAGACCTCTCTCACACATATGTATGAGTAGAGTACCTCTTCGTAATCGTATATTATCCCGATTACATAAAATATAATTGCTTTGATGATTTTTCAATAAATATAATATGAAATGCCCATATTTCATTCATATTGGTTGATCTTAAGATATTTAATATATTCACAATAGAAAAATCTATGAATTACAGTACATAACGTTTTGGTAATAAACTTGTCAATTGGCTTTTTTAAAACATCTACAAATATATGATTATTGAGAGTTGCGAACATTAAGGCGCCGTGGCTTAGTTGGTTAAAGCGCCTGTCTAGTAAACAGGAGATCACGAGTTCGAATCTCGTCGGGGCCTAACTTTTTTTTTTTCCACTTAAATAATTATTCAGAATAAAGTGTTTACTCACATTTTTTAAAAATAATTACATAATATTTTAAATAATTAAAACGAGACTTTTTTTTTATTGACCAACATGGAAGTGACTGATTTAATATTTGATTTTTTATTTGCAATTGGTTTAGTAATAACATCACGTTAACTAAAGTGGTTATTGGCGACGAATCCTCGGGTTATAAATCATTGATTTTTTTTTTTTTTTTTTTCCCTTAGCTCTCAAACTTATAAAAATAGGATGTGGGAAAAATAAAGGAAAATTATTTGGGGCTAATGAGTGCCTTTCACTAAGGGGAGTCCCCCATTTGAAGGATGTATGAGAAGGATATAGGGTGTGGAATGTCTAAAGGAGGCGGGTGGAATCAGGAAGGTAGTGAGAGTCTACTGAATAAATCATTGATGATCTTGATCTCTTTTAGATAATGTATGGTGTTGCTCGATTAAATGAGATTGAAGTTTGTATCTCGTTATTCTTCCGGTACATGTTGTGGGCTTGTGAACAAACTTAAGGCTGTGAATGAGGTGTTATCTCACAATTCATATGGAGTCCTACAAGGAGATGAAGATGCATCAGCTGTGTTGCCAATATTCTTGGCGGTAATAATGGACTCCATGCCATGTTGCGTTCTTTGAAATTCTTTACGAAGTGCGCACCATTTCGCGATCCTTCAGAGGCAAGTAGGAAGTAAGCTTGGTAGCAACAATCCAGGGTTTTTTGCAGCTTTGTAAGCCTGTTCATTCTTGTCTTTGATTTCAAAATGGGAAGGTAGCTAAGCCACAAGAATAGAAAGCCCATTTTCCGGCCAACTGCTCCATCTCGTTACTCTGGAAAACTTTCATCTGTTTTTGACTCGTTAGTAAAATCTCTCATGACCTTTAATAATAAAATTAAGTGTAATCATTAAATGGACGCTGACCTGCTTGGTGTCTCCAACATTTCCAGAATAGGATCATGCGAAAAGCGGTCAGCCATACCTCTCTCGAGAGGTTGAAGAACGCTGACCTGCACCCGCTGCTTGGTGTGCCGTCGGTGGATGAGTTTATCCGCTGGAGACACATCAAGTTTTTTGACTCGTTGCAGCACCTAATCAACCTACTGTTTAACAGTATGACCCCACCACCCTTCCCGCATCGATGGCAACAGACTGTCAGTTTCAAGTTTACTGAAAAGGAAACCCAAACACGAGGCTAAAAAGACAAGAACTAAACAGACGCTTTGGACAACTGTACAGACTACTTCGAAGGACGTCCCATCTCTCAATAGAAAATAAACTACTTATTTACAAAGTTATACTTAAGCCAATCTGGACAAACGGAATAGAGCTATGGGGGACAGCAAAACAGTCAAACATCAAGCGTATCCAATCCTTTCAATCAAAAGTCCTGAGAACAATAGTAAATGCCTCTTATTACGTCAGCAACTGTGGCTCTCGCGCTCTTTGTCAGCCTCCGCTGGCTCTAATTCAGTGACACGGCTGACGTGGGGGACTTCCCAAGACTCCGCTTTCTCCTTTGCATGCTAGGGAGGTGACAACCATGTGGATTTGGGGGGCCTTTGGGCTGTTTTTATATATAGTATGAATGAGCGAGTGAATGAAAATTGTAAATTACTTACTTACAGGCAGATTGTAATTTTATCATAATAAAGTTGTTGTATCTGAAAAAAAAAGAAAGTTTTAAGTTTGATCAAAAAGGTGAGCCCCATCACCTTTATTAGTCAGTTTAGTCCAGCCGTGTATCATTATACTTGTTTATTCCATAATATAATTTTTATAAAATACCAAAACCTGTGTATAATGTAGCGACGCTAATGGAAATACAAAAATAATTTGTAAATAGATTCGCCTGTGTATCTATAATTGTATATAATTATCTGTACATTTAAAGGGGCTAGGAAGAAAAAAATAAAATAAAATCATTAAACGAATATAAGCTGTTTTTCCTCCTACTTTGTTCTCAAATGAATGCATACATTCGTCGCTAT
Organism: Acanthosoma haemorrhoidale; assembly: GCA_930367205.1. Lineage (NCBI taxonomy): Eukaryota > Metazoa > Arthropoda > Insecta > Hemiptera > Acanthosomatidae > Acanthosoma > Acanthosoma haemorrhoidale. Next base: position 16,850,887 of record OV884013.1, on the reverse strand, counting down.
AAACAGATCATTTGTTCAGAACAAGCCCGGATACTAACGCACTATACAGTAAGCTCTGAGACCTACTCCCTGCGGAACACCCTTTACTGCCCAATACCGACAAGATAACACTCCCTATAACCGCTGTTAGTGATCCCGGTTCAGTTGCCCGTAAGAGGAAAAGCGTCCCATTTGCCCTTGAAAGCTGTGAATGGGGCCACTATCTGCTTCAGATAAGATACTCACTTGACAGTTCATGTAAGCCTTGGTCTTGTATTGATATGTGTGTGTGTGTGTGTGTGTGTGCGCGTGTGGGTGTGTGTGTGTGTGCGCGCGTGTGTCCTATCCCTCCCCAACCATCACACGCACTTTCAATGCGTGTGCTTCTGCATCGAATGTGCTCAAAGTGCTACGGTCTATCAAAGTAAGCCAAATGAAATGTCCGTTAGGCATTTCATTGACAAAATATAAATAATAACTATATCAGATAATTAACAATTGACAAATTATATTGTGTCATAGTCATTGATAACTAGGGGCAGCATCTATATTTATCGTAGTTCCTAGGTGCTCACAATGAATGATTAATAATCATATATGAAATAAACTGAAACTGAAATGAAAAATATTGTTTTAATCAATATTGTAAATATTGATTATTTATCACCTTGCTAGAAAGAAAAAGGTGGAGAAAGTGAGTATTGTTGATACAATTAATGCGGATCCAGGAAATTAATTACACAACACGATTTGGCATTTCACACGAATTGTAAAGGCAGTTAATTTTAATTTCCTAGATCAATATTAACTGTATCAATAATACTCACTTCCGTGATTCACTCCTCGTGGGAACCCGGCGTAAGGAAGTTAGACAACATTGCCAAAAAAATAATTTCTATCTCTCTCTTATATTTATTTCTTAAGCGAAATGTACGAAGAATTAAAAATATATGTGGCTATTTTTTATATTCGCATTTATTTTTTATTATTAACGTTCTGACATATGCTTTGTTTTGTCTTATTCGAAAAGGAGTGTCCACTAGACACAATTTTTGGATTTTGAGGAAATTACTGAACCGCTATATGAGTTCATGAATTCTTTGCTTAAAAAAATAGTAGCTATTTTATCATTCCTTCATATTAATTAATTGATGATTTTTACATGTAAGTTTTTGCGGAATTTAAATTCATTTCTTAATGGCATGAAAATTAATCTTTTATAGCAGCAGTTTTTAATATTTTTATATTCCAATTTATTTTGGACTAGTCAAACTGTGCCAGCGACTGGGGCTAAAATTAATATTATTTGAGTTTGTATTTATAATTTTTATTTATTGATTCTATATTTTATTTTTATTTTAATTATAACATTTACTTAAAAACAAAAAATCAAAAATAATATCGGCATATAATTCAACATTACTACCGTGACGGAGTATTTTTCAAATCTTATTCGAATAATATTTGAATAAATTAGTTTTAACAACAATTAAACCAGACGTAGCAATTCATCTAGGTATCAGATGGACAGTTTGCAAAAAACATACAACGATTTAATATTGAGATTAGAAAATAGATAAAATTTCGTTACATCAGAGATAGGAGTGTACAGGCGCCGATTGAAATAGCTCTTTGAGAGTCTCTTGTCCCTTCTCCAAGCGATAAACGACAAGAGTCATCAAGCAATCTGATCAGCTCAAGTCAACAGGAAGGCGAAAGTGACTCACTCACTTAATGAAGATTCAATGTGAGCCAGGACATGTTTGTTCTTACAATAAATATGATTTGAAAGTGGGAGGGGTGGATCTCAATGAACGGGGCACTAAACCACTTACTTCGCATATATCATTGTTCTTTTATATTTCATGAAATTCCTATAAATAAAGGTTATTATTAAATTATTATACAAGAACAAACATATTGGAATCAGTAGATTTGTTTGAAGATTTTGTTGTAAAATCGCCTTAGAGTTATGAATGAGAGTTGTTCATTTAATATGGTTTTAGGGTTCTTTATGTTCTAGTGCATAATTTTGTCTATTTCAAACATAATTGGCTGTGAATATTTATGTACAATTTAAATAAGAGTTACTTAATACCAATAATGATTTTTAATTACACTGGCGCACAAAAAAAGTAGGGCATTTCAAATTCAAATATTTGCTTTATGCTTTACCTAATTTGCTAATTTTCCATTTAACAAATATGTTATTTTGCTATACTGTTGGACAAAATAGAGTCAAGAGGAACTAGGATTAGCAACCGATACTAGTACAGATTGGAAAAGTATATGTTTCGATATGTTTGCGCAAATCATTTATTAAAATAATTCAGAAAGATCGGAGGGCCAGGGAAAACAGCTGAGATAGACGAATCTAGTTTTTTTCGGCGGAAAAATCACGTTGGTAAAATTTATCTTAATCAATGGGTCTTCGGAAGAGTTTGTCGGGAAGATAAGCAATGCTTCAAGTATTTCGTGCCAGACCGTACATCGGAAGCTTTAAATTCTTTTTTAATTATTATTCTGGTGGTTTTCATTCATACCATATATGTATGTTTAGGTATGAATGAAAACATTTATCTTGATTATTTATTGCCTATTAAGTATTAAGGAAGATTGTAATTTCATCATAATAAAGTTGTTTTTATATATAATTAATATTAATCGTTTTAAGTGATTAGGGGCTATACATATGAAGGAAAACCCTAATAAATATTCAAATAATTTATATCTTTAATTCTTTTGTGAATGATCTCTACAAATTTAGCAAAATGTGTTTTTTTTTTAATTTAAATTTTATAAATGGTTTTGAGGTTACCATGAAACATGTTTTTGCAATTGCATATCCGATTTCAAAGAGTAGTACAATAAACCTGTCATCTCTTGGCTCTGTCACTCGCGGCCGACGTGACTCCCGGGCCAACGATTGCAAACCTGTTTCACGGTAAGGTGTAATTGGTCTCCGAACACTAGTTTGAGGTAAACCCAACGCACGGGCTGTATATATTTGGCTTCAACTAAAGCAACAACTTGCTCGAACGTCGTCAACACCATTTTTTAAATTTAAAAAAAACAAAAAACCGTTTGCTAAATTTTAGGGATCAGGTACACAAGAAATCAAAATAGAGATTTCTGAATGTTTTAAAAAAAATTTACTGGGGGTTTTCCTTCATATTTATAGTCCATTATTACTGAAAATGTTTGAATTGAATTGAAAGCCAAAATAATTATAATAGGAGGAAATATTTGAATTTTTTTAAGCGCACCACTTTTTTTTTGTGGGGCAATGTGGTATGGATACACTATTCGTATATATTTGTCGGGACGGGTAGGAAGGAGAGAAGGATCTATGTCTGTTTTAACATTTATCTGGTCTCTCTCCGGCAGCCCGGTCTAGTAACTGAACAACTCTTTAAGTTAAACTTAGTGGACTTAAGCTCAACAGATCTGATTGAACACATTTGAAATTTGAATTGAACTGACTGGTTCAATGAAATTTATGAATAAATGACTTTTTCTGGTGACTTATATACATACGGTTTTCACCTTGGTACCTGGTAAGATCAGGAATGCTATTTCTATACCCATTATAAGCATTCAGTTAAAATATAGGTTTATTTTTCTTAAGAAGCATATTGCATGATAAATTGTATTATTTTATTGATATTTTTTTACATTTTAGTCTCTAATTTAAATTCTTAGAGTATACGCGCTTCCTTTTTTTTTATGGTCTTTCATTTCACGACATCCCTATATTGCAAAGCATATCCTTGCGAAGAGTGAAGACGAGATACTGTTTCAAACCTCAGGGTATGAGACAAGCAGAAGAAATATGTTAGGTACAGATGCGGTCCAACGATTGCCCCTAGCACCTACTGCACTAATGACTCTCCCAAAGAAAGGACTTCCTGCCCCAGAACCTCTTTTTTCCCTCTGCTCCACACTTCTTGCCCTCGGGGTGGAATCTGGGACAGATGTCGTTTACGGGAGTGGCTGCGGCTATCGCGTAATGATCAGGCCCGAGTCGTTCACGATGAAGAAACCGAAAGAATTAAGGCCGAATGAGCAGATTCTCAATTGATTTAATCATTTTCTACAAGAGGATTATTTGGGATTGCCTTGTGCCAATCTCAAACGAATGAATCTGATATTAATAAATTAGTCATTCGTTAAGACTGTTCCCGCCGAACTACTCTAAACGTTAATAAAACCCCGTGTTATCAATTGAAGAGGTTAAAATTAATTTTTACATTCCGCAGCCACTTTATCATAAAATATGTAATTAGTGCATATAGTATTAGTAGCATATATTATTAAAAATTACGATATCTATATAATTTTCCGCAATTGAAAAAATATATAGAGAGATATTAGGAAAAATATAACGTACATCTTTTAATTAAAATAGCAGCAGTACGAATTAAAAAAAATTAGGCCCCGACGAGATTCGAACTCGTGATCTCCTGTTTACTAGACAGGCGCTTTAACCAACTAAGCCACGGCGCCGATATTGGAATATGCCAAATATTGAATTATGAATTTTGTCACTACGATTAAGCTCAAGCCCTTTAATTTCTGTTTGTACCATGCCTGCAAAACAATTACGAAGGAAATATTCAAAAGTAATATTGCTGACAGTTTTTGTAATTATGAAATGATGAAGCCCAAGTGATTATTAATTATTTTTCATCACAATCCCTTTATCCGTTCTACATCCTTTCTCCATATCCACCGTTAAATATATTCTGATTCACCTTCAGCTTTTAACTGATCATTTTTTCCCGCCTAACAAATCCTCAATCTCTTGCCTAACTAGTTCATTAAGTTCTTCATCCGAAAACTTTCACATACTTCCTTCCTTTCGGTGCCTTCAAACGTGACGAGACTCTACCACTAGTACCATCCATCAAGCCAAATTAAAAATTAAAACACTGAAAAACTTATAAACGTATCAGATCAGTAAGAAAATAATGAATCTTGTCATTTTATTAAAAGGCGAATTTCAATCACTGAAATGGTTCTGGGCATAATCTTTCAACGAATTATTTTTGGTATTTTTTTTTTCATTATCGCTTTATCAAAGGGTGAACCCAAAGTAAGTGGACAGTAGTAGGGTCGTTGATAGGGTTTTGCTGTAACAATTTCGTTCATTACTACTATGGCGTTTGTGTTGTATTAACCCAAAACTAAGAAGTGTTGTCGATTTTAAAAATTACGTTGCAGAAATGGATTTCAAGAAATTAATACACAAAGAAAATCTCGAAGCGTAAAAGGTATACTTTATTATACCTTGCGTTCTTGAACTCATCCCTTCCAAGTTCATGAAGCTCCATAGTAACCTATCCAACCATCCTAATGCCTTGGCACAGTCATTACACTGCATCACTCATCCCTATAATCCTCCTCGGGGACTAAAACGACAGTGGCCTCGTGACCTGCTATAAATGCGTAACAGTGGGAGTCCTGGCAATGACCAGTTTCTCCTAGCATGTCCTGAGCGTATGTGGCTCTCGCGCTCTTGGTCAGCCCCCACTTGCTAGTATCCAGTGACGCGGTTTGATGGAGGAGGAGCGTGGGGGACTTCCCAAGACTTCGCTTCCTCTTTCGCATGCGAGGGAGGTGACAACCATGGTGATTTGGGAGGCCTCTGGACTGTTTGTAAATACTGTATGGAATGAGCGAGCGAATGAAAATTGTAAATATGGTATGAATGAGATCATTTATCACAATTACTTATTGCTAATAAGGCAAAGGAGTGTCAATGTGTATTGTATTATACAACAGACTATTTAACTTCCCACCAAACGGCCTTTTACATAATTATTGCTGTATTATGTATTGTAAAATGTACCTATCCTAAATGCATTGACAGAGAAAGGTTCAACAACGCCCGTTACAAGTTAGAATATGCCAGTGAGACCAGCGTAAATCTTCAAGCATGAATGCACCTAACGGTACAGACTGGGCGAGAGAGCACAAGTCCCGGGCATAAGCGGCACAGCTTCTCTAAGCCTTCATTTAGGGCTTGGTGGGTAGTTTGTGCACTAAGTCATTGGGAATGCACGGTCACAGAGGTTTATATTTTCCAGCAGAGATATCTACTTCTAAAGGGGCAACGCGATACAGTATTAACACCCGCCTATCCGATTAAATAGTCCAATGCAAAATCAATTCAGAAGGGAGAGGAACCACAAGAAACCAATTGAAATAAGTATTTTCAATTGTCATATGGAGTAGTTTTCAAAAATAATAAATGGAATAAGCACTTAAAATGAAAAATATAAAAAACATCGACTATAGTTGTTGTAACTGAATCCAGGAGTATGATGTATTTTTTTGGGATCTGTCTTAGTTTTGATGAATGAAGGAAATATATCACCACATCTCTCAGGCCACTTCCTGACAAGCTGTGTCCGAGACAGTACGGTATTTAGGCTTCCATCTCGACAAAAGACTGACCTGGAACCCACACACGAGGCTAAAAAGACAAGAACTCAACAGACGCTTTGGACAACTGAACAGACTACTTCAAAGGACACCCTATCTCTGAGTAAAAAATAAATTACTAATCTAAAAAGTTATACTTAAGCCAATCTGGACATACAGAATAGAGCTATGGGGGGGGACAACAAAGTCGAATACCAAGCGTATCCAATCCTTTCAATCAAAAGTCCTGAGAACAATAGTCAATGCCCCTTATTACGTCAGCTACAAAACCCTTAATAACCTTAAGTTATCCTACATTCTTGAATTCATTTGTGAATACCGTATGAATGAGCGAGTGAATGAAGAATTGTTGAAACACTTTCTTCTTTTTGCGATACTAATTGGTGGATATTCGTATAAACCGAAACACAGTCACTGACTCGCACCTCCTTCTTCAATATTCCAGTACTATCCGTTTCCTCCTACCCTCCCCGCATCTTCGGCTCCCTCCCGCTCACTTCCATAAGAAGGAGGCATATCGGATGTGCGATCAGACTGCCCCGGGGTACGGAAATAGCCACCAGGAACATGAGAGTCAGTGACGGCTAGGAATACCCGGGGTCAGGGACGGAGTCTGTGGGAAATTATAAATCCGAGCATTTTTGTCCCGGTGCCAGGAGAGGAGAGGCGTCCTTGCCACTGTGCAGTCAATGGGCCTTCGGTCGGTGAGGCTCCCGCCAATCCGGCATATCTCACAAGTTGGATTGAATGTGGGATTAATCCCATAAAAGAAGCTAGAAAAAGGTAACTTATCTGAGAAAAAAATTAATATTGCTTAGTCCGAAGGGAGAGGTTCAAATTTCAGCGGCCTGTCTTTATTGTCTACGGCTGTGTTCGTAAAAAATGATTCGACTTAGGAAAATTTTTAAATACATGGTATACGTGCCATAAAAATAAATTAAACGCGATAAAAGTTTTCCCGATACGGTTATATTTAAGGTAACAACTTGGTTTATAAATGGTTTTAAAAAATAAATTTTTTTTTCTTAAATATGGAATTTTTAAAAATTCGATTAAATTCTTGAGTGGTTTCTTCGCTTTCAAGACCTGAATTTCGTTCAAAGATATTTAAATTACTCCATTCAATTCACAATTGATAAAAACGTTTTACTTGTTGAAAATAACATTTATTTTTTAGCTTTTTGTAATGAAAAATGATGTTACCTTTTATAGTGTTCATTGGACTTCAAGAGTGACTGCTATAGTTCAATACAAAAATGTGTAATTATATTGGGTTGGAACGGATAAAATCTCAGATTTATTTATTATTTTTTTTAAATTTAATTGAAAGACCAAGTTCCAGCCTTTCTCAATAAAATTCTTCATGACAATGCCTGGTACATGTTTGTCAGTTCAGTTTAGAAAAATTGCGTGTCAGTTCATCTCAAAATAGACGTTTTACCAAATCCACCATATTCATCTGACTATCATTTTTTCAGAGCGTTTGACGCATTTTAAAAAAACAAAATATTCAAAAATGAAAACGAGGCATTCAAAGATTCAAAGCCAAAACTGTTTTGAAGCTAACAGAAGTTATTTTGAATAAAAATAATATGTTTTTCTTTCATTTGCTTCATGCCCTAGGAAACGACATGTCATTTGTTCTAACCTTATAATAATAACGTACCAAGACATTTATTTAAACTTCGATTCTCCATTCAACACAACAGCAACATTTACTTACCAAATAAAATAAAAGGCATATTACTTTAAATTATCGAGTAATTGCCTGATTAATAAATGTTAGTTTCTAACAAGGCTAACAGAATTTTTCCTGGTGCCAGGTCATTCAGAAGTCCCCCACGCCACAGTAAAAAAAAATTATGTACTCCAATCCAAACGCGGGTAGAGGCAATCTCAATGCTGGACTACAGCCTTAGGTAATTATTTACTAATTCATTTTCCCTCAGGATGCTGAGAGGACCTCGTTCGAGATGACCTGTCCCATACCGACCAAGTGCTTACATACTAAAACGTTTCGCTCACTCTGAATGGACAGAACATTACCTTTCGACGATAGGAGTCATACATTGCAAAAAAAAAAAAGCAAATAAAAAGCAAAGCGTGCAGACTATAGGTCAGTGGAGCTGGCGATACCCACGCTTTACGGAGGCGTGAATGTCACCCACATCCTGTCTCCGTGCCAGCGTTCAAAGTCACGCCCAATTTAACTATTAGTGCCCAGTTCCTGTATTGTACTGCGTAAAATATGAATAGTACGTTGAATAAACTACTTACTTTATAACACTGTTACTTTATAACAATATATGAAATATTTAGTTCAGATTGACTAATCATTTATTTTATTATGAGCCCCAACCTTTTATAGATTTTATTTACTTTTATATAATAGATAGCAAATAGAATTGTGATTAGCAGCCTTTTAAATCAATACTGGAAAGAAATGATTGAATGAGAAAGAGGGAGTTCATGATGAAATTGGTTCGGTGAAAGGGTAAGCGGTTCCCCATCGAAATACGGCAGGGCTTCAATGCCAGGAATACCCAAGTGACCACACGAGGACTAGTGGGCCCAATTACGCTTTCAATAGCCACAAGTGATTTTTGTTGTAATAACAAGAAATTTCGTTACTACTAACTATCTAATATACAATAGAAAAAGTGTATTTGTTAAACACATACCTAGCTAGCGTGAGCCTTAACTGTGTACGCCAAACAACGTTACATTGCGAGGACTAGGAAAACCTACTATCGTAGCTCGTCGCTTGTTGTTTCCCTAGTCAGAGAACCTGACTAGTTCCACAACGAGCGCCGTAACCTTAAGACCACTACGTCAACTCCAGAGAACCTCCTGAGAAGGTGTGCCCCGACAGTGCACTATGTTCAGGAGAAGAGGTAAAACCTAGGTTTTTATAGGTAGTTTACGTGGTTTTTGGAAAGACGAAGAGTTCACACTCGCTATCTGGGGGGAGGCGAAAACCGTCCCTTCCTAGGAGGTGCTAGTTTTAGCGAGACGAAGGCAGGGAATCACACTAGGAAGGTGTGGGGTCTGACAACGCCGGACTAAAACATAGCGAGGTTAGGTGAGAGAGAGAGAGAGAGAGAGAGAGAGAGAGAGAGAGAGAGAGAGAGAGAGAGAGAGAGAGAGAGAGAGAGAGAGAGACAGAGACAGAGACAGAGACAGAGAGAGAGAGAGAGAGAGAGAGAGAGAGAGAGAGAGAGAGAGAGAGAGAGAGAGAGAGAGAGAGAGAGAGAGAGAGAGAGAGAGAGAGAGAGAGAGAGAGAGAGAGAGAGAGAGAGAGAGAGAGAGAGAGAGAGAGACAGAGAGAGAGAGAGAGAGAGAGAGAGAGAGAGAGAGAGAGAGAGAGAGACAGAGAGAGAGAGAGAGAGAGAGAGAGAGAGAGAGAGAGAGAGAGAGAGAGAGAGAGAGAGAGAGAGAGAGAGAGAGAGAGAGAGAGAGAGAGAGAGAGAGATCTGTTTATTTTATCCAATCTGAGTGATCCAAAGTATCTCCAAAGTATTTATCCAAAGTTAGCTCTTGCCGTGTCGGGATCGTGAACTAGTCCCCTCTCTCTATACTGACGCCGAAGTTTTATTGATGAAATATGGAATGGTAGGCGGGAGTTTTCTGGCCAAAGAAGAGGGTAACTTCTAACTATTCATTCGTGGTGAAGAAGTTGGCACAAAAATTATCAATTGTTTTTAAAAATCTGACAAAAAATCAGTTGACAGGGCATTAAATGTGGGTCGATATAATATTATATCAATGGTTCGTGTTATTATATAATATCATTATTATAGCGATAGAAATACCATTGAAAGACAATGCCCTGTACCTGTTTTAAAACAGAGCCTTTTCATTGTGGTTCGGCAAACACTTACATAGCACACAGAGTTGCAATAATAATGTCAATATCTGTAAATATTGGCAATGTTATTAAAATAGGAGTTGTATAATCATGTAATTCACAAGTCCAACCTTTAATATTTTGATATTGATACTGAAGTGAGTTTATCATGTCGATGATATTGCACTTATTTCTCATTTGCTTAAACTTGATAAAGTTTTGTAGGGCGGTCAGCAGCGCTTGGCATGGCCAAGACTCCATTAGTGGCAGTAATTAGCTCTAGATAACGTAAAGTCAAAATCTCAACCGAAAAAGATCACGAAAGAACATGTCCCGACCACTCCACCACAGATGATATGTTTCAATCTCATCAAATCGATTATATTGCTCATTCCTCCCCGAAGCAGTGAAAACAATAAATAATAATGATATAATGCCGAATAATGGCATAATGAAAATAATGGACAAAGAAGCTTTTCTTTTACCACGCATCTTGGCTCTCAGAGCTATCTACAGATCGAGCCCCTTAAGAAGATAACATTGACAGTAATAATGACAGTAATATTGCAGTTTCAGGGTCTTGAAGGAACCATGCCCACTCGGACCAAAGCCATAAACGCACTACCGTGACCGAGAATGATAACATGTTCAAAAACAGCTTAGTTTAATGATGCTAATTAATGTGATTTATTTTACAAAATAACAATAAAGCGAGCAAATTAAAGGCCAGAATTAATTGTGGTTCGTTACAGAAAATTTTCAGCTCACTGCGTATTTAACCAATTATTTTTTATATTATGTATCTAGTCACGTTTTGGTGTCTTATGGTAGGATTAACAGTATATGTATTGTTTCCGTTGGTTTTATAATTAAACATTGCGAATCGTCAATTACTATCCTCGCTACACAATCCTCAAAGTCTCGCTCAAGCACATTCAGGACACACATTTATTTAGGAGATATCGCCTAGAATATATTAGGGTGGTATCAAAATGTCGGATTTTCTTTAAATGTGAGCGTTTGTCTACCTGTTTTTGTTATGCTTTTGTTTTTGACATAACCTGGTTTATAGTCGTACTGTCCATTGCCAGAGTCACATTTTAGCAAAGAAGATTTTCTCAAAAGTGTTCCCTTTTGTTATTTGCTTTAAATTTTGCACCGATATGAATTCAACCGATATTCGTGCAATTTTCTCATATGAGTATGAACTTGGTAATAATGCTGCAAAAGCTGCAAGCAATATAAACAAGGCGTTTGGGGAGAATACTGTGAACGATCGAAAAGCGCAGCGTTGGTTTGAAAAATTTCGGTCTGGTGATTTTCCCTGCAAAATGAACCGCGTGGAAGACCCGAAACGTCTGTGAAAAATGATGCTCTGAAAGCATTGGTGGAAACGAATCCAACTGTTTCTTCAAGGGAACTTGCTGCCAGAATGGAAGTTGGCCATACAACAATATTGCGACATCTTTCTGAAAGTGGATACCGTACGATCTAACCGATTTAACGCTCGGCCGCATACATCGTACAAAACAATTGCGAAATTAAATGAATATGAAATTTTGCAGCACCCACCTTAGTCACCGGATCTTTCGCCAACCGACTTTCATTTATTTAAACATTTAGAACTGTTTTTACGGGCTAAACAGTACGAAAATGAAGACAGTCTGAAAAATGGCATATCAGAGTCCATTCATTCTAAAGATCAGAACGTATTCAAGACAGGCATCTATGCATTAAAATCTCGTTGGGAAAAGTGTATTGAAGTAAATGGAGCATATTTTGATTAAATAAACAGCTTTTGGAAAAAGATATGCAGTTTAATATATTCACTTAAGAATCCAACATTTCATTCGCACCAACCTAATATAAGGCAAACGCAAAACTAACCAGAATCATAAAACCAGATCGATCCATTTTCAGAATTTTAACGCGAGACAAAAAAACAAACAACTCCTAGTTGTGTTTGATACGAAGATGGACTTTTGAAGTCGTCATTCAACGGGATGGAACTGGATTTTACCAAAATGGCTCAATGAAATTGGAAAATAGACCTAATACTCGAAAAAGTGGATCGATCTGATTTTGATACAAAACGACTGATACGCCTAAAATATGAAATGCAAAATACAACTTTTTTCCGACGTTAAAACAATTGTCGAGAATTGTTTTGCCAAATTAAAAATTGGTTTATAAGACTATATAAATTAATACGTTGGCAACACCCCATTTTGTTTTTGATGCTTAATTAAGACGAAGTTATAAAATTTGACATTCGAAGTAACTCGAAATAATCCCATACCTGAGAGAGTGAAATGACACTTTTGCTAATTGTTCTCAATTGGAAATTAACTTCTGTCAACAAAAATAAAACATTCGACGAGGATGGGATTCGAACCCACGCGTGCAGAGCACATTGGATTAGCAGTCCAACGCCTTAACCACTCGGCCACCTCGTCGCCAAGCACACGTGTCAGACACGTCGGATCCAGCCAGCAAAATTTAATATTTGAACTTAATCATTATTAATTTTATGGCATTTATTAATCAGCAATAATTGGACAATTGTGATGTTATAGTTACAGCATTGTTGAGCCACAATTTAGTCCTTATCGATCTCTCCTGTTTTGTTTATGAGGGAATACCATAAATGGTAATACCTAATTCAGGTAATGTATAGTAGCTTTTTTGATACCAGTGAAAAAAATAATATTTGTTGAGGTGTGTCGTTAAGATAAATTATAAAAAATAATGAAAAATAATCCTCGTTGCTAACAGTAATTTATGATGTAATTAAAAAAAACAACTAATGTTCATAGACACTTTCGACAGAGAATACTGTGTCTTTAAGGTGCTAAAATGGACTAATTTACATAAAAATAACAGGTACATAATTAATTTACATTTACAATAAATAATAGTACTTTGGGTAGACAATTATTTATTTGTATGGTACAATCGAATCGCAATCTAGGGTCTTTTTTGGAATATGGACCCCACTGTTATCTAGCATTGTTTTGGTTATTTTACCACCTTTGACCTTTCCTGTAATGTTTTTATCTATATTTATGTTTACTTTGACCTGTCTTAGCAAACCTTGGTACCTGATAATCTTTCAGTTTAATTTTGTCATCCTGAAGGAAAACCTCGTTGTGTGATTTAGCTGCTTAAGTAGATACGAAGGAAAAAGCGGTTTTGTTTCTTCAATCTAATAGGGGGTATTGTGTAGTGAAAAAATGCGTTCTAATGGCTATCAAATGAAACTTTATCTAGGCGAAAAGGATAGACGGAGATGCTACGTGAGAGGCTGCAAAGAAACCTTGGGATTGAGAAAAGAGACATTTTTGACAAAGGGGAAAACAGTGATTTGCCATTTAATAAATTTGTTATTTACTGTACTGCTGGACAAAAGAATATACATCTACTAAATTTTGTCAAGAGGAACTAGGATTAGCAACGGATACTATTACAGATTGGAAAAATATGTTTCGAGAAGTATGTAGATATAGATAAAGTTTCATTTGATGGCCATTAGAACACATTTTTTCACTACACAATACCCCCTTAGATTGAAGAAACAATCTTTACTTCGTATCTACTTCAGCAGCTAAATCAAATAACGGCATAATGTTTCCCTTCAGGATCACAAAACTAATCTAGTTTTTCTCGGCGCAAAAATCACGTTGGTGGAATTTATCTTAACCAATGGGTTTTCGGAGGTGTTTCTCGGGAAGACAAGCAATGCTTCATGTATTGGGTGCCAGACCGTACACTACTGAAAACAATATCAGAATGTATTCACCCCGGTACAACCATTATATCTGACATGTGGGCATCCTACACCCGCATTATTAACATACCAGGAATGAATTATTGTACTGTGAATCATTCACAAAATTTCGTAGATCATGTATGAAGGTACAAGAAGAAATTTGATAGACTCGTATTTGTGTGAATTTTTAAGGCGCAAATAAAACAGCGGTAATAATTTGTTCAATAAATTTATAAATGACATTGTAAATTTTTTTCCACCGGAATAAATATGTGCAAACACTAAAACAACTTTTACTGAACACTTTCCCCGAACCTTTCATTTACAGATAATAGACTAGAGAAATGATTAAAAACAATCAGGGGTCCCTTCTTCGAAAAAGACCCGCAATCTATTGGACTGCATCTTCATGCGTTCTCAGGCAAGCTCAAGAATTTTATTTACTATATACTAGGAGAAGGCAATCGATCACACACACACAAACACGAGCCGTCGGTGAGACAATGGCTTCAAATCAGACATGCGTGGACAATAAAGCTGCCAAGAACCAAGGGTATGTGCCCACGACCGGACACACGCAGAGCCAAGGACGGACATATAAATGGGAATAATCTTGTAGGTCGTACAGCTTGCCACACATCACTCACACCTCACCCAGTCTTTTGACACATACCTACAGCCACACTTATCTGGAAGCCTACAGTCACAGGAACGGGTACGGAATGTCAGCTGTGGTCGTCGGATTTGGTTGAGATGAGATTGCCAACATGGTTTGAAGATTATACTCTTAAATTATGTTCGACAAAACGAGTAGTCAAGTGGACCAAAGTGAGTGGATATTGCTTCAAATGCCAACTTGCTCAGTACTGATACCATTGCCTTGCTCAGTACCGAGAAAGAGAGAGAGAGAGAGAGAGAGAGAGAGAGAGAGAGAGAGAGAGAGAGAGAGAGAGAGAGAGAGAGAGAGAGAGAGAGAGAGAGAGAGAGAGAGAGAGAGAGAGAGAGAGAGATCACCCAACGACTGTACAATGACTACCTTGCAAAATTACTGATTTATCACATCTTCGATCACCAAACAGCAACATATAGCTTGAAAACTTTAGTCACAGATTTTGGGAATGTCATAACTTTTCCCTAGTCCTTTGGTCAAACATTTACATAACTTTATCGCGTACTGATACCTTTTTCTCTTAGTCCATACTCCGTTAATAGAATAGGGTTTATGATTAAAGTTTATTATCTCGACTTGTAACTAAACTATCATCTACCAACCAGGTTTCTAACCATGCTACACCTGTCATGCCTGTAATAAAATCTTAATAAAAATCCGGCCCAGAGGACCACGTTTTTTCTGATAACCACCGATTGCCTTTGGTTGCTTATTATAATGGAGGTTACTACTATTTTTCCAGCCAAAGAAGTACTTTTCTTTATTTGTAGCGGATCAGCATTCGTAGGAGACATGGTCGTTATCATGACTCGTAGCCTGTGTGATTGTTAGCGGAGTGATTCATGCATATTACAGGCATACAACACATACAACACCCGCCAAAAGGCAACACACCACCGGATGCGAAGACATACAACACGCACTCCGGTACCCGGCCATCCTTGACTGAGTCACTGGAGGAATGCTGATAGCCTGGCCGAGTCCTTATCGAGTCCTATCATGTTTATGTCTCAGCATGTATTATGTATGTTCTTCTCGCTGCTTCTTTTTGACTCTCCTTTTATTTTATCCTTTTATTATATATTATGCAGTTTCTTTTATGTCGTTTGTCACATAAATATCTTAATCACATCTTAATGTATTCTTACTATTTGCATCCAACCACTTCCCTGGTTGTGAAGGTCATTGAGTCTTATTGGATAGCTATTCCTACCCAAGTCTACAAATATCACGACTAAAAAAGCATCCTTACCTTCATGGCTTCCTCCAAATCAGCCATGGCTCAAATGCCACCCTCATCCGACATGTTTTTCCCTTTTCACAAATGTGCTTCCTTTAACCGTTCTTTTCTCTTCCGTACCATAAACCTTTGGAACTCTATTCCCATCGATTCGTCCTTCATAAACTCTCCGTTCATCTTTAAAGATTTTTCCAGTTCCTTAATTCCCTCCGAACTAACAATTCATAATTCATCATTATTTTATTTATTTTTCATTCATCCCAGCAACCTTCCACGCTATTCCTCCTTGTAATAATTACTATGTTTTCTTAATTTTTTTTACTCAATTATATAGTTTTGATCTCTTTCTATTGGTTACGGAGAACTAATCTCGTACTTGCATAGCCCCATTATCATTTATAAGCTTGTCAAATCTGTGTAATTTTTGTATTTTATTCTTTTTGAATGTCGGCTAGCCATTCATTCCTTAATTCCTTTCATTCTTAGGGGACAACGTCCCTAAATAAAGTGGTTTTTGTTTTTTTCTTTCATAGCCCCTTTAAATTTACAGATAATTATATATAATTATAGATCCTCAGGCGAATCTATTTACAAATTATTTTTGTATTTCCTGTAGCGTCGCTACATTATATACAGGTTTTGTTATTTTACAAAAACTATATAATGAATAAACAAGTATATATACATTATATATGACATACATACATATATGTACATTATATACATTATATATATATACATTATATGTGACTAGACTAAACTGACTAATAAAGGTGATGGGGCTCACCTTTTCGATCAACCTTAAAACTAACTTACGTACAAATTCTTAACCTAATTTTTCCCCAACAGTCTGTTGCCTTCGATGCGGGAGGGGTGGTGGGGTTTGTCAGGTACTGCAACGAGTCAAAAAACTTAATGTGTCTCCGGCGAATGAACTCACCCACCGACGGCACACCAAGCAACGTTCTTCGGTCTCTCGTAAGAGGTATGTCTGACCACTTTTCGCATGATCCCATTCTGGAAATGTTAGAGACATTTGGCTGTATTGTCAGTCAAGTGGGTAAATATCGGGGCACCGTACAGCAGAGCTGGCCGGAGGACACATTTATATATCATCAATTTGAGACGAAGCGACAGGTTGGGTGGAGTTAGCAAGTGCGAAAAAAAAAAAAAAAAAATTCTATATATAGCTAGTTTAGGATTTGTAAATATGTTATTAGAGGTGTTTCTTTTGTTTCTTTTCTCTTTACTTTAGTTTTGTGTTTTCTTCTTTCTTTTTATATATTATTTTTGTTTTGAGAATAACGGAAACAAAAAAGAATAACCGAAGATGCGCTGACCGAATACGAATACGCGCACCACAGGCTACATAACCCCACGGGCTTGTGGGGCAAGCCCGTTTGAGGCTCAGCCTCAGGTAGGGCGGGGAAAAAAAAAAAAAAGCCGGTAAGACCTTTCTCGTACCTTTTCTATTTTATTACTAAAATGAGTAGAGAAATGGAGATGCCTATCCATTTTTATACCTAGATAGTGCATTGAGAAAGCTGAGAAAGAGAACTCACTCTTGCCCTCCCACGCTATACGATTTTGGCAAGGATTTTTTCGCCTTTTGGAGGGAGAAGATTACGCAGTCGGTCTTCCCGGCGTTTACACTGGTGTTTAACATGCCCAGACTGTCACTGATTACGTTTTAAGAGGAAAGGTTTTTTTTCTCATTTCGACTAACCTTTATTATGATAATATTGCAGTCTACATCATTGGGAAATAAGTGATTGTGACAAATGATGTCATTCATGCCATATTTACAATTTTCATTCACTCGCTCATCCATACAGTATTTACAAACAGCCCAGAGACCTCCCAAGTCCACATGGTCGTCACCTCCCTCGCGTGCGCAAGAGGAAGCGGAGTCTTGGGAAGTCCCCCACGCTCCTCCGTCAGCATTTCAACTAAACAAACTGTCCTCACCGCTCTCAATGTTCGAAGCGTGTTGACTGACGAGTGGATGAATACGTTGGAGTTTCGGGTGACGACCACGCTGTCTGCATCGGGTCCTAGGTCCTACTTTGACTGTATGTCTAAAATCTCCACGACATATTTGAGAAAGTACTCCTCCAAAATCACCTAAATAAGTACCTTTTTTATTACTTTATCTACTAATTAAATATACTTATCCCCTTTCACCCTAACACCATAAAATTATTATAATTTTTTTTTCAGAAAAAGTTAGCTACACAGCTGTACTTACCTGCTTCCAATACTAAAGATGTGTTTCAAAAGGTAATAAAAAAGTCAGTCGCTTCATCAAAAATCATACTTGCAGGTGAGGCAGACGTGCCCAGTGTGTCCAAAGGCTTACCATTAATAAATTTGATGGAAACATGACATCTCTCTTCAATGGACCTAACCCGATATATTCACCCGCTCAGTTATGTATTCCACTCCAAGAAGCCAGTTAAAAATCATAGTGCGTCATAGGATGGATGATTTTCGCTAGAAATTATTGGATAGTAAGATCGATAAAAATAAAAATCGATACAGGAAATTGCCTCGGGGGTTGATCCATTGGCGTCTTTGCGTCATCGGCCCTCAGGTTGGGTTTCCACACATGTGGTGATGAACCGCGACCGCCTGATTACCCCTGGAGGGTAGAAGCTGCAAAAGGGTTGTTTATGTTTATGACTGACAGCTGGTGACCCTTCTAGTGTTACTTGCTTGGCCACCATCTTTTATTGCTTCACATATTTACAATGATTTATATTTGTTCATGTTATTTACTTTTGCTTACAATATATGTGCAATAGAGTATAGAGTAATTTATCTTATGTAGTTAGTGGTCACTACACCAATATTCAAACAGGGGCAGGTATTTATTTTACTACACTACCCTGGCTATATCTCTCTTAAATATGCGACGTATAGTTATACAAAGATTAAAGAATGGATAGAGGCAACAAAAACTAACCATAGGCCGTCATTTGCACTCATTTATCAAGATTAAGGTTTATTAACATTTAGAGGAGATCTACGCCAAAATCTGTGATAGAAAGGATTAGTAATCCCACTATGAAAGGACAACAGAATGAATAGGGGTTTATAAAGCGTTGAGTATGCCTCAACGGTATGTTTTCTGTTAGGAAGAAGAAATTGGGTAAAATCCTACGGGAAGATATGGATGGATATGGTTCGAGAGAGGGAGACGGCAAGAAGAACAAGAATAAGTTGACGGGGAGTAGTAATGGGCCGAGGAAACACTTATTCGCAAGGGGGGGGGGGGAAATCCCCGACAAAGTCATTTTTTTAGTAGTAACTACTTTATTAAGATATAATTACTATCTACCTCGTTGGGGCAATAGGTAATTGTGATAAATGATCTCGTTCATACCATATCCTAATAAAGAATGATACAATTAAACGCATGTTTAGGATTAGAAACAGGCAGCATACCTGTGTATAATTTTATGGTGCTAGAATGAAAGGGGATAAATATGTTTAATTAGTAGAGAAAGTAATAAAAACTCTACTTGTCACCTATTAGCCAATTACCCAATAATATGAACATAACCCCTGAGAATATCCTGACTTCATTATTTTCAATTGACCAATGTAAGCCCTATCTGATTTTTTTTTTGGTTTTTCCTCTATATTTTTTATTAACATTCCTACTTTATTTACCATGTCTATTAAGGAACCGTTTCGGGTTTCATAGCTGAGCGGGAGGTCCACCTATATCCTTCTTCGGATCACTACCCCGAGAACGAAGGTCGAAAAGTGATTAAAGCATGGCCAACGACTTATCATATAATCCATCACAGATGTTTCTAATTAGGGCATTCCAGCTTATTCCGCCAGCGCTATGGCGGCTCGTCTCAACGGCACTGGCCATCAAAACTTTATTCTAAGCAATATTTTAAATTTCGTTATTCTAGAAACTGTCTTTAATCAGTACTTAAACACCTGGGAAAAAGGCAAAACCTTTAAATTATAAATAACTCCTGAGCCTTGATTTCTGCTATTTAAATTCATACTACTTATATTTATATTACACTCTCTTTAACTTTATACATTCATTTCGATTTCCCATTCACAGATTCAAACTACGTTTGTTAAATTCTTATAGCAGCCTCTCGTATATTTTATTATATTATTTTTTGCTGATTATTTACATTCTATAAACTCATACCATCCAATTGTTATATTCCTCAGGCCAACTGTGCTATGCGGTGTACCGCTGTTTACTCACTTGACTGACAATGCAGAGAACGTCTCCAACAATTCCAGAATGGGATCATGCAAAAAGTGGTCAGACATAGCTCTCTCGAGAGGTTAAAGAACGCACCCGTTGCTTGGTGTGCAGTCGGTGGGCGAGTTCATCCGCCGGAGACATATCAAGTTTTTTGACTCGTTGCAGCACCTCACCGACCCAGTGTTTAACAATATGGCCCCACCACCCCTCCTGTATCGATAGCAACAGACTGTCGGGGAAAAATTAGGTTAAGAATTAGTATGTAAGTCAGTTTTACGTTTGATCAAAAAGGTGAGCCCCATCACCTTTATTAGTCAGTTCAGTCCAGTCACGTATAATGTGTATCATTATACTTGTTTATTCATTATATAATTTTTATAAAATAACAAAACCTGTATATAATGAAGCGACGCTACAGGAAATACAAAAATAATTTGTAAATCGATTCCCCTGAGGATTTATAATTGTATATAATTATCTGTGAATTTAAAGGGGCGAAAAATTGGAATATATCTATATCAATTTATGGGGCCGTTTTGTTGAATTTATTCTCTGGTACAAAATTTTTGTCACTGCATCTTGTTACCATCTTTTCTTGACGCTAATAAAGTTGTCCATTAGTCAATTTGACGAACGTTTCCACTCATTTCGATTTTTTTCGCATACTTCCCCTTATTATGTCATTGCCGAAAGATGTTTAGAGAGGGCCAGGTAGAGTACATTGTATGTATCGGATCGGTTTGAAAGTATAGCCTCCGTACTCCGGACTCTACAGTGAGCCGGCGATAAGAGCTAGATACTAGACCGGGTCGGTAGAGTTGCGTAAGGATCGGCCGCCAGCGAGGACACAAGACCAAGGCCGCGGATTCCCAAGAGGTTGCTAACCTTACCACCTCCATCGGTCTCCTCTGTCCATTCATCCCCACCTACTCACATGCATCTTCCTCATTCCCGCAGTCTCCCACGCCTCTCATTCTATATCGCGCTAATTTTTTTATTTTTATAGCACCTTCTCTCTTTTCATCATCTTCTCTTTTTTGATCCTGGCCTCCTTTTAATAACCTCTACTCAGCCGATAGTACTCCATTTCCGTAAATAAGACACACACAGCCGGCGCTTGTTCGGATTTCAAGCGGACACAACTGAGAACCAATCAGAAATAGCTATCTAGTGAAATGAACCTTTCAAACTCAAAAGAAATTCTTGTCATTTAGCAGGGTTAAGAACTCTCAGGATCAAATTTAGGCCAAGTTCGTATTTCAGATAGGTCAGGTCAGTCGATAGTTAATAATCTTTGTAGAGATCTTTTAAAAGAAAAGAAAGAAAAGCTTTATTATGAAGTACAAGCAAAACACTGATATATACAAATATTAAGAGTTACGTTACTACATGCAGGGTGGAAAGTATAGGGGCAAATTGGATCTGAGTTTTTTTTTCAAAACCTCTTTATTAAATAAATGAACAATAACATGAACAAATTTACAGGTTAATGGCTTCTTTTCCTGCATAGCTTAACATTCATTTGAAGGTGGGTAGAAATGCAAACATTTTTCGTTTTACAGTTAAACCCGGTGTTTAACACTATAACCCCCGCCCCGTTCCCCCATCGATGGCAGGACGCTGTCGCGGCTGGAACGCTTTAGTCTTAGGTTCTAGGTTTAGGTTTTAGTTCTTTAGTTTCCCGGTTGTAAGTTGAAGGCGAGCCTCATCAACTAGTGTGTGTATGTGACTATGGACTTTTAAGCACTAAAAGAAAGTATTATATTTATGCACTCCTTCAAATGCATCTGTGAATGCAGGAAGAGGAGAAATATGTATATCATAAATTATTTATTTTGTTCATTGTATACTATTAATAAAGAGAGGTTATGTAATAAAAAAAATTTTATAGTTAAAATTAAAAAAACAATAGACTGGACTTGGTGATGGGGCTCACCTTCGGGTTAAAATAAGGGAAAAAACTAAAAACTAAACTTACAAACTATAACTTTCCTGCCTCGACTGCTGAGTTTGGGGCTAAAGCTAAGACATATATATATAAATATATATGTCTGGAAGTTTCTGGGAAGTAGGGAGGTCTTGGAGGGATGCGGTTGCTTACTTAAAAATAACAGGGAACCATCAGTGACTTCCATGAAGTCACGGGGCAGGCATAGAGTTCTGCTCAGGCCCCTTCTACGTTTAGCATTATATATTGTATATAAGGCGAAAGTTATGCCTTAGCCCTAAATCACTTTTTGTGTCAATTTTAGATTTTATGAAGAACTAATGGATCAGGATGTCGATTGATTGCTTCCATCTTTACAAAACTATTCATATCCTTGTAGACGATCTGTAACTAATAAAATCATTCAGATCAGACTTATCTCACCAAAACTTAATGACCCAGGACCATTCGCCCCTAAAACCTCCTCGAAGATGAGGAGTCGGAGCGTAGCGTCTCTTGCATTCTCGCTCGATATCCTTTGTTGGATTGTTCCTTGACTGGATCTATCAGTCATGCCGTCATGAAATTAGACGCTTAGGATGAAGGATGAAGTGGCTACTTGACACGTTTTAGTCACATACGGGTAGGCGAGGGACTGTTCACTAATTTGTTTTTGCTTAATGACTGGCATTATGGGACTTCGGCAGACATCGGATAGAAGGGAAGTAGTGCACAGGCCGGAAACTTGTCATTGTGAGTTCTCAGGCTTCTAACGTCGTGACGGCAACTATTGGGTGAAGCAGTAGCTAGAATGGTATAAACGAGTTATAATTACCAGGCCTTCCCTGCCCTAACTGGAGTTAGTAACAGTCTACTAAATTCCCAAACAGATTAGATTTTTTTGCATATTTCAAAAGCAACAATTAAAGATGACAGGTGAACGTAATCTTGTAGAAAGATCATTCAAATCGTTTTATAACTAGACAACTCATTCTAGTTTCAAAGGCCAATGGCCAATTACTGCCAGCCTTTCAGGGTGAGTATTCTTCATCGTGAAAAAAACGGCCTAAATGAAAGGAATGCAATCATCAATCCAAGCGACGCCGGTTGAATAGATTATAATTGAATTATAATGAAAATTAGCTAATTAATATTTATAAAAAAATGTTTGAAATAAGGGCATTTCCTTTCCCTAACTACATGGTGTTAATATTACTTTACGCCAATTAAGGGAAGGGCGACGAAGGAGAAAACCCGGTAATTGAGGAATTTTCATTCTTTTGTAGTTTCCATTGGAATTCTTGAGGAAAGTTATAAGTTTTGCTAGGAATAAATTAGATTAGTGGAGTTAAATAGGCTACCATCACACTATAAAAGAGATTAAATACTGCAAGAAGTGCGCAGTCTTTCACTGCTTCCATATTGCTGATAACCATGGAGGATCCTTCTCATCCCATGAAAAGACACGGATTTCCTCCAGAGCAGTGATATCTGAACTGGCCACCCAGTGATAGGATGCAGAGATAAAGTGGCAGTTGACAGGCAAGGCCATGATTCCTCTCAGGATAGGAGGTATGGAAATCAAGAGCTCACGTATCCATTAGTTAGTCCTCGCCTGATTTAACATTTCTTTTTATTCATGAATAATTTCTTCAGATCATCAATCAGCCTTTGTCATAGGTAGTTGTCATCTGGTAAGCAGTGGCGGATACACCCATGATAGGTGATAATGTCAATGATCTAATTTTCTAGGGTCGGCTCCAGCCATTCACAATGGCTTCACCGCTCTCTACTCTACGTGGACTGAGCAACTCAATGGTTTTTACCGGGCATACAGAGCCATGGAACCATGGCAACAATGTCATTCAAACGACGGATCATCTGGTACAATTTGTTATGTGGCTTTATTTGATTATTACATTGATCGTTTAATTGCTTCTTACATTTCCCGAATTGCATATGTTATTTTTTGGACCTTGGAGAAGATTTATTGTTGGGTTTTCGATGAAGTACTTAACACACTTACTGAGTAAACTTTTATTCACACCTTGAACACTAACTAATTGGCGACGAGGATGGGATATAATCAGAAATTGTCTCATTTTCTTTTTGGTAAGTGGACAAAAAATTGTGTTGAGCGACTAAAGAATTTCGGGTAAGTGCTAAATGTTGTTCGAGGACCTTTATTAATTCTTCACAATTGAGATCTGCCGGTGTTTTGGGAGCAAGAAGAGCTACCAGTGTGTTATAATTAGGTGCCCCGATAGAATTTAAGAGCATTTGAGCACATTTTACTTTATCCGCAAAAAATTTCCTTCATTTGTAGATAATTTTCAAACCACTGCTTGTAAAATTTGAAATTCTCTTCCTTATGATTAAAGTTTTCGAAAGGAGGAATGTTAGATACATTTGTAGCCGATGGTCGAAAGTCTTGGCTAGAACGACTTTGTTGACACTAAGCCTGTTGGTTTTGATTCATAGCGTCGGTTAATAACTTTAATTGATCGGCGTCCATTTTGGGTGATGTATAGAATAATAATAAAACAAATGATATAATATGGATGATAATTAAGATTGTAACTCACAGTAGTCCAACACGACTTCAAAGCAGGTATGTTGGTACTGGAGAGATCCTGAACCGTCACTGTTTAGTATGGCTTATGGCCACTTTAACGCACCTCTGTTTACCTCGTCACCAATTGTTGGGTTTTCTATAAAGTACTTAACACAGTTACTGAGTACACTTTTATTCACACCACGTTGCTTTACCTTCAACACTAACTAATACACAACATACAACAACAGGAGGTAGGTTCCCTCAATGGTTACAATCAGGGTTACAACATTTATCAATCAACTATTTTATTGTTCTCAGGAATAAATTGATGTTCTCAAAGGCTGAGGAGCATTGGCATCCCAGCGGAGAATGATTGGCATTTCAATTCTAGGTTATCTTCTTTAAATAATCATAATTTGTATCTAATGAATAATATTTTCCGATAGTTGCCATTTCGGAGGGGAGAGGGATTCCGAGAAAACAAAGATACTGCGAAACATGTTGCGCTCACCTGTTTTCCTTGGCCCTGGGGCTGTAAAAAACAGGACTCTTGAACAATATGACTTAACAATCACAGGAGGAATACGACGAGAGCAGTAAGAGACGGCAGGGACCTATAGGGTATGCGGGTGTTTGTATGATAGAACACAGCTTGTCGGGTCATCACTAGGGGGCGCCTGATCACCCTAGCCCTGGTGACAAGTGAGGATTGCTCGAGTTTATAACCTGGACAATCGTTTCATGACAGCTTTACTATCTGACTCCATTTATGATAGGTATGTGCCCCGACAATGCACTATGTTCGAGAGAAGAGGTACAGAGGTTTTTCATAAAGAATTAGTCAAGTATTCAGAGTTCGAGCGGAAACCAAGCAAGCGTCACGAGTAAAGGCCACGAGAGACTAAGAGACTAACTAACAGGGCCAGGAGCCCTGCCTTAAGTACCCTCTCTACTTCCTGCTGGGAAGCTGCAAGGGTCTAATCTGGCGGTGGTTCACAGGCACACCTGTGGTGAGGAACGTGACCGGTAGTGAGGCACGTGACCGCTGCCTGCTTACCCGACCCGGGTCAAGCCCTGGAGGTAGAGAGGCCCCCAAAAGGGTTGTTAAGTTTATGACTGCCAGCAGGTGACCCTTTCTCGTGTGACTTAGTTGGCTTCCGCCTTTTATTGCTTAACACTTTTAAAATGATTTACATTTGTTTATAATACATTTAGTTCATGTTTTTTTACTTTTGCTTTCAATATATATGCAATAGAGTATAGGGTGATTTATGTTATGTAGTTAGCGGTCGATACACACCTCGTTTTGGGAAGTATGAAAAAATCAATGGCCATTAAACACCATCCATGGCAAATTTCATCCACCAACATGTTAATGCTAAATTAACCTCCTCTGCTCTGGGATTTTAATGAGCAAGACCAAATGCATACCAGAGGTCATTCATCCATCCAAATATAAAGAGGTTCTACACCGCCTACAAGTGACCGAAAGCGGCAATGATCAAAAAACCGCACAAAGAAAAACTGTAAAAATAAACGATCAATCACTAATTGAGTTTCGGAATTTTCGCAGCTCGTTCCAAAACAGGCCTAATGGGAGCGGAGAGGCGAAACGAGGCGGAGGATACTCGGAGCAGCGCAGAGCGGACAAGAAAGAAATCAATCATTGCCAAAATTTCTAATCAGATAATTTTCCAATTCGGCAAGGGAGCATTTATCATCCAGATGTTGTCGGAGCAAACACTGATTGACCCATTCACTATCGACGCCCGTCCATTTGTCAGGGCAAGTGTCTGGATGCAGTCCAGGGGCGAGGTTCGCTGCAACAGGAGGGCGGGCCCGCTGCAAATGGGTCAGCTACCCAGTTCTCAGTGAAAGGTTAATGGTCTACAGCTGACATTTGAATATTATCGTTCCGAGAAATCGGGAGTTGGCTGCAACATTAGTCATGGCGGGAAATTTAAATGACGGATCTTGTCCGCTAAGGTGGCCCGCTGCTTAGCCGAATCAACGACCCGGATTTTCACTCTACGGTCCGAGGATCAGTTGCCTTATATTTTATTATCATACCTTCTTTTTGTTACTGTTAAAAAAAATGTAAACTAAACCTCTTAATGTATTCTTAATAGTTTATGTAATTATAATACAATTATAAATTATACCACCAGGGTGGTTATGTGTAACTGACCCCTGCCCCCGGTTCTCAGAGTCTGTCCCAGCCAACCATACTTCCTTCTAGTCTGTAGTACTTTTGTCCTCGAGTCACCATTGCTTATCCTTTCCGACCATTAGACTCCTTAGATGCCTCTCTGGGATTTATTTAAAAAACTTGTAGTCTATCTAATGCATTTCTTGTGAGCCTTCACGACTCGCATCGGCAGAACAGAAAGGACTACACATTTGTTCTAAAAATTCTCTACATATCCCTTAGATAAATCTGATTGATGACGATAGCACACCAGCAGTACGTAAAACTGCAAACTCTTGCAAGTGGTGTGTGACATCATCCATTTTCTCGTAGTCGATTCTTCACAAGTCTTTGCTACATTTATACTCGTGACCTCTATGGTGTCTTCTTCACTGAGATTATTTAGCGTCTAGTGGTTGTCCGCAAAATCACCATTCCCGAGAATTTCCCTAAGCTTCAACTGTATCTCAAGCCTTTTACTGGCCATCTTAATTATTAGACCATTCAGGAGGATATACTAAGAAAATAAAGACTGCTAACAGTTAGCTAGATTCAGATCAGCATGAATTGTCAAGAGGTGTTTTTTTGTTTTTTTTCTTTCTAAACCCCTTGAATTTAATACAATATGTGAAAAATGAACAAAATAAATGAACAAGAATTGACAGTTCTCTCCTCATTCTGCTATGCGCAGACGCATTTGAAGGAGGTTGGGTTACATAAATTAGATTTGAGGTTAAAAGTTACAAAATGCATACAGTTCTAGGTGATGGGGCTCACCTTCAGTTTGTATCTAATGAATAATATTTTCCGATAGTTGCCATTTCGGAGGGGAGAGGGATTCCGAGAAAACAAAGATACTGCGAAACATGTTGCGCTCACCTGTTTTCCTTGGCCCTGGGGCTGTAAAAACAGGACTCTTGAACAATATGACTTAACAATGTGGAAGAAAAACTTACAAACTAAAACCTAAACCAGATGTGTTTTTTTTTTTTTTTTTTAATTTCATAACCTCTCTTTACAATACAATGAACAAAAACAAAAAAAGAAAATAATAATTTTTGATTTACATATTTCTCCTTGTTGTGCATACACAGATGCATTCGAAGGAGGGCATATCATAGATATAATACATTTCAGTTTGACAAAAAGTCAATAACACATACACTACACTCGGTGATGAGGCTCACCTTCAGCTTACAACCGGGAAACTAAAAACTAAAACCTAAACCTAGAGCCTAAGACTAAAGCGTCCAGCCGCGACAGCGTCCTGCCATCGATGGTGGAACGAAGCGGGGGTTATCGTGTTAAACACCGGGTTTGTCAAGTATTGCAGGGAGTCAAAAAATGTAATATGTCTACGTTAGATGAATTCATTCACCGTAGGCAGCTCAAAGATCTCGTGAAGCTCACTGTTGATCCGTTGCTCGAATGAAGAACCTCTGAAGACTTTCATCAGTATACCGTTTTGGAATTTTTGGAGTCGCCGAGCTGTCGTATACGTCAGATGACGAAAAAGCGGTGCACCATACAGCAGAGTAGGCCTGAGTATACTATTGTAGATCAGTAGCTTCAGACGTTCGTTTTCGTCAAATATTAACTTAACAGAGTTCTCAACCGCCCATTCTGATCTTAGTATGGTAAGATCTCTCTCTCTCTCCCTCGCTCTGCAGCTATCCTGGAGTGGTAGGCAGATGCCTCATGTCTGTTGTATTTCTCTGTACTGTAATACTTGATGGGTCAGTGAAACTTTAAGATATTAGTTTTCAGTATTTAAACTGGGACGAAGGGTTTTGATAAGTCTACACCTGAATGAACATGTATTTCATACCTTCATATCTGTCATTAGCTGAGATAGTGACTCGCTCACTGACGCCTACACGAGACATTTTCCAGACATTTCCCTTCGCCGGAACACCCCCTCAACTCCGAGAAACTGTCTCTGCCCGCCGACTCGGAAGTGAGTGGTGCAGACCCACTTGTATCCGCCAATGTGGATTACACCCAATCCATCGAACTTGCCCACGCGCCTTCAAGATAGATCGCCGAATCCGTCTGCTACCCAGAGGCTGACGTAGATTCGCTCAACATATTATACACCGTTTATTTTTCGAGAAAGTGGGTTAGCGCCATAAATTGTGGAATTACTTTTTTTTTTTCTGCTCCCCGATCGGAAAGGCTCGCTGCCTTTATATATACGCTGTACGTATATGCATATCTAATGCGCATGTAAATTGACTTGAAAAAAAGGGGTCTTATAACGCAGCTTATTGCATGAGCCATTTAAACTCCAAATTGGCCTTAGAGGGATTTGATATTTTTTTTCAGAATGTGCTAAAGTTGGAACATTTCCGAAATTAAGATAATTTATAAATAGTAGAGATGTGTGTAATAGTGCCAAAATAGTCTACATAATCTAGTACGTTCATTTTGTACTGCTTCTTAAAGGGTATTACTCACATTCCTATCCACAAACTGAAATAGAAAAGAGGTGCTCAGGACTTTTAAATAAAAACAAAAAAATACTTTACAATGCATAAGGCGAATAAGAAGATTTTGTGAGCATTATCTCACAAGCTCATAATAAAGCTGAATGTTATAATTACAGCCTGAGTGGTGAAGTAGAATATGTCATCCTAAGCAAGCCGTTATCAAGGTATCAATTATGAAAAGATAAAACGAGCACTAAAAATAAGACAGTGGGAAACAAAATAAAATGCATATAATATAATATAAAATGCAGTTAAATAACGACTCCCAACCATGAGGATGGTAAGGGAGGGTTTGACTTCATCTCGTAGTTTTTCGGATTTCTTGATGTAACTAAAGTGGGTTTAAAAGGAATGGCTGGATGAAGAAAGTGGAGGATTAGTTAATGACAAAGCAATACCACGATTTGCCAGCATCCCTTTTCATGTAGATGTATAGAAAGGTATTCTATTCAGATGAGGTGAATTACATTTGTTGGATTCGACTTATATAATTCATAATTTTATTTCAATCATAATATATTAAGGAGTACATTTATCTGTGTTCCCTAGGTACCACTTGATCTTTCGATGAAAATCCGCATGAGAGTTTAATTAGCACGAGTCCAGCTGAAGCCGTAAAATATGAATTTTCGTTCTTTGTTTAGAGCGTGACATCACGGCATTTCACCATTTGCTTGGTGTCCTATGCCTCTCAACTTTTCCAAGTACAGAGCATACCTTCCAAGGATCCACTCCAAATATTTCTTTAGCTTTCACAGTCAGGGATCATTTGGAAACTTCAGATTAAAATATGTAATATTATAACCTTTAGAAATGTGATAGATATAAAAACAACGTCATTATAATAAAGTTATAACCAGTATTATTGGGCAATACGTAATTGTGATAAATGTTCTCATTCATACCATATTTACAATTTGCATTCACTTGCTCATTCGTACAGTATTTACAAACAGTCCAGAGACCTTCCAAATCCCCATGGTCGTTACCTCCCTCGCATGGGAAAGAGGAAGAGAAGTCTTGGGAACTCCCCCTCGCTCCCCCGCCAGCCGCGTCACCGGATACGAGCCAGTGGAGGCTGGTGAAGAGCGCGAGAGCCACGTACGCTCAGGACATGATTGGAGAAACTGGCCATAGCCAGGACTCCACTGTCACGCATTTATAGCAGGTCATGAGGCCACTGCCGTTTCAGTCTCCGAGGAGGATTATAGGGATGAGTGGTGGCAGTGCAATGACTGTGCTAGGGGATTAGGGTGGTTTGATAGGTTAAAATCTAATTTCAAGAACTTGGAAGGGATGAGTTCAAGAATGTAAGGTATATTAAGATCGTTATGAAGGGTTTGGTTGCTGACGTAATAAAGGGCATTTACTATTGTTCTCAGGACTTTGGATTGAAATGTTTGTATACGATTGATGTTCGACTTTTTGCTGTCCTTTATAGCTCTATTCTGTATGTCCGGCTTGAGTATAAATTTGTAAATTAGGAATTTAATTTCTATTCAGAGATGAGTTGTCCTTTAGTGTCTCCTTTAGTGAAGACTCCTTTAGTGTCCTTTAGTGAAGCGTCTGTTTAGTTCTTGTCTTTTTAGCCTCGTTTGTGGGTTCCAGGTCAGCTTTTTGTCAAGATGGAAGCCTAAATACCTTACTGCCTCGGATACAGGAAGAGGAATTGAATTTAAAAAGACTGGCGGACAGGACTTGCGACTGAGTGTAAAGGCAACGTGGGGACATTTTGCTTCATTAACTTTGATACGCTATTGATTGCACTAATACTCGATCTCATCAAGGTGTTTTTGAAGCCTATGAGCCGGTATATCGGGGTCTGTGTGGGATGATCTATAGAAATGTACTCCTTGAAGAATCACTATGACAAACACACTAAAAAATAATTTGATTTGGCAATCCCGCTTATTTATATATCTAACTAAATAATGACATAAATACATATGTATGGATCAATATTCATAATAAACACATTTAATAATAAGACCTGAAAATACGTTATTTTAAATACACGTTTCCTGATATTTATAACCTAAATTAACCAATACAATACAGAAAATAAATTTAAAAAGTTTAAATCTTATAGGGCCATGGAAGAAAGGAGGCATTTAGCTTTTTCTTCCGGTAGTATGCCTCTAACCCTAACACTCTATTTGCTTTCAATCTTAGTTAAAAACCTCATCAATCTTCTTTTTTGTTACATAATAAAAGTTAAAATATATACTAGCAGCAAAGAGCTGTGTTTAGCGAAAAACGAAGCTATGTTTAGAATGCCCAGAAAAGTTCAATTCAATTTTTTCGAACAGGAAGTGAAGAAAATTACTCTAGGCTGTCCCCTATGACGGGATATGCATTAATAAACAAAAAGACGACGGGTAGACATGATGAAGACATGAAAAGATATGGGTGAGGACCTCCAGCACAGGAGTGTCAGCAAGATTTATCCATCTGTAGTAATAAACTGTTTTGTGCGATGATGGCATTTCATACAGAAACAGATAAATGTTCTGCGTTGTGAGCTATACCAGGAAAAGTCAAAGTGATACAGATTAAATGAAGATGAGGCAGACATCCTTGAGAGACGATCAACGATGAGGCCGAAATGTCAACGAGAGAACAAGTCATCTGAGTCTAATAGGTCCTGGCCGGACTCCAAGTGGTATGTCGCCATTTTTTTCATTTCCTCGTGCGATTCGTGGACATCTTCCGCAGAATGTGTCCATCACAGAATTTCTTTTTCTTTTTTCTTCTATTTTCCTTTTCATTGCTTCTTCTCCCGCAGCCCATACGCTACCGCTGACCGCGGAGATCGGCCTGAGCTGATTAGTACCAATATACGTCAGAGGCTGACGAATTTCCTCTGATGCTGTGAATGCGGAGTGGATGAGTTCAAGGTTGGGAGTTCCCCCCCCCCCTAAATATAACATCAAAGGAAAACAAAAAAAGTATGCGTTGCTAGTAACCATATGCAATCCCCCCCTCCCCTTCACCTCTTCAAAATAATGCTATCTTTCCTGACATTTTGTGTGATCATCAGTAAAAATTTCAAGCGTAGCTAAGAAATAAGTAAGTGATGTTTTTTAAGTGATGTGTTTCTGGGACGTTTCAATCTTTTTTTTTTTTTTTTTTTTTGGAGCGGAATTGTTAATTTACGCTGATTTCCGAATATCCTACAACTTCTCTTCCAAAAATACTTTTCCATGGCAGGCTACTTCTTGTACGCTCCTGCCAACGCGGTCCCATTTTCTGACGAATGTGTGGCCACACTTTCTACAATGCTCTAGTGGATCCTCCTCTTCATGAATATTCTTATCTCGTTATGAATACGATCGCGTTGTGTCTGTCGGTATGTTCTATGTATGTCCGGTAATGGTCTTCAAAATTATTCAATTAGTTCCAAATTATCCAGACTACATTAAAATATGCAGACCAGTTGTAAGTTCACTTAAAATACGATAAAGTGCGAAAAAAATTACTTTTAAGATTTTTCAATTCCTAGCTAGGAAGCTACTTAAACTGAAGATCCCCCCCCCCTTACCATATAAATATAATATAACTATAAATATAGAGAAAGAGAGAGAGAGAGAGAGAAAGAGAGAGAGAGAGAGAGAGAGAGAGAGAGAGAGAGAGAGAGAGAGAGAGAGAGAGAGAGAGAGAGAGAGAGAGAGAGAGAGAGAGAGAGAGAGAGAGAGAGAGAGAGAGAGAGAGAGAGAGAGAGAGAGAGAGAGAGAGAGAGAGAGAAAGAGAGAGGAGAGAGAGAGAGAGAGAGAGAGAGAGAGAGAGAGAGAGAGAGAGAGAGAGAGAGAGAGAGAGAGAGAGAGAGAGAGAGAGAGAGATGGAAATCCTGTGTTGAAAAAAAAAACTTTTCCGACCCGAAATGGCACTAAGCCGTCAACAAACAAACAATATCAAATAAGATATTTAAATTTTGTAGCTGTCTGAATTGATTATTGATTATCAAAATGACTTAAAAGATCGGCCCCAGGGGAGCCAGATCCGTGATAATAAAAATTTTAAGGAGCTCACCTCATTTATAATCTTTAAACATTTATAATTTTTAAACTGCCGCATTTGTTTCTTTCGCTGATATAACCAAGGTACTTTAATTAAAGTCATCTGTTGGTAGACTTCGTCCGAAAAGTTGCGGTTCGTGTATTCGGTTTTTATGTTATTCGCCATTCCGTTTTGAGTATGAGTGTACTAGTTTTGTCACCATTTAGCTCATGTATAAGCTTATTGTAGCTGTCATCGACTTGAACACTACATAGATCCTACGTTTAATGTATACATACATATATATTTCGTATTGTTAGTAAACAATTAGTGACGAAACAGGTAGCCTTGTTTGTAATTTCAATGCCGTGTCGTATACCGTTTACTTCACAGAGATAGCCTTACGTGAAAAAAAAAAAAAAAGTTTTGTTCAGATAAATCGCACGAATGCTTGTTCGTTGTTGTCGTTTTTTCCCCCCCTCCATTTACTATAGCGTAGTAATAAAAAAGTTAAGCCTTCCTCTCGTGAAGTCAATCTATAGGTTTACGGTTTAAAAACGGATTGTCGAATAGGCGAAAATAGAAATAAAACTCGCCTCATTCGTGAGTGCGATGGTTGGCTCTAGGCCTCCGCATAAATCCGACTTGATGGTCCCAGGCCTATCTTAATGGCGGCTATTTACGATCTACCACGCGAATATATTTTCCTACGCTCACAAAATTGTCTGCAGGGCACCAGTGTTTAAATTATATCAAACTCAAGAATGACATCACTACAGTTAAATGTATAGGAAAATTATCAAGTTTCTATAATTGAACAGATACCATAATTAACTAAATTCCGTAAAAAAGTATAACTTTTTTTTTCATTGGTTTTTCTTTTAATATAATTAAAATTTCTCGACCATCAAAAATCAGATTTAAAAATGACACAAAACTATAAAAAAACAATATCCTTCATATATTCCATGCATAAATGTCCATAAGTTGACACCCTACAACGATCTGAAGGTATTTGTGACATGCAACATACTCCACAGGTAACAGAAATACAGAGGAAAAGGAGCTGGATGAGAGAGCATTCACTTTGCCATGGCAGGCGGGGTGCTCCCGCACGACTATATTGGCAATCATTTAACATGTTGAGAGTATATTCCCTAATTATTTACTATGTTACATGTGCGAATCGACTAGTGAAGCTATTGAAACGAAATACACGCATAATTAAACCATACTGTTATATTGGCTTAAAGTAGTGCAGTAAAGCAGATCAAAGATCGCCAATATCAAAGAAGGTGCAATAACTCACAGTTTGTTGAACTTGTCCTTGCTCGCCTCCACCTTGATCGGCTGCTGCTGTCGGGCAGTTCAGTGTCGTCTGGGAGGTTTCACTGCTAACTCACGAAGTTCGGTGAAAAGGCCAAACAAACATCTATTCTAGTCTAAATACGACTCAAAGAGACACAGCTGACTAGAAGGAAATATGGCTGGGTCGGACACGCTCTGGCAAAGGCGAGTGGAGCGCGCTGGGTCCCAGAGTGTCTCGGGTAAGAACTGTGAATAGAGAGGTTTACAAGATTTTGTGAGTGTCCATCCTGATGAAAGTGATCAGAGGTACTTCATTCGAGCTGCGGAGCAACAGTGAGCTTCACGAGATATTTGAGCTGCCTACGGTGGATGAATTTATCCAACGTAGACATAGAGAATTTTTCGACTCCCTGCTATACTTAAGAAACCCGGTGTTTAACACTATAACCCCCGCTCCGTTCCCCCATCGATGGCAGGACACTGTCGCGGCTGGAACGCTTTAGTCTTAGGTTCTAGGTTTAGGCTAGTTTGTAAGTTTTTCTCCCACATATTAAACTGAGGGTGAGTCCCATCACCTATATTTGTATTCATGTTATTTTCCTATTAACTTTAATCTGAATTTATGTAACCCAACCTCCTTCAAATGCATCTGCGCATAGCAGAAAGAGGAGAAAATTTGTCAATTCTTTTGTTCATATTTTTCACATTGTTTTAAATTCAAAGGGTTTAGAAAAAAAAAAATAATAAATATGTGATTGTCCATGTTCCTAGAGGAATCAAATGCCCTTTAAAAAAAAAAACTAAATGATGCTGTTTCCGTCACAGTTCACTCAGCCAAGCGCTAACCACACAAGCACATCAGCGGCACCTGCCAACTGAATTGACAACCTTTAGTCCGCCCTATCTCTTCATAAAGTGCTGCGCCATTATGTCTCTTATTATCTTATGAGCTAATGAAAATAGGCAATAATACGTTATATCTAGCTGAAAGAATTGAATGCGTTATGAGTTAGCGGAGTCTTGAGCCTAACATGGTTGAAGGTTTTGAATTAATTTATCTTCACCGCTGTAATTAATAGCCTGTTTTGTCCGATTGGCTATTAAACGATTTTCCGCTGCATTAAATTGAGGAAAAAAAAAAACGAATATAAAAGGAATACATAAAAAAGCCACAACCAGACTGGATCTGTCCTAACATTTGTCGTTCTCATTCTAGTTTAGAGAGAGGTTGGTTAGAAAACCGGATTCTCTCTCCTTCTGCTGAGTGGATTATAATAAGTGGGCAGGAAATATAGGAAATTTGCATTTTATTCCAATCTTTAGCTAGCTCGGGGATAATTTAAACCTGGGACTTTTCGACACGTTGTGTCATTGTGTCAGCCTTAATAGGAAAAAAAGTCAACACATTACGTATAAATGTAGTTGCTGACTGTCACCCAAATCACCTGATACATGTAACCCATAAACTACAATAGCAACTTTAATGATTCTGAGCTTAAGAACAAAGGAGCTTTACCCCCCAAAACATAGTTCCCATCGTCACACTACGTTAAGGGTTACATAAATGATATCTTAACATTTCGAGCTTACACAGGCTGAATCAGTTTGCAACGTAATCAGTGACAGGCTGGGCATGTTAAACATCCGTGTAAACGTCGGGAAGACCGACTGCGTAATCTTCTCCCTCCAACAGGGGAAAAAATCCTTGCCCAAATCGTATAGTATAGGAGGGCAAGAGAACTCACCAGCTTTCTCAATGCACTATTTGGGTATAAAAAGGAAAGGCATCTCCATTTCTCTACTCATTTTAGTAATAAAATAGAAAAAGTACGACACAGGTCTTACCGGCTTCACTCAACTCTTCGCACTTCACCCAACTTGTCGGTGCGTCTCAAGCTGATGAAATATAAATGTGTCCTGCGGCCAGCTCTGCTGTACGGTCCCCCGCTATTTACCCACTTGACTGGCAATACAGCCAAATGTCTCCAACATTTCCAGAATGGGATCATGCGAAAAGTGGTCCGACATATCTCTTTCGAGATCCGTTTCTTGGTGTGCCGTCGGTGGGTGAGTTCATCCGCCGGAGACACATTAAGTTTTTTGACTCGTTGCAGCACCTTACAAACCCAGTGTTTAACACAATGACCCCGCCACCCCTCCCGCATCGATGGTAACAGACTGTCAGGGAAAAATTAGATTAAGAATTAGTATGTAAGTTAAGTTTTAAGGTTGATCAAAAAGGTGAGCGCTATCTTTTCAATCAAGTC
Source organism: Acanthosoma haemorrhoidale (assembly GCA_930367205.1). Lineage (NCBI taxonomy): Eukaryota > Metazoa > Arthropoda > Insecta > Hemiptera > Acanthosomatidae > Acanthosoma > Acanthosoma haemorrhoidale. The sequence continues at coordinate 16,813,957 of OV884013.1, read as the reverse complement.
AAGTGTAATGTATACGTCAAGTATTGACTTATATAACTTTTATAAAAAAACAACGAAACCTGTATATAACGTAGCGACGCTACAGGAGATATAAAAACCATATGTAAACAGATTCGATTCAGAATCTATAATTGAAATAATAATCACTGTACAAATATTTAAGGGGCTATGGAAAAAGAAAAAGAAAAAACATTTCAAAGGATATTCACCAACGTGCCGGATCACCCATTTTCGATTTCGTTAAGGTTTGCATCGTAACGGGAGATATGGGAGGTAAAAAATCAACTAGAAAAACCCTTTGGTACCCGATCTTTTAAATTACTCGAGATACCTATATATTTATAAATATAATAATTATTAGATACCCTCGGTAGACTCTCACTACCTTCCTGATTCCATCCGCCTCCTTTAGGCATTCCACACCCTATATCCTTCTCATATATCCTTCAAATGGGGGACTCCCCTTAGTGAAAGGCACTCATTAGCCCAAAATAATTTTCCTTTATTTTTCCCACATCCCATTTTATAAGTTTGAGAGCTAAGAAAAAAAAAAAATTTATTAGAAATGTTTAAATTACTTGAGATGGCTTTTTCTCTTCAGTCCAAGACTTGTGTTCTCTTGCCAATGTTAGTCTTATTATTATTATTATTATGTTATTACAGTGTTCTGGAGTAAGAAGGGGCTCTTTCACAGCCTCTCTTTAGCTAAGGCCTAAATTTCTCAGTCGTCTTCCAACAACTGACCCTGAAATTGTTATCCTCCGAGCAGCCAAGTCTCTAACGCCGGTAGCTGTTGACATGCGTTTCTTGAACGCTTGTATTTTAACAAAGCGGTCGTCAATGAGAACGATGATTCTTGGGCGACCTGAATTTTGAGGTCTTGAGTGACTCCCAGTCTCTCTGCCCCACGAAACTGTAGAGTAATGAAAATCAAGGCGATTAGCGATGGTACCTAATAACTTTCATTTTTCGTGAAGACTATTCTATATACGTGAGGAAATGTTGGAGATAGTATTCTTATTATGATCGTCATGACTTAAACGAACTCTCGTGAATATAACACAGATTAAAGAGGTAAGAGAGAATCTGATGTACGGGACGAACAAAAGGTAAAAAAAAAGACTGAATGAGGAATTACAATCCTTCGTTTGTTAACAAATAGTGAGTAACAATGATTTGAATAATTCCTAATGTAACTAATCCTATCACTTAATATTTAATTCTATTATTATAAATGAAATAAAAAACATAGATTAAGCTCCGAAACTAAAAAAATTCCAGATTTCCAGGAGTCGTGACTTTTTTGGAGCCTATATATATAGTTAAATATCTTCAAAGCACACAAGACTTTTTAAAAAGATTTATTTTGAATAACAAACATAAATGACATGGTAATAAACAGATCTAATCTAGCATAGTGACGGGCTAATGAGATACAATAGACTGACCTCCTTCTCTGATTCTCACGGGTTTAAATAAGAGTCAGCAAAGGGGTGATTCATAGTTCTTAGAATGTTAGCACGGGTGCACTATAACTCCCCGCAGCCTTAAGTTTTGAACTCTGGTCAAAACAAACATTTAATTTTTACATTTTAAAAACTTGATTTATACAATTTACTTAAAATTACTTTATGATCATCAATAGTAATAGGTGTTGTTGAAACCTTTACATTATTTAAAGGTAAATTTGAATTTTGGATCTTTTTACAATTTCTTTTATAAATAAAAATGTTAATTAGTACAATGATTAGAATAATACATAATACAAAAGAATAATGATAAATATTAGTGTTGTCTACAAAGGACAATATTTCTAATTCTGGTATAGTATAATTATTTGTTTCTAACATAGTTGTATTTAATATTACATTTTCATAAAATGGTTGTAAAATAGTGTTAAAATCATGAGTATAAATTTTATTAAATTCTGGAAAGCAATCCTCCTTACTAATATTAATTAATCCTACATTTGGTAAAAATACAGTGTTATTATGACAATCTGTTATTTTTTTAATATTTACAGTGATATATTGCTTAATATGATCTAAATATCTTATATTATTTTGATTACTTAATACTAGTTTACATTCTTTTAAATTTCCGTTATGTACAATAGATGAAACACATTTTGATTCTGTTTTATTAAGATTTATACAGTAATAATTGTCAATAAAAATACAACTTCCTTGATAGAGAGTGGCTCCTTTTTGTAAGTAAAGATCAGTTTTTAAATCAATTTCGTAAATTGTCTGGTTTATAATTCTTGGTACTGATATCACAAAATATCCTTTATAGGATTCATCATGAATTGGTAATTTGATAAAAGTATGGATTATATTGTGATGAGTTGAACAAAAGATTTTACTATTTGTCCATAGAATTTCAGTATTATCTGAGATTAGTTTTATGTTACTTGGTAGATTTTTTATTACATCAATCATTAAATTGGTGTGAACAATGCCAAGCTTACAAAATTCTAAAGATAAAGTTAAATCTTTAATTTTATTTAATAAATGCATGATGTGAATATATAATTTCATTTATTATTTCATTTTGTCCTAGCGATTCGAAATTTTGTCTATTAATTATGAAATTTTTATTAATTGTTTTGATTTCATTCTGGTAATCCTCAATCAGACGTTTATTAATATTGACAGAATTTTCGATGTTATGTTCAATCTTATAATTATTTTGTTCTACATTTGAAATTATTTTATCGTAGTATTCCTTGTCGTCATTATTCATATTACCTGTTATCCAACTAATAACATTACCTAGACCATTTATCAAGCCTCGTCTGTGACGATTTTTAATATCTCTTTGTTGCATTAATTGAAATTGTTCAAAAACTTCGTTTGTTAAATCTTTTAGCAAATGATACATTTTATGTGATCTAAAGTTAGTAACATGATCTTCAATATTTATTATTTCTACTTCTAATAAACTTAAATTATAAAAATGATAAGTTTCATAATATTGATTAACTACTCTAATATTATTTACAGAATAATGGAGAATTCCTGGAGAGTTAGTGAGATCTACTACTTTTATCGTCAGAATCTTCTGAAGATGAAGTATCAGAATTATTGACATGTAGTGAATCTTCATCTGAAACAAAATGTTTCCTCTTTTTACGTTTGTTGGGTCTCCTAACGTTATCAACATGTGTTGTTAATTGCCTAGCGCCTTGGATTAACACATTTACTTTTCTGAATTTGTCTCTACTTTTAATCTTCGATTGAGTATCTTTGATAAATTCTTGATTTATTAATTCAGGTGGATCTTCCCGATTTTTATTTAATTTTTCTGTACGCTTTATCTTTTCTTCATTAATTTTTGTGTGAGCTAATTCATGCAAAAGTTGTAAATCTTTATGATACTTTTGTACGTATAGTTCTGTTATACTAATATTTTTGTTGTTGTTATTTTCTTTTATAAATCCGAAAGTGATTTCATTGGGTGTTAATTTTAGATTGTTATTTAAGGTATTATTGTACGCAATAATTGCAAGTTTTAATTTTTGTTCAAATGAATAAGATTTTCTCTCATGCGAGATAAGTCTTAGTAATTCGCTTAGTGTTAAATGAACTCTATTTAATAATCCCAAAGAATTTGAGTGATTAGTGGATGTATAATGTAATAAAATATCATTGTGGTCACAAAATTGTTTAACTAAATTGTTTTTCATTTCTGTGCCTTGATCTAATGAGATCTGTACTGGCGTAGGATAATGAGATAAATAATTTTGTAAACAATCACAAATATTGATTGCATTGTGTGTTGGAATAACTTGTGCGAACAATCTTTTTGAGAAAGTATCAACAGCAGTAAATATTATTTTCCTTTCATACTTCAAAATGTCAATCATTAATTCTCGAAAGGGTTTTTCTGGTGTTGGGGTTTGTTGAAATTTAGTTTTGATAGGTTTTCTATCATACTTTGATTTTTTACAAATTTCACATTTATTAATGTATTCTGTAATTTTGTCCTTCATATTGGGGAAATAAATTTGTTTTTTTAATTTTTCAAAAGTTTCTAATATTCCACGATGTTTAGTTTTTCCTAAATGATAGTTTTCAATAGTTTCGCGTTGTTCATTTACATTTTCTACGTCATTGATAAAGTTAAAATAACGTTTTATTCTTACAGAAGGGAATTCGTTTTCTATTATATTTTGAATCTCTTTAAAGTATTCATCGTAAGTTTTTTCTAAAGCTTTTATGTTCGGTGAACAGAAAATTCCGTAAGTCTTGTCCGGTTCTACGATCTGGTAGAGTAGCGTTTGCAAGTCATCTTTCCTGTTAATGATGAGTTCGTATCTTCTCTTGTTTCCAAATGGCTTAGAGAACTTCATGTCTTCTTTGTTTCCTCTAATGATAATAATTTGATTTTTTTCTACATTTATACATTTATCTGGTTCACATATCCAAGTTTGTTCATTGCTGGATTGATGTCATTTTACGACAAAATCTTTTAATTGATTTTAAATTTTAAGCTTTTAAATATCTTTTAACACATTTCCAAATCTGAATGTACACTACAATAAACTTTAATTTCCAAATTCCACACGTGCCTGATTGCCATTTTTTAATAATAGATTTTTTTATTAATTTTAAATTTTTTATTTTATTTATTTATTTATTTTTTAATTACTTTTTTATATTTATCCGATTATCATTATTTCGTAATAATAGAGTATAGCTCTTTTTTCTTTTTCTTTTTATAATTATATTCAATGGTATTAAAAACATCCCTGAAATTATTTTTCATTTTGTTTCCTCTAAACTCGCAAAAAGGGTTCTCACTTAAATGAGCTGAAATTTTTAATTCTAATTTGTTATTACTACTTATTTCTCTTATTATTTCTTTATCAATTACTAATTGAGGTTCACACGAGTTACCTGACATTTTATTTTTATTTTCTTCCAATTTATTTTTTAAGTCTTCCACTTCCTTCTCTATTTTATTATTTTTGTTAAGGCTTTCTTTATTATGTGTACCTAAATCATTTTTAATTTCATTAGTATCTTCGATATGAAACATTTCGTCTCTTTCAAGTTTGTATTTTATTCCCATTATTTTTATTTCCATGTCTTCTAAATTTATATTAGTTTTTAACATTTTCATTGTTTCGTACCCAAGTAAAATATCAAACCGTGAACTAATAGGATAAACTAAGAACTTTACTTCTTGATTAATTCCTATCAGATTTTGCAGGTTGAGGTTTACACTTTGTGTTCCTTCTGCTCGTCCTGTAGGGGTTTTTATCGCGAAGTTTTCTATGTTTATTTTAGCATCTTTCGGAATTGCTTGGGGACAAATATAATTTTTTGTTGCTCCTGTGTCAATTAACCATTTATTATTTTCTTTATCCAAGAGCTGTGGTAAATTATTTAAAAAATTAACTTCGTCACTTATTTTAATTACATTCGATCCGGTGGTTCTCCTTTGTTCGGACCTTGGTCTAAAAAATTATCTTCATTAGTTTCAAGTTGTTTTACTCTTTCAGTTAATATTCTAATTTGTTCATCTCTCTCATCCTCGGCGTAATGTACGCGATTAGAAACAGTTCTCATCGAAACCGTATTTGAATCATTTTGTTGTGGTGGATCTACTTTTTGTTGATTATTTCTCCAATTTCCGGATGGAGGTTTATTAAAGAATCCATGTTGAGATTTTGGATCCCATGATTGATTATGAATAGGTTTTTGATAATTTTGTTGATTATTTGGGTAATTGTGATAATTTGGTTGTGCATTTTGATAACTTTTATAATTTTGGTTTTGTTGATGTTGATAATCTTGTTTTTGTTCATGAGGTTGTTTTTGAAATTGTTTTTCATATTTATGTTTGTAATTTGGATCGAAATTTTTGCCTTTATAATTCGATTGGTGTGGTTGGTGGTGTTTGTCTTTTCGACTACCCGGACCGTACACCCGATGCACAATGTGCGCAGCGTTATTTCTTAAGATTTCGTCAATATCTTCGATTGTCTCGAATTTAATATGATAAATAAAATCAGTAAGCGAGGGATGTAAATTATGAACGGTGTGATGTGATATCTGTTTGTCGTATCTTTCCATTTCCGACTGTTTATTCACTATTTCCGAGTCGGCATACACGCGAGCATATAAATCGCATCTTTTCTTACCTAATCTTTCTAAGTAATCATGTGGGTTTTCGTTATGGTACGATTTAGTATTGAGTATTTCTGATATTAATTGCTCTCTCGTTCGCGTATCTTGATATTTACGTTTAAGGAATGTTAAAATTTCTGTCACACTAGTGAATTCCTTATCATAGGTTGCAATTTTTGCTTTTCCTTTTAGCTTAGTTAATAAAGTTAATACTAATTTTGAATGGTTTATATCTTTATATTGGTTATCATCTTTACAATATAAGTCATACACAAATGTTGTATTTCTAATAAAATCTACTAATTGTAAAGGATCACCATCATATTCCGGAATTAATTTAAAATCATGATCTTTTATTTCCATAGCCATCTCTGAATTTGTATTTTCTAATAGTAATTGATCAATATTATCTAGATTAAAAGTTGTATGTACTTGTCTTAATTGGTTTAATCTATCCTGTAAATTTGACATAAAATAAACTTATAATTACTTATAATTACCATCAAGTATGTTGTCTTCAGTGGAAAAATCTTCTTCCTTGGTGCTGCGAAGTCTCAACAAATAGTTTTGAAACTCGGGTGATAAGATTTGAAAATCTTCAGAAAGTTGAAAGATACCTCTGTAGTCGTGGAGAATGCTTGCTATACTTGTATACGCAGTGGCAATCTTCCTCAAGACGGAGAGAAGTAGTTATGCTGCTTGATTTCGGTATTACACACGATTCTAAGCTCCGCAAAGTTACTTTAAATACCTTCAAAATTCCTCCCAAGTCCCTGTTCGGGCGCCAGTTAAATATCTTCAAAGCACACAAGACTTTTTAAAAAGATTTATTTTGAATAACAAACATAAATGACATGGTAATATACAGATCTAATCTAGCATAGTGACGGGCTAATGAGATACAATAGACTGACCTCCTTCTCTGATTCTCACGGGTTTAAATAAGAGTCAGCAAAGGGGTGATTCATAGTTCTTAGAATGCTAGCACGGGTGCACTATAACTATATATATATATTTATACATCTCTTTTGCCAAGAAAAATAAAATTTGAGCTAAAAAGATATTTAAATTTTGAAGTTAATGTTTGACAAATGATTATTTATTATATAAAGCTTATATTTGAGCTTGGTACGTTACTCTCGATAGAAAATTTGAAATGATTATAAATAAAATAAGTTAAATGTAGCTCTTCAATTCTTATCATTATTATTATCATATTTTTATTATTGTGCCGGTAACATTCATTTTAGTTATATTTAATTCATCAGGATAATGGCACTGTCCAATACCATGGCCTCATTTTAATTTCTATATGCAATTAGCTATTAGATTGAAATTAATTTAATCGAAGAGAAGTGTACGTTGATTACAATTCATTTCCATTTTAATGAAATTTAAATAATACGGTATCAATCACTTTTAGTCACATCAAGAGCGAATAATTTCTGCTAAAATCGCTCAATGGCCAATCCGAAAAAAAACCCTAACTAAGAGAGAAGGAGTAGCAAATCGTGGACATGCTTCAAGTCCATCTGTTCCTGTCCATCCTTCACGCAGATAGTATTTACCGAGGCGATAGCCCGCGATGGCCACTTCCTATGCTAATGTAATGTCCCCCTTAAAGGTAGGAGCCTGGTCCACATCTGCTCGAGTACCTTCCATCCACTTTGCTCTCATTAACCCGATTGGAGCTGCGCTCTTAAGAGCTACGTGCGAGGCACGTGCTGCGTCTATAAAGCTACTTAGCTGGTACTTATAACATCAGTTAACCAGCTTCAATTAAGTGATTGCATTCAATAATTTCATTATGTATATTATTACATCCATGATGTAAATAAGAAGATAAAACCTGAATGTGGCTCCGGCTAAATGTTTCCATTGAACATTAACTAAACACAATTTTGAAAACTCCATGGAGGGAAAGGCCGAAATTTGAAGACTAAATGTAAGCACATAGGTAACAGAAAGCAAATATTAAATGAATATGTCAGAAACAAAAGTGTATGTGTGCTATAGACACACCAGTTCCCACTGGCTAAAAACCTATGATGTCGATACCCTATGCATGTATTATGTTTGTGTTGATGTATGCCATTTTATTCAGTCCACCATCAAACTTGTCGCTTCGTCTTAAACTGATGATATATAAATGTGTCCTCCGGGCAGCTCTGCTGTACGGTGCCCCGCTATTTACCCACTTGACTGACAATACAGCCAAATGTCTCCAACACTTCCAGAATGGGATCATGCGAAAAGTGGTCCGACATACCTCTCTCGAGAGGTTAAAGAACGCTGACCCGTTGCTTGGTGCGCCATCGGTGGGTGAGTTCATTCACCGGAGACCATAAAGTTTTTATACTCAGCACCTCACAAAACCAGTGTTTAACACTATGACCTCACCACCCATTCCGAATCAATGGCAACAGACTGTCGGGGAAAATTAGGTTAAGATTTAGTTTAGGTTTTTGTTGTTAGATGTAAATTAGTTTTAAGTCTATGATAAATAAATTGAGCCTCATCACGTTTAATAAATTAAGTCCATTAATGTGGAATGTACATCATTATGTATGTATACGATGCAGATCACTACTTTGAATGCTAGAATTTGTATAAAATGTTCCCAAGCTATAGGAAATATAATGAAACAATTGTAAATAGATACCTTTGTAGAATCTATATTTTGTATATATATTAATTTTTAACAAGGAGATATGGAACAAAAAAAAAAAGAGATCCATAGTCTAGTGTATCATTAACATTATTATACTAATAACATGATAAACAGCATTTATGTATTCAATCTAGAAATAATAAACTAGTACATGTACAATAATTTAAAAAAAAAAATATTAACTTAATTTAAATTTGAAATGAATAAATTAGCTTCTAATGAGACTAGATAAGAGAAAACAGTTATGACACCGAAAATTAAACATTGCTACATAAACCGCTGTAGCGTTTTGAAATTCCATAATAGTTATTACATCATAATAATAATTGACACTTCACTTAGATTTCATTTGAAAATATTTCATTATACACTATTATAAATATCTGGAAAGTTTACTTTAAAAATTTTAATAAAAGTTTCAAAGGTCACTTAACCAAATATTTTAAAAAGGATTGAAACAAAACGATTAATATTCACTGCGCAGGTAATACTTAATCCCTAACAGCACTTTCACCAGCTTAGGTTCATAGTAAAAAAGTACTTTTTTTTTTCTTTGATTTTTCTTTTAATATAATTAAAATTTATGTCTCACCCATCAAAAATCAGATTTAGAAATGACACAAAACTATAAGAAACCAGTATCCTTCATATATTCCATGCATAAATGTCCATAAGTTGACACCCTACAACGATCTGAAGGTATTTGTGACATGCAACATACTCCACAGGTAACAGAAATACAGAGGAAAAGGAGCTGGATGAAAGAGCATTCACTTTGCCATGGCAGGTGGGGTGCTCCCTCACGACTATATTGGCAATCATTTAACATGTTGAGAGTATGTTCCTTCATTATTTACTATGTTACATGTGAGAATCGACTAGTGAAGCTATTGAAACGAAATACACGCATAATTAAACCATACTGTTACTCTGGCTACGTTATATTGGCTTAAAGTAGTGCAGTAAAGCAGATCAAAGATCGCCAATATCAAAGAAGGTGCAATAACTCACAGTTTGTTGAACTTTTCCTTGCTCGCCTCCACCTTGATCGGCTGCTGCTGTCGGGCAGCTCAGTGTTGTCTGGGAGGTTTCACTGCGACCACTGCTAACTCACGAATTTCGACGAAAAGGCCAAACATTTTATTCACCGGACTATCTTGGGCTATGTGTATTTTAAAATTAATTTGACATATGTGACTCAGTAACATATGTTAGTGTTTGTTGTTTAATTTTCTTATGCCATTTAGGGCTGAAAGGTGGGATATCCATTGGAAGCTACATACGTACGGATGAATTCGCTGTCCCTCTGACGATTTGAACCCCGTACCTTCATATCACTAAGTAGTAGCCAAGTCACTGCATCTTATGAGAGCCCCTTGTAGCGTAATGATGTCAGTATAAAAAATGTTTTTGGAAAATCGAAGAAAAAAACTTGAAAAATCGTCTTCTTTAACTTTTTTTTATTTTACTACGACGTTTGGAGCTACAATTAACTACTATATCTAGAAAAAATAAATAGTTCAAAATGTCGTATTAAAAAGATAAAATAAAAGGAGAAGAACATTTTACGAAGTAGAACCTATCACACAATAAAATATCTACTTTGAAATATTAACTATTGTAATTGTTAATTGTTATTAGTTTTTATTTTAGCTGCTTAGAGATGAAGGAGAAGACTATTTCCATCTTTTTTTACTATTGATTGAAAATTTGCGTCCTTCAAATATATATATTGTATATTGAAAATTCTTTATTGTGATGAAATTTCAATCTCCCTTATTAGGCAATAAGTAATTGTGATAAATGTTCTCATTCATACCATATTTACTATTTTCATTCGCTCGCTCATTCATGCAGTATTTACAACAACCCAGAGACCTCCCAAATACACATGGTTGTCAACTCCCTCGCATGCTAAAGAGGAAATGGAGTCTTGAGAAGTACATCACACTCCTCCGTCAGCCGCGTCACCAGATGGATGGTCACCAGTGGAGACTGACGAAGAGCGCGAGAACCACAGACGCTCTGATACCCTTCTTAAAATTTCGTTTTTAATAACTAACAATTAATGGAGGCGTTTGGTTTGAAACCTGATGGATCCATTTTCAAAAATTTTACAGGAGAGACACAAAACAAACTACTATAAGATGGGTGCGTTACATAACTAAACTTTTGTGAGGTGTCGAAGAATTTAAATGTCTCCCTCCCCCCCCCCCAACTATTGTACCGATCTAAAGCCACATACGCTCAGGACCTGATTGGAGAAACTGCCAGGACTCCCACTGTCACGGATTTTTACCAAGTCACTGGGCCACTGCCGCTTTTAAAACAAGGAATTTACAACCACCATCTAAAATAGAAAATATACATTTTAATTTAATTATTATTAATATACTATTTAATTTCATGTATTAGGTTTGATTTTAAATTAGGGCTGTTTTATTTGAATTCAATATGTAGTTTGAATGAAGCTCTTAGATATATGTTGTATATTACTGGGATTTCATGTGTGATACATTCCTAAAACTTTTTATTTTAATTTTTGCTGGATTTTTATGAAATCGTACTTTTTGATTGAAAACTGTGGACAACGCGACAAATGCCACGCCTGGCATGAACAGAGGAAATCCAGTGAGTAGGTACAGAAGTGGTTTCGTCGCATTATTTCACAAAGCCCTTTTCCATATTGCTGTGTTTGAAACGAATCCTTTAGATTTCAACCTATGAGCACGAGAGCCACAGACACTCAGGACATGATTGGAGAAACTGGACAATGCCAGGACTCCCAATGTGACGTATTTATAGCAGGTCACAAGGCCACTGCCGTTTTAGTCTCCAAGGAGGATTATATAGTGCTACGGGATCAGGGCGGTTCCTTCCAATATATGAATAAAATCTTGGCTAGTTTTTCTTACGGTAGTAAAATAAGCTCACCGTTCCAGCTTTAGTGCTAACCAGTGGATAACTTATACAAAATATTTCAAGTTTGAAGTTTGTTCAATTTCGCACATGCATTGAGGAGACTAAAAGAAACCGCCTTGAATAATGACCCTATGAAGTTTGTAGGGTTAGAGTCATTAGACTAACTTAGTATATATATATTACGCATCAATAAATAGAGGGTGGACTTCCAAAAAATAATAATCTATTTATTTATTTTGCTTAAATTCACTAGATTTATTCATGCAGTGTACTTTTCAAAGTACCCCCTTAGCTTGTCATTTTGTAATTTCCTCTTCTCTAAGGGTGTTTCCTGGAGAATAATTGACACGCCCGAAGAAGAAGCCAAAAATAGGCGGAGAGTTCACACAGTTACTTAAGTAGCTGCTATTTTTCGGAACATGCATTACTGGTGTTTCTGGTAGAGTCCACCATTGCTGATCTTGAAGCAGTAACATGAGTAACGCTAAGACGAAACGTGATATCGGAACTGTTTAGCTGTGTCACTTGCTAAGAGGAATCCAAGAGATTGAAAATCAGTTCAACTTCTATAGGACAGCATTATGGGGTATTCGTTTTATCGAAATTTTTTTTTTTTTAAGTATTTAAAAGGTTTTGTTCGACCAATCAAGGAACTGCTATTACATATTTTCTGGAAGTGACTTGGCTCCTCCATGGTGTGCGAAATAGTTATTATTCCCCGGAACAAACATATTTTATTATTATTATATTATATTATTCCCCGGATTGTTTGGAAGACACGGAAGATTTACAGCTTGTTCAAAGGAACGTAAATTTTATTTTTTGTTTTTCCAACTTCTGAACGGCCCGGTCCTCTGAGACGAACAAAGGCAGTAAATTTCTGGAAATTCCAAAAATAGTACGGAAAATTCGCCCAGGCGGAGAGAGGATGTTGTTATAGTAAAGAGATAGGGGAGGGTTAGCGAGAACTGGCTATATCTGGTGATGTGCCTAGAGGGGGGGGGGCGTAGGTGGATGTCCTGTGGGGCATGGGCAAGATGAAACACCCTTCAGACGGAATTCCTTATTGCAATGAATTAAAATATTGGTAGGCTTAATGAGAATGAAGTCTTTCGTTGGAATTTACTCGGGCAGTTCTAAACCAGAACATTTCAACAATTTTCATCATGCTTATTTCTGTGGAAATTCAATCTTAAATCTGGAATTTCCCATTCTCTGTGAATACTCTCTGGTAACGTACCCTTGGTGCCAGTAACCATCACGTACAACTGGATGGAGCTGATGCAGACACAAATTTTATGTCGAAATAATTATTTTATACCAATAATATTAACTTAAGTTAAGTATTCAAATTAATATATTAAGTCAAGTATAACTGTGTTATTCGCTATGGTGGCATAGCTACGGCATTAATCTTACTTTATGATGATTTAAGAAGCATTTAAATTCTGTTCCTCCGTGAAATACTTGGGTAAATCCACTAAGCTGTCAAACGAGATTTTCTCTGGTAGATTTTGTTCAACCAACGAAGTCAATACATATTTCCTTTGACTGTATTGGATCCATGACGGTTCGGAATAGCTAATTTAATAATACATATTTTTAGAGTTGTAAAATCTACTTTACAGTGAGATCGATTCTGACCCTCTTTGATAGTTCAACTCGCCAGAAAAACATTTGCGTAGCGTAGCCTAAGGGACGAAGATAGGTCAAGTTCGTAAATCAACAAGACCAAGTTGAACTCGTTTTTTGTCACTTTTAAATTCTTATTTGGTTTAAGAATTTTGTAGCTAGTAAGAAAAGAAATCGTAATTAATAGATGAGAATTTTTTTTTTTAAGAATTTTAGTTTTAAACAGACCCTAAGCGGTCCAAGAATGATCCAATTTTAGATATAGAGCTGATCAGGTCATGCGGTCATGGCCTGTGACCCTAAAATCTTATTTTCTGTTACATTTTGGCTGTTTGTATTAATAGGACTTTGTATGATATTAAATCTGTGACCTGGGATTTACATTAGTAAACTTTGTATTACAATGTTTATTGTCAATCCCTGAAGACGCTTATTACGCCAAATATTAGACAACACTTAAAAAAAAAAATGAGATTTATCCAATTATTTTTCACTGGTTTAATTCTGCTATCGTTTCAATTCGAGTATTCGTATCTTATCTGTGATGTTTATTTTTAAATGTAAAGATGAAAAGTAGCTTTAACCGCATGCCCAAAACCGTTTCCAGAAATAAAAAAACCCAATTACAATTTAATAATTTGCAGACACCGCAAAGAAAAATATATACTCAAAGCGAAAAAATCTCCCAGGACATTTTCCCTTTTTTATTTTTTTTTCCAGAGAAAAAAGATCTTCCGAGGAAATACTAATGAGGCCGACAGACAAGAAGGTCATTACGGACTTACGGATTTGGGAAGACCAGTTTTTGGAATTATTTTACGGGATCTGTACGAACGTGAAAGCTGCTAGAAAAATCCAGTGAGCATTCACCGGTAGAAATGATGTCTGCACCCACTTGTACGAATCAAAACGTTGAATTTGTTAGGAACCAACATAGAATATGAATAAAACCTGTTAGTTATTCATCTCTAAAGGTATTTTATATTATCCCTCATCCAAAAATTCTAACTAGAGAGCTTAGAAAAAAAAAAAAGAAAAAAAAGAAAAGTTATTCATCAGTTTAGTAAAACTACAAAAATAAATATGTCACGTATAATGTATATCATTATACTTGTTTATTCATTCTATAATTTTTATAAAATAACAAAACCTGTACATAATGTAGTGACGCTACAGGAAATACAAAAATAATTTGTGAATAGATTCACCTGAGGATCTATAATTATATATAATTATCTGTAAATTTAAAGGGGCTATGAAAGGAAAAAAATAAAAAAATAATTTTTTTTTTAGTTTTCACACCTAGTGTGTCATCAGGTCTTTATTAGAGAACATAATAGAATGGAATCGAGGGACTGTCTGGATTTTTACGGATTTTTCTGGTATTTCTTGATCTCCAACTCCAATTATGAACGCAAAGGCAACGCAATCTTTAAAACAATCTACTGCTCACTTAAGCAACAGTAACTTCCCAAAATACTTGTCAAGAAAAGTGGCGGCCATTTTCTGACAAAGATCCTCTTGGCAGAAATAACAAGTACTAACTAAAACCACGCCTTCTATATAAAATAAAATAGATTCAAAAGACATTATTATTTTTTACAAAATGTTACACAGAGGTCCCATAAATTACTTGGTATTTATGCATATATTTTTCGAAGAAAGTACTGATGTAATTTGTAAACTGTATGTAATATTTTCGCCACAGACTACAAGAAGTCATTACAAATGTTATTAAGATCGTATACATTTTTTTTTTAAAACTTCATATTTTTATAGGAGTTTCATTTGATGCTTCAATGATGATAAATATAAAAACAACCCCATGAAAAATAATTAGAAGTCAATAATGACTTAATAATAAAAAAAATAAATATTTTTCAATCATATCTTGTTGGGTGTCAAATAAAATATCTCAACATAGAGAGTATTATGTATCTAGTAAATTTAGGGGGGGGTACAGTTACCAATAATCATTGAAAATGTCAATAAAATCAATTTTAGATCCTAAATTAGCTGACGCATATTTTTTTAATTGATAATTTAACCAGAAGCCATTCAGAATGTAATTCAAATTATTATAAATTTTCATTTATATGTATTTTACGATTTACGAAGGTGGAAATTTGGAAAGCTGTGGAAGATGGGGTTCTTCTCTTTGAAAAGGTCCCCTAAAAAGCATTAGTAAGTCTAAAAAAAAGGGGTTTTATTGCATCAGTGTGTTATTGTTGGCGTGTGTGTGTGCTACAGAAAGTAAAAAAAATGTTTTCTAAAAAAACAAGAGATACAAGTGCCTTCTCTAGCAGGACAATTACAAGAAGAGGTTTGGTTTATTGGCGCTCATAAAGACCTTTTTTTTTTAAGGGTTGCTTTTAGAGGATGGGGGGTCGATCAGTAAGCGGAAGCTTAGAAAAGCTTTCTGAAAGGGCCTGTGAAGAAACCGTGCTTGAATGGCCCTAAGACCGTGACCCAGAGGGACACAAGGGTGTCCGGGCCCATATATCTTAAAATGGGGGCCATTGTTTCTGGAAGAGTGGGAAGATACCCTTTTAGGATGCTGTAAAAAAATAACATTTCATCTACCTGAAATGTCAAAGATATTTTTCATGAACACCCTGGTTGTGCATCCTCACTTGAATAAGATCTAATACTGGGAAGTTCAAACAAAATCAAAAGATGAAGAAAGGATTCATCAGCTTTTCAGGCTATCCTTATTTCTTTCTAATATAAACTACCCGAAAAAAAAAGGTAAAATCACTTTCAAATTTTCTATTTGATGATTAATTGTACTAATTGTGTCAGTGCTTAGTTTTTTCTTATCTTAATTTATTGGGGGAAATCAATGAATCTTTTTTTGCTCCTTTGGGCTATATATACCTTATTATTATATACCTTATATATATATAAGGTATATAATATATATTAATAATATATATTATTATTATTATTGCCTCTGCAATGATGTTTCAAGATTTGGCCTTCTCATTGATGAAAACCTTGTCAGACCCCACACCTGTCTAGTGGGATTCTCTGCCTTCGTCTTGCTAAAACTAGCACCTCCTTAGGAGAGATCTCTGATTCACTGCCTCTCTCCGGTTCACACTCGCCTTTGAGATCCGGACGGTTTTCGCCTACCCTTAGGGTGTGAATTCTTTGTCATTCCAAGACCACATAAACTATCTATAATAACCACCCTGTACCTCTTCACCTGAACAGTAAGACACATCACCGAGCAATCGTCCAGGTCAACCCTAACTTCGTCCTAGGGCTAGGGTAACTAGGCCCCCTCGTGAAGACCCGACAATGTATGTTACAACAAGCATCTATAACGCTCTTTATTTCTATTGGGTGAGTACTTGAGTCATGTCCCCGACAGGTCGTCGTTCACTTCGTTAGTGATATAATTGCTGAGTAGTTTTCTTCACTAGTAACACCCTTCAAGTGCACCTTTCAGGTTTCAAGGGATACCATAAGGACAATTCTTCTATCGCCGCTACTACACACTTTTAATGCTCTAATCCAGGAAACGATGCTAAAATAAAACTAGTGTTATTTAAACTACGGTACAAATGAAAAACTGAATGTTCGTTTACAAATGTAATTTTTGTAAAGTTTAATTATCTCTCGATACGGTCTTAATACCTAACCCTTACGTATTACTCAAACGGAGTGAACAGATCTTGTGATAATAGATTTAATATCAATACGGAACAATCCATAGAGATAACGACAAATCATATAGCCTATGGCAGGTAGGGAATAAACGGGTAAAATCAATAAGGGTACGACTCAATACAAGAGGACTTCCAGGAGGAAGGGAGGAAAAGGGGGAAGTCTGGAGAGGATTTTTTATTTCTAAACCCCTTTATTAATAAAATGTTTAACAATTCACAATGCAATTACAAAGTTCTATTTAAAACTGTCTCCTCTTACTGCGATGCGCTGATGCATTCGAAGGAGGTTGGGTTACATAACAATATCAGGTTGACGTTAAAATTGCATTGCAATGTATAAATACTAGGTGATGGGGCTCACCTTACAGTGGTCAGAGGTACTTCATTCGAGCAGCGGAGCAACAGTGAGCTTCACGAGATCTTTGATCTGCCTACGGTGGATGAGTTCATTCAACGTAGACATATCAAATTTAATGACTCCCTGCAATACTTGACAAACCAGGTGTTTAACACTATAACCCCCGCTCCGTTCCCCCATCGATGGCAGGACGCTGCCGCGGCTGGAACGCTTTAGTCTTAGGTTCTAGGTTTAGGTTTTAGTGTTAGTGTTTTCCACGGTCGCAAGCTGAAGGTGAGCCTCATCACCTCATCTGCGAATGCAGCACGATGAGACAGCTGTAATTTCAAATTTATTTATTTATTTTTGTCATTGTATATATATTATAAATAAAGAGGTTTTGAAAAAAAAAAAAAAATTACCTTCAGTTTACAAATGCAGTCTGGAGAGGACCAACGTTACCCCTGCTAGATCCCACTTACCGCAATCTATTGATCGATTTATGTGTACTATCGATTGTATACCGAATATTATTGACACAATCGATCGATGGTTTCAAGCACGCACTTCTTAACAGGCCCCTCTCCTTCTCTCCAATCATGCGTTGGAAAACACTTACATAGATATAAATATTCTGTATTTTTGTTTCTATATTTTAACATTTGATGTGACTTTAATTTTTCTTTACTCTCTCGAGAGGTTAAATAACGCCGACCTGCACCCGTTGCTTGGTGAGCCGTCGGTGGGTGAGTTTTCCCACCGGAGACACATCAAGTTTTTTGACTCGTTGCAGCATCTCACAAACCCAGTGTTTAACACTATGACCCCACCACCCTTCCCACATCGATGGCAACAGACTGTCAGGGAAAATTAGGTTAAGATTTAGTTTAAGTTTTTATTGTTAGATGTAAGTTAGTTTTAAGTCTTTGATAAATAAAGTGAGCCCCATCGCTTTTTAATAATGTACATCATTATGCATGTATACAATGCAGGTCACTATTTTGTGAACTAGAATTTGTATGAAATTGCCAAGCTACAAAAAGTACAATGCAGCAATTGTGAATATATTCGTTTCTAGAATCTATATTTTGTAACAAGAGGATATGTTTTTTTTTTTTTTTTTTTTTTTTTTTTTTTTTTTTAAATTGCAAAACTTTAAACAAAATACAATGTACCAAAGAAAAATAACAAAATAATAATCGACTTACAATTTTCTCCTCTTCCTGCATTTAAATGCATTTGGAGGAGTGCATAATACAATAAATGTTTTTTGATGTTGTTAATAGTACTCAGTCCAAGAGGATATGAAACAAAAAAAAAAAAAAAAATTAAGTTTTCATTGTTTTTTTTAGTTAAACCCATATATGGAACTACTGCCTCCTAAACCTCTTAACCTACCTATGATTGCAATCTGGAATTTTATCCCATAGGTTGCATTTTAATATTTCGAAAACTTTTTTTGTATGTAGACCCAAAAAAATATGAAAATATATGCATTATCAAAAATATGCAAAATTAAATTTGGTCTAGTTGGATCCAAGTACAGTCAATCATAAAAATATTGGTCAAATGTTTAAAAAAAAACACAAAAACTTGATATGAGTTCTCATCTGGGCAAGTAATATAAACGTTTTGGAAAAACTTTGACAGGTTTCATAATAAAGCTTAACATAAACTAAAGAAAAAAAAACAAAAATCAGACGCTAGGGACTGATCTGAAATAGACCTGTCACCTAAGCCAACAGCGGATTTGTTTTAGTATCAATTGGTAAATTTAATTATATTAATAAATTTAATAAATCAATCAATTGGTTGAAAATAATAAATGGTTATTAGAGTTTGTCGTTAGTAAGGACCAAACAAAAGTAAATACTAAGTACTAGTACTACAAAAGTACTAGTATTTGAAAATATCTCAAAGATATTTAAGCTGTAATATGAAAACTTAGTCACTTACTTGATCGTCTACTCATAAGCATGTTCATTTTTAATATATCAAGTACCTTTATTTAATAGGACTTAAAAGCTAAGCCAGATGATGTTCCATCCATGTATAGAGGCACAACCTGTGTGGATGGCTCAACTTGTCCACGCCTTTTCTAAACCCAAGAATTTAAATAGAATTTTTATTGATTAAAACTTTTTTTTTTTTTCATTCTTAGACTGGTGATTTCATATTGAAACTTTCTCTAGGAAATAAGAAGTAATCTAACAAATGAATACAAAAATAATGAAATTTTGGTATAATTTAAGTTATTTTTTAATAAAGTGCAACGTATTTATGTAAATTCAATCATTTAGAACCTACCTTTACTATTTTTAGAGAGAGCAGTGCTGTTTCACTTAAATCAACCCTTACTCTATATACAGATCATATTCATACATCAACATGTCTGTACATAAATATGTATATACAATACGAAGGTAATGCTGCAGTGTGAAATGGTGTTTTGACATCTTCAAAAACTTTAACGTGTAATCTGTTGCATTAAGTCGATAATACACAGTTGTAAGTAAAGAAAAAGTAAGTGATTTAAATACATTAATTTGTTTTAATATGGAAGAATACCATTGAAAATTAACTCCAGTCATAAAATATTTTTTTTAACTTAAGTTACCGACGATGTAGGTAGATGGTTCTCAACTAATTTATACCATTGCTCATGCCCTTTATATATAGTTTTTATTTACCGTTAATTCTCCTTATTAATTCAAGTTGTTATTAAGTAAGTGGATAAAATAAAACATATAGGATTTAATTTTGATACATTTTCAAAATATTTGTTCTTTTTATAAGCACATACGAATCAAATGTATAAATGATCATTAATATAAGGTTCACAGCCGAGAGGTTCTCGAGATAAATTAAAGATAATTAGTGTGATAGGATCTGAGAGTACTAAGAGCCACCCTACTCTACTGTCTACCGGTCAGGCTAACTACCTCTTAGCGTGAAGGACAAGGGTCTTCCAGTCCAGCCGCCGGAAGTCCATTAATTAGTTTTAATTGCTTCTGCAGTAGAACGAGGTTCTATCAAAACTTATTTATACTCTACCTGTATGAAATCCTTACGGAGTATCGTTCGCCAAACACTCGTGGGGGTGGTCCATCTTAAGATCTTCATCACTCTTTTCTTAGCCTGAAGGCTGCGGTGGTCTGTTACACCTTACGCATCTCATATACAAATCATGTTTTATTCTCTAGAATAGCTCATCATCATTGACGAGCTGAACACTGGTATTCCTGCATTGAAGCACTTAAATCTTACACAGAACAAAATTATTCGATTTCCACCTTTGCATTTAATACTTTTTTTCAGTAAAGACTTAAACGGCAACGATCTCCCTCCTACTAGTTCAAAAACTAAACTTCAGAATCTAACACAAAAATACATTTTGGGAACAAAATTGGCAAATCCTTGCAAAGAAAATATATTTTCTTTTGTGTACATTCTAAAATATTTATTGGAGTGCTCACCCTACCAACGATTTAAACGGACCTTCTAGAATATTGAAGGGTACTTGAATACTGAAAATAGCATATCCCTACAAAGGGTATTGGTATTATTATTTAGTTGTTGAAAAAGTTTAAAATCATTGCGAAAAAACTACAATCTGCCTTATTGGGCAATAGTAATTGTGTTCAATGTTCTCATTCATACCATATTTATAACTTTCATTCACTCCCTATTTCATACAGTATTTACAAACAGCCGAGAAACCCCCCTTAACCACATGGTTGTCACCTTCCTTGCATGCGAAAGAGGAAGCGGAGTCTTTTGAAGTCCCCATCGATACTCCGTCAGCAGCGTCACTCGGTACGAGCCAGTGGAGGTCGACCATGAGCCATTGCCAGGACTCCCACTGTCACGTATTTATAGCAGGTCACGAGGCCACTGCCGTTTCAGTCTCCGAGGAGGTTTATAGGGATGAGTGGTGCAGTGTAATGACTGTGCCCAGAGATAAGGATGGTTGGATAGGTTACTATGGAGCTTCATGAGATTGGAAGGTATGAGTACAGGTTGCAGGGGACTATTGTTCTCAGGACTTGATGTTGGACCTTTTTTTGCTGTCCCCCGTAGCTCTATTCCGAATGTCCAGATTGGTTTTAGTATAACTTTGCAAATTAGTAAATTAGTCTGTACAGTTGTCCAAAACGTCTGTTTAGCTCTTGTCTTTTTAGCCTCGTATGTGGGTTCCAGGTCAGCCTTTTGTCGAGATGGAAGCCTAAATACCGTACTGTCTCGTATTTTAGAGTAACAGTAGTATTTAACACAAACTGCTAATATTTTTTTTGTGTTTGTTGAGTTTTGCTAATTTTTTTAATTCTATAAGTTTTTGTGGAGATCTGTATGGATTTCCGATCAAATCTTATCCTTCACTAGCATCATTTCAGTATAAGTGCAACATTAGCGATTGTAAAAACGATCGATGGCTTTTTCCTCCATAATCCAAAAATATGGGTAGTGCCAATCCCGTTCCGTCAGCTTCCAAACTTCACCAAGCCACAGCTTGGAACTGAATGTTTTAATTTCCAGCTGTGATTAAAGACACATTAGAGATTGTAGCTCATAAAATAAATTGTAAAAGTTAGAAAAAGAGACGATTGTAAATAATGAGACAGCCGTGGATAGACTCCAGTGGCCTCCAGCACAGACGGTGTCTGGACGAGTGTGAGTCAGAGAGAGGGACCTTGAGTAAGTGGGGCTCCTCTGCGGTTCTCCAACCTCGGCTTTTGTTGCCGCGGTAATTGTCTTCCTGCCATCTCGGCATAATGGCGTCGAGTCGGGTGGCTATGGTTACCTCTGGCGGCCCGCTCTCTTTTATTTACAACCATTATATCACCTGAGCCGGCTCTATGGTGTTGTATACATCGGGTGAAAGGTAGGGGCTGCGTATATCGGTTAGAAGGCCTCTGGGGGATAGGGCCCATTATCCAGGGATTAGCCTCTAGTTCGGGGATTGGTTATGGTCAGCAGGTTTCTGTCGATCCCGAAAGGGGATAATTTGATAATTTCGAACAGGTGCGCCACCCTGACTAAATGCACTTCCGTAGCGCCGCTAAATATGAACCGAACTATCCCGTTATGAATTATTTTCGCCTGAAGACTGTACGCAATGTAGCCGATTGGCACAAAGAGGCAGGGCACCTGGACACAGCGTGACTCCCACATTAAGATAATAAAGGTGTATAATGGGAAGTATGGAGAAAAAGTAAAAAGACAGTGCCTCAAATTTATAACCTTTCTCGACGAGTAGCCCTAATCTATTTTTGTAAATTTTAATTTCAGAAATTATTAGCGTGCCCTGATTACGAATATAACAGAAATAACTGAGCATAACAAGATATTTCGAAATAATTAAGAAGTAGCTCAAATGCTCAAAAATCTCTAGCAAATTAAATTCTTAGAGTGGAGGGCAAGTTTAACAAATGCTTAAAACATCTGTTTCTTTAATCTTCTGTTTTGCCAATAACAATTACTCGCTTATAACAGCTATAAATATTTACTTTTGATATATTTTGGTATCATTAAAATTATATTATACCCTAATTCCGGCCAGAGCTGTTAACACCCCTCTTCACCACAAATTCATTTCGAATCAACAATCCTACAAGTAACATAATTTTTTTTTTGTGGATTGAACAAAATGAATGCACAATATTTATATATTGAGTTAAATAAATATGCCTATAGCCTAAATTCTTGAATGAACAAGAAATCATGTCTGTAGTAGAAAACTTTAGGAAGCGGAGTCTTGGGAAGTCCCCCACGTTCCTCCGTCAGTCGCGTCACCGGACACGAGCCAGCAGAGGCTAACCAAGAGCGCGAGAGCCACAGACGCTCAGGGCATGTTTGGAGAAGCAAGTCATTGCCAGGACTCCCACTGTCAAGTATTTATAGCAGGTGACGAGGTTACGGCCGCTTTAGTCTTCAAGGAGGATTATAGGGATGAGGGACGTAGTGTAATGACTTTGGTGGTTGGATAAATATTAGAAAACTTCCCATTCTCAAGTTCTCGTTGAAACTGATCTTGAATCGATGACAGAAGACGTCAAGCAGGATCAGAATGGGTTTTGTATTAAGTTTCTATTCTAGAATTTATATCTGCATCGAGCTAAGAGAGAACATGTTACCATGAGATGAAGTGCACATATCGTAGATCATTCATGCATACATGCATTGTCCAAAGTTCGTCCTGAAATTCTGATGAAAATTTCACTTTAAATCTTCTATTTTCCCAATTCAGGCCCATTATTTCAGAAATATCAAAGTCCCTAGGAAGTCATTAAAGGCATTACTTCTATGCATAATTTAAACTGGTGATATTCCTTCCGGGACTAACTGATGTATCCTTGATAAGGGAGGATAGTCCGTCATGAATATTAATTACTTGGCCCTTCATATTCAGATGTTTGTACTAACTTCCTTCCGCGGTTAACACACTTTCGTAATAAAGTGTAAACATAACGTACCTCTAGGGGCTATAATGGCAGGAAGGGTAGAAGTTCAAAGGTCAACAGCTTATCCGGCCCTTACTTCAGACAAATGGTCGATAACGCCTCACTGTTCCTTCTTGCCTACTTGTTAAGATACCATAACAAAAGTCTCAAACTCATTGCATATATCTTCATCTGGGCCAATATGCGGGTTTCTTACACAAGCGTAAGAAAATGCGAATAATATAAAAGAAAAAAGAATCAATAAATACAAACAATTGCTTTCATAACCCCTAATAAATAATTAATCAGAGATCCATTTAAGGTAGAAATACTCAAATAGAGTAATTGGGTTGTGATGAAAATAAAATAAAGATTGGTGGCATTCTTGACGGACCATGGCACTTCCAGCCGTAGTATTTTGTTCTGTAGTATTTACAGTATTGTGTTGACTTAGTAGTCCAGTGTCATGCAGAAAAGGAGTAAGTCGAAATAAATAACACTGGCAGGCCTACAAGAAAACCTTTTTTTGGTTCCTAGGATTTTAAAACTTATTTTAGCTATATTTGGGGCGCTGAATCTAAATATATATATATTTTTTTAGTTTGGAGTTGTTTTTTTAACGTGCAGTTCCAACTCCATTTTGTCTAGTTTTAGAACTTAATTTAAAAGTTTTAGAAACTATTTAGATAACACATACATGGATTGGTTCCTGTATTCTTCACTCAAGAAGACAATCATGTATTTTGTCTCAAAATTACTGGACTCCTTGAAAAAATGTTCATTTCTGACTATTTTCCTGATGATTAGCACCTATTTGTTGACAGCTCAAAGCAAAGTTTGAAATATGTCCTTCTTCACAATGGGAATAAATATGGTCCAATATCAATGACCAATGGGTGATTTGTGTGGACGTAAAAATGGTAAACTTTTTCCTTTTAAACTAAAAGGAACTTTGTAAATTAGCCACACCAAATATCCTTGCTTCTTGTACCTCTAAGGATAGCAGAGATAAAAGAAAAAAAAACACAAACACGGAAAAAACACACCAATGTGTTAGACAAGGGTGGCCTAAGAGACAAAACATGGACTTTGGGGAAAAGAATGTCATTAACGAACCCTTAGTTGAACGAGAGAAAATCATCCTTCCTCCACTACATATAAAGCTGTGCCTTATGAAGCAGTTTGTAACGGATCTTGATAAGAACGGGTCATGCTTTGCATATATAGACGGAAAAATGGGTCATCTGATGGCTCACAAATAAGACAACTCATCAAGAATCCTGCCTTCGTGATTTCCGAAAAGCCTGGACTTTCGGGAATTGTCTGGGCAAATAAACAGCTGAAAACTATGTTGAACTGGTAGACGAGATGTTTGACAGTTTCAAAAGATCGATGTATTTAACTTAAAATTTCACTATATAATAATATAAATTTGATCTCCTAGGCAAAAAATAATGCCATATATGAACTGAGGGCATCAAATTTATATATCAGCTCCAAATACTCCGGCAACAAAACCCCTGTTGGCCTGTGTTATTTAAGACCACATATGGGATAGCTATTTCTAACTCGAAACTGTTTACTATGTATTCCAAAGAGGGCGTTCAGTGGTTCTAGGATTAGCTGACAGAGGGCAGCGTTGTGGTTCTTTTGTTACCGATCTTACAAAAACATAGAAAAATTAAGAGCTTGGGTAAGATCGAATGGAATGACCCATTTGAGAATAAGACCAACCTGTGGGGGGTGCGATAATAAACCGCTTTTCTGTTTAAATTAGGTAGTAGAAGCCAATTATGTGTTTTCATGTAATTTCTCTTGCTTTACTTCTCGGAGTCGTTCAAGAAGTGCCGTTATTTGTCGAGCAGTTCGAAGATGTGATGAGCAGATGACATAGCGGTGTACAGTAGCAGCATGAGCGCCAAGGTAGCTCTTAGACAGACTGAAGTAGTCTGTAACCAGATCAGTGAGAGATTGGGGAGACTCAATATCTCTGTAAACGCGGGTAAGACTGACTGCATAATTTTCTCTTTCCAAAAGGGTAAGAGTAAGTTACATAGTAGGAACGGAGGAAAATTCACCAGCCAACGACCTAGTATATCTGGGAATTAAAATGGACATACACCTCCGTTTTAGTAACCATTTTACGAAGAAGTTGAAGCATACTTGCACAAAGTCTTACCGGCTTACGCATTTATTGACTTCCCCCAATCTATCACTGCGTCTCAAGCTATTGATATACAAGAGCATACTCAGGCCTGCTCTGCTGTATGGTGCATCGCTTTTTCGTTACCTGACGTATACGACAGCTAGGCGACTCCAACAATTCCAAAACGGTATACTGATGAAAGTGGTCAGAGGTACTTCATTCGAGCAGCGGAGCAACAGTGAGCTTCACGAGATCTTTGAGCTGCCTACGGTGGATGAATTCATCCAACGTAGACTTATCAAGTTTTTCGACTCCTTGCAATACTTGACAAACCCGGTGTTTAACTCGATAACCCCCGCTCCGTTCCCCCATCGATGGCAGGACGCTGTCGCTGCTGGAACGCTTTAGTCTTAGGTTCTAGGTTTAGGTTTTAGTTTGTAAGTTTTTCTCCCACATTTTCAAATTGAAGGTGAGCCCCATCACCTAGCATTATATTCATTTCATTGTATTTTTAACCACAACCTGTATTGTTAAGTAACCCAACCTCCTTCAAATGCATCTTCGCATAGCAGAATGAGGAGAAAAATTTGTCAATTCTTTGTTTATATTGTTCATGTTTTTACACGTTGTATAAAAATGAAAGGGGTTACGAAAATAACAACAAATGATGAGCAGTTGATGTGTATTTTAGCACTTGTCGCTGCTGGTGGGTAATCACTGCAGGTTCTTGTCCGGTGGCAAACCTCATTCCGTTGTTGTCCCCAGTCGTTATTTGCTACTGTCCGCTTCTGTGTAGATATGAGACTTGGATAATTTGCGTTATAATCAGTTGTTGTGTCTTATATCCCTTCATACAATTAGGTGGATCAATATATTATTCATAAATCACCTTTATTTATTAACCACATGTATCCTATGAGGTCTGCAGCGGGGGGGATTGAGTTCGTAATGGGCCCCTCTCTCTTTCAAAAGCCGCCTTGTACTCATTCATATGACTGTATGAATTCAGTAGCATTTTTTCTACTTGATTTGAGCGGTGCTACGGAACTCCATGCACACACAAGCATCTGGAGATTAAGGATTAAGTGGGCTTGGCTGGCACGCGTTTTGTGTAAGGTGTTTTCATTAGCAATCTGCCAGATTGGTTACAGAAGATGTTTCTGTTTACATACTTACGCATATGCTAATGTGCTTGCATGTACTACCCGATAATAGGGTCGTTCACCTCGAAAGCTCTTTATATACAGGGGCTTGTTAACATTCCGGGATGCTACCACTGTGCAAGGTGTTGGTTTAGAAACATTTGTATTACTTTCCATTGACATGTTACACTTATTTAAATCGAATCATTTATTAACTGTTATCTACTTAATATAACTTCGAATCACCAAATTGTGATAACAATTAAAATAAAACTCTATCGACGAGGATGGGATTCGAACCCACGCGTGCAGAGCACATTGGATTAGCAGTCCAACGCCTTAACCACTCGGCCACCTCGTCCGTTGGAAGAGTTAACTATCGTGTTATTACGCGCCCTACTCCATGTACAACAGTGAGTGAGTGTTTCTTAATATTATTATTCACGAACTACGAACAAATCCCATACAAAATAAAACTAATACAAAGCAATCGATTCCATCATAACTAGATGTCAATAGTTACTACCACAAATTCTACAATAATATAACTGAAACCAAACATCTACTCTGAAATAATAGTTTATTTTCCGTTTAAACATTATGTATGTTGGATAGGCAACAAGCTGGTGCAACTACATATCATTGTCACACTAAAAACTACACACATACAGTCGAACAATTGTTCACATGCTCAAAATACATCAAAGAACGGAAGCGTAACTACAGAAAAACTTCAACCCATTTACTCAAGCAACAAACACAAGACTTACAAACCGTACAGCAAACGCCAATAACCACCTGTCGCGACTCCATAAAATATTTTCATCTTATCCTTTAAACAGTTCAATGCCAATTCAACAAAATTATATAATCAATTTATTTTCGAGAATAATTTAAAAAAGAACGCAAGCCCCGAAGAGATTCGAGAACTTTAATTATCATTCAATCAAAACATACTCGTTCCATAAATACATAATTTATTATTATTTATTAAATACATATTTAAAAGAGTAATTAAAGTCAAAAAGAAAAAGTAGTTACAAGGGTAGGATTCAACCCGAAGCGTGCCGAGCACATTGAACTAGCAGACCAACGCCTTGACGCTATGGATATGACTTGTAGTAATTGTTTTTGAATTATATCCCATAATTGTTATTATAGTGCCAATCGGAGCAGCCAGGAGTGTGATGCTCCAAGTTCCACCTCCACGTTCCAAGATTTTTTTAATAAACCTCAAAGCGTCGAACCAGGTATTAAAAAAATAATAAACAAAAAATAAAAGGTTTCGAATGACAGATAATTTTTTCACCTGACTGAGGGGAGTTGCAGCTGATAAGAACTGATAAGATATCCGGTTATTCAAATACACAGAATAGATGAATAGATAAGTATTAAATAGTTACACAACGCGGAGACTGGTTGGAACCGGTCACACGGAACGATACAAGTCATTTCGTGACAGTGAGCCGAGAAACACGGAAATATTTCCCTCAGTAGATTTGACGAAATGGTTTGATGTACGTTACAGATGCGTCCATTTCACTGACGATAAATTGTACATATAGAGCGACATACAGACAGACAACATTACTTCTCTGAACGGAGATAGGATCATGTTTTTACCTATTAGTCGGACATGAATCAAACTTTTAAAAGATGATACATAATTATACAAATAATGGCAGGGTCAGGACCCACCCGTAATTGACAACAGATCGGGGGGTGCTCTAAAAATTGAGACCTTCATGAGTAGAAGGCTTTGCCGATTTGAACTCTCTTTATAATAACAGAAAGATGACAGTGCGACTCCTGGCAATGGCCAGTTTCTCCAATCATGTCCTGAGCGTATGTGGCTCTCGCGCTCTTCGTCAGCCTCCACTGGCTCGTATCCGGTGACGCGACTGATGGAGAATCGTGGAGGGCTTCCTGAGACTCCGCTTCCTCTTTCACATGCAAGGGAGGTGACAACCATGTGGATTTGGCAGGTCTCTGGGCTGTTTCTAAATACTTTATGAATGAGCGCGTGAATGAAAACATTTATTACAATTACTTATTGCCCATTGAAGCAGGTTGTAATTTTATCGTAATAAAGTTGCTTTGATCAGTATTTGGATTAAATGATGTTGATATAATAATATAATATAATAATGATGTAATAACGGATGTAATGAGTTTTAAGGGGGAAAAAGTTTTATAAAGGTTGGATCCGATTGGTCCGTTTAGAAAGTCGCATATGAATTATTTAGTCTTGCTATTTCCAACAATTGAGATTCTTAAACATCCATGACTTCGTCAATCTCTCTAGAGTATGATCGTTGCTGGATCTCTTCAAGTCCTAAAATAATATTAGGGTCTTCAGGACCGGGTATCTACTGTGTATACCTACTGAAATACGAACTAAGGAGCAAAATGGTATGAAGGAACTTAAAAGATACGATAGAGCTTGGTTTAGTTTGATGGAATATGTGTGCTGAAACATCGATGTTGCAACGATGGTATCGATTTTCAAGTAGTAATGCCTTCAGGGAAACGACTCAAAGTTTCCCAGAGGTATTGGAAGGGACCGGGAGCAGACCCATTGTCTTAATCGCCTTGGAAGAAACTAATAAAGGAGGACTGAGAGAAGTTATATCCTCCTTGTTAGCCTGTACATCTGTTCTTGCTGCCAATTGTCGACTGGGGGGGGGGGGGACTTCTTGCCAACTTCTTGACAAGGAAGGGTAGCAGAAGCAGGGATTTCCCCTTGTCGAGGAAGTGTGCTATTCATTATACCCACAGAAGCCGCTGAACTGAGGAAACAATTCATCTAAAAGTTACCATTCTAGATTGTAGTATGTTAATAAATCCATAACATTTAGACGGGACTAATAATAAAGCTTAGAAATCATTATATTTTTAGGCTTGATAATATTGTAGAATCGGAATTATTAGAGTGACACTGTCATACTCAAATGACACGTACATTAAACTCCGAACCATCAATTCAGTTCAATTGAAATCTTCTTGGACCATTTAAACGAGTAACATTGTTTTAAATTTGATATTATCTAAACTGTTAAAATCCTCCGCTAGATACAGAAAAGAATCACATTTTTGTATCACCGAAGCAGCTCAAGGCGATTCTTCAGGTCAGGGAAACCGAGCACCAGGGCACGACGGGATACAGACAGTGCTGCTCAAACAAATGCCGAGGAGAGGGATAGTACAACTAGCAAACTTATACAACTCTTGTATAAGATTGCGGTACTTTCCTGAAAAATGGAAACAAGCCACCTTGTTTCCATTACTCAGGCCAGCCAAGAGCGGAGCTCACCCAGACCACTCACTACCGCAAATGGGGAAAATGTTAGAGAAAATTCTGTTAAATTATCTCAGAAATTACTGTGCCAAAAATGACGTCATTTCGCCAGAACAGACTGGATTTCAATTCAGTTTGAGCACAGAGCATCCCCTTCTCAAGCTACAGTCAGAAGCTAGCCATAATTTGAATAGAAACATAGCCACGGCTATGATTTCAGTATACTGCCAAGGAAAATATCTACCTTATAGGAATGACCAGAAACGGGTGAAATCTTTACGTTTAATGTGTGAAATTGTGAGTTGAACGTTTTCCTAGTATCCCTCCTAGCCACAGAAGATGTAATTCAATATTCTGTGCTCCTAACCCTGTTCTGAACCAAGTCTAGGCGAGGCCGCCTCCTCCCGAGGGTCTATCAGCATTCCCGGATGGTTCTTCTGTGGGTGCATTAGCATTTTACGACCTCCGCTGCCCGGTGCGTGGTACACACCTATCCTTAAAACAGGTCCTGCACCGGCGGCCAGAAGACTAGAAGACTTTCGTAACGCCCGACCATTAAATGAAGTGGGACCGGTTGTTGGGATCAGATGAAGGGCTAAATCATTCTAGACCTTGGGTCTTCTCTCCTTGGCTATTATAGATATATCTAGCTTGTATCTAGTCATCAAGAAAGGGTATTTATTCGCTGTTGTGGTTAGGGTATTAGCTCTGACAAAAAGGTCTAAGGTTTACATACAGGTGCAATGGTGAGTTCTCCTGCACTTAAATCGCCATAGTAGGATTGATACTAAAAACTACTTTAGCGTTTGTTTTATATAAAAAAAACATAGTGTTAACAATTACAATAGTGGTCTTATACTTAAATTAAATGTCGATTCATGTTTCATGTTGGTTCCTTGAACAATGCAACACAAATCAACCATTTTAGCATCAACTCTACTCTTAAATAAGAGAAAATTCATTGATTAATTAAGTACCTTATTATACTAAAAACCTAGCTGATCCATGGTTACGGCCCTTCCACTTTTTTATGTAGAAAACGCTGAAGTTTCTTGAAAAACTAAACAGAAATTTAGATCTTATATTACTTCTGAGATATGAGTTGGCAAACAGTTGTATAGAAGAGGGTTAGTAGCACAGAATATTGAATTACATGTTCTGTGGTTAGGAGGGACAGTAGATGTCCTAAATAGAGACCACATATGTGGGCATAACATGTAGAAAACAAAAAAGTAGATTGCAGGAACACATTAGACGTAGAGATAGCCAATTTTACTCACATATGCCTATTTCTAATCTGAGAAACAGACCATAGAAACGGGATTGTTCTGGTTTAATTTTGTCGATTCATAATTCCGAAGCAACACATAACTAGCAATAATTTTGGTATTTCGAGTTTTTTTTTGGAATATACCTTTTCAAATTTTAGGTTCATTGGCTTACTCTGTCTACAGCTAACAAAACAAATGTTATTGCTAACAAATACAGACAGACAGATTGACGAAGGGAAATGTACACAGTTGAAAAGTAAACTGTTTTTTTGATGAGAGGATGGTCCTTTAAAAACCATATGTAATAAGAGCATGTGAAGTATAGGCACTTACATTGGATATCGTTATAGAAACAAACCGCCATGTGAAACATTATTAAATGCCTGTCTGTAATAATCTGTAAAAAATAATAATAGTAATTTTATAAATATACATATGTCGGGTGGTCACGAGGGGGGTGCCTGGTTACCCTAGCCCAGGTGACAAGTGAGGGTTGTTTGAGTTTATAACCTGGACAAACGTTTCATGACGGCGTTACTATCTGACTCCATTTTTTGATAGGTATGTGCCCCGACAGTGCACTATGTTCAGGAGAAGAGGCATAGGGTAGGTGGTGTAGGTAGTTTTTGTGGTCTTGGAATGAGCACGAATTCACACTCGGTATCTGAGGGTAGGCGAAATCCGTCCGGACCCCAAAGGCGAGTGTGAACCGGAGAGAGCCAGACTGAATTGTCACGGGAGACACTGCTTGGTAAGTTTTCAGGGCCACGACAACCGTTGTCCACTAGGGAGAGGTCTCTCCCAAGGAGGTGCTAGATTTAGCGAGACGAAGGCAGAGATTCCCACTAGGAAGGTGTGGGGTCTGACAACGCCTGACTAAAACGTAGCGAGGTGAGAAGAGAAGAGATGCAGAGGTTTTCCATAAAGAAGCAGTCAAGTTTCAGAGTTTCAAGCTGGAGCCACGGGCCGGTAGTTGACAGGAGAATGATTTACAGGGGCCAAACCACCACCCTAAATACCCAGCTAGCCTTGCCCTTAGCCAATAAGCATCCCCATTGTTGTGGCCAATGATGTGGCTTTCCTTTGTTCCCTGACAGAGCCTGGAAGGGTCGTCGGCGGTTTGGGCCTTATACCTGACTACAGCTGGTGTCCCAGCTCATATAACTAATTGGCCCTGGCAACCATGTCTTATTGTTTAACATATTTATAATGATTTATATTTGGGTAATGTTATTTACATTTGTTTACAATATATATATACAATAGAGTATAGGGTGATTTCTCTTATGTAGTTAGCGGTCACTACATACGTATAAAGTTTTAGAAATAAATAACACCATATGTGACCCTCAATAAAACACTGTTCAAAAATCAAGTAAACCATTTATTGTCAAAAATATGTTTAAAAAAATGAAAAGTATATGAATAGTACAACGTTAAGTAATTATATTAACAAAATACATTTCCAATTTATTCATTCATTCATAATGTTCATAGATTCATTCATAGATAATGAGTCTTTTATTTATTATGAAATGCTGTCATGTGATCATTTCTGGGGTTTTATATTCATCAATGTTTTTGTTCTGTTATTTTAAATGATTTTCACTGGCTTGGACTCAATAATTCACTTTGGTTGTTTTTGTACATTAATATTAATTGTAATCATTAGCCAGTAAAAGATTTTGTTTGTTTGCGGCACAAAGGAGTTTCTAACAGAAATATTTACTAATTGTGAGAAGAGAAAAGAGTTGTGTTTCATTACAACTCATTTAATTCTTTAAGTGCTTGAAAGCTAACGAAAGCAGGTAGTTAAAAGGCCGACTGCTATGGCAGGAAAAACTTGAAGATAAATACGGCTGTTTATTCGGATTCGTGGACAGCCTAATGAGGACACGCCCGGCCATTTACTCGAGATAGTGCCTTGCCTTAATTCTTGTCCCCTGACCACATCACCTCTCCTAGTTTGACAAGAAAAAATACATCTTTAGCCAGTTATAGGCACGGCTTTTCATCTGCCTCGTCGATTAGAATCAGTCACTTTTTGATTGGCTGCACTTGTAATGACCCGCCCAATCTGACATGAGGTTATGCTAAGGAGTGACGGCGTCATTAGAGGCTAAGGCCGATAGAGGCAATTAAAACAGTAATTAATAGCTAGGTGGCACTGCAGTTGATCAACAGCTTACGGTGACTCGGAATGTAACTTTCCTCCCACGTCCACACTCACATGTGCCCGGTTAAGGGGAGAGACAGTTGACCAACTCCTTAACAGTCCACCGTAATGAGTCATTTAGCCCGGCCAGGCTTTCATCCTTCATTACGTACAGATGCCTTTTCTAAATCTATAAATACAAAATGGCCTGCTTATCCCGGGGGACGTTAGGAATCCAAGTATACGGATTTCTAAGCACTGGCGGTTGTCTGTACACAGAAGTGTGCTGTATGGAATGTCTTTATCGCAGAAAAATGTTCCCAGTCTCTGTTAATTTTTAGTTCTCCTGAGAACAATAGTCAATGTCCCTTATCAAGACGGGAACAAATCCCTTCATAACGATCTTAATATACCTTACATTCTAGAACTCATCCCTTCCAAGTTCATGAAATTCAATAGTAACCTATCCAACCACCCTGATCCCCTAGCACAGTCTTTACACTACGTCACTCATCCCTATAATCCTCCTCGGTGACTAAAATGGCAGTAGCCCCGTGACCTGCTATAAATACGTGACAGTGGGAGTCATGGCAATGGCCAGTTTCTCCAATCATTTTCTTGAGCGTATGTGGCTCTTGCGCTCTTGGCCAGCCTCCACTGGCTCTTATCCAGAGACGCGGCTGACGGAGAAGCGTTGGGGACCTCCCTATACTCTATTTCCTCTTTCCCATGCGAGGGAGATGACAACCATGTGAATTTGGGAGATCTCTGGTCTGTTTGTAAATACTGTATAAATGAGCGAAAGAATGAAAATTGTTAATATGGTATGAATGAAAACATTTATCACAATTACTTACTGCCAAATGAGGCAGATTGTAATTTTATCATAATAAATTGTTTGATAAGATGATCTCCAACTTTATCATCAATTTAAAATCATTAATTTCTCAGAAAAAGCGCCTGAATTCATTGGATATATATATGACTAACTAAAATGCTTTTTAAACGATATTTTCGTGCCAGATTGATACATATATAACTTTGAGGATACGCTTCTCATTTCTGCAATGAACGCTAACTGAATCAATGTCAGGTGTTTAACATCATTTAAGTCTTAAATAAAAAGCCACCAACCATTCAAGATACAAGATACAAGTAGTGCCCCGTGGATATGGGAAGGTATGCGGACCTGGGCTGGCTGCGTGCAAGGTACCGTGGAGAAAGAGGTGAGACGAGACGCCATAAATTGACTTAACCACAATGCAATCATCCAGGCATCCACTGCATCTAACTCTGTCAGGGTTTTTTGTTGCAGAACGGTACTGCCAACTGCACACGCTGCGGCGAGAATTTCACTACTTCTGCACTACACTCCCTGGATCCAGATGAACTGGAGAATTATTCGGCACAACGTAGGCCTTAAGGACTTGATAGGTTCGGTTTTTTCACTACAACGGCCAATACGACTAGTCACGGGATTTCAGTGTAAACCCGGGGTTTCAATGTAAAAATAGGACGGCAGCTTGAAATGGCCAGGGTCCCTTAGGGAAAAATGGGGAAAAAAAAGGGACTACTGAATTGGTTTTTTTTTTTCTTTTTTTTTTTAAATTTCACAACCTTTTTTTATTGATATACAAGGAACAAAAAAATAAATAATTTTTGATTTACATATTTCTCCTTGTTCTGCATACACAGATGCATTCGAAGGAGGGCATAGCATAGATATAATACGTTTCAGTTTGATGTTAAAAAGTCAATAACACATACACTACACTCGGTGATGAGGCTCACCTTGAGCTAACAACCGGGAAACTAAAAACTAAAACCTAAACCTAGAACCTAAGACTAAAGCGTTTTAGCCGCGACAGCGTCTTGCTATCGGAACGGAGCGGAGGTTATCGCGTTAAACACCGGGTTTGTCAAGTACTGTAGCGAGTCGAAAAATTTGATATGTCTACGTTGAATGAATTCATCCACCGTAGGCAGCTCAAAGATAAGATCTCGTGAGGTTCACTGTTGCTCCGCTGCTCGAATGAAGTACCTCTGACCACTTTCATCAGTAAACCGTTTTGGAATTGTTGGAGTCGCCGCGCTGTCGTATACATCAGATGAAGTAAAAGCGGTGCACCATACAGCAGAGTAGGCCTGAGTATGCTCTTGTAGATCAGTAGCTTCAGACGCAGTGATAGATTGGGGGAAGTTAATAAATGCGTAAGCCGGTAAGACTTCGTGCATGTCCGAATTGGGAAGACTCGATCGGCCCTAAAACTTTGCAGAGGGCAAGGGTTGGCCGGGAAGAAGCCGACATCATCAACGTGGTCTTTCTTTATCCCTTACCATCAATCCATAAATATGGAGTCAGACAGATGACTGGGGTAGATGAAGGTACAAGCATTTTAATACCCCCCCCCCCAACACACACAAACACCCTAGAAACAAAGGAGAAGCTGTAATTTCTATCTCCTTTCTTTTGTTTTTAGGTTTATTAAATCAGGCGAAATTAAATTTTACTAACATACCAATTTAAATTATTAGATTTCTTTAGACCGCTCTCCACCAAAAATTGTTTTTTAATCAATAAATTATATTTCAATGTTCCTAACGCATGATAGCTTTCCAAACACATACCATTTACCTCACTCAATGCATAGTGATCCCTTCACCCGGGAGGCATTATGACATACCGGTAGATTGGAGTGTGGTGCTACGGACACAACTTACTGCTAAGTAACTTCTCATGTTTATCTGTGTTGTTAGTCACACAAGGTGGGACCATACACTTGCGTTATGTGTCAGGGGTCAACTTGACAGCACATAAAACTACCTCATTAAATTAGACACATCGTAAGTACATACTATTCTGTATTATATGCTCCTTGTATCTGTGAATGATCGGGTCCATTCACCTCGTAACTTTTTAAGTCAAGGCTTGTTTACATTCCGCAATGTCTGGTTCTTTCTAGTTCCGGTTGGTTTACATTCATGAGTCTGTTTTCCAAAGTAATTGAGAAATGATATTTATAGTCACTGACTGATTAACTGTCCATCATTATACTGTCGGCTCATTCAACTGAAGGACAAAATAAATCTTTCGACGAGGATGGGATTCGAACCCACGCGTGCAGAGCACATTGGATTAGCAGTCCAACGCCTTAACCACTCGGCCACCTCGTCTGATTGTGTCAAGTGTTCTCACGATGATAACGCGCATCACTCTAAGCATATAATAATGGCGAATAATTGACTGTTG
This sequence comes from Acanthosoma haemorrhoidale, assembly GCA_930367205.1. NCBI lineage: Eukaryota > Metazoa > Arthropoda > Insecta > Hemiptera > Acanthosomatidae > Acanthosoma > Acanthosoma haemorrhoidale. The sequence goes on along the minus strand of OV884013.1, from coordinate 16,776,882 downwards.
TGTCGAATGATATTTTTCTTTTACGTTGAAATAAGGATTTTGGCACAACTTGATTTTCATCACCAGATCAAACGCCATGTATCATGAGTTAATATGTAAATATTACTGCTATACAATGCAACATGTGAAACCATTAATTTTACATTTAATTAATAATTACCCAAAACGAGGAAAATCCATTACTCCAAAATATTGCTAACATAGATAAATTACTCAAATAAAAAGCCAGATGCTAACATGTTTTTCAATTATCATCTAGCTTTTATTTATTCATTTATTTTATATTTTTAGTCGTTAGGTGTTTTTATTTACATTTCGGACTAAATTAAAATTTATATATTCTTCAATAAAGGCACTATTCATAATCAAAAGAGGAGATATTAGTTTATTTTTAGAGCATCATATCCTTTGCGTATGATAATTTTTTTCATACAAATATTAGAAATAAATTGATTTGAATCTGATTATGATCAAAGCTCTCCCATCCAGTGCTACAAACTTTCTCAATTTGGGTACTTTATTATGATAAAATTACAATGTGCCTTATTGTTATTGCACAATATTGTGGTAATGTTTTCATTCATACCATATTTACAATTTTCATTCACTCGCTCATTCATACAGTATTTACAAACAGCCCAGAGACCTCCCAAATCCACATGGTTGTCACCTCCCTTGCATGCGAAAGAGGAACCGGACTTTATTTAATGCATGTCACGAGGCCACTGCCGTTTCAGTCTCCGAGGAGGATTATAGGGATGAGTGGCGCAGTGTAATGACTGTGCTAGGGGATTAGGGTGGTTGGATAGGTTTTGATGGAATTTCATGAACTTGGAAGGGATGAGTTCAAGAATGAAGGGTATATTAGGATCGTTTGGGTTTTTTTGCTGACGTAATAAGGTGTATTAACTATTGTTCTCAGGACTCTTGATTGAAAGGATTGGATATGCTTGATGTTAAGACTCTTTCTAAATTTAGAACTCAAAAAATTACTTTTTTGAAATATTAAACATTGATTAATTTTAATTTATTATTATTTTGTATTCATTCAATTAATATAAGTATAAATAAATAATTTCGATACAAACTAGATAGACGTTTTTTCTTAAAACATTCTAATTACTCTAAACAAATAATTTCCCATAACTTTTCGATAATTTCTTCAAATTGAAGTGTGTGAGGCATATGAAGTCGCTGAGCGTAGAAGCTTGGAAATTTGGAAGGCTTAATTTTGAACCTTGCAATCAGTTAATTCAGTTACTTCTAAGTCTAACTTGCTCGTTGCTGCAAGATGTCTTGCCACTCCTTCCTCTAGGCCTACTGATTAGTGAAGGTAACCGGGCCCGTTGTAGCACTTTATCACTCTCAGTGCTACACCTAAATTTTGCAGCAACTCGACTGCGTCTCTCTCACTGTACACTTATATGACGAGGTACGTGTCGGTTTAGTTCCCGGGTTGAACTATTACTCCCAGTACAAATACAAAACATGTCGACGAAGGGTTATGAATTGTCATAAATGTGTTTTTTCTCATTAAACCGGGATGTTGTACTGTCCTGGAATATATAAACTTGCATAGTTCCTAATTGGTTTGACCAAGTTTAGTAACAAAATAGAAAAAGTACGACAGAGGTCTTACCGGCTTTACCGCTTGCTAACTTCACCCAACCTGTCACTTCGTCTCATCGTATAAATGTGTCCTCCGGCCAGCTCTGCTGTACGGTACCGTCCACTATATACTCACTTGACTGACAATACAGCTAATAGTCTTCAACAGTTCCAGAATGGGATCATGCAAAAAGTTGTCAGACATACCTCTCTCGAGAGGTTGAAGAACGCTGACCTGCACCCGTTACTTGGTGTGCCGTCGGTGGATGAGTTCATCCGCCGTAGGCACATCACCTTTGCAACACCAAACAAACCCAGTGTTTAACAATACGACCCCACCACCCTTTCCGCGTCGTTAAGGTTTTAGGTTAAGATTTTGTTTGTTTGATGAAAGTTAGTTTTAAGTGAGCCCCATCACCTTTGAAACATGTATAGACAATGAATGTACATTGTACATTATATTTTTGTAACGATCGCAAATCACAGTGTAAAATTGTTAAAAATTGTATACAATTTTCCAGCCAAGCTACAGGATATATAATACTGACCTATTGTAAATAGATTATTTTGTATATAGGATATACATTAAATTCCATAACTTTTAATTACAATGGGATATCAAGAAAAACAAATGGTTAGAGATCATGAATGTGTGGAATCACAGATGAATTATACAAATTATATCATAGAAAAAAAATACGAATATTTTTTATTCGTAAGGAAGTTGAAGAAGTACATAAAAAACAAATAAAAAAGACAATAGGGAATGTGCCTGAGACTAATGCCATCTGTAAGGCAAGGCCTTGGGAATTGTGCGAGTCAGTCTGGAATATCCCGAGTACTTCCTGCCACATCCTGTCTCATGTAGGGAGGGCCCTTCACTGAATAAATTGAAGTTTTAAATTGTTCTTGTTGGAGAATGAACTTCTCGAGTATATTTGAATAAGAAAAATGTCAGTCAAGTGTAATTATTGCAGAATTAATAGGATGTTTGATGCTCGCCAGCGTCACAATTTTCAAGATAAAGCCTTGTCACTTCATCAAAAACACAGTGACCATAGTCGACATGATATTATGACAAATACAATACATAAATGTATAAAACACAAAATTATTATAATAACCTTCATATTTATGACACCTTTATAATGATGTTATTGTCAAGTAGAATGACGTTGTTGCGTAGTAGAATGATGCTATTGTCAAGTAGAATGACGATGTTGCCTAGTAGAATGATGCTGTTGTCAAGTAGAATGACGTTATTGTCAAATAGAATGATGTTATTGTCAAGTAGAATAACGTTATTTTAAGGTAGAATGATGTTATTGTCAAGTAGAATGACGTTGTTGTAAGGTAGAATGATGTTATTGTCAAGTAGAATGATGTTATTGTACCGATTGAGTGAAGTAGAATTTAATTTACTAAAATCAGGCAAAGTTACGATTTATTGTTAGTTTTGTCATTTTTTCTTACTTTCACTGTTCTTAGGTAGATATCACAGATAACGTACATGGACTAACACGCGTTTTCATCAGGAGATTTGCATTGATCATCAGACGAGGTGGCCGAGTGGTTAAGGCGTTGGACTGCTAATCCAATGTGCTCTGCACGCGTGGGTTCGAATCCCATCCTCGTCGCACTCATTTTTTAATGATGTAAATGTACCCCCTCTAATATATTACAATTAAAATTCATATGTAATAATGAGCTCTAAATTAATTAATGAGATTTATATCAGTAATTGCCATTACCCCATATATAACAGTAATTAATAATTCCTTTATTCATAGCCTAACTTTTCATACGCTAGCTTTTAATTAGTAAATAATAACGTTAATTTTATTGCGTAAATATGTATTCTTATTGTGCTGATAAACACATTGGTCAAATAAACCACGAGTGTTATTTTTCTACACTTTACTCCAATCCATCACCGATTGTAGTACTATATATTATTATTTTATCTAAATATTTCCTGTTTTTGTTCATTTAAATGTGTTATTGGCATTATCTTATAGCGTTTTATACATGTATGTAGTATATTGTGTACAAATATTAACGGTGTCCTTGCATAGCTAACATGCTGTGTAGTTAGTACATCTTTGATTTTGTTTATTTCATATTTCCAAAAATGTATATCTGTTGTAGCTATGTCAACACACATTGAATTAGGAGTCCAACGCCTTAACCACTCGGCCAGCTCATCTCATGTATATACAATGTCCCGTCCTATGTAACATGTACTAATATGTAAATACTACTGACTATGTAATGTAACACGATATTTACTGCCTGTCTATAGACTGCGTGTCACGTTAATAATGGGAGCTATTTGTCGAGTTGTGGCTACCTTTGACGGTTTCATCTGATTTATTTTCGTCTTTATACTATTTATTAATTTAGCCCCTGTATAGATTTTTTTGATACAATTTTTTTTATCTAATCCAGAAACCAATCATTTATAATTTCACACATGTCTGTTCTGCGTATTGTAGGATATTAATTAACCTAGATAAAACGCATTATAAATGAAGACATTAAAACTCATATAAAATTAAGTGTGATTTTTCGCGTTTGAAAGTAATCGTGTTTTTGCAATATATAATCGTAATAATACTCGTAGAAACAATAGTAAACGCCCCTTATTACGTCAGCAACAGAACCCATCATAACGATCTTAATATACCCTACATTCTAGAACTCGTCCCTTTCAAATTCATGAATTTCCATAGTAACCTTTCCAACCACCCTAATCCCCTAGCCCAGTCATTACATTGCACCACTCATCCCTATAACCTTCTCGGAGACTAAAACGGCTGTGTCCTAGTGACCTGTTATAAATACGTGACAGTGGGAGTCCTGGCCATTGCCATTGCATTTTCTCCGATCATGTCCTGATCGTCTGTGGCTCTCGCGCTCTTGGTCAGCCGCCACTGGCTCGTATCCGGTGACGTGGCTGACGGAGGAGCGTGGGGAACTTCCCAAGACTCCGCGTTCCTCTTTCGCATGCCAAGGGGTGACAGCCATGAGGATTTGGGTGGTCTCTGGGCTGTTTGTAAATACTGCATGAATAAGCGAGTGAATGAAAATTGTAAATATGGTGTGAATGAAAACATTATTTATTGCCTAACAAGGCAGGTTGTAATTTTAGCACAGTAAAGAAGTTGTTTTATAATAAAAAAAAATTATAATGGTTGTGTAGTACAGTCAAAAGAGTTTAGGATCTAATGACACATTTAGTTAACCTACAAAATTTTAGATTCAGTAGAAATTATATAAATAGTAAATTAGTTAGGTGACTATATTTAAAAGAAGTTCAAATGTCTCCTACCTGAGCTGTATAAGACCAGAGAAAGGAGCTGAATATCATTTCATCGATTTTATTTGTATTCCGGTGAAGTTGGCAAGAAGGCCCACATCCACCCTAAGCTAAGAAGAAGGCGATGAAAAGGAGAGATGACGAAGATACGAGACACTGATGACGCTAAGATAGCTGGATATTGGATACGTGAGGTCTTTGCAGATCCGCGGCTTACCGGAGAGGATGTGCCAGCTGTCTGCGGGGCACTTGAGTGACGTACATTAACAGCTCATGTGGTTCGGCCGTATGGCGCTAAAAACTTAACCACATCATTCTCACCTTACAATTGTATAGCTCAAATAAGTGACAACATTTGGTCCGAGATCGACATCCGCATGCATTGTGTCAAAAAAGGTCGATCAATCGACAGGCTTAGGCTGTTGAGGCGTCCCTAATCCCCTACCACAGTCATTGCACTGAACCACTCATCCCTATAATCCTCCTCGGAGACAAAAGCGGCAGTAAGTAATAAGTCGATAGTAGCAATTGGAGATAGCGGGAGTCCTGGCAATGGCCCGTTTCTCCAATTATGTCCTGATCGTCTGTGGCTCTCGCGCTCGTGGTCAGCCGCCACTGGCTCGTGTCCGATGACGCGGCTGACGGAGGAGCGTGGGGGACTTCCCAAGACTCCGCTTCCTCTTTCCCATGCAAAGGGGTTGACAATGGTGTCGATTTGGGAGCTCTCTGGGCTGTTTGTAAATACTGTACGAACGAGCGAGTGAATGGAAACTGTAAATATGGTATGAATGAGAACATTGAACACAATCACTTATTTCCCAATAAGATTGTAATTTTATAACAATAAAGAAGATCCTATAAATGCTCTTAACCCTAAGCCGACCTTCCAACCGACTCTTCGAATAATTTGTACATTAACACACTATAATAAACTCAAGCTACTGTTTTCTGGTTATTACCTAATGCGCTTTACATCCACTATCAATAACTAAGAATAACGATGTCATATTGTTTTTTCTAATTTGATATTTTGTATATCTAATAGTTATTTTATTTGTTGAATGATGGGCAAAAGGTGTAGAGATAAAGTAATTTCGTCTCGCGATAAAATGTTAGCCAAGAGTGTTTGATGGCAATCCAAATGGTTACCTACATACGTAACAAATATACATATAAACCATAATACTCGCCCTTGCATACTCCGAATGAGTATGCTCCAGTTAAAAGTGGCCACTGGAAAAAGCCTAGAAAAAACATTCTTAATAACACGTATATCTATTTTAGTTTTTATTTATATGTATTTTTGATGATTTAAATCTCCTATCTTACAATATATCTACTCGTAATATTATCACCATCGCAATACTTATAATGGATCATGGGACCTGCAAATGTGTATTAGTCAGTTTAGTCCAGTCACGTATAATGTATATCATTATACTTGTTTATTCATTATATAATTTCTATAAAATAACAAAACCTGTATATAATGTAGTGATGCTACAGGAAATACAAAATAAATTGTAAATAGATTCACCTGAGGATCTATAATTCTATATAATTATCTGGAAATTTAAAGGGGCTATGGAGAAAAAAAAAAAAAAAATGTGTATTTAAGACTGCACTACATGCCTAGAGGGACTCTAGGCCCAGCCACCAGTGGACTCTCACCACTGTACCGCTACTATCAACCTCTACCGAGGCTTCCCACACTCCTTAATTCCCTCACACCACCTTCAAGCTGGTACTCCTGGTACAAGGATCCGCTCAACTCAAATATTCCTTTATTTTTCTCTCATCCTTAATCTTATAATTAGAGAGCTAAGGGGGAAAAAAAAAAAATGTGTATTGTCGTAAGCAACTATAGTATAATTTGACCATTAACACTTATTTGTAAAATTATTGTGAATAAAAATTGCTTTTCTGTGTCTCTATAATTAGGTTGTGATTATATTCGACAGTTTCTGTCAAATATTCTGCCAAATTTGAAGTTGAAATCTAAACATAGCAACATGGATCAGATTTTTGTTGAAATCGGAATTCTACTTCCTCTAGATTTTCTTTAATGCTGCCAAAAATGGTATCATCCTGAGGCTTAATTAGGTTTTATTAAAATGTTGGTTTACAGTAAAAAAAAAAGTGAAACATTTCCAATACTTAGGTTTGGGCTGAAACCGAACAAAATTAAAATTAAAAATAATAGTGAAGAAGGAGGATGTTTGACTTCCAACCTCCAAAACGAACGGTCTTTATTATTAACACAAAAAACACAACAACACAGTAAATAAAATAAAAAGAACAAGCTATTAAGAACGTAGGAAATATACTGAACCCAAGGAAGCGGGGCTCCAGACTCAGAGGCGGGAATCGTGGAATTATTGTTCTAGAGAGCGTAATAGCTGCCACAAATTGTAGATGGTCCTGATTAACGACGAAAAAATAATGTCTGATGGGATACTACTGCCGGAGGGCTCTCTTAGGGGTGTCTAGTATTTATTCTACTTCTATAGATGGATAAAAAAATATGGTACTATCCCTTAAAAAAATCTAAAAAGTAAGTAGTACCCTTAAAAAGTTTGGAAAATCACAAACACTACAATTGCTCATTAAATCACATATACTGATTATTTATTCTTAATTAGTGACAATTGGCAGTTTCAGCACAAACATTGCTTTTTGTTCGTATAAAAGTTCCCCTCGCTTTGACCAATATAAGTACGGTGCAAATTATATACTATACAAATTTACAACAAGCAGCAATATTAGCTATTTCTATCTATTGCCTAAACACGGCACTAAATAAAATAAATTCTCTTAAGATTACTTTGATGCATATTTTTACCGAAATTAATTTGACTGTGATAAACTGTGAATCGCACTTGGCTTGAAGTTCTATATTTGAAATACCCCCCCCCCAAAAAAAAAGTTATAATTGATATGATGATATGCTATCGAGGATCTATAAACCTCAGCTTAAATAAGTTAACATTTTGTTGATTATTTTTTTATCGAAATTATTGAGATTGTCATGAAAGTAATTTTGTTTTTTTAGTGTGAAATAATGCTCATTTTTTTATATAAAAAAAAAATGAACTTTAATCAGTCAAATATCTTCTATTCTGTTCGATGGCCATTTGCCATCTTTCTGGTAACTTCATGATCCCGAGCTCATAGAACTTCTGGTCCTTATCAGCAAAAAACTCAACCAAGTGCGATTTAAGGTCATGGTTATTATTGAAATTTTTACCATTTAGGAAGTATTGTAAACTTTGGAATATATATGATGGTGCACGGTCGGGGCTGTATGGGGGATGGGATATCCCCTTCCCAACCAAGCTCAAATAGTTTCGTAAGAGTTGCTGAAGATGTGTGAGGCCTCGCATTGTCGTGGCGGAACCCAAATATCGAACTTCTTAACAAGTCCAAGACGTCTTGTATGATTTTCAATTGTTTTGTGTGATACGTTTAACTGTTTTGCAATCACTCGCACAGTTATAACACGATTCGAGTCAATAAATGCTTTCATTTTGTCATCATTAACTTCAGAAGGTCGACCAGAACGTTGGTCATCTTACAGTAAAAAATCTCCAGAACGAAATTTTTTAAATCAATTCTGACACGAGCGTTCTGTTAAACAATCAACACCAATGACATATCTATTTGTGAGCCTCAGCCACTTTCTTGCCTTTATAAAAATAAAAAAGTAAAATTTGTCGAAAATGTTCATTTTTGCACTACATGTTAAAACTGACTGTAAACTGACAGTTGTAAACAAAATTACACAGGATTTCTTTCTATAGCAACCTAAAAGTATCGACTACCAAATCTCAAAAGAAAAAAATTCTAACATTGACAAAAGAATAACGAAACAAACATAACGCTATCTACTCGTGCAAACCGAAATCAATACTTTGAGGAGTTGCTGGGTTCAAATTCAGAAATATACTGTTAATTACATTTCACTTCAAGTTCTATATTTAAAAAAGACGGGGAATGCCAAATATTAAAAGATATATCCCCCACAAACGTTATAATTTATATGGTGATATGATATCAATAATCTATAATTCTCAACATAAAGAAATTAACATTAGAATCATTATAGGACGACAAGCGCGTGTAATCCCCTTTACGTGCGCCTATTCAAGACGTAGGTCTGTTGTCACCGCCTTATGAATAATCCATAATTACTGCGACAGGAAGTTAGACGGGAATTATCGCTACATAAAGACAGCAGAGGAAGATAAAGTTGGTGCAGGATAATGACCACTAAGACGACATGCTTCCCCTCTATCTCTGGCTAGACTGGAACCTGCTCCTTCGAGACCACATTTCAATGTGAGGGATTTGAATAATTCTCGTAGGCCGGTCCGGGGCTGGATAGGGCCCAGATAAATATGAGGGACTTACAGCGGGGCTTAAGTTGTCTGCCAGACTTAAAACTGGACTTAGGAATGTGAAGTTGAGTGGGCAGTGGTAGCATTAGTGGCAGGGGATCATGGGTTAAGGCTGGTCATAACTTGCTAATGCAGCGTATAACCTTACTGCATTTATTCACCATTTAATTGGGGTTTTTTTTTTTATAAAGGGTGTCCCAGAATTAACGCAAGATTTGATTTAAATAGAAAACACTGTTTTTAGTATTTTTGATGTTATTTTTTTATTGAATTATAAAGTAAATAGGATAGGGTTATTTATGGAATAACACATCGGGCAAATGGCCCCCCACGACTTTGCTGGTAATTACGCACGCTTTTGTCGAAATTTTTCATGACCATTTGGCATAAATGTGGTTGAATTTTCTCTTTTAAAGCACGGGTGGATGTGGGCTTGTTGACATACACCTTTGACTTCAAATGACCCCATAAAAACAAATCTAAAAGTGTTAAATCGCACGATCTAGGGGGCCAATTCTGATCACCGAAACGAGAGAGTACACGACCTGGAAATATCTCATGCAATATTTGAATTGTTTCATCGGCTGTATGGCACGTGGCACCATCTTGTTGAAACCACATATTGGCTACATCAATATCATCCAATTTCGGCACAAAGAACTGTGTTTACGACGCCGAATTGATGTTCCTGGATTTTCATCAACACTCTCACGCACTGCTTCGATATTGACATTTGAACGGCTTGTTTTTGGACGACCAGTGTGAAGTCAAAACACTATTCCGACCATATTTTGTATGAAATTTTCGAATTGTAGCCGCCAAACTTTCATTATTTTTGAGGTAATGTTCAACAATAAAGACACGTTGTTCTATCGTGTAACGCTCCATTTTTACTAACCCTAAACTGTCAGCTGTCAAATTGTTTTTTTTTAAAGGGTTGCCATCACTTTACTACACAAATGGTGGCAAATTCAAATCTTGCGTTAGTTCTGGGACACCCTTTATAACCGGAACCGAACAAAATTTCTACGTTATTGGGTGCTGATTGTTACAGGCAACCTTTATTGGTCGGTGTATAAATAATTTATAGGCTTAATTTTGACAACAAGTCATCAATATAATCAAATAAATTTCAATGAAAAGGACCTCTAAGCTTATGGTATTACTAAAATCTTAGATTATTCTTGGAATATTTAATAATAATGTATGTATCATTCGTTAAAACAATACATAAGTATTTCCAAGTCACCTCAGCAATACACTTGATCTGAGGGAATGTAAATTTCTCCAAGTTCGGTGTTTTTTTTTAAATACTTTTTAAATTATAGTGAAAAATATACCCCGTACTTTTTATTATAAATAAAGTACTACAATTCACGATAGCTTTTTTAAAAATTGATTTTTTTTTATTTTTGAGTAAGATTAGTACTCCATGACTTGAAAAATGTTTATAAAGTAAGCGAGAGGTGGGTGGGAAGTCAATAAACACGGTTTATATGGTTAAAAAACCTAGTTTTTTTTTGTTTATTTCGACATACCTCCTGTGAATACATCTTGACCAAATACATATATCTGTAGTAGGAATATATATATTATACATATATCTATAACTCGGAATGACGTAGAGTACGTCCTACAATGATCGTATACTGACGATTCAAGGATCAGTTAGCTCGCCATATTTCTGTGTATTTTTGTTTTCATATGATTCCTTAAATTACTATTAGATCCATGTATCAACTGCATGAGCCTCCCAGAATCTATTTATACCGTTCAACATTGACTGACGAACGACAGCGAAGACAAGCCGAAGATTGTCGCCCGAACTGACGGCCCGGCACAAACTCGATTCGGGACGGATTATCGACTCTTCAATCATCGACTGTCCGGTGAAGGGGAGATCTCCAGTTTGCATCTGGGCCCTCCATCTCGCTGAGTGAAATATTAGTCAATTGACATAATTCAATCATTGTCCTCGAATATATTTGAATAAGAAAAATGTCAGTCAAGTGTGATGTATTGCAGAATTAATAGGATGTTTGATGCTCACCAGCGTCACAATTTTCAAGATAAAGCCTTGTCACTTCATCAAAAACACAGTGACCATAGTCGACATGATATTATGACAAATACAATGTATAACCATATAAAACACAAAATTATTATAATAAATATCATATTTTTTATTTCACGGCTTAATTTTTTTGTATCCAAAAATGCATACTTTATTTTCGTTTATTAAAAAAAAAAAAACCAATAAAACGCTATTTTATTTTAAAATGACATCTACTTAAGGATGTCTCTTAATGATACCCCTCCCCACTCTGTACACTCCTGTAATTGTATTCAATATAATTGCTGTCACGGCGAGCTGAATATAAATAGTTATTAAAATAAAAAATAACATATTAGTCTTGGATGTATTTGAAAAAAGTTTCATTGACTGCGAATTTTTTTTTATTAGGTTTCTATCTTCTCTAAAATGAACGAAGCTACCTTGGTATATACTCTTTTATATATACTGTTTTAAATTTTGATTAAACATTGCAGGAGTGTAGCATTAAGTGAGAACTATGAAAATATTAGCAATGAAAAATTGTATATCATAAAAAGGACCGTTTTGTTTTATTCGTCGGATTGTTAATTTTTTTTTTTTTTAATAAAAATTATTTATATGTTAATTGTTATTCTAGGTTAATAAAAGTAAAATATTAGTAAACAATGATAAAATATGAAACGTGTTAGTTAGTGAACAACATTAACATAGATAATTTCTCATTGTGGGACATCGTTGGAGTAGTTAGGGCGTTGTACCAAAACAAATAAGGTCAAGGGCTCCGTTTGTAACATTGAATTTACTATTCATAAGTCACCAAGTTATCTGTTATGGTATGTTAACATTGTTATATTAAGTCTTAGGGGCACAGTTTGTTTTGAGAATAATAGTGTAATTTAATTTCTAGTTAGTACATTGGGCAGGTCCTGTCTACAATTCTTTTTCTTTAGTTATTAATTACAACTTGGGATTAACTCAATCTTTGAGGCTGTTAGTTATCAGAAATAAAAAATGATTTTCTCATGAAACGAAAAACAATTAAATCTAGACATTGGATCGATAAAACAACTAAGAGTTTCTTTACTGTTTCAAAAAAACTATTTTATTGACATTTTTTGTGATGCCAACATGATATATAAATGTGTCCTCTGGCCAGCTCTGCTGTACGATACTTGACTGAATATAAAACCAAAAGTTTACAACAATTTCGGAACAAAATCATGCGAAAAGTGGTCCGACATACCTCTTTCGAGAGGTTGAAGAACGCCGACCTGCACCCGTTGCTTGGCGTGCAGTCGATGGGTGAGTTCATCCGCCGGAGACACATCAAGTTTTTTGACTCGTTGCAGCATCTAACAAACCCAGTGTTTAACACCACCCTTCTCGCATGGATTGCAACAGACTGCCCGTAAAGGTTAGGTTAAGTTTTTAGTTCTAATGGTCCATAAGGAGAGCCCCATCACCTTTTCAATTGTAACAAAGAATGTACCGTGTACATAGCATTTAAACCAATCACATGATTAATGTTTTCAAAAATGATACAAAATATAGGTACGCTACAGTACATATATAGAAGCACTTGTAAATAGATTAAAGAATCTATATTATGTTTAAAATTGTAAATTGTTACAGGAGGTTAAGGGTGGGGGCGGTCCAAAACTTTTATTTTATAGCCTGGTTAATATAAATTTTTTATTGACTGATAATATACCGTTAATTTTTCATAAGATTATTTTTATTATTAGTATCTCTGAGGCATCGGAAACATTGCCGAAAATGTCCTCATGCCCTTGCTCTCATAGATGTTGGTAGGAACTGTATTGTTTTTTTTCTGTTTAGGGCGTTCTTCGCATGTGATAAACAGTTTTCTGTTAGTTGTGCCAACATAAGATTTATCGCATCTCTCCCACTCCTTTCTGTTTACACCCGATCTATCTTTTAACTGTCTCAATCCCTTAGAGTGGGAGAGTCGTGCAAAGTGGCTTTACTTTTGAAGGTCAGACCAATACCCACTTTCTACAATACATTCTCAGCATTGAACATCCAAAGCAGTGCCTAAATAGAGTATCATTTTTCGATGGTTTCCAATATTTTTTGTATCCATATTACAACACGGTATTCATTACACGTTGTTTTTCCCAACCGCTACATGTGGGACCCCGGTGGCCCCACTAGCCGACATCCTTCTGGTCGAAGAAGTTGAAGGCCGTTCGCTGGCTCCTGTGGTACTTAGGTACCCTAAGCCCGTACGCCGGTTCCGCACAGTTCCTGGGACTGATCTCCATTGTTCTGCGCCTCATTCATAGTCCACATTCTTTCCTTTCCATTCACTTTCCAATGCCTTACAACCTAATGAATCTTAATAGGTAATATCGTTTATTTCAGATTAAGTGAGCCAAAAAAGTAGCATTTTTAAATAAATAAAGCCTCGGGTTACTCAAGCAAATTCATTTATTGCCACATATCCCGCAACAGATCATTAAAAACACATAATTTCGACCTCGAAATAAATTTTATGTAATTAGTATCTCATGAAATGTAAATAGTTATCTCAATTGTGAAGTACAGAAGATGGCCGAATCATATTAAAACATTGTTAATAAAATAAATGTATTTATTGGAAAGACCCAAGGTTTTTATTGAAAGAAAATTTCAAGATTTCGTACAGTCAATCTGTTTAAAGTACATTGTTATTGGCATAGTACATGGATGAGAGATGTTAGTTCTTCATCAAATTTATCAATTGTGGTTTCGACATATTATCTATGTCTGCAGGTAGTGATAACAAAAAAAGTTAAACATGACTGGTATTAATTACTAAGGTACAACTGTTAAGTACCAAACCATATAAACGAAGTGCTATGCGGGTGACTAAATGTTATTAATTTGCAAATATTGATTACCAGCATATAAACAATACAACAGATATAAGTAAAATAACAACAACATGGAGTTTCTCACATTTAAACTGACTCCCCACTTGCAGATATTAAGTACTTGATAATTTGACATAGGGTTTTTAGGTTTGGACGTGTGATGACTAAATGAGCAACATTCGAAAAAGGAACCTTATTCCTAAAAATTATTGTGTAGATATATTTTCAACATACGCTAGCATGGCCCAAGTCACAAAATCACATTATTTCTTCCCTAGGCGTTGAAAGTAGCTTCAACATACCCTTGGAGTACCCAATCGCTAAGGACATTTCCTAAGGGCAAACTGTTCAGTCAATTTATGGGAAATTTTTAACATTAGTCTGAAAAACGTTTGTCGAAAAATGTTTACCACTCTTGAACCAAAACAGTGAGTAATTAACAACAATTCAATATTTATTAACACTAAATAATTGACGGATAGCGGATCTGTATACGTGTATCAGGACGGGGCAGCTGAGAGGTGGACTCATGGTAAAGGACCATCGTGGTATCGGTCGTCTGTCTCTGGTTTCACCTTGAGGGAAGGAAGCCTCGTAGAAACAGCAGTTAATATATCCGTATCCAGTGACGCGGCTGACGGAGGAGCGTGGGGGACTTCCCAAGACTCCGCTTCCTCCTTCGCACGCGAGGGAGGTGGCAACCATGTGGACTTGGGGGGCCTCTGGGCTGTTTGTAAATATTGTATGAATGAGCGATTGAATGATGAATTGTAAATATGGTATGAATGATGACATTTATCTCAATTACTCATTGCCTAATAAAAGGCAGATTGTAATTTTATCTTAAT
The DNA here is from genome assembly GCA_930367205.1 of Acanthosoma haemorrhoidale. Lineage (NCBI taxonomy): Eukaryota > Metazoa > Arthropoda > Insecta > Hemiptera > Acanthosomatidae > Acanthosoma > Acanthosoma haemorrhoidale. The sequence goes on along the minus strand of OV884013.1, from coordinate 16,761,778 downwards.
AAAATTGATTGAAACCGAGAAAAAAAAAAAAAATCCTCTTCTTCTACTGTAGAAAGATAATTTTCTCGCATTTGTTATTTTATATTCATGCAAGCCTGGTCTTCTGTGGTAAAATGTAATAATAACAATGCATAAATACATAAATACAAATGAAAACTGTAACATTAAACGTTTATACTGAACAGCCCATCGAATGATTCATTCAATTCACTCAATTGTTGATAGAACGAGCTGTAAACTGTCTACACTAATTTTCACGTGACGAATTTAGTAACCCACATAAATTAGTTAGAAATACGGATATACACAAAGTAAAAATAAAATAGTAAACATTTTTTATAAGCAAAATAGTAAACTACAGACTAAATAGAATCTAAAATTACTTTTAAGTAGTAATAAATTTACGGAGAAATATATAGCAGTAGAAGGACAACCGCTTATTTTGATGTTTGATTTTTAACTCCATAGCAAAAGACATTTGTCGTAATTAGTAGATAGCCAACGACTACTTAGTAATGTGTATTTGTTATTTGTGAACTGTGGTTGCACTTATTATTGGTCATTAAAACTGCGTTCGAAATTTTAATCCGGTGTGCGTTTTACTCATTAACATAATATTTGATACTCCGACGGTGCAAACAATAAAATCAGCTCCATGCTAAATTACAACGTGTCATATGTAATTAATAATAGGTAAATAAAATTAACAAAATGACCCACCGTATAGAGTAGGGTATAAAATTGAAGATCTCTTTGCCCTGATTAATAATATGTAATATTCGTTTTTGATACGTAATTATACTAACTGTACTTTTGCCGTTTTTCAAATTTTATAATAAATCTTTTTGCGAATACATTCAAACTATTCTTACGACAGACAGGTTACCAAATTAAAGATATGTGGGAGTTGATATGCACAATATGCTGAGTTTTTAAGTTGTCTAAAACTAGAAACAAAAAAAACAACATAAAATCAGGTTATGACAATTTTTCCTTGTGAAAATAATTCAATAAAACATAAAAGTAATATGTAATACTATGGAAGCCCTGCATTTTTATATACTGCACACTTGACATAGTTTATAGATGTATTATTATTTCTTTTTAAATATTATATGTGTAGATATAGGAGAAGCGTTATTGTATTTTTAGGTTATTGTATAAATAATTTAAAAATTGTCACAAATAGCCCTGCTATATTAAACCTGCTAATGGACCGCAGGTGTGACGTACAAATGCACAGTCACAGCAATCGGTCCATTCGGATTCACTTAAGACTCGGAGATACTAATCATTGGATACGGGTGCCATTGGCACTTGTGAGAGCCAGGGAGAGGCTGTACTTTATACAGGGTCTTAGGCGGGTATTTGTTGTCTAGGTCGATCTATTCCCGTACAGGCCACCGTATCGTGTCCTGAGATAAAGGTAAAAAAGATTCAATGTCACCTCCCTCGCATGCGAAAGAGGAAGCGGAGTCTTCTTGAGTCCCCACGCTCCTCCGTCAGCCGCGTCACTGGATAATAAGCCAGCGGAGGCTGACCAAGAGCGTGAGAGCCACATACGCTCAAGAGATGATTGGAGAAACTGGCCATTGCCAGGACTCCCACAGTCAAGCATTTATAGCTGGTCACGAGGCCACTGCCGTTTCAGTTGTTAGGGTGGTTGGATTGGTTACTATGTTTATTTTTAAAAGTATATTGTACGATAAATCAAAATATGTATTGAGCAGAAAATAAAATTGACAAAAAATGAGTTTTATTAGTAGGCAGTCTCTATATAAGACAACAAATGAATAATTTATTACAGATTTTTCAATGAGTAGTGATTCTTTAACATCCGGTCAAAATGTCCATTGATTGTTCATTGACCTATTGAAGTCCGTTTAATCAAAAGTGCGTTACAAAAACAAATATGATTTTTTAAGGTCAGGCTAAAATACGAACTTCATCTATCTTTAACACCAAGAGTTGGTTCTGAAAAAATATGCCGAATATCTGTTGAGTTTGCAGGGACTTTTGGGGCCCATATCACAATATCCCACAATATTGCAGATTGTCATTACGTAATTGACAATTGTCTACGACCATATTATATAATATATACTAGTAAAGAAATAGTCCGGTTGTACATGTTTCCTGAAATATTATATATTTTAATGAAATTGTCTTCATTTGTCATATATGAGAGTAATAATTTTAAAAATCCGTAGGAATATTTCTCTTGAAGAAACAAGGTAGCCACAGTAACACGGTCGTTAGATGGCGGCGAGAAGCTGTTACCACTAAACGTTAACTTAAGCCAATCTGGGCATACGGAATAGAGCTATGGGGGACAGCAAAAAAGTCGAACATCAAGCGTATTCAATCCTTTCAAGTCCTGAGGACAATAGTAAATGCCCCTTATTACGTCAGCAACAAAACCCTACATAAGGACCTTAATATACCTTACATTCTCGAACTCATCCCTTCCATGAAATTCCACTGTAACCTGTCCAACCACCCTAATCCTGTAGCACAGTCATTGCACTGCACCCTTCCCTATAATCCTCCTCGGAGACTGAAACGGCAGTGGCCGTGGCGTGAGAGTGGGAGTCCTGGCAATGGCCAGTTTCTCCAATCATGCTATTCACCAAACAGAAGTGCACTTCAAGGAACGAAGCCACTGCATTAATGTTTGGTTACCAGACGTTACACAGTTCGCGTCCATTTTTGTCCCGAGCTATAAAATGTCATAAAAACAAAAAAAAAAGTTATGAAATAGTGCTGGGAGGTCCCTGTGGGAGACAGGATGTGACAGGAAGACTTCGGGATGTTGCAGCCTCGCTGAATCCCAAGGCCTTGGCTTACATATGGCAACGCTCCCAGACACATTTTTTGTCTTCTTTTTTTTCATTTCTTCATTACTGTCTACTTTTTTTTGTTTTTTTTTGCTAAATAATCCCTTTAATTGGAAAAGAAAATTTACACCTGTCTGTTCATTCAATTGCCCAACGATTTGAAAAATATTTTCAATTCATCAAATATATATATAAAAAAAATAGCGTACTTCATATAATATTGAAGGAATCGAAAATGCTTACTTAAAAATAAATTATGGGCATCTTGTCCATGGAACTTTACCATAACCACCGGCGCCGTGGCTTAGTTGGTTAAAGCGCCTGTCTAGTAAACAGGAGATCACGAGTTCGAATCTCGTCGGGGCCTTAGTTATAATGTAAAATATTTATTATATAGTATTGTTTTGTTTTTTAGGTCGTATGCATTAAGTATATGTTGTTCATACCACTGTTCTTTGTCACCTTTATTTTTCATTATAAATTTAACCTATTATACTATTTCTGTTCATTTATTTTATTTTGTTTATTTACAATGTTACTATTATCAAAAATACTTACTGAAACATGGCAGTCAATATTCAGTCGGCCAGGTGGTTAAGGTCAAACCCGAGAAAATAAAATCTGCTATCCCGGTTCAGAATCGAACACATTACGTTCCTGTGTGTGTTTTTTTATTTCAGTATTTTTGCAATATAAAATATTAAGTTTTTTGACTGTCAATCCCTTTAAGAAATGTTTTAAAATAATTTGCTTTAGGAAACTTTTTTTATTTTAGAGAGATTAGGTATAGTTAAAAATCCCCGTGGAATATATAATCGCTTATTATTAATTGCTAATGGCCCACCATAGTTCCCTGATGAAAAATAATGGCGAGCCAACTGGTCTATGGAACCACCATTTACCATGGCGCCGTGGCTTAGTTGGTTAAAGCGCCTGTCTAGTAAACAGGAGATCACGAGTTCGAATCTCGTCGGGGCCTTAGTTATAATGTAAAATATTTATTATATAGTATTGTTTTGTTTTTTAGGTCGTATGCATTAAGTATATGTTGTTCATACCACTGTTCTTTGTCACCTTTATTTTTCATTATAAATTTAACCTATTATACTATTTCTGTTCATTTATTTTATTTTGTTTATTTACAATGTTACTATTATCAAAAATACTTACTGAAACATGGCAGTCAATATTCAGTCGGCCTGGTGGTTAAGGTCAAACCCGAGAAAATAAAATCTCTTATCCCGGTTCAGAATCGAACACAATACGTTCCTGTGTGTGTTTTTTTATTTTAGTATTTTCGCAATATAAAATATTAAGTTTTTGGACTGTCAATCCCTTTAAAAAATGTTTTAAAATAATTTGCTTTAGGAAACTTTTTTTATTTTAGAGAGATTAGGTATAGTTAAAAATCCCCGTGGAATATATAATCGCTTATTATTAATTGCTAATGGCCCACCATAGTTCCCTGATGAAAAATAATGGCGAGCCAACTGGTCTATGGAACCACCATTTACCATGGCGCCGTGGCTTAGTTGGTTAAAGCGCCTGTCTAGTAAACAGGAGATCACGAGTTCGAATCTCGTCGGGGCCTTACGTGCTTTGGTTTTTTTATATTATGTAATGCGCACAGTTTTTGTTAATGTATGTTCTTTTGATTCCTCAACATTCGTTTTTTTTTGTTTTTTTAGTAGCCTATTATCAATGGTAGTCAGGTGGAAGCATTCCCACACCCTCATAAGTTATATAACTAGTTACCCAATGATAATGAATGTAACAATTATTGACCTATAATTCATTGTTCCATCTTTATTGTACCAGACTATCCTTTAAGTCAAACCCTTTCACCCTATTTACCCTACTTATCGTTATCTTTAACCTTAGCTATCTTTAAACTGTAATCTGAAGCATTCTTTTGATTTGTATTATTCATTATTCTTCTGTTTTTATATCTAAAGCACCAAACAGATGACCCCTTTCACCATTACTGTAATCAATATTATCTCTAATACATGCCCTCATGAAGAACTAAGAACAATTAACTCATGTTCCTAGACTAATACTGTTAACATGCCCGTTAAAGTTAGATACATTGAAGTTGGTAAGAAAGTAATTTCGGTTATTTAGTATGAAATAAAACTCAATTTTTTATATACAAAAAATGAACTTCAATCAGTCAATTAGCTTCCACTCTGTTCGATGACATTTTGCCATCTTTCTGTTAACTTCATGATCCCGCGCTCATAGAACTCTGGTCCTTATCAGCAAAAAACTCGACCAAGTGCGATTTGAGGTCATCGTTATTACTGAAATTTTTACCATTTAACAAGTTTTTTAAACTTCGAAATAAATGATAATCCGATGATGCAAGGTCGGGGCTGTATGAGGGATGCAACATCACTTCCTAACCAAGCTTCAATAGTTTCGTACGTGTTGCTAAAGATGTGTGAGGCCTTGCATTGTCATGGCGGAACCCAAATATCGAGCTAAAGTCCAAGACGCCTTATATGATTTTCAATTGTTGTGTGTGATACATTTAACTGTTTTGCAATCTCTCGCACAGTTATATGACGATCCGATTCAATTATGGCTTTCATTTTGTCATCATCAACTTCAGATGGACGACCAGAACGTTGGTCATCTTTCAGTGAAAAATCTCCAGAACGAAATTTTTTAAACCAATTCTGACCCACGCGTTCTGTTAGACAATCAACACCGTAAACTTCATATATCTCTTTGTGAGCCTCAGCCACTTTCTTGCCTTTAGGAAAATAAAAAAGAAAAATGTACGAAAATGCTTATTTTTGCACTCCATGTTAATACTGGCCGTAAACTGACAGTTGTAAAGAAAATTACACGGAATTTGTTTCTATAGCAAGCTAAAAGTATCGACTACCAAATCTCAAAAGAAAAAAATTCACTTTCTTGCCAACCCAATATATGCCTGATGTAGTTTTTGTAAGATGTATTAATAAATTACCGTCTGGAATAGTGTAATTGTTGATTAGAATTTAACTATCAGCGGCATCTACCAACTCATACTGGCAATCCTCATACTCAGGTCCAGGCGCAGTTCTTCAGGGAACTGAGCCACGTACTTTTCCGTCTTGATTATCAACAAATAACAATTTGCCCATCAACAAATAACAATTTGCTCATCAACAAATAACAATTTGCCCATCAACATAACAATTTGCCCATCAACAAATAACAATTTGCCCATCAACAAATTACAATTTGCCCATCAACAAATAACAATTTGCCCATCAACAAATAACAATTTGCCCATCAACAAATTACAATTTGCCCATCAACAAATAACAATTTGCCCATCAACAAATAACAATTTGCCCATCAACAAATAACAATTTGCCCATCAACAAATAACAATTTGCCCATCAACAAATAACAATTTGCCCATCAACAAATAACAATTTGCCCATCAACAAATCAAATACGCAACTCTGGCTTTTTGCCCGGCCCTTCTCACCCATTTGAAAATCTTTACGCAATAAGACTATTTTCACTATGACTACGTTTTAACCTGAGAGACAATGAAACGTGTCAATTTTCAAAATTTACTCAGCAGTTCTAGATTTTATATTTTGTACAAACAAGCAAATGTTACGTACCCTGCGTTGCCATGGTGTTTATCTATCCCGATCCTTTATTAAACAGGAAAAAGGAATTTCATTTAAAGGCAGTTAAGATTATACAAATTATAAGTAAAATCTTTAAAACATTCACAATTCGCAATTAAAAAACTTAAATAAAATCAACGTTTCACCTCAAGGAGCATGAATAAATACGTTTTTAGGCCCACCTTCCCTTGACCAACGTTCTGGTCGACCTTCTGAAGTTAATAATGAAAAAATGAAAGCCATAATTGAATGGAATCGTCATATAACTGTGCAAGAGATTTCAAAACAGTTAAATGTATCACACACAACAATTGGAAATAATATAAGACGTCTTGGACTTGTTAAGACGCTCGCTATTTGGGTTCCGCCACGACAATGTGAGGCCTCACACATCTTTAGCAACACGTACGAAACTATTGGAGCTTGGTTGGGAAGTTATGTCGCATCCCCCATACAGCCCTACCGTGCATCGGATTATCATTTATTTCGAAGTTTACAAAACTTCTTAAATGGTAAATATTTCAGTAATAACAATGACCTCAAATCGCACTCGAGTTTTTTGCTGATAAGGAAACATGGCAATCTCAAATCCATTCATTGCCTTCTATTCTGCTATAATTCAGTTTATATGTCGTCGGTTGTCACCGAACAGCTTAGTGGCCTCGTAAACTATAGATTCATCGCAATATAGGTGTTTTTTTTAAATTATTTTCGTCGATTGTCCCTTTTCTATCTATGGGCGCAACGAGTGTCTTATACTAGTCTGTATTTTTTCCCAGATTCACAAGTGCTCCAAGCTGAGTCACGCTGGAAAATAGACACAAGCGTACACACATCCATTTCTGTACGTGGAAAAAGTGATATGAGAGACGCAACCAAACAATAATAACTCTCAGATGAGAAACGAAACTTTTGTGCTGTTCATATAATGGCGGCTTATTTAGCTACGAAACTGAATTGTGTTTCCAAGTATCTGTAGCCTCACTATGTTTGAAGCCATTATTTATTTTTGTCTTTAAGTTTTTCCTTTTATACATCAATTAGGAATAGGTACAGTAGTAATAGTAGCAGAAGTAGTTAACATTAAATGTAGTTTTCATGGCTTCAGGTCAATCAGGTGACAATAACCATAACAGACAGACAGACAGACTGATTCACAACCTTAGTGGACACCGTACTACTTTTGAAAAAATCAGATCGAAACCTTAGCCAGCTGGTTGGATCTATTAGTTTATTTATTCGCTTCATAAGTCTGAAATTAATCGATAATTAATGTACGTATTATCGATCCATTATTTTCGTGATTTTCCTTTTAAAGTTATTAGAAATACTTAATAAAAAACAAAACAAATTACTTCCGGATTGTAAAACAGCTTAATTGTCTTTTAACAAATGATAATTTTGTCTTTATTTTAATACCGCTTCCTATAGCTCTGAGCTGTCATCTTCAGCTATCTCTAATGGTTTATGAGGGGCATATAACTCATCTAAAACAATAGTATATTTTAACCAGGGCTGCTGCATCACCACTCCTAACTTTAGCCACACGACAACTTGAAGATAACTTAAGATGACTGCTTAGAACTCTCGAAAGCTCTATTACAATAAAGAAGAACTCAGTTTTGCAAAGACAATACAGCGGTTTTGGAATACATTCAATGTTTTCAATGATTGTCTTCTTGCTTCGGTACCAAGTTGATTAAATTATTCATCTGAAGTAGCAATACTGCTTTCTACAGATGGTTCCTGTTACACTTTACTATATTAACCATTGTTTTCAAATATTAACAACGATTTCTACCAGATCAAATATATGCATTAACAGTCTCTCCGTCTCGACTCTCTCAACCGCTCACATCACCAACATCAACCTTTCTCCCTACTCCCAACCAACAAGTGAATCCGAAAGTGAGCCCCATCACCTAGTCCTGTCTATTTGATATTGTATTTTTTAACTGTAAAAAGAAATTTTGTTTTGTAATTCTACCCTCCTTCAAACGCATCTAAGCATTCAGCAAGAGGGGCAATTTTCTGTAAATATTGTTCATTGCATTGTTCATATGTTGTAAAAATGTTAAATAAAAGGGGTTTTGGGGGGGGGGACAGTGATACCCCCATCATGGAAGAAACCTAGTACACAACCCAAGCCAAAATAGTCTAGGACTCATAAGAAATAATCTAGAGACCAAAGGACTGTACATTTTCAAGGCCTTTCAAATAGTTTTAATATCTAATAAATCTGATAAATTTCTAAATGTATTCATCTATTAAAATGTGTAATTGTTTATTATAAAACGAAAACATCATTTCACCTCGATGCGTTTATGCAGCTACAAAAGCAGCCTATAGATGATACAACAGCCGGAAGACAAAGGCAAGACCCAAGACCCTTATCACTACTGGTTCGGTCTAGTTGTACACTTCCGCTAGGAAATACACCATTAGAGCTAATGGTCAGTTGAGAGATCTGTTGAAAGGAAACGTGGGTCAAAGCGGCTGTGGAGTCCTGCCGTATACAGATGGCACTGGCTGTCACCATGGTGACACGCAGATCACTCACTCTTGCTTGGTGGATTCGTTCTCATTGAGTACACTTAGAGACTGTCTCTAAAGATGGCTAGGTAAAGCCTTTGAGAGATCAATGAAAACATCGAAATCAAACGTGACGTATGGCACAATTAAGAATCGTCCGTGTAGCATATATCAATGACTTTTTATAACAGTAGCCAAATAAAGTCACATTATAAATATTACAAATCGTCATTTGATACCCTTCTGCTAATTAGTTGTAAAAACAACTTTATTATGATTCAATTACAATCTGGTTCATTGGGCAATAAGTAATTGTGATAAATGATCTCATTAATACCATATTTACAATTTTCATTCATACAGTATTTACAAACAGCTTAGAGACCTCCCAATTCCACGTGGTTGTCACCATCCTCGCATGCGAAAGAGGAACCGGAGTCTTGGGAAGTCCCACACGCTCCTCCATCAGCCTCGTCACTGGATAAGAGCCAACGGCGGCTGACCAAGAGAGGACTGATACCCTTCTTAACCCCCCCCCCCAAAATGCCTTTTTGATACCTAACAGTTAATTAATGGAGGCGTTTAGTTTAAAAACCAGCTGGATCCATTTTCATAAATTTTACAGGAGAGGCACAAAACTACTTTATCAGATGAGTGCGTTACATAACTAAAGTTTTGTGAGCTGTCCAGGAGTTTTAACGTCTCCCCCCCCATATATTATACCGATCTTAGACCATCTTGCCTTCACTTAAACTGCAGCTAAATGATATGAAATATAACTCAAAGCTTTCTCTTCATCAAGATGAGATGTCTGAAGTGTGAGGGATGCTACATCAAAGCTTTTGCTTATAACCACTCACTCAGGTCAGACCTGAACCGATGAAGCCGAGGAGTCAGAACTGTTAATATTATTCCGTCAATTGAAATAGCTCTTTTCCGCTTTTGCTTTTAGCTAAAACACAACTGACGAACAGAGCGGCTGTGTCAAACGGTCCTGTCAACTGGACAGCTGATAATTACAACCTGTTGCTGGCGAGGAGCTATCGATCAGCTGTTTTGGGCTGTCTGACTCAGGGGAACTCTGAGTCACCGCTGTGCCCTTGACTCACGCCTGTACGCAGATGAAGGCACACTGTACTGTCGGTTGCGGTAGAGTGGCATAGCCTTTTCTGTTCGAGTGCCACACAGGCATTATTTTACCGTTTCTGCCTGTGTGCTTCTATTTGAAACTCTTAAGTATTATACGCTAACGCGCAGCTTTCTTCTTCCGCCTCAGCTTCATGGGAGTGGTCCTGGCAAATATACACTTGCGCAGCCTTTAACAAGAAATTATCGAGTGATTTTCTGATATAAAGTAACGATCACGAAGTCAATTATAAAAGACACAGTTCTAAAGACAAAATACAAAATTAAATATTGTCAAGGAAGATACATAAAGGGTGTCCCAGAATTAACGCAAGATTTGATTTAAATAGAAAACACAGTTTTTAGTATTTTTGTTGTTATTTTTTTAATTAATTATAAAGTAAATAGGATAGGGTTATTTATGAAATAACACATCGGGCAAATGGCCTCCACGACTTTGCTGCCACGTACGCACTCTTTTGTAGAAATTTTCCATGACCATTTGGCATAATTGTGGTTGAATTTCGTTGATGCAGCGTTGAATTTCCTCTTTTAATCTATGGGTGGATGTGAGCTTGTTGACATACACCTTTGACTTCAAATAACCCTATAAAAATAAATCTAATGGTGTTAAATCACACGATCTAGGGGGCAAATTCTGATCACCGAAACGAGAGAGTACACGACCTGGAAATGTCTCATGCAGTATTTGAATTGTTTTGGGCTGTATGGCATGTGACACCATCTTGTTGAAACCACATATTGGCCACATCAATATCATCCAATTTCAGCACAAAGAACTGTGTTTACGACGCCGAATTGATGTTCCTGGATTTTCAACAACACTCTCACGCACTGCTTCTGTATTGACATTTGAACGGCTTGTTTTTGGACGACCAGTGTGCTTAGTGTCTCCAACTGATCCAGTCTCCCTAAATTGTTCAATTAATCACTTCACAGTTGATGAAGTCAAAACACTATTCCGACCATATTTTGTATGAAATTTTCGAACTGCGACCGCCATACTTTCATTATTTTTGAGATAATTTTCAACAATAAAGACACGTTGTTCTATCGTGTAACGCTCCATTTTAACAAACCCTAAACTGCCAGCTGTCAAATTGTTTTTGTTTTGTTTTTCTCGCGTTAATTCTGGGACAGCCTATATATACCTTATTATGCCCAAATCGAAATAATAGAAAAAATGTCACAATAACAAATTGTAAATTATAATGAAAAATACTTTGCTGCATTTGAATACACAAAACGTTTCACGGGTAAAGAAATTTCTATAATCGTCACCTCGAAAGTACTTCTTGGGGCAGAATGGTCCTTGTTCGCTACTTTTATGTCACGAAGTGTACGTTCCTGGGCAATTCCAGTCATAAGAAATACCTCGTTACGCCAGTTTATTATCTTTACTAACTTTAATAATGCATATCATTTAATCTTTCATTAGACCACATAGGTCTATCTGTTATAATTTTTCAATAGATCACAAAAGTCTTAATAAAGTAATATGTGAAACTGTGAAAAACAAATTTACTAACGAATATTAATAAAACTATAGTGAATTTTTTTTTAAAATGCTTAATTGAAATATTATAGTATTTCTGATTAAAAGTAATTCATTTATGTTTTAACGACAGAATTTCCACTGCTGACTTTTCGATCCGCGAACAAACACTATACTTTCTGTAGCTGCAACCATGGCTGTTGATTCACTGACCAGTCTCTAGTACATTAGCCTTTAGTTAGTCAACTCAATCATAGATTTATAAATTCCCATCGTGACAGGACCAATCCCAAGCTAGGCCCCTTTAGGACGGAGGAAGGTGAGTCAGATGACCAGGGAATGGCATTAAGTCCCATTCACATATCGACCCGTGCATAATTAATGAGATCGATATAACCATTGTCATGTTAATAGCCATCAGGTCCACATCCGTCATTGAAAGGCTGCGACGACGTCATAACGGCCCGTTGCGTCCAAGTACGCAGAACGTCGCAGGGCAAGAACACACCTTAAATTCTTCAAGAGCAAGTGACCGATATGGCAGCCTTGAGCAAGGACATTCTACCTATTAGAACCCATTGAGGTTTTGTTGTAATACCTCAGGACCGGCTCACCTTATCCCGTTACGGTATGCTTCAATGTGATCCATTTCTTCATCATTTAATAAAGAAAAGTAAAATCAAGCATTGCGTAAGGCATTCCAAAGAAAGTCATCTTTCATTAAGCGCTTCTTATCTTTAAATTTAAAAAAAACAAAGTGTGTGTGAGATGTCATCGAAATTTTTTATTCGTTTGAACGGCCTATTGATGCCATTATGAATGGAATATAACATCGTGCAAATGTCTACCGTGGCTTCGCTGGGTGGTGCGCATCCGAAATGTCCAATTTTCCATGACTCTGGTGCATAAATCAGGCTGAATTTGAATGTTGGCATGGTTTATGTCGGCTTTGAGGACGGCTGTGATTTGTGGCTTATTCGCATAGACCTGCTACTTAAGAAAACACCACAAGAAAAAAAATTCGCACGATCTCAGTGGCCAGGTCACATCACCTCCACGTGAGATGACCATGCCCTCAAATCGCGCGTCCAATGTGACATGAGCTGTGTGGCACGTAGCACCGGCCTGTTGAAATCACATGTCGTTGGTGTCCATATCATCCAATTGAGGCCAAAAGTAGTTGGTAATCATCGACCTATCGGACAGCGGGGATGTTTTCGGCGGATCTTCCGTTTCGTCGGGTGTTGGTTGATTTGATGGTTTACTGGACCAGTGGACTCAAATTTATCCACCACACTGCGAATAGTCCTCTCGGTAGGACGGTTATGGCGACCGTAAAATGGGCGAAGTGCGCGGAACGTTGCCCGAACAGAACACCCATATTGATAAAACAATTTTATCATTTGCACGTATTTTTGAACGCTATATCCTATCATGGTGATTTGGCAAAACAGACTGAATAAACGACAGCCAATTTGACAGAAGCAGCTTCAACAATATGGCCGATATCAACTGTCAAAGTTCAAAAATCCCTATTGGAAGGCGCTTATATTTGTACAGCAATACAAAGTCCTCGGCAATTAATATTAATTTTTTGCTACACAAGTCAATAGTTTAATTTTTAGCTTCGCCAAATGAGTGAGCCGAGCCACTGCAGTCCCGGAGAAGACCCTAGGAATTGTCACCGTTGGCCGACTCTCCCAGATACCCGACCCTGACCCGCACACCGCCCCCCGATCAGCTGTCCACTAATGCACCCTACCCCTATGTGGGGACGTCACAATGAGCAGCCGATGCAGAGGACGTATTAGGGCAGCCATTTGGCCGATGGGTACGCACTAAGGGGGCGCCCACATGACCACCCTTATGTGGGTAGTCCGAATTGATTTTTCATTTTAGGGAACTTCGGCCCGTTGAGAGGGGGGGTCTCTCCCCATGGCTGCCCCCTCACCCGTCAATTTTGCCGTTTTGCCGTTAATGTACGGCTCCCGTTGTGTGGGATAGATCCCTGAGATTAGAGGGTCTAAAGTATTGAGTTCAAAAGCGTACCTATACCTTAAGTATCAAATGTTCAATTTAAAAGAAACAACTGCCGTCGATGGAGCACAACATATTACAAGGGCTTTAGAATCAAACAAAGCAAAAACAAAATTACAGCTTGAGTTTTTTTTTTTTTGTAATTTAACACCATCATACAAAGGTGAATTCAGCCAATTACAGTAGGCTGAATAGATAATAGATAAAGGATGTATGGCAACAACGTCACTTCAAATCTCCATACCACTGACAAACAGATCCTCATCAACAAATTGTTTGTTGCAAGGTACTAATTAGTCAGTATCATACAAAAATGTCTTAATGTGTGATTGCAAATTTTAAAATGATCTACGTTTTTTATTGAGAAATTATAGGAATCTGCTTGCTGAGGATAAAATGGGTTAAATGGATCAAGAATTATTCTGGCTTACAAAAATTCATTATTTGTATTACATTTCTGTCTGTATGTCCCACGATAGTGGTACTATTTTGAAATATTCAACAACAAGCTGTATATTTTTCAGTAAGATGTTATAACGGGCAAATGACGATATAAAAAATAAATGTCTTTAATGCATTCTCGTGTCAAGAGCTACAGCAAGAGATTTATGATTCGGTGTTAAGGCCGCACTAAAAACAGATATAATTTGAGGTTACGAGTTGTCCCCGCAAACTATCTATTTAGCTATTCGGCTACGGTCAGTGCTTTAGACTTCAAGCCATAATACTTAAAGGAAGGAAAACACTTTATAATTACTTTGTAGTTAATTTAATTAGCATCCAAAAACAAATTACTGTCATGGTCGAGACCCGAACCCGGGAGCTTCCCAATATCTAGAGAGCCTACGACTACCGACTAAGCCGGAAAAAAGCTCTTTGGAAAAACTCTCGCAACGTCTGTTCTTACAAATTATATAGCCATTAAATAACCTAAGAGATCTAGCGTCTGTCCACCTAGGCCGGAATATAAAACCAGTAATTATAATGCAAGGAATATCATTCGTTCGTTGGAAGAATTAATAAAATAGCTTTGACATATTGTAAATGATTTCTATGTTTTACATGGATTGCTTAGGCTCACGATCTGTGAACTATATAGATAGTCATGAAATGAAGAAACAACAAGATGCGGAGAGTTCACGGGTAGCCGTTATTGTAAATGAAAGGACGAGTTTGTCATCATTGTTATACGTTGATGAAAGATAAATGCTACATTTTTATGAAATTCATTTAAGTAGAAGATTTCAACATACAATTTTTTTCGTTTATTTATGCACTATATCAATGCATTGTACATTACAGACTTGTTTGTATTATTTATCAATTTGATATTTATTTCAGTGCACTTTAAGAGATAATAGCAAAAAGAAATCGATCACAAAAAAAATTAAATAAGTACAATAAGTTAAGAACAGATAATAGTAACAGATCCAAATGCAATTAAACTACACACTTTACAGAATACAGACACTTTTGAGGAATGTAAAATCAAAAGAAAAACAAATGAAAGATTTTCATCCAAAAATCAGATAATGAAGTAGATTTTTTTATTAACTATTAATATTCATTAATATTGAAATTAGTGGTGACTCGTTGAGTCGGCTATTACCTTAACTTCCTGTGATTTAGTTTTGTAGCGTTGTTCTATATTGTTTTAATTACTAGATAGGTATCAATAAATATGATAAACATCGCTGTCTACTCAGTCTATGCCCTAATCCCAACTAACTCATCCAATCAATTAAATGCTAACAGAACTCTTCATGTTTTATGTAAAATAACTATTCATTGCATTTATTTGTTAATCCATTTCACTTAAACTATGCTTTCAAGCAAATAACAATGATAAATAGTCTAAGTTTAAACCAAACATTACTGTTTCAATCTACTACAATGACATTAAATGTTACAGTTTCTATTGGTTTTGGAATTTACTTATTTTTAATTTTTCTCCTTTAAAAAAAAATCTTAATAATTGTATTGAGGTTGGCAAGAAAGTAATTTCGGTTTTTTAGTGTGAAATAAAACTCAATTGTTTCTATACAAAAAAAATGAACTTTAATCAGTCAAATATCTTCCATTCTGTTCGATGACCTTTTGCCATCTTTCTTGTAACTTCATGATCCCGCGCTCATAGAACTTCTGGTCCTTATCAGCAAAAAACTCAACCAAATGCGATTTGAAGTCATCGTTATAACTGCAATTTTTACCATTTAAGAAGTTTTGTAAACTTCGAAATAAATGATAATCCGATGGTGCAAGGTCGGGGCTGTATGGGGTATGCGACATCACTTCCAAACCAAGCTCCAATAGTTTCGTACGTGTTGCTAAGATGTGTGAGGCCTCGCATTGTCGTGGCGGAACCCAAATATCGAGCTTCTTAACAAGTCCAAGACGTCTTATATAATTTTCAATTGTTGTGTGTGATACATTTAACTGTTTTGCAATCTCTCGCACAGTTATATGACGATTCGATTCACTTAATGCTTTCATTTTGTCATCATTAACTTCAGAAGGTCGACAAAAACCCTGGTCATCTTCCAGTGAAAAATCTCCGGAACGAAATTTTTTAAACCAGTTCAAACACGTGCGTTATGTTAAACAATCAACGCCAAAAACTTCACATATTAGCCGAACCTCATTACCTTGCCTTTATAAAAAAAAAAAGTAAAATGTACCGAAAATACTTACTTTTGCTCTCCATATTAAAACGGAAAATTACACGGAATTTCTTTCTATAGGAACCTAAAGGTATCTACTACGAAATCTGAAAAGAAAAAAATTCTGACATTGACAAAAGAATACGGAAACAAACATAACGCTATCTACTGGTGCAGACCGAAATCACTTTCTTGCCAACCCAGCAAGCGTTTGAAATGGTACTTGATGAATTTTAAAAATTATTGAGTAGGAGGTCATTTATTCACCTAATGTTGACAATTTCCTCCTTTCTACCAGGTAAGGTAAATATTGACCTGATCATTTTTTACAAATCGAAATCTACTAAAGGCAATCACCACTTTCCACCGTTTGAAAGTAGAACATTTTTTCCTTCGAATATTGATTGTTTGGATTCTAATCCCAATCTCAAGCGATCCACTGCGGGGGTTTAGTGAAAAGCTGGCAGCTCTAGCATAGAGATAAGAAGAACGCATCTTAAATTAAATAACGTAGCGGCAGATCACTCATCGCAGGCTGATCATGATTGATGACAGACCGCGATGATGGTTGATTAAATATGAGCCAGAAACAATAAATAAGGCATTTAGTTCATGAGCGAGCGGGCAAGGCCTAGGACAAGCGATCAATAGTTCTTCAAGCGCCATCAATCCACCTCCTTCCTCCCATATTTCCTAGTCCACCAATGAAATGTCTTGGAATTTTTCTCGAAAAAAAGGGAGAGGCTTAGAAAAGGTGAAAGTAAGTCACTTCCAGTTCTATCAACTATTGAACCAGATTTGAATATCCTTGAGAGAGAGAGAGAGAGAGAGAGAGAGAGAGAGAGAGAGAGAGAGAGAGAGAGAGAGAGAGAGAGAGAGAGAGAGAGAGAGAGAGAGAGAGAGAGAGAGAGAGAGAGAGAGAGAGAGAGAGAGAGAGAGAGAGAGAGAGGAGAGAGAGAGAGAGAGAGAGAGAGAGAGAGAGAAGAGAGAGAGAGAGAGAGAGAGAGAGAGAGAGAGAGAGAGAGAGAGAGAGAGAGAGAGAGAGAGAGAGAGAGAGAGAGAGAGTTTTCCAGCAGAATGTGATATCTACACTTGGGATAGTAAGTACACTGGAATGAAGGGTTCTGCACTAGGCGTTTACCTCTCAAACTTGAATTGGGTTTATTAACCGTATTATCTATTTCTTATGTCTTTTGGTGAAGATGTTATAGTGTGGGGGGGGGGTTATTTCACAATGATATTACAAATCTGCATAACTCATTGTTTAACTGTCAACGTCGCATCCAATATCTCCAAGAAGTGGATAATTTCAGAAAAGAATAAAAAACTTCATGCAATTGCA
Source organism: Acanthosoma haemorrhoidale (assembly GCA_930367205.1). Lineage (NCBI taxonomy): Eukaryota > Metazoa > Arthropoda > Insecta > Hemiptera > Acanthosomatidae > Acanthosoma > Acanthosoma haemorrhoidale. Next base: position 16,744,091 of record OV884013.1, on the reverse strand, counting down.
ATGATCCACCTACCTTTTTAACGTGTATACCACAGTTTCCACTAATTTCCTTCCTTTCTAACTGCATCGTCAAGAATCTTGTATGGAGGCAGAACCCTATGTAAGCCGGATCCGTCAAATCAACCTGTGTGCTTAGAATGGAGTTTCCCCTCCGGGTTCACGAATCATTGCTCCTCGTCGATGGACTCCAGTTCAATCATACCTGCGTATACTGTCATAGCCTACTGTGAAATTACCTTTCCTCCATGACCCGAACGGGTGAACTTCCATCTCAAGTCGACTGCCGCTGTCACACATATCCGATAGTAAAGATCCATCACACGCGAAAAAGGTTTATGCATGAGACTGCAAGAGGTGTGCCAGGTTGCATGATTTCGCGAAAGTGTTGACTTGCGCCAAGTCTCCGCGGTAAATCTCATGGGCTGACTTGAAGCAGCAACGGTAAATCTGTCGGAATGTCGAATCTATGGGCTTGCAGAGGAGTTAGCTCACCTGATCGACTACAAGTACATGTCTATGTGACGTTGGATAGGCAATTGGCGACGTCAAACGTAAATTATACTTTAGTTGCACAGCCCGAACGGAGAGGTTATACTTTCAGAGAGGTACAAATCGTCTTTCATATGTCGTATCGCTACCAAAGGCGATTATTTACTATGTCTTTTGAGCTTTCTCAAGTCTATCTCCTTAATTCATATTATATTTAGTATTTAATATTGTTTGTACAATAGTTACGAGCACACTTATGTTGGTAACATTATCTACAATATAGTGTGGTGAGAGAGAGTTATTGCCATTTAATTATATCCTTCCACAATCGGATATAGCGACCATAACATTTTCATTTAATAACATTTTTCAATTTCCTCAGTTTTTCATTTTTGTAATGTTATTCAGTCGCTAATTGTCAAATCCGTAACTCTGAATGGAAAGGATAAATTGCCCTTTCTAACTTACGAATGTAACTTAAGTAGAACTTATCAGCTCCTTAATGTTAAAGTAGTGAATAAAAATACATAACAATTTATTGACTGACGACCATCCATGACTATTGCAATTTTACGAATGTGCCCTATTTGCCGAGAAAGAGTACGGTGGTTGAGAATTTGAAATTTGTTCACATTCTTTACTTCACATTACAAAATATTACACGTTTTTAATGATCTACTAAATTTTTTTTTTACTAACCAATATATTAGGGGGTCCGAAAAGTAATGTCGGTTTTTTAAAATTAAATTCAAACATGAATTAACAAGATTTTGGTTTTAATCAATGATGTAATCACCCTCATTATCATCAACCTTTTGTCATCCATTATGCAAGTTTTCAATGCCAAATCGATAAAACTCAATTGGTTTTTAGGCAAAATATCTGGAGATGGGATTTTGGACATCGTCCAGTTTTTCAATCACGGGGCACTTTTTAATTAGAGATTGATTTACTCGATCCAATTGTTCACAGCAAAGGTTTGCATTGACAGTTTGTTCAAGTTTGAGCACTTCAAAAGGAACGACCCCGTGAATACTCCACCTAGCGCACGTAAGTGCCTTATTAGTGTGAAAAACTTGGCTTAGGTGTACTTCCTAAGTGTGATTCATTCACAGAAAGCCACTGCCTTTTGCGTTTTTGGATTATCATATAGGACCCAGTTTTCATCTCCAGCCTCACCCGATATTGCACCCTCAGATTTCCACTTACTCCGATCGCTACAACATTTTATAAGATGCAAAAAATTGGATGATGTCCAAAATGCCAGATATTTGTCTCAGAAACCAATTGATTTTTATAGATCAATTGAAAATTTGCATACTAGGTGACAAAAGGTTGTTGATAACAAAGGTAATTACATCATTGATTAAAAACAAAAACTTGCTAAAAATTTATCTATTTGAATTTAATGTAAAAAAAACTGACATTACTTACCAGTAACCCTATCACATTGACGAATATAGTTTAAATAATAAAATGCCTAGCAAGGCAGATTGTAATTTTAGCACAATAAAGGAATTATATATAATAAAAATAATAAAATAAAAATGTTTTAGTCGCTGAATATACACAAGAGAAAGCTCCCGAAGGCCGTCGATGGCCCAGGCGAGGGAGAGGTCTTCGGTAATCCTGACGGGCCCGGAGCCAGTCCTCGACCAAATTACAGACCGCTTGTCTTCTGCTTTTCCGCCTGTGACGTAGGAGTTGTTACCTGGCTCAGCCGTTCATTAACGTGTCAGCGTGGGTAAACACATGCATCTTCACATCTTACTCCGCTCGTCTGCTGGCTCCGTTTGTTGACGAAATGTCTTTTCTGTTCTTGGTTCTAAAGAATTTAGCAGAAACCAAAATCACCAATTGGCCCAGCAACTATCAACGACTATTAGTGAAGACAATCATTCTTAGTAGAGACCTTTGCAGTACTCACTGATGGTATGATGAACAGTTAGTGTTGGATTTTCACAATCCTCGCAGGTTGGACTGTCGAGATGAAGGTAGATTTCTTGAAATCACATTGAATCGTGACAGCACTTCGTTGTTTGCTGCTGTCAGTATGCCAGTGTAAGTATGGTCTGGAACGAAGGGTAGTTGCGAGTCAGAAGCATTCGAGGAACCTTGATCGTCTGGCTCGTTGCACCGAGCGAGTGAGAAAAAGCAATGCTTTTCAATGGACACCTAGACAATGGACACCTGGACACCTAGGGCTCTCTGCTGTTTTTTTCTTAATCTACAACAACTTTGTTATGATGAAATTACAATCTTCCTCATTGGGCAATAAGTAATTGTGATAAATGATCTCTTTCATACAGTATTTACAAACAGCCCAGAGACCTCCCAAGTCCACATGGTAGTCACCTTCCTCGCATGCGAAACAGTAAACGAAGTCTTGGGAAGTCCCACACGCTCCTCCGTCAGCCCTGTCACTGGATGAGCGGAGGCTGACCAAGAGCGCGAGAGCCACAGACGCTCAGGACATGATTGGAGAAACTGGCCATTGCCATTTTTTTTATCCTCCGAGGAGGATTGTAGGGATGAGTGGCTCAGTGTAATGACTGCTATTTTTAAGACTCTTTGAATCGCTAGACATTCGGCTGGGAAGAGACTGTTGGTTTCCGGCAGTATTCATTTGGCGGTGTTTTCACAGACATGGTTTCGGGATCGGTCGGAGGTATCTTTGAAAGATGGTTCTTAAAGTTGGAGTTTTAAAATTTATGGGATCGTTGGTTCAAGGTGGGGATTTATTGAAAGCAAGGAGAAGATTGTTTGAGTCTAAGGTAGAAGGTGGAGGTTCTACTTTCATTCAGGTACGGAACGATCGAGACTCGTTAGTCTGTCTGTTTTTCTGATTAGTTGTAATTCATGATACGTTGTTTTTTCTCACCTTACTTTACTTAAGTACATTTCCAATAATGGCAAACCAATGCATTTATATCAAATGCCATTATCCTGATATGGAAACAGACACAAGAGGTAAGGTAGTAGCCATTGATAGAGCATAAGGCAGACAGTCAGACAGGAGATTAACGCAGACTCGTGACCCAGCGGTCGTGAGTACCTGTTCTCTTATCTCTTAGCGGTTCTTTATTTCTGACTCCACGGCTTCTTCAATGGTCCAGAGTGCTCCTCCTCTCCCGTCTAATTCACACCTCTGGCTGCATACTGTCCAGGTGGGGTACTGTGGCTTGTGCCCGACTAAACACCGAAAATTTGGGCTCTCTAGGGGTGGTAATACGAATTATAAGCCATGATAATTTAAAATAAAGAAATCGAAAAAAAACAAAGGACTACATATATTTCTTCGACATTAGTAAAAAAATATTTAACGCACGGAAAAGTATATCAATGAACATTATAGAAAGCCAAGATACAAACATTACAAATTCAAGACATTGTTTCCTATAAAAACCTTAAGAACAATAGTAAATGCTCCTTATTACGTCAGCAACTAAACACTTCATAACGATCTTAATATACATTACATTCTTGAACTCATCCCTTCCAAGTTCATAAAATTCCATAGTAACCTATCCAACCACCCTAATCCCCTAACACAGTCATTGCACTGCACCACTCATCCCTATAATCCTCCTCGGAGACTAAAACAGTGGGAGCCCTAGCATTGGCCATTTTTCCCAATCATGTCCTGAGCAAATGTGGCTCTCGCGCTCTTGCTCAGCCTCCGCTGGATGGTATCCGGTGCCGCGGCTGACGGAGGAGCGTGGAGGACTTCCCAAGACTCGAGGAAGTGGAGTCTTGGAGTCGCATGCGAGGGAGGTGACAACCGTGTGGATTTAGGAGGTCTCTGGGCTGTTTGTAAATATTATATGAATGAGCGAGTGAATGATAATTGTAAATATGGTATGAATGAAAACATTTATCACAATTACTTATTGCTCAATGAGGAAGATTATAATTTCATCATAATAAAGCTGATTATGTTTTATATAGTTGATTCAAGGAAGCATTCAATGCTCCACAATGTTTGTGTCAAGATACTTAGTTTTATATTTTAACTGTCAATATCTATCAAGGATGGATAAAGCCTGAAATTACTTTATCAGTGAAATGATTGAAATGAACACAGTATATGTCCGATGAAATGTCCTAATGTATATATTGGTAATATTCAAAGGACGGGAGAGAATAAATTAAAAAAAAAATGTAGTTTGATGCATTGGTCATTTCATTGACAGTTTTCATGACTTTTTGTAATGATAGCACTTTATGTAAATAATTGGAATCCCTACTAAATATGAGATGACAATTATTTATATTTCTGTAATACTGATTTTGACCTTCATCATTTTTCGGGGGCTGGTATTATTTTAAAAACATAATGCATAATATTTGATACCCTATTCAAAATCATGAATATATTTTCTTTTATTAACAACTAATTAATTAATTTAACTTACTCGTGTTTTGTGGATATTACTATAATTTCTAGGTCTTCAACAGTCCTTTAAGTAAAATTCCATGCCTCTAAGTTGCAGGCACCCAGAAGACATAAGGGTATTAGATTCTGAAAAAAATGAAACTCAAAAAATTCTCTTAGTTTACTACGCTAGAAAATATTAAAAGGATTCTCAGCAAAAATAAATAGAAGAGGTTAGGACAGCGATTTAAAACATATAGCGGTTAGAATTCGATTATGGGGCAGGAAAAAATTGGTTTTCGTTTTGGTAATGTAAACTTAAATATTTGGGGAAAATTCTCATACGCATAGTTTTCTAATCAACTATGTTTGAGATATATGGGAAACGTATCATTTTACTAAACAGGCTTGATTAGAGAAATCATAAACTCGCTGAATTTCCGTAACTAAACAATAGAAACAAATAGATACAGAATTGTTCTATACGACGTAGGAACAGCGCATAATTTTTGGTCCTAACTACATTATTTAGTGGATAAAAACATATCTAGGGATAAGTTTAAAGTATAAGCTTGTTACTAGTCTAAATTAGCCCATGAGTGGTTCTCCTTGTGCAACACTTCAAAAGGATTACTTCCTCATACATAGTTATGAGTAGAGTAATAATCCAGATAGTTTAAGTTAATAATAACTGGATACAACAGTCATATGTTCTGTCCGTCAACTATCTAGGATTAAGTACCACTTCCGGCTCTCACCAATTGGACCGTTGATCTAAAGTAGGCAGTTCCAATAACCTATTTCCGGCCACTTCCTTTGATGCTCCGAAACCAAGGGTTATAGCTCTTATTTCATGATGGAGTAATTATATAAGAGGTTCAATTAGAACAACCATAAATAAACGCAATGTCCAATACTTTTCTGTCAGCAGTCGCCCATCCGTGGTTTCTGGTCGTGAGATACGATTGGCTGTCTATTTTGGTATTTGATACCAGAACCATCAGGTCGTGAAGTTACACCTTGTGAGAACTGAAAAAAAAACTACCTTAGATAATGTTTGGCTTATTCAAGAAGCTTAGATGTGAGGGAGGATGCAATCTTCTAAGGCAGGAAGTGAAAGAGGACCCAGGGGAGTCATTATTGGGGCTAAACTCTCCCATGATTCTTAATCAGTAGCGAAACTAAACAGTTCATGTCAATTATTGTCCTTGCCGTGCCCTTATAGGTCTCCAGTCATCGGAATTTAGTGCCTTAGTAATAAATGACATTTCTTTCGTAAGCATTGTTTCGTTAACGAAATAGTAAAGCACATATTAAATTAGTAAGGAAGTAATAACAATAAATTTATAAAGAAATAGATAAATACGGTGGGAAATAAATCTTGTACAAATATTTTTTAATATTAAAAAAACACACATTGCCAATACGAATCCCATCGATTTGAAACAAATTGAATTTTCGGGGACAAAAAATAGTTGAGCTAAGCAAGATAAGGTTGATTTAAATTGTACATTTGTACATTAATCGACGGAACTTATAAAATCGATATTACTACAAGGTATTAGGTTGGTGCGTATGAAATGTCGGATTTTCTTTAAATGTGAACGTTTTTCTCCCTGTTTTTGTTTTTGACATAACTTGGTTTATAGTCGTACTGTCCGTTGCCAGAGTCACATTTTAGCAAAGATTTTCTCAAAAGTGTTCCCTTTTGTTATTTGCTTTGAATTTTGCACCGATATGAATTCAACCGATATTCGTGTAATTTTCTTATATGAGTATAAACTTGGTAATAATGCTGCAAAAGCTGCACGCAATATAAACCAGGCGTTTGGGGAGAATACTGTGAACGATCGAAAAGTTCAGCGTTGGTTTGAAAAATTTCGGTCTGGTGATTTTTCCCTGCAAAACGAACCGCGTGGAAGACCCGAAACGTCTGTGAAAAATGATGCTCTGAAAGCATTGGTGGAAACGAATCCAACTGTTTCTTCAAGGGAACTTGCTGCCGGAATGGAAGTTGACCATACAACAATATTGCGACATCTTTCTGAAAGTGGATACCGCACGAACTAACCGAGCGAAATAAGCTGGATCGCTTGAACGTATGCTCATCATTGCTATTATGATCATTTTTTTTTACGGGCTAAACAGTACGAAAATGAAGACAGTCTGAAAAATGCCATATCAGAGTTTATTGATTCTAAAGATCAGAATGTTTTCAAGACTGGCGTCTATGCATTAAAATCTCGTTGGGAAAAGTGTATTGAAGTAAATGGAGCATATTTTGATTAAATAAACAGCTTTTGGAAAAATATATGCAGTTTAATATATTCACTTAAGAATCCGACATTTCATTCGCACTAACCTAACACTAGGTGAGTGAACACTGTTGGCTAGTTATAGTCAAGCATAAACATCTCCGTTATCATTCATTTTGTATCATTTTCATTTCATTTTGTTTCCTTTATATGTAATTTGACTTTATTTTGATATTATTTCTTTTATGATGTACTAATTATCTGCTCTTTTGTTTTTTTATATATCACAAATCTTTGTTTGTTATATTATTTATCATTATTAATATTTTATCAATCTCTCCTGTATAAGGTCAGAATTTAAATGATGTGACAAGCATTAAACAATAAATGACTTTGAAGAGCTTACTCCAACACAAATCACACACACCATTGATTCTGCAATTTTAACGCGTTTGGAATGGCTCTATTTGGCCGAGAACTAATAGCGAATGTCTGAACACATCTAAATTTTCATTTATTATACAACAACCATGTGGACTTGGGAGGTCTCTGGGCTGTTTTTAAATATTTTATGAATGAGCGAGTGAATGAAAATTGTAAATATGGTATGAATGAGATGATTTATCACAATTACATATTGCCCATTGAGGCATATTGTATTTTTATCATAATAAAGTTGTTGATTCTATACATCAATCTATACAACAAAACAATATTTCATTATATGACCTTTATCAAAACCTCGTACATTTAAAATACAATTTTCCCCCGAGATATAGCTAGAACAAAACTATAGCTAACACAAATATTTAGATTGGTTAATAATAAACAAGGGACTGAAACAAAAATATTTTTTTAAATGAATATGTGGAAAGTATATCAAGATTTTTTGTTTGTCTTTTTCCCTTAAGTTAAAAAAATTCACAACTAGAAAGACGAGTCAAAAATGAAATTAATAATCCGAACAATTAATTAAAAATTACTCAAATAAGATAAATACATAGTGTTTACGCCATTTGCGTAAAATTAATTTCATTTTAATTTGAATTTGCTATTCAATAAATAATTACCCGAAACCATTCGGTATTTTAGTGAATCACAGACGCTGGCGCTGCCTGCCGGCTCGATCAGAGTTTTTCCCCCCACTTTTGTCACTCGACTGGTAGCTTCATGTTCTCTATAGCGTCCTTTTTTTTTCTCTTCAACAGTTGTCACTTTACACTGTTTTTTCAAGCGTATTCTCAACGCCATTAGCTTTATTTGTTCATTAACACCGTCTCACTATTACGAAGTCTTGGAGAAGCGACATTTCAGATTGAACGCAGACAGCTATTGGATGAATCGGGACTTCGATAAATCTGGAGTTTGGGCCCGGATCTCTAGGTTGTCGGAGTTCAAGAAGAGAGATTCGCACGCTGTCGTCACATCGCAGCAGGTAGGAATTTACATTACTGTGTTTACATTTGAAATTGTCATTTCTCTAACGAGACTCTCAAATAATTACAGTCCACTTAAAACTCAAACGTATAGCTAATTATCCCCAGGCTAATTAGTTTCTCGAATCAGTCGCCTCGTTTGCCGGTTGCGATTTCAACTGGTGAAATTTCAAACAAATTTATTGGTACTCCGTATTCCGGATTATTCTGTCCAACTATTAATTTTATTAATACTCAATTTAATTTTCAATATTCACATTTATTTATTTATTTGAACAAAAGTTCAATATTTATCATTTATTATCTTTAAATTTCAGAATTTCTGTTTTCATTGTACGTAATTTCCTTTTATATTTTCCTGTAAATATCCACTAATTCCATTTGTTCCTGATAGTAATAGCATTAAAATGGCTCCACCAACCCAAGAAATACAACAACAAATTGATTTAGCTATTAGTCAGCGAAATGATAGTTTTGCAGTTGCAACTGCTTTATCAGACTCTGCTAAGATAATGACTATAGCCGATTTACCTCGGCTTAAGGCCAACTATGAACGCTTACCTGAAATTGAACAGGAATTCAAGAAATTTAATTTTCTCATAAAAAAATTAAATTTGCATTTGCCAGCTACTGATCAAATTGAAACTACACAACCTTACGTAGCCTTTGTGCAATTAATCGACACAATCCGAGCTAAATATTTTCAGCTCAAAAAAACTGAACCTTCAGTATTGAAAGCTGAAGTCAATCCCGTTGCAAATGTTCCATCTGTAGCAAATCCACATTTGCCAAAAATTCAGGTTCCTAAATTCAATGGCAAATTGTCCGATTGGCCTAATTTTTTTGCACTTTTTAATTCCATGGTTCATCGCGACCAGCAGTTAAGTAATATTGCCAAATTACACTATCTTAAAACATCCACTATCGATGAAGCTGCTTCTGTCATTGCTTCATTCCATCTAACCGAAGATAATTACCAATTGGCATTCGATGCTCTAACTGCCCGGTACAATAATCCGAGACAAATTGGTCACATGTACCTCAAAAGCATACTCGACTTTCCCACTGCCAAATCCAATTCATTGTCTGACCTCAAGGGCTTTATGACCATTCACGAAAATTCTGCCAATGCTCTCAAAGCCTTGGCACTTGATGATTTGAGCGATTTTTTGCTAGTGTCATTAGCACTGAAAAATTTGGATTCTAAATCTCGACATGCTTTTGAACTAAAACATGATTCCACCACTGTACCTACTTTCCAAAGCTTATTGGATTTTGTCAATCAACAGATCAAAACCATCGAAACTACTCAGTTAATTGGTGAACCCAGCGTTAAATCTCGGATTGCTGTCAAATCTCATTCGTATATTGCTCAGACGTCACATGCAAGCGTTAATAACCGCTCAGCTAGAGCCCTTGCTTCCTGCTTCTGCTGCTCTCACAATCACCATGTGTCACAATGCAGCAAGTTTCAGCAATTACCTATTTCAGCTCGATATGAGCTCCTGAAAAAGAATCAGCGTTGTTTCAATTGCCTTGGTGGTCACCTGCGGTCCAAATGCACATCGACATCATCATGCCGCAAATGTCATTCACAACGGCATAACACGTTATTACATTCGGATCAGCAAATAGCAACCCCGTCAACTTCTGCCATGTCCATTCCAGCTCCATCGGTATCAATTGAAAATCCCAGTGTTGCACCAATAGTGCTTTCATGCTCAGCTGCTCGTTCAACCACTCAGGAACGTGCTCATTCTCTTTTAGGCACATTTCGTGCTTTCATAACCGACTGTACTGGTTCTATTTATCCCATCCGTGGTGTCATTGACCCCGGTTCTCAAGTGTCCTTCATTAACAAGTGTATAGTGCAAAACTTGCGTTTGCCTACTTCTCCTAATCACATGGCTGTATCCGGAATAGGTTCTTCCGATACATTGTCAACAGGTTTGGTCAATATCCAACTGGTTTCCCGTTTGAACAACAAACGACTCTCTCTCTGTGTTGCCGTAATCAACACCATTGCACACCAACTTCCTAGCATGGAAATCCCCAAGGAAAACCTAAAACGGTTCTTTCGTCTTCGTTTAGCGGATCCTCATTTTCATCGTCCCGATAAAATTGACATTTTATTGGGGGCTGACGTATTTCCCCGCTTGATAACTCAAATTGGCATTCGGCCTATTCAGCATGGTCCCATTTCCATTGGCACCATTTTTGGACACATCATTGTAGGCCCGATTCAAATCATGAATCCGACCCCCTCTACCATTTCCTTGTTATCCACTACTGAAGTGGACAAGCAACTCACCGCATTTTGGGACGTTGAATCCGTCCATCAAGGCTCCATCTCCAATCCCTTGGATGATGTCGCTGAACAACATTTCATTTCTACGTTTAGACGCAATGCTGACGGCAGATATTCCGTCGCATTGCCATTTCACCCTAGTGCAACCCCATTGGGCTGCAACGTCACTCAAGCTCGAGCATCAGTATCTCGACTCGAGCACCGCTTAGCCAAACAAGGCTCAATTGTTGCTGAATATAAAATGTTCATGCCTGACTATCTGTCAGCAGGCCACATGGAACCTGCCTCCACTGCTTCAACATACGTTATACCCCATCACATTGTAACCAAAGAGACCAATCAAGGTCCGAAAATTCGTGTTGTCTTTAATGCTTCAGTCCCCGACTCCACTGGGGTATCGCTGAACGAGCGACTCCTCAAGGGTCCTAAACTGCAACAAGATCTCTCCCATGTCATTTTGTACTTCCGCCTCAACTCTGTTGCCCTTTGCTGCGATATCAAGCAAATGTATCGCCAGGTTCTCGTCCATCCCGAGCACCGGCATTATCAGCACATATTTTGGAAACCAAGCGAGAGCGCTGTTACTCAAGAAATGCAGCTTAATACCGTCACTTACGGTATGGCTCCGTCAGCCTTTTTGGCTGTACGAGTGCTCCAACAGCTAGTCCACGATGAAGGCCACCGTTTCCCTATGGCTTCTCATGCTATAATGCATAACTCGTACGTGGATGATATTATTTGTGGCGCTTCCAGCCTTAGCGAGGCTGCCTCTTTGCAATCTCAGCTCACTGAATTATTGGCTTTAGGCGGTTTCCAGCTACGCAAATGGTCATCCAGCCATCCTGAGCTTCTGCATACTTTGCCACATGACCATTTGGAATGCCCACTTCTGTTTTCAGACCCCGATCGGACTCTCAAAATTCTGGGTCTTAATTGGGAGCCTTCGTCCGACTCATTTATTTTCCGTATCACCCCCTTCGATGGAACCTGTACAAAGCGTTCCTTACTTTCATACATTGCGCGAATTTTCGACCCTAATGGGTTTGTAGCTCCAGTCACATTTGCATTAAAAGCTATGCTACAACAATTATGGTTGTCTAGCCTTACGTGGGATGAACCCATCAATCAGACACTTCAACAATCGTGGTCTCGTCTCGTTCACAACATGAGCACTCTTGGTAACCTTCGTATACCACGACATATCGTACAACCTAATGACGCTTCATTAAGCCTTATCGGCTTCGCCGACGCATCTCAACTCGGCTATGCTGCCGTAGTGTACTTATGTTCAGAAACCGCTTATTCTCGCGTCAGTACTCTCTGGAAGGCCAAAACTCGTGTAGCTCCTCTCAAAACATTGTCAATTCCTCGTTTGGAGTTATGTGCAGCTCTGCTGCTGTCCGAGCTTATTTGCTCATTGCTGACATTTTCTTATCCTTCCCCTTTGCAGACCGTCCGTCTATTTTCAGATTCTCAGATCGTACTCTCGTGGATCAACACTTCCCCACATCTTTTAAAAACCTTTATTGCTCATCGCATTTCCCGTGTAAATGAAATTCCATTTTCTAATCGCTCTTGGTCGCGTGTATCTTCCGACCAGAACCCTGCTGACATGGCCTCAAGAGGTCTTACCGCTGAGCAATTTGTCACTCCTGACTCTCAAACATTGTGGTATTCTGGCCCTGAATTCGCCAATCAACCTCAAATTCCATGGCCTGACGCCTTTGAACCATCCACAGCTCACACTGAGCAGCTGCCTGAGTTACGCAATACCAATCCCGTCTCATTGGTGGCAGTCTCATCCAGCAATTTCCTGCACGATTTGCTTACCCGATTTTCGTCATTAAATAGAGCACGTCGAGTCCTGGGTTGGATCTTGCGTTTCTCAACCAACGCTCGCATTGCAGCATCAGCGCATCGAACTCAGGGTGACCTTAAGGTTTCCGAGTTACAAGCTGCCATGCAATATTATGTCACTTCCACTCAATCCATCCATTTCTCAGCCGAGATAGCTCGTATTCAGACCCAAAAAAACACCAAGTCATTGCAAACATTAACCCCTTTTCTGGATCAAGCCGGTGTTCTTAGGGTGGGCGGTAGACTTTCGCGTTCTCAGTTGCGTTATCCAGCTCAACACCCAATATTGCTTCCCAAACGAGCTCATTTGTCATATCTGATATCACGTCATGCTCACTTGACATGCCTTCATGCTGGTCCTACCACTTGTATGGCGCACATTCGATCCGAATATTGGATCCTATCTTTGCGCAGTTTGATTCGTTCGGTAATTTCATCATGCCGCACATGTAAATTGTTCAGAGCGCGTTCGCCTCAACCATTGATGTCAGATCTTCCGTCGGTCCGCCTGACACCAGGCCGTCCCTTTATCAACACGGGCGTCGATTATGCTGGCCCTTTCAACGTCAAGTCTTCGCGACTGCGTAAGGCCCCCATTACCAAAGGTTATTTATGCCTTTTCGTGTGTCTGACCACCAAGGCATTGCATCTGGAGTTCTCCTCCGAGCTATCCACCTTTGCATTTCTCTCCGCATTAGATCGTTTCATAGCACGTCGCGGTCTACCTCAGTCCATTTTGTCGGACCGAGGAACCAATTTTATTGGCGCCAACCGCGTCTTAAATGAAGCTTCAGTATTCATTCGCGATCATTCATCCGAAATCACTTCGCACCTCAGTTCCCAAGGCATTCAGTGGCATTTTAACCCTCCCTCTGCTCCAAACTTCGGCGGTATTTGGGAAGCAGGTGTCAAGTCCGTCAAAACCATTCTAAGCCGTATCACTGCAGATACTTGCTTCACTTCCGAAGAATATTTTACCTTCTTTGCTCGTATTGAAGCCATTCTTAACAGCCGACCTTTGTGCCCTCTTTCATCAGATCCTCTCGAGGCATCCGATTACCTCAGCCCTGGACATTTCTTAATTGGTGCTCCTTTATTAGCCCGTCCAGAAATGCCCCCATCGCCATCATGTTCACTCACCCAAAGATGGAAAGCTATCACGCAGATCTCCCGACAATTTTGGGATCGCTGGTCTCACGAATATCTCAACACCCTCATGCAACGCCATAAATGGAATCGTCATTCCAAGGAAATTTCTGTTGGCGATGTTGTTTTCATCAAGGGAATCTCAACTTCTCCTCTTCATTGGCCCATGGCTCGGGTAGAATCCCTTCACCCCGGCGATGATGGCGTGACACGGGTTGTCACCATACGCAACCCATCTGGTTCATTCGTTCGGCCCGTCAATCGGCTTGTGCCCCTTGACTCTCAGGCCTAAGTTTCACAGTTGTCATTCATTTATTCATTTTTTTTTCTCTCTTTTTCTTTACCTTTTCCCCTTTAACGTTTCCATTCTCATTATTCCTTGTTTCCTCAATCATGTACATAAACGCTCGAGTAGATCATGCTATTTCCTTTGTGTTAGCTCTTATTTAACCCGGAAATTAGTTGCTCTAATTTGGTGGGCGGTATGTTTACGCCATTTGCGTAAAATTAATTTCATTTTAATTTGAATTTGCTATTCAATAAATAATTACCCGAAACCATTCGGTATTTTAGTGAATCACAGACGCTGGCGCTGCCTGCCGGCTCGATCAGAGTTTTTCCCCCCACTTTTGTCACTCGACTGGTAGCTTCATGTTCTCTATAGCGTCCTTTTTTTTTCTCTTCAACAGTTGTCACTTTACACTGTTTTTTCAAGCGTATTCTCAACGCCATTAGCTTTATTTGTTCATTAACACCGTCTCACTATTACGAAGTCTTGGAGAAGCGACATTTCAGATTGAACGCAGACAGCTATTGGATGAATCGGGACTTCGATAAATCTGGAGTTTGGGCCCGGATCTCTAGGTTGTCGGAGTTCAAGAAGGGAGATTCACACGCTGTCGTCACATCGCAGCAGGTAGGAATTTACATTACTGTGTTTACATTTGAAATTGTCATTTCTCTAACGAGACTCTCAAATAATTACAGTCCACTTAAAACTCAAACGTATAGCTAATTATCCCCAGGCTAATTAGTTTCTCGAATCAGTCGCCTCGTTTGCCGGTTGCGATTTCAACTGGTGAAATTTCAAACACATAGTCTTAAACATATTTTTGCTGTCACTTCTGCAGCATCTTCTGGACATGAAATGAACGAATAAGTTGAGAATAGGAAGAGGACGACTTGATGAAACTCATAGAGAAAGAGATAGCCAAGCTAAAACATTGAAATTTCTAGGTGACTTGAAAGCATAGAGTTGAAACTATGCGAGGAACAGAAATGCTGTTCGAACTTGCATTCATGTTTCAGAAGAACTGGAGACTACCGCAAGTATTTGTTCGTTTCCCATCTCGACACTGCCGAGCCACTGATACAACAGTGCCATGCAGTTTGTTCTGTCCTTGTGTGAATGTCTCAAATCGTTTTTTTTTTTCAAATTCCTTAAATTAGAAAATTTATTCAGAATCGAGGTATGTACCGTCATGTATTGTCATTCGAAGCGGAAATCAGTTCTATGCAATGTTGCCTCGAGATATATTTTATTTCGGTGCGTAGTTTTGTGGCTATCCTTGAAAAATTACACAAAACATTTTTCGTTCACTTTTGAGCTTATCGATTACGTCTTATTTACACAGGTGCCGCCTTCGGAGTATACTATTGTTTCAGTATTGTATAGTGTAGACAACACCGTACACATTGCCCATAATGCCTTTGTATATTTCCCACAAGTACGGCTCCCCCCCCAAGAACAAAACCACCAGCTGCCGAGATGGAATCGTGATGGCTATGATTGCCCGTTGCCCCATAGCCCACCTGTTCACCGGTAAAGCCTCTCTCGGCTACCTGTTATTACACCCGTCCGCTTCACCGAAGGATGGAGGTGCATCTCACAACTTATTTTTTTCGATTGTTTTTGTTTTTTTTCAAGTTTCTATCTTCGGTTTCAATTACACCTGAGCAGACCGCAGAGTAACATAACTCAAATCTAAAAAGCCTTCTAAGAACTTGTACCGTCCCATAGAAATGTTACAGTTTATTGTCTACATGCTAGGGAAAAACCAAACTATGAAAGTGCATTGCAATCTCATCCAAAATATTTAAACCTGGTTGTAAGCTGAAGGTGAGCCTCATCACCTAGTGTTGTGTATGTATTAGACTTTTTAACATCAATCTGCATTGTATTATATTTATGCCCTCCTTCGAATGCATCGGCGTATGCAGCACGAGGAGAAAAATGTAAATTAAAAATTATTTGTTCATTGTAAATTATCAATAAAGGGAATTTGAAATAAAAAAAAAACATTTAAGTTATCATCTCCTTTGTGAGCTAGAGACATGAAATATGGAGGTCCCGTCTCATAAGAGCCAGACATGAAGAGATGAGTGAGCCATACTTCCTGTGTTTAACCATCACCTAATAACAATATTAAATTTCATCATTCAGCCTCATAAAATGAAGAAATCTCATTTATCAAAGGTAGTAAATAGTGAAAGGAATGAGAAGACATAGGAAAGCGTTCTGTGAAGAGTGTGCCAATTGTCAGAGAAAAGAAGTTCATTTATTAGTTGCACCCAAGGGAGTGTTGTTGAATTAAGGTCGTGCCCCAGTATGTATGGTAATGTCAATAAGTCCCTAGTGATCGTACACGCAGTTGCCTATCACAATAGTTAAGTTGAGTGTCAGGCAATCAAGTCAGTAAAAAGTTTAATGCTTAAAATATTATCTCTAATGAATGCAGTTGTACACTAATACTGACCCAAAAGGTGAAGAGAACATTGTGCATGTATTTAATTTATAATAACTTTACTACAACTATAACTTAAGTTTACATAATAAAAATAATCTTTTGTTTATATGCAATGGATCTAGTCTAAAAACGATAGACTGACATTTTCAAAGTCGATTATGAATAAAGCCTTTATTGAATTACATATAAATTTTAATAAGAAGTAAAAAAAAATAGAAATTAACAGGATAACATTTCTTCATGGTATACAGTGTGTAACATAAATTATGTCCGAAACATAAGGTAGTGACAGTAGAGATCAAATTTAACAGAAAAGTTTATTTGAGCTATTGTAAAATTCCAAACAGAGGATTAAATTTAAATTTTGTGTTTTTTTTTTAGGTTGTCACGTTTTTTAAAAACCTATTGAAGTTACCAATTGCAACATCGTAAAGTAGACAAAATTTTCGTAATCCATTTGAAGGGGGGAAAAAATTTTTGTTTTTCGTAAAATCATGGATTATTCGCAAATTTTTTTTTTGGAAAACTTTCTTGTTTAATAAGTTTAAGTCCATGATAATCAAGTCGAGGTCTGTTACAGAATAAGCTGATATTCACCTCCAGTTATTGTAAAACAATTCTGTGATATGAAATTCTGTCTCCTCAAATTACCAGTGTTTTCAGCAAAAATAGTTAGAATTTCAGCTTATCCTGTTATGCGACCTATACGTTACATTACACCCTGTATTATGCCATAACCCCATATGTTTGGGTCATTTATATATGTTAGCAATATTATGAAGTAATGGATACTCGCTTTGTTAATATTTATCTACTTGGTTTGTTGATTCCTATTTTAAAACATCTAGAATATAATCAAATTTTGATACTTCGTGCAACTTAACTACTGCAGTGTACCTGTACCTTGGTTTATTAAATATTATTTTTAGACACTTATTTTTGGACTATTGTTATTGTATGTCTGTCTGAGAACAAATTAAAACACCATATTAAATACATTTTTGTCAAACATAAGTATATTTATTGTTTCTATGCGGCTCCAATATTTTTCAAATCAAAAAACAAAGTGGCCACCTAGCTGTATCATGCTTTTAGAATAAATAGCATAACACATGAAACATGTTAGGAATATCAAAAGTATAAATTATGTAAAAAACAGTGGTGTTTAAAAAATATAATTTTTATTAGGTAATTTTAAATTAACATATTTTTATATTAATAGGGGTTGTTCCGCATAAATTCCTGTGGGATATTTTCGTATTCTTCGTAGGCAACCCTTCACTCCTGAAGCTAATATGGTAAAGTTGGACGTCTCATTATTTGACTCAACAGTTCATCCCTTAAATTTTCAATAAGGTTTCAGGCATCGGGAAACAATTCTTGCTGTATGGGGGACTGTGCACTATCGTGCATGAACAAACATTCATACCCAACGCATGGTGCAAATTGGACAAAAGAATTTACTCTACGTAGCTGTTAGGGACCATAATTGCAACCAAGTCATAAAACAGCTCGATTGAATAAATTAATGATTTAAGCATAATTAATTAAAATGTAAAATGTTGGGTGTAACAATAAGATGTCAGATATAAGGCGTAGGATAGAGTGTAGCAGAAGAAAGTGGAAGGCTCATTGAGGGTGGCACGACCGCAGAGACCGCAACACGACCGCCTCGGTCCCACGGTACCGGAGTCTCTTCTTCTTCTTGTTGATGTTGTTGCTGCTTGTTTTTGTTGTTTGTTGCCTTTGTCCAGGGGGTGGATAACGGTCAGCAACAATCCTACAGTACGAAAAAAATACTCAAAAACGGATATAATAGTATAGTAATGCCAAATAGGTGTGAAGGTTCTAATTAACAATCATAGCTATTATTTCATATGAATACAACGTATATTGTGGGTCTATCGATATAAAAAAAAATTGTATAATTCATCATATTTATTTCTTTATATATATATACTCCTTTATTGTGCTATAATTACAATCTGCCTTTTATAAGGCAATAAGGAATAAGATAAATGCTCTCATTCATACCATATTTACAGTTCATCATTCACTCGCTCATTCATACAATATTTACAGACAGCCCAGAGACCTCCCAAATCCACATGCGAAGAGAAAGCGGAGTCTTGGGAAGTCCCCCACGCTCCTCCGTCAGCCGCGTCACCGGATACTAGCCAGTGGAGGCTGACCAAGAGCGCGAGAGCCACAGACGTTCAGGACATGATTGGAGAAACTGGCCATTGCCAGGACTCCCGCTGGGTGGTTGGATAGGTTACTATGGAATTTCATAAACTTGGAAGGGATGAGTTCTAGAATGTAGGCTATATTAAGATTTTCCTTTAAGAAAAAAAGGAAATTGAGAAAGAACCAAATTATTCTTGAAAAAAAATGTCAGCACTTCCGACACCATGTCACCACTTTATGACCGACATAATAAATCCTCTGTTGTACCCTTGACGTACAAAGTCATGATGGCGTAAGTATATAAAATGAATAATGGTTTGTTAATTAAGTAATTAAAAACTAATAAAAACACAAATGAACGACGATAATACCCTCTATGATGACGAATAAAAGGTCATGACTTTGTAAAATGAAACAGTATTTTGAGCTTTGGTGCTTTAAGATGATCAAGATAAAAAAAGCCGTTATGACTACCCAAAGTGGTGTTTGGGTCTCACCAAAACCGATTCACTACGTTCTTTTTACTGTTTACAATCTGGTTATTTATTAAATGAAGGGTTTTGTACGTAATTGCCATCTATATATATACATGTTTTATGTGTTTGTTTTCTAAACTGTAGTACAGAAGCTGAATGAATAGGAAGACGTTGACTGAAGATGTGATTTTAAAAAAAAAAATTATACTTTGAGAGAGTCATCAAGCTGCTTTTGAAAAAAATAATTTTAATGAGAAAGAAAACTTTCAAACGTCTTCTACAGCAAGCTAATAATTACTATCACTAGTATCATAATCTCTCATCACCATGGTAGCAATAAATAAATCATCTGTATATTTAATGAAGTGATCAATTCGAATTTTAATCTAATCCATTATGTCACCTCTGTGCGTTTTCATTGCAGAAATCGAAGTAGCTAACACGATTGAATTAATTAAAAAGAGTTTTTATCAAAAGTTTTGAGAATGATCCTCAGCCTGGTCTATACTCCCGACCACAAAAATAGAGTAAATAGAATGCTTTATAACCAGTACTTTAATTATCTTGGACATTTTGATGATATTTCAAATGTATAACTAATTGACAATATGACATTTAAACATACAAGATCCATTGATTAAATATGATAAATAAATGAAAAGGCGGCTGGATGCAGACATGCGACGGCTGGGAGACATCACGCCGCCCTACCTAGCTCCGCTTCCTATGTCTTTATCTTCAGTCACGAGTCCGTCTATTAACCCGGAAGATCCTGTGGCCTCGATGCAGGAGTACGGGACCAACAAAGGATGGTGGAGAACTTCAATGGGACCTCTGCTGAATGCAAAGTACTAGACGATTTAATGGAATCTTTAATTTTAATTAAACAATTATTTCCAGGTTGTTGCTATCCACTCAAGCCCGAACATCCCAACATTGTTATTGTTGAGTATAAGCTGAGTAGAAAATTAATTTATTGCCAGCACATATTGCATAAGCATATATACATTGTACAGATTTCATTTTAACTACTTGATTATGATAAAACTACAATCTGCCTAATTGGGCAATAATTTATTGTGATAAGTGATCTCATTCATACAGTATTTACAAACAGCCCAGAGCCCACATGATTGTCACCTCCCTCCCGTGCGAAAGAGGAAGCGGAGCTTGCGAAGTCCCCCTCGCTCCTCCGTCAGCCGCGTCACTGGATAAGAGCAAGCGGAGGCTGACCAAGAGCCCGAGAGCCACAGACGCTCAGGACATAATTGGAGAAACTGACCATTGCCAGGACTCCCACTGTCACGTATATCAGGTCACGAGACCGGTGCCGTTTTAGTCTCCGAGGAGGATTATAGAGATGAGTAGGTGCAGTGTAATGACTGTGCTAGGGGATTAGGGTGGTTGGATAGGTTACTATGGAATTTCATGATTAAATTAATTATTAATTGGTAGGTGTAAATTTGAATAATTATTGTTTAAAGATAATAAACGGAAGACGCATACGCCTTATTAACAAAAAGATTTTCTTCCTGCCCCTGATTATGTAGTTATATAAATTTCTCTATGGTTATTTGTGTGTTAATGCTCTGAGATAATCCCATTTTGAAATATATTTCACATAATGTGGTCATTCGCCCACACTAATAGTAAATGTCTAATTTGTAGTTAGCTCTGAGACACAAATATAACAATTTTTGACTTTTCCCAGATAATTAACTTGCTACGATAAGAGAAAATATATATAACACTTTTCAACAGTCATAATTTTGGAAAGCTCCCACTCTACGATATTGTGACTGCCTGTGGGGAATTTACTTTGGAGAGACATCGACTTCCAATGAATTTAAATCCATTCTTGAAATTCACCAAAAGAAGGCTCTGATCGATGCCCTGCGGCCGAAGTTTCGTTTGATAAATGCCGCTTTGACAAATACGCCACGTCTGGACAAGATGAGGAATTCGACAGGATTGGTCCAGGGAGATTAACAGCCCCCCGTGCTTCACGTCCAATCATCATGGATGTTCGCCACGAAAAAAATTTAATAACCGTTTGTGATTCCGGTCATAGATGCTTGTCACACCCCCAACGTGACCGACCCCTCCTAAGAAAAAAAAAACCTCCACACCCTCATACAATACAAAAAGATGTGACATATGACCGACACTTCTTGTGATATATTATCTTCTTGTCTTGTATTCGAGTATTAATACTCTTCAGAAATCCCTTCCTTGAAGAGGTTGGGTTGAAGATGTGTTCCGGCTTCTTGTTGTACACTTCCTGCTTGAATGAGACTCTTGGTTGAGTGAAGCTTAATAAATTAACTTTTAAGTTAACAACAATTTTATTATGATAAAATTACAATCTGCCTGATAATAATTGTGGGCTATAATAATTGTGATAAATGATCTCATTCATATTAATTTAAAATGTTCATTCACTCGCTAATTCATACCGTATTTACAAACAGCCCAGAGGCCCCCCGAGTCCACATGGTTGTCACCTCCCTCGCGTGCGAAGGAGGAAGCGGAATATTGGGAAGTCCCCCAGCCAGCCGCGTCACTGGAAAAGAGCCAGCAGAGGCTGACCAAGAGCGCGAGAGCCACAGATGCTCAGGACATGATTGGAGAAACTGGCCAATGCCAGGACTCCCACTGTCACGCATTTATAGCAGGTCGCGAGACCACTACCGTTTTAGACTCCGAGGAGGATTATAGGGATGAGTGGTACAGTGCAATGACTGTGCTAGTGATAAGGGTGGTTGGGTAGGTTACTATGGAATTTCATGAACTTGGAAGGGATGAGTTCAAGAATGTAGGGTATATTCAGATCATTATGAAGGGTTTCGTTGCTGACGTAATAAGGAATTAGGTTTAATAACCATGAATGAACGACTCAACAGATGCCAAGCTCTGATTATGGGATAATGTCATTGAAGTGTAGACGTGACTAAATATTCGGTCTGAGTTTCGGAAGTCCCCCAAATTACTTTTACCACAGTTGCAAATTGGTTTTACCACAGTTGCAAATTGGTTTTAAGACAGTTCCATAAATGAAGTTCTTTATTTATATGTGCTAAATATATAGGAGTCATTTGTCTGTCGAGTAAACGGCATAGCAATTTAAGGTGATGATTTAGTATTTGTCGTTAAGGCTTCTGGGAGGGGCCAGTGTGAACAGTTTCTGGAATGTAAACTCCCGTG
Source organism: Acanthosoma haemorrhoidale (assembly GCA_930367205.1). Taxonomy (NCBI): domain Eukaryota; kingdom Metazoa; phylum Arthropoda; class Insecta; order Hemiptera; family Acanthosomatidae; genus Acanthosoma; species Acanthosoma haemorrhoidale. The sequence goes on along the minus strand of OV884013.1, from coordinate 16,721,611 downwards.
GGTTTCACGGAGTCATATGTTCATTGCCGATAGGTACAGCGGCCAACAAGTGTAAAGTATTCGAAGATATTTTGATAAGTTTTTCTTTTTTTTTTTCAAAATAGTTGATGGTACTTGTAAGAACTGGGGTAGCCAAAAAGCAACACGGTAAACCGAATGGCCTAGAATGAATAGATATGAATTGAAAAAGGTTTTTTTTATCGTTAACGCAGTCATTTCAAGCTAAACTATAAACGATTCTATAATAATTCATAAAAAAAAACGTGGATACGTAATATCAGTCTGTATACATTTTTATTTATTTAGTTACTTTACATACATTAGTCAGTAATAAATAAAACTAACTAACTGATAAGGACTATTCCAAATATCTTGAAAAATTCCAAGCCAGGCAATATTAGTGCCAATATTAATTTAGTTATCTTTTTTAATATTTAATATTATTGTTTTATTTACAACGACGTAACGATTGTCTAAAAGATGTCTTAAATGGACTGATTAAGCCCAAAAAAGTTATAAGCGGATGTCAGGATTTTTACTTCCGGATTGAGGGAATGCTAAAATTATAAAACGGTTTTATTGTCTTTCCACCACTGATAATTTCTTCTTTAATGTAATAGCGCTTTCGGCAGCTCTAAGCTGTCATCTTCAGCTATCTCAACAATTTTTTTTTTTCTATTTACAACAACAACTTTATTATGATAAAATTACAATCAGCCTCATTGGGCAATTTACAAACAGCCCAGAGACCTCCCAAGTCCACATGGTTGTCACTACGCTCGCGTGCGAAAGAACGGGAAGTCCCCCACGCTCCTCCGTGAGCCGCGTCACTGGTTACAACCCAATGTAGCCTGACTAAAAGCGCGAGAGCCACATACGCTCAGGATATGATTGGAGAAACCGGCCATAGCCAGGACTCAACTGTCACGTATTTATAGCAGGTCACGAGGCCACTGCCGTTTTAGTCTCCGAAGAGGATTATAGGGATGAGTGGTGCAGTGTAGTGACAGTGCTACGGGATTAGGGTGTAGGATAGGGTTCTATGGGATTTTATGATATCTACAATAAAATAAAAAGTCAAATAACGTTTACCTGCTCATATATTGACAAACTGAGCATTGGTTATATATTTTGAAATTGTCCTTCTATTTTACTACAGTGAAAAATTCTTAAAATTAAAACATACAACACTTATGTAGAAAATAATTTTTAAAAAATTCAAAAATATCAAAAATTGTCAACAAGTTTTCATAAAATTATAAATACCTACTTAAAACACAAGTATATATCAATCCCATCAAAATAAATAACCATTGTTACGTATAATTATTTACGTGATTAGGATGTCATATGGAGACATGGAGATATGGAGTCTCACCACTGCACCGTGACATTCACACCTCTACCGAGGTCTCCCACACTCCTTCATTCCTTCACCCAACCTTCAAATAGGTCCTCCTAGTAAAAGGATCCGATCACCCCAAATAAATCTTACTTTATTTTTCCTTTATCCTAAGTTTGAGAGCTGAAAAAAAAATAAAAATCTCCATATGAGCAGTTAAAAGTTTTTCTCATTTGTGTTTTTATTTTGTTGTAGAGACAACTGAAGATGACAGCTTAAAGCTGTCGAAAGCATTATTTCAATAAAGAAGAAATTATATATGGAAAGACAATACAACTGTTTTATAAGGACCTATCTAAATTCACTGTTGTTCTCTAATGATTAATCTAGATCTATTACGAAACGAAAGAAAATATAAGGTAATTAGCGGATTACGTTATTAGTATTAATAAGTTAATTTGCCTGGGCATGAGATTGCAGAAGAATAGAAGAAGACTACAGGAGACCCGGCCTCGAATAAGTCACTTAGGAACTATTATTGATTCAGGAAAACCACGTGTGTGGGAAATCCCCTTTCTAATAGACATGTAGCTTCTTGCTAATGTCAGATATGTTATTAATGATGACGGTGGTTGTGCATAGCTAAAAATACTTTCGGTATAAATCAAGCGTTCTTTTAGAATGCACAACACATATTAGGTCTTATCTACTCCGAAACACTTCGAGCGTGAACTGATAAGAATAGCATCGCCCTGTGACAAAAACCGCTCATCTCCATATACGCTAAAAAATTCAGGACTTGAGATATCTTTTAGAGTTAGAGGGGGTTCAACTCCCGAGTCGATACTTTGATCTTGTACTTAGCATACCTAGGCGTAATGTATCTTAAATAAATAAATTTATATAAAGTACTTACTTAAGCCAACAAATAAATTAACCTTACAATTAATATATATGTTTTCAAATCCCTTGTCATCCAATGAATATAATTTAACATTGTTAACAGAAGTGAGCGGTTCCCGCAGGATTTTTTGTCTCCTGGCTAGAAGTAAGGCTACAGAAAATAAATAAAATATTACCAAGGTTATATTTTAAATATAAAAAACGTTATAAATATTATTCTTGAAAATCTTTAAAATCGCCCAATATGGCATTCCCATACCCCTTATGAATTAATACGTCCATTTTCCGTATGCGAATTTCCTTCATGTAATTTTTATATCTGAAAGACAAAAATGCTCCTTTATTTTTCCATTAATTTATCGCACTAACAATAACTAAATCATATTCTAAACTATTATATAATTTAAATGCCAGATCGGAAGAGTTAGTATAATTTAGCTTCGAATTGCACATCTCTTGAAAAATTTCACTTTTTCATTGCTACCACTTCGACGACCCACATCTTGTAATCCTCAGGCTTTGACAATTATTTACTAAAATATTAAAACAGCCAACATTTAATAGAATAAAAACAGTTTAAAAAATAAATATATCCCTGTTAAAATGGTTGAAACCATTTATATTGCATATACAGAGGATACACGTCACATAAAATCCCACAAAAATCATTATATACATAAATGTTATAGAAAATAAAGCAACACTCATCTGCACACAATTTAACAATTAGTTGACTGTTTTAAAGTTTGTCTTATTACATTGATTTAACTCTTAAGATGGCATAGATCTAAGAACGTCTAGGTCCTCTTGAGAAGTTTTTAAGAATATCACAGTTGGGTACAAGTTTGTATAGTGGCTTTGTCGCCACAAGCTCCCCACTGTAATGTTGTACTAGTTGAGTTAACCTCAGGTGCCAATGCCGCCCCTAGCATTTGCTCAGGTATCTGCCTTAACACTTTAGGTAACACCTTAAAGCCGACCGGAATAAGGAACAAACAAGACACATTAAACCCTACCATCTTGAGTTAGAATCATGTTGAACTTTTTTTAAACTCTGTAGGTCCTGTCATCCCATCAGACCCCGATATAGCTTCCCAAAACCTTCAAAAACGTCTTGATGAGATCGAGTATTGGTGCAACCAATGGTGAATCAAAGTTAATGAAGCAAAGTGTTCCCACATTACCTTTACCCTCTGTCGCAAGTCCTGTCCACTAGTTTTTTTAAATTCCATTCCCCTTCTTGTGTCCGAGATAGTACGGTACTTAGGCTTCCATCTCGACAAACGACTGACATGGAACCCACACCGGAGGGTAAGAAGACAAGATCTAAACAGACGCTTTGGACAAGGCACATACTACTTCAAAGGACATCCCACCTCTCAATAGAAAACAAATTACTAATCTACAAAGTTATACTTAAGCCAATCTGGACATACAGAATAGAGCTATGGGGGACAGCAAAAAAGTCCCACATCAAGCGCATGCAATCCTTTCAATCAAAAGTCCTGAGAATAATAGTAAATGCCCCTTATTACGTCAGCAACGAAACCCCATGAATGATCTTAATATACCCTACATTCTTGAGCTCATCACTTCCAAGTTCAGAAAATTCCATAGTAACTTACCCAACCACCCTCATCCCCTAGCACTGCTCTACTCATCCCTATAATTCTCCTCGGAGACTAAAATGGCAGTGGCCTCGTGATCTACTATAAATACGTGACAGTGGGAGACCTGGCAATGGTCAGTTTCTCCAATCATGCCCTGAGCGTCTGTGGCTCACGCGCTCTTGGCCAACCTCCACTGGCTCTTATCCAGTGACGCGGATCACGGAGAAGCGTGGGGGACGTCCCAAGACTCCGCTTCCTCTTTCGCACGCGAGGGAGGTGGCAACCATGTGGTCTTGGGAGGTCTCTGGACTGTTTGTAAATACTGTATGAATGAAATTGTAAATAAGGTACGAATGTGATCATTTATCACAATTACTTATTGCTCAACGAGACAGATTGTAATTTGATCATAATAAAGTTGTTTTATCAGAAACTCTGTAGAACAGTGATCCGGAGCTCATTCTGGTCCATTTGCCCACCTGTACGAAGCCATTACTGTAATATAATTAAACTCGTTTAATATTATGTAATGATTAATTGTATGATAAACCAGATCTTACAGCCCTTTGCCGAGTAAATGGCTGGTCTCAGACAGTGTGATTCTTTACACGGGCACATTAATCAGACTAACAACTACTTCGGCTCCTGAGGCGGAGATAGCCGACTGAGATAATTCGGTTTTAATCGTCCCCGACACAGAGGGGGCGTCGCTGGCGGTGTTGTTCTCGAAGCCGGGGATCGATCATCATCAGGCCTAGATGTGGCCTCGCCCAGGATAATTAGTTCTGTTGTAATTATACAACGTGCGCCGTGTCTGTATGTCGGCCTGTCCGTGAGGCAGAAGCAGGTGAGGATGGCTCGCAGATGTCACTGTCGCTGGTGTCCAGCTACAGATCTTATAGATAGCACTGCAGGGAAGTCTTCGTGACACACTTACAAGTCAAAGGAGTCTTCCACTTAGACAGATAGACTGTCAGGAAGACAACGGAAGTACAGTTTGCCCAGGCTCTAGTAAGCATAATTATGCCTTGATGACCCCGCAATCGTAGCTCAAAATAAGAAGTCTTAATGGAAAAATTGGTGGGTCAGGAAAGTGGAAGTGTAGACATTTATATAACGAATTTTATTTTTAATTGCCTACTATACCAGAATGCCTGCTCTATCAACTTAGTTTTAGAAATTCGTTTTTGGGTTTAGTATGCAGGGGTGAAGAATTTGTTTTCGCGGGGATTTAATAGTAAGAAGGCAGGTAAGCACTGCTCATTACAGCAAACGTATTTATTCTATCGGAAACATTTGAAAACTGTTTATGCTTCAGAATTTCCACCCTAAAATTCTAAAATCGCTAAATTGAACGTACATTTTTTTTAGGGCAAAGCATGAATATTGGATCAAAAATAAAAAATCTGTACACTTATCAAATTTTCCGTTATTTTAGTGTAAAGATCAGGTTTTTAAAATACTTATCAATTTATAATGTAAGTGATTAAATAATCCCTAGAGAACAATTTAGGTGCAAAAGTGCTGTGTTTGTTAAGATTCGCATTATTTATCTTTCTAATTCACCTTAAATTCTCAATGGACCTATGGAATAGAATAAACAAATAATTTCGGAACAAAGTCCCATATGAATAACATTAATATTCAGAAGACAAATTCACACCGGACAAATAAAAACTAATACATCATAATAAAATATAATAAACAACTAATGACAATTCAAAAAATATACATCTATAGGAAAGGTAGTAATAATTATGAAATAAAATAAAATTTATTTAAATGCTTTAGTAAATAAAGTCATAGGTGGATTCACCAATAAGAAAACAAAACAACAACAATGTGCAGAAGTCAGTGCAGTTGGACATTAAATTTATTATTATTCTTTATTGTGCTAAAATTACAATCTGCCTTATTAGGCAATAAGTATTGAGATAAATGTTCTCATTCATACCATATTTACAATTCATCATTCACCCGCTCATTCATACAATAGTATTAAATTAATACAAAAGAACACAAAAAAAAATAAATGATATACAAGCTGACAGCCAACAGCATATATAGTAAACGATTAAATACAAATATCAAATACAAATATAAAATAAATGAATCCCAGACTAAGGAGATGGCAAAGGAGGTGTTGGAATAGATGAGCTTTGAAGGTTCGCAGGGATAAAGCATGGCGGGTATTAGAAGGTAGAGAATTCAAGAGGGTAGTGGAAGGACGAAGGACCTAAGTGGAAGGACGTATGCTACATTTTTTTTTTGTTTCAGAACCCCTTTATTCAAAAAATTGTCTACAAACAAATGAACAATAACATGAACAAATTAACTGATTTATGGCTCCTTTTCCTGCATAGCATAACATGCATTTGAAGGAGGGTAGAATTACAAACATTTTTCGTTTTACAGTTAAAATTACAAAGACAATAGACTAGGCTAGGCCCCATCACCTAGTCACTCACCTTCGGGTTACAATATAGGAAAACCTAAACTTACAAACTATAACGTTCCTTCCTCGGCCGCCTTCTGCCATCGATTTTTTATTTTATTTTTTTCTAAGCCTCTTTATTAATAAAATTTTTAACAATTTACAATGCAATTACAAAGTTCAATTTAACAATTTCTCCTCTTACAGCGATGCGCTGATGCATTCGACGGAGGTTGGTTTACCTAACAATATCAGGTTGATGTTAAAATTACAATGCAATTACAAAGTTCAATTAACAATTTCTCTCTTACTGCGATGCGCTGATGCATTCGACGGAGGTTGGTTTACATAACAATATCAGGTTGACGTTAAACTTACAATGCAATGTACGTGATCGGGCTCACCTTCAGTTTACAAATGTGGGAAAAACAAACTAAAAACTAAACCTACAACTAGAACCTAAGACTAAAGTGTTCCTGTCTCGACTGCGTCCTGCCATCGATGGGGGAACGGAGCTGGGGTTATCGTGTTAAACACCGGGTTTGTCAAGTATTGCAGGGAGTCGAAAAATTTGATATGTCTACGTTGGATAAATTCATCCACCGTAGGCAGCTCAAAGGTCTCGTGAAGCTTACTGTTGCTCCGCAGCTCGAATGAAGTATTTCTGACCACTTTAATCAGTATACCGTTTTGAAATTGTTGGAGTCGCGGAGCTGTCGTATACGTCAGATAACGAAATAGCGGTGCACCGTAGAGCAGAGTAGGCCTGAGTACACTCTTGTATATCAATAGCTTGAGACGCAGTGATAGATTGGGGGAAGTCAATAAATACGTAGGCCGGTAAGACTTCGTGCGAGTATGCTTCAACTTCTTCGCAAAATGCTACTTGCTACAGTTTTGTGGGCAGGAGTATAAAGGTCAGAGAGACGGGATCTTGGGTACCGGGAGTGGACTGAGGATTTGAACTGTAAAGTATTGTATGTATATATATATATATAAGGGGGGGGGGTGACGCGAATTGATGGTTTTTATAAAGAGGGGACCGAGGAGGTATTTGAGGAAATATTGTGCACGTAAGGAGGTGTACAGCCGCCCTAACTAGGCGTAGAGGTGAGACATGGAGTACCAAATACTAGTCTAACGGAGCAATATGTAGAAGTGAGACATGGAGTACCAAAGACTAGTCTAACGGAGCAATATGTAGAGGTGAGACATGGAGTACCAAAGACTAGTCTAACGGAGCAATATGTAGAAGTGAGACATGGAGTACCAAAGACTAGTTAGTCTAACGGAGCAATATGTAGAGGTGAGACATGGAGTACCAAAGACTAGTCTAACGTAGCAATATGTAGAGGTGAGACATGGAGTACCAAAGACTAGTCTAACGGAGCAATATGTAGAGGTGAGACATGGAGTACCAAAGACTAGTCTAACGGAGCAATATGTAGAGATGATAAATAAGTTTATATTGCGTCCTTAGTGAATACATTTTATGAATTCAAACACTCTTTTTGATCTTTAGAAATGAGGATATACAGGTTTCAAAAAGTCTTCATAACAACTGCTCGAAATAAAGGCTTTCGAAAATCTGCAAGAAAGCTATCATCACCACTTTGATAATGTCCCCCTTTGAGGTGATGCGCAATATCAACCACCATCATTTTCCACTTCCCTAAAGGGTGCCCCAATATTCCTTTGGCGGCGGAAGAATAATAATAAAATATAGTCCAGTGGCCGAGTTCGTGTGTGCCCGAGGGCGCGGCTCTTTCAGAAAAAAAAATGTTCCAATTTTGACCAACGCAGACCAATTTTCTTGGAGATTATTTTTCTTTCTTTTTTTTAAGGGGGTGGGGGTGTTTTTGGCGATTGTACCGATGCAAGAGAAGTGTGAGCGACTGAAGCAGAAACATTGGTCAGTGAGAGAGGTTACAACTGAAATGATTGCGGAAATATTCCAGGTGTTACTCCGTCATAGCCAGATCCGACTCCAGAAGTTCGTGATTCTGAAATGTATTTTGTACATCACAACTTTGGGTATAAACTGCTCAGATTATTTTTTTTTTTTCATCCAAAAATCTTACTATATTCGAGGTATTTTTTGTTGTTTTAGAATTCCTGACAACATCGTACGTAGAGGATATAAACTAGTCAAACATGCAAATGTAAAATCGACGATTTGATAAAACCTCAACTCAACGTTTCTGCAGCGTACGTTAGTATTTACACGGCAGAAAATTATTACAAAAATGATGAAACTGTAAAGAGCTTAAATATCCAATTATACTAAAACTGTAATAAAAAAAATATATATTTATATTTATTTATGTTAATTTAAATTTAATAATATTTTTAAGCCCAAGGATTGTTTAACAACCTGATATTTCTTGGCAATATTAAAATAATAATATTATTCTCAAATTATACATTTATTTCCTCACATTTCTTCGGTTCCTCTAACTCACCTCTTCAAAGGTTAAGTAATATTCTAGAGAATAACTTTAACAAGCAGATTAAACTTTAAAATGCCACTTGAGAGTTATACTTAAAAATATTGTTAGCAAGAAACAAGACTGTTTAAGTCATGTTAAGTAGCATTGTAATTTATATTAAAAGCGAGAAAATTGGGGTGGCATGAAATAGAAAGTACAGCTGTTATAATTAGTAAACATGCATATAAAATTTTTGTTTTGTTTATATATCTCAACACAATAGTAATTGCTACTTCATGTATATTTTAATGCAGGAATTGAACCTAAGTAGCTGTGGGAATCGCAATGTCTCCCTTTAAAAAAAATGATACTATGCTCAATAAATTATTTAAATTTACGAATAACTCATAAATCAATATGTTAGGATTCTAAATTCATTTCAATTTTCTGATGCTTCTAGTTGTGTGGAGGCTAGTTGACATCCATACCGGCTATTGTTGTTTTTTTTGGATGGTTCTTTCAAATGAAAAGTATTATTGACAACATGACCTATTCAATAATGATATTGCAGTTATATCATTATCTTCTAACGCTTTACAAACTCGCTATTAATCACTAAGGCTAATTTAATCTATATACTTTATTAAAATTAAATACTTACATCACCTCATAAATAACCTTGAAAATTTCCATCAAACTCACTTCACATTTAATAGATGTAAAAAAAAAAAAAACTAAATTATTAATTAGTTTTTTATATATATCAATGGCAAAAAAAAATGTTAAAAATATTCTTTTTCTTTAACGTTCGCACTAATTTAGTTGAACTTCAAGCACTATTTACAAATAAATAATATTAATAATTAGTTTTATCATTCGAAAGATAATTAATCTAATATATTTTTTCTACTTACATGTTGCTTTATGTTACAAAATAAATAAATTTATCATATGGTCACGAAAATAGTATTTTCTAACTATTTTATTTTGACATAGTTAGAATAATAAATTTATCACTAGCAGGCTATTTCATGTTATCTGTATTGTATAGTATTATATTGTATTGTATTATAGTTGTAATTTTTTTTTTTTTAAAGATTGGCTGTTGTTGACTTTATTGCTTTATATAAATTCAAAAATTTATTTGTTGAACAAGTGAACGTAGTCCAGTCCTAAACCTTACTGGTTTAAATATCAGCTGTCTTTTTGATAATGCTTATGAAAACAGATACAATTCATTTTCACTATATACTTCTGTTTTCTTCATTTAGTGTATTTGTTGAGTCAAAATCAAAGGAATGTTGGTTTGTTATATAAGTACAATGGTTGGAAAATAGTATTGTATTTTTGCAATTTTTTCTATACGGTTAGTTGGTTTGAACTTGAAATTGACTTTTTTCTTATTTAATTGTCCCATATCCGGTATATGATATTTAGTAGTTGTTCTTTTCTAATCTCCATTCGTTTAAATGAATGCTACTAATGGATATGGATAAAGCTTTGGCAACAAGTTTATTATTAAAAACAGCCTTTTCATACGATTTAGTCTTTGTCGACATTTCCGGCAATTGGCCTATAGAAAGCTGGATTTATTTCCGCTGTTGTCGCATTTCCGCAGCATTTCCGAGTTGGGATGGCTGCACCCTTCCACCCGTCGCCAATACTTCCTTGGATCATTCCTCTTCAATACTATCATGACTAAAATCTCATAATACTTGATCCTGCCCATCTCTTATTTCCCTTACTACAAATCTTCCTCTTATTTGTCACCAATATTTCTCCCTCGCTAGGGGAGGAAAATCAAGATTTTGCCAAACCCTTCCATATGATAATTCATAATCTATCATTATTATTATAGTTTGTCGTTCATTTCCACTCATTGATAATTCCTGTATTTGACATTCCTGGTAATTGTTAGCGTATGTCGTTCACTTGTGTTCAACTGTGTTGTTTTTGTGTTCAATATTATTCTGTTCATTCATGAAATCATGTACGAAGGCACAATATTGTTTATAAGCTGACCACAACAAGGTAATTTATATATGTTAGTTAATTCTTATTCATAGGAGACAATGAAGATTTTTTTTTTCATTTCCTCATTTCTATTGCCAGCTGTTGACTCCTCTATGACCTATCTCATGAAGAGTCGATTCTCCTGTTATTGGGCGAGACAGCTTCCCAGTCCCCTTTGCACCGGAAGGATTGGCCTTTAATGGCTCCAACAAGCCGTCCTATGATAATGAACTAAAATGCACCTGTGTCTCCCCCCCCCCCTTACGTGATCAAACACAATGCTAACCATCCCACCTCACCATCATCCCCTACTAACCGGCGTCCGAGGGTCGGTCTGTTCCGGATTCATCTCGAGCCCTCTGTAATGAGCCCTCTCTATACCTCCTCCTCGCCGTTATAGAAAATAGATTTGTCCGGAGGGGGCCTCGGAGAGCGGTTGAGAAAAAACTGCGCCCCCCCCCCTTGTAAAATAATAGTGGGGCAAAAAAAAAAAAGTCGTTATACTGCAGTCAGGTAGAATGGGGACCGGAAGCTACCCCCCGGCCTCTTCCACTTGCCACCCTGGCGCTATGCCCCCTCAGCTGTAAAAGTGTACAATTACCAGATTTATTTGACATTTACAGCTACTATAGTGCTCTGGGACAAGCAATAAACATTTATATGGGGGTTATTACACAATCGTAAAACATTGGGTGTGAAAAATCCCACCCATTTATATCTATTCGTTTCTGATCTTATTCGTCTCTCTCCTTCGAATGCATCTACTTTTTACACTACAGATTGAATGTATTTATATTATGCCCTCCTTCGAATGCATCAGTGCATCGCAGTACGAGGAGCAACTTGTAACTCTATAAAAATTGTTCGTTCATTGCATTATTTTTTGAGGTTTTGAAATAAAAAAAAAAAAAAAAAAAATTCGTCTCACGTTAACATTATGCGAATGGGATTAGTGAGGGACATCGTTACCAGAATGAAACGAACGGGTAAATAACACAAAAAAACAATACACTTTAGGAACGCAGACTACCCAGGAAACAGCCTCGTATATCTGGGCGTTAAAATGGACCGTCACCTCCGTTTTAGCGGCCATTTTGCCATGTAACTAAAGCAAACACGCACGAAGTCTTACCTGCTCACGCATCTATTAACTTCGCCCAATCTATCACTGCGCCTTAAGCTCATGATCTATAAGAGTGTACTCAGGCCTACTCTGCTGTATGGTGCACCGCCTTTTAGTCATTTGACTGAAGCGACAGCGAGACGACTCCAACAATTTCAGAACGGAATCCTCATGAAAGTGGTGAGACATACTACATTCGAGCGGAGAAACAGTGAGCTTCACGAGATCTTTGATCTGCCTACGGTGGATGAATTCATTCGCAGACTCAAATTCTGTGACTCCGTACAGTACTTGACAAAACACGATACTAAGTATACTATACTTATATACTAAGTTTAAAACTACTATATAATACCACAAAATACTCCCGGCCCGTTCCCCCATCGATGACAGCAAGCAGTTGAGGCATGAACGTTATAGTTTGTAAGTTAATTTGTAGATTTAGTTTTCCCTTATTGTACCCCGAAGGTGAGCCTCATCACCTAGTCCAGTCTATTATCTTTGTAATTTTAACTGTAAAACGAAAAATGTATGTAATTCTACCCTCCTTCAAATGCATGTATGCTATGCAGTAGAAGGAGCTATAAATCTGTACATTTTTTCATGTTATTGCTCATTTGTTTGTAAAAAAAATGTTGAATAAAAGGGTTTTGAAACAATAAAAAAAATAAATTGTAAAAAGTTTAATTATATAAATAATAAAAAAATTTACAAAATATACTAATAATAAATTAGTAAGTAAGAAAAATAAAAGCTGTGTGCGTTGAATGGACTGATATCGATATCAGTTGCAAGGTTTCAATTAGGAGAATATCGATAATTGAAGTAACAGAATAGATATAATATAGCTAAATATAAGACAGGATAATAAAGAGTCAAAATAATGTAATTAATTACTTTATGGAACGTCGATATAGACGTGAGGAAACCAACAGGATTGAGTGTAGTACAAATTTTATGAAATGAAAGTAATTAACAAAATTAGACACTGTACTTATGTCTACAACATTTTGTGCTATATTACCAATAATGTTTAGCAACTGTTTTCTTGTCTTTTTTTCAGGACCTGATGATGCAGACATTCACAGTATGGCGTCGAAACTTTGTACACTAAAATAAATCCTACGAAAACCTAACAAATCTATTTCATAAACATTAACTTTATTTATTCGTGTCATTTGTTGCACGAAAGAAGGCTTGAGAACAAAAAGGTATTAAATATTTCTTGTGTGGTTTGCATTGGGTTAGAAGGGTCTTTACAAACCCTAATACAATAGCTATTAAATTAATCTGTAGACTTCTCTCTTTCATTTTCATGCTACATATTTCAGTTTATTGTCAACTATTCAAGTGTATGTGTAATTGTTTACTATCAATGGGATCTGAGCGATTATAAGTTATATTCTTATATGAATTTAAATTTGGGCATAATGCTTTTGACAGATCAATACGGCTTTTGGCGATGGTACAGTGAATGAAAGAACAATACATCGGTGGTTCGACAAGTCTCTAGAATGAATCTTGTGTAAGACAAAGATAAAAAGCTGGATGATGATGAATGAAAGGCTTTAGCAGAGGCCAATCCACATCAGACAAGTAGAGAACTTTCAAAACACTTAAACGTCAGCCATACTTCTGTTTTACCACACCTTCATGTAACTGGGGAAACGCAAAAAGTTTCTTTGAACGAGTGATAAAACAGATTTTGGGCCGTTGGAAGAAATGTATCGAAGCTAACGGAAGTTATTTCGAATAAAAATAATATAATTCAATTTTTTTTAGTAGGTAGCGGGCTTTTGGAAAGAGAAAATTACACAGTCAGTCTTACCCGCGTTTACAGAGATATTGAGTCTCCTCCATCTCTCACTGATCTGGTTACAGGCTGCTTCAGCCTGTCTTAGAGCTACCTTGGCACTCATGCTGCTACTGTACACCACTATGTCATCTGCGAAAGCAGTAACTGTGGTATTTTTGTACCGGGTTCCGACAATCTCAGACGTGTATATATTGAATAGTACAGGGGATAAGACGGCTCCTTGGGGTACTCCACAGGTCAGTGGCACAGCTTCGGAGAAGCTATCACCCACCCGCACCCGCAACAATCTGTTTTTCAGGAAGCTAGCCAGAATTGAATACAGTTGTTCCGGGCATTCCCGGTCGCAGAACATTTGACACAGTGTCCCGTGAGACACCGAGTCGAATGCTTGAGTGCAATCAATCGAAATGATAGCCGTGGCTATGTTTCTATTCATGTTATGGCTAACTTCTGACTGCACCTTCAGAAGGGGGTGGGTGCTCTGTGCTCATACTGGATTGGATCCAGTCTGCTCTGGCGGAATGATATCATTTTCCGAGCAGTAATCTTTGAGATAATTCAAAAGAATTTTCCCCATCTGTGGTAGCAGACTGATCGGGCGGTAATGGGCTGGGTGATCTCCGCTCTTTGCTGGCTTTAATAATGGGAACAAGATGGCTTGTTTCCATGTGTCAGGAAAGTAAAAACAAAACAAAACTTACATTTTATATGTTCCAACCCATTATATAGGTAGGTGATAATACCTGATATTGTTATGTAACCCAACTTCCTTCGAATGCATCAGCGCATCGCAGTAACAGGAGAAATTTCTAAATTGAATTGCATTGTAAATTATTAAAAATTTTATTATGAAAGAGGTTCAGAAATAAAAAAAATGGTGATAATAGTGTTTTAGTATTTGTGATAGACTTCTGCATGTATTACGAATAGCTCAGTGTTCATTATTAAATAAAAGTAGTTTATTTTGTTAGTTCTGAGATGTGACAACTTATCTCTTATAGATAGTATAATATAAGATACTATAATTCAATGTGTTGTAAATAATCCCCTTCAAAGAGAATATACTTAAGTTTAATAACCATTGGTAAACGAGGATCGATATTGGACCCTAGGGCGTTCTGATTACTGTTTTTATTTTTTTTCTTAGCTCTCAAACTTATAAAATAGGATGTGGTAAAAACAAAGGAAAATTATTTTGGGCTAATGAGTGCCTTTCACTAAGGGGACTGTTTAGAATTTTTTTTCCAAATTTAAACAGTAATTATTGAAGAAACTGAGACGAGCGGGAATAGATAGTGCAACTAAACACCTGTTTATTATTCATTTAGCTGAGTAGCAATATTCGTTAAAGCTGAACTTGCCTAGTCTACCATTCACCGTTCCACCGCATACTTCATCCTTAGGCACTGACTACATCCTGTTGTAAACTCCTTCCACAGGATCTGGTTTAGGTCAACAATCTCGCTCGTGGTTACCTATCGTTGATCACCGCAGGTACGAGTATTACTTTTCGGTTCATTATAACGATTTACAGATAGTTGCAATCGTTCGTTTTATATTAAATTATTTGCTCTTAGAAAAATCTATAGTTGCTAAAGCATCTATCTAAAGTATAGAATTTATAAATTGGTTACTAATTAAAATTAATACTGCCCTTGTTAAAGAGGGTAGAAGCCCTCAATTAATCACCCTCTGCTGAAGGTATCCGACTTCAAAAGGTGCGTTACGAGGATGCTGGAAGGAAGAATTATAGATCCTCAGGCGAATCTATTTACAAATTATTTTTGTATTTCCTTTAACATCGCTACATTATATACAGCTTTTGTTATTTTATAAAAATTTTATAATGAATCAACAAGTATGATGATGCATATTACACGTGACTGGACTAACCTGACTAATAAAGGTGATGGGGCTCACCTTTTTGATTAAACTTAAAATTAACTTACAAACTAATTCTTAACCTATTTTTTCCCCGACAGTCTGTTGCCATCGAAGCGGGAGGGGTGGGGTCATAGTGTTAAACTATATATTCGTTCTTTTGATAATATATTCCTGTCTGAGTCGTTTCTGGACTATTTAAGTAAGGCAAACTTTTAGGCTATTAGTTTCTCACCTTTAACTTGATAAAAGATTCCTAAGAGTTGCAGTGGCTAATACATCTGGATTTGTTGAACATCAATAACCTCATCAACTTGATTGCCATAGCCGACAATAAACAACAAATAAAATCACCATAGATACACACTGCGGCCTTTATGATGTTTATTATAGTCGTGCGTACAAACAGTAAGTATAGGGCAAGGCTATTATAAGCTCGGGTATAATGAATGGCCACACTAATGGAGTGCCCGCATCCGTCCGAGAGCCTTTAGTGCGGGATCCACACGCGATCTCCCGACAGAATGCTCCGTCTCGAGGGTCCACCGTGGCATTTGCTAGCTTCCTGCTCGGGGTTTTATAGCTTCATTGTCTAATGTCCTCGACAATATGGCGTCGATTGCGCTCGTCTTATGGAGCGATAAATAAACATGGATAAAGTATTGTCTTGGGATGGCCAACCCGCTTTGTGGACCACGGCCAGCTTGTCCAGGATTTTTTTAAGTTTATCTACTCAAAACACAAGTTTGTTTGAGTAAACTTGGGAAGTGTCGTCAAGTGGGCTTTGATAAGACAAGGAATCGTGCGGCCCTGCTCTTCCTGATCACTCAGTGCATGTGATCCAGGCGGCAAACGATTAAGGAAACCTCTGATATTTTCTGAATTCATGACTGGTATATGTATTCACCACTTTTCATCTAGAACTCCGGGTTTTTTGATCAAATACGAAAAGTACACTGAAACAAGATTCGAAAGAACGGCTTCCTTCAACCAATCCAAAATATTCAAAACCAGTGTGTTTGATCTGGGGTGGAAATGTTTCATTGCCTATAAAATACAATCCAGAGAATCATTCCATGATGAATCGATTATATCTTGAATTGAAGTATCCGGTTGGTTCAGTCTTGAGATATTTTTTCAACGGTAACAGCTTATCAATATCTAGAAAATTATATAACAATGACCTTTGCGAAACAGCAAGCGATACGAACATTTCCAAACTAGTGGACGAAATATTCTTCTCGGTAATGTGGTAGATTGACGAAATGGCAGGCTTTTGTGTTCCAAACATTTTCCTGTGGCTTTGGACGAAAGTTGTGCCGACAAATTACCTGCACATCTGCGTGTTTTTGTTCGTATTATTAACCCTTTACAAGAATCTATAAACATCTTAAGATTCCTTGACTTCCGTCGAATAAGAGCAGTTACTATATGATCGGTGGTCGACTGTTTCAACAAAATACGGTCTCGTGTCCTCAGTCACAGATAATTCCGGGAAATGTCTCTGTTAGGGCGCTGTAAGAATAGCAAAATTGCACCCTTGGACAGCCTTACCTCTATAGCACCAACTCTGGAAATATCGCCGTCTTCAATCCAACTCCATTATTTTTCTTAAAGAAAAATAACTGCTGAGCTGTATTATTAAAATTGAAAACAATTAGTTGAATAAATTATTTTAATTACAAAGGGGAATTTGATAAATAACTTCGAATGCCCTTTTGACACTAATTTATTGATAACACTATCACAGCCAACACATTCAATCTGGCAATTCTAGAAACTATATTAGTTTAAGCCAATCACATAAACATCAAAAAACCTAATCTATATAAATAACCTATAAAATATCTACCTCAAAACCAATTCCGTTTAACAAATAATTTAAAAAATTATTACTATTACTGCTAGTGATCCCATATGATTCTTTTGTTAAGAACTCACCATAAAAAATTCATTAATTGCGCAATTAAATAAATACTAAATACCCTGGGTAAATTTAGTGACACACATTGGCGCACGTGATGAAGCACGCCGAGCTGTGGAGGCATCTTGTCGGCCAGCACCGCGTAGAAGATGTTCCGCCTCGAGCTGCAATGGAGGAAAGGCATCCGTCCTTATCCAATTCCATAGAGATACAGTGAAGCTCTTCCGTCCTTGATCGATTCCGTAGAAAAACAAAAGTGAAGTTTCCAGATGCTAATGGAAAGGAGAAAACGGCCTCCAAACTGCCGATAACTTGTTCGGAAAATCAATCGCAATAATTACGATCAATGAGAAAATGGTAAAATAAATTTCGCATGGGTTGAACTGGGGAACAAAACACAATATGGAATGAACGGGGTAACTGAATAGCTGTGCTCACGACGACAGCCAATTGTCCACTGCTCTGTTAATACCCTTTGCACTCGTTTGTAGGCAAAGGTAAACACCGGTGTACCGGCTAAACGTAAACAATACGAGATACACTCGCCTGACGCTAATTATATATAATTATACAATAAATAAATAATTACACAATAAAACAAATTATATAATAATATCACTCTTCAAGATAACAAAATTGAGCGGCCGAAACAGTCTCAACTAAAAGAAAATAAAGAACTTCCTCACATCTAGAGAGGGATACGGCTTTGGGATCTCGCTTTCTTCTGTGAGATGACTGCACATCTGAGCATGTTGAACACTCTAGTGCAAGGTAAAGCTAATCACTTACCATTAGTGATGTCTCATGTTGCATTATTCGAGACAAAGCTTTCTGTCATAGCAGATTTTTCAGTCAAACCGACTGCCTCATTTCCTTCGCGTGCAAGAACAGGCTTGTCAAACTGGTTCGTAACTGCGGAAAATATAATTTTTTAAGTTTCGTCTCCACTAAAATCTTTAAAAACGAAATGTGCTGACTTGGAGGGAGACAAATGCATAAGTGATATGTGTATCAACCTCTTTGCAATAAAAACACGAAACTGAAAGAATTGAAAGTGACTTACAATACAACTTAGTTCTTACATCAAAGTATGCTGAGATTATTTCGAGAACTTTGAGCTGCCTACGGTGGATGAGTTCATTCGCCATAGACATATCAAATTCTTTGACTCCCTACAGTACTTGACAAACCCCGTGTTCAACACGATTACTCCCGCTTCGTTCCGCCATCGATGGCAGCAAGCAGTCGAGGCAGGAACGTTGTTATTTGTAAATTTAGTTTTTAGTTGTTCCCTTATTGTAACCCGAAGGTGAGCCCCATCATCTAGTCCCCCTTACATTCAATAATTATTTTGACCACAAACCAGATTTTGTTAATTATGACATACTCTCCTTAAAATGCATACACCTCCTTAAAATGCAGTAAAGGGAGATAACATCATGTAAATATTTTAATCAATACAAAGTAATTTTAAAAATAATTACCCGAAGGGGTTAAGAAAAATAAATGATGAGGTTATAACTTTTATGAATTTTGGAAGTTATTAAAACACGAAAGTTGCCTTTGATAAACGATTTAGCTCTCCGATTTGTCAACATATTTGTGTTTACATACATATTGTTCAGATAGATTGTTCTCTAAGATAAACTTTATAAAAGGTAACATTAAACCAACTCTCTTTAGAAGAATATATTTGATGAGCAGCGACAGAGGAGTCCCCTAACTATGAGCAGTTGGTTAATAAAAAAACAATTACAAGCTCCGCATGCGCTGTAGCTAGGTATGATTTAATTTTAAAAAACTTGAGATCGTCCGGATTTGTGCTACTCTCGTTTTTGGGGAGCAGTAACTCATGATAAATTCCTTGAATATTTAGTGGTTCTCATTCTCGATTTCTCGATTTTCGATTACCCACCTGACTGACAATACTGCCAAATGACTCCAACACTTCCAGAATGGAATCATGCGAAAAGTGGTCCGACATACCTCTTTCGAGAGGTTGAAGAACGCTGACCTGCACCCGTTGCTTGGTGTGCCGTCGGTGGGTGAGTTCTTCCGCCGGAGACACATTAAGTTTTTTGACTCGTTGCAGCACCTGACAAACCCAGAGTTTAACACTATGACCCCACCACCCCTCCCGCATCGATGGCAACAGACTGCCGGGGAAAAATTAGGATAACAATTAGTATGTAAGTTAGTTTTAAGGTTGATCAAAAAGGTGAGCCCCATCACCTTTATTAGTCAGTTTAGTCCAGTCACGTATAATGTGTATCATTATACAGTTGTCCCTCGATAATCCGACAGGTAAGGGACCAGGGGCGTGTCGGATTACCGAAAATGTTGGATTATCAAAGATGTTTTTTCTCAATGCATTTGAACAAGTTTTGAATGAAGTTAATAAAAAGTACCAAACAGTATACATACATGTAATTTATTAAAACTAGGCTACAAAATGGCAGTACATACATATATATGTATAAGTTTGTAAAAGAAATACGGAAAGAAAGTAAAATAAAATGTACAGTTGTACATATGTAAAAAAAAGTATGTATGTATTTACACGTTAAAAAAGTCTGAGATTTTCTTCTGCTTCTTCTTATGCAGGCAGTCCGTCATTGCTTGTTCTTGAATCCCTTTTAACATCAAAATGTTTGAAAAATCTAACTCTCTCTCTTCGCACCAACGAAGCAAAGTTTTGGTTGCTGATAACGCTTCATCACAGCTTACAGTGAAGTTTTTCTCCGGCACTGCCTCCTTGATCATTTCGTCATCCACTGTTGCGACTTCCTGGATTATTTCTGCGTCTGTCACATCAGTAGCAAGGTTGTCTTCAATAATCCATCTCTTGAACTCTTCAATTGATGCTGGGGCAATTTCCACTTCGTTACAAATTTCATGTGCAGCCTCTAAAATAGATTCATAATCATTGGATGCAGAGTTGCATGTTGCAAGATGTGGGTTATTAGGCCAAATATTCTTCCAAGATTTTATCAGGGTTGTGCTTTTTAGTTGCTGCCAAGCAAATGCGGCGTTAAAAATCGCATCCTTAATGTTGAAGGATTTCAAAATTGCTGCAATGTCATCATTAGGTTGACTGACAACATCCATTAAAAGGCGGTTTTTGTAATGTGCCTTGAGAGTCTTTATGACGTTTTGGTCCATTGGCTGGATCAAAGCGGTCGTGTTTTTTGGTAAGTACATTACCTCAATGTGCCCATTGGCAGTTTTAACTTTTAATTCATCCTTGTCAGGGTGTCCGGGTGCGTTGTCAAGCAACAGAAGGGCTTTCACTGGTAACTTCTTATTTCTTAAATCTTGCTTAACTTGTGGGATAAAGCTGTTAGTGTACCAATCATGAAAAACTTCTTTGGTGACCCATGCACGGCTTTGAGCCATGTCGATTACTGGTAGAGATTCGAGCTTTACATTTTTCAATGCACGAGGGTTCTTTGATTTACCAACAACAACCAGTTTTAACTTATGAGTTCCTGACGCATTCACACATACCATCAGGGTGATTCGTTCTTTTTGTAATTTTCTTCCAGAAACTGTTTTTTCCTCTTCAGTAACAAATGTTTTCGTTGGGAGCTGACGCCAATTTAAGCCGGTTTCATCGGCGTTATAAATTTGTTCAGGAACTAGGCCAAGTTCATTGATTTTTGTGTCCAACTTTCCGATGAATTCCTGGATTTCAGATTCGTTAGCAGACACTTTTTCGCCACTCATCTGCATAAATCTTATACCATGACGTTTCTTGAAGTTTTCAAACCACCCGTGACTAGCGCGAAAGTCAGTTTTCTTTGTTATTTCTTGGTAAAAAAACTGGGCTTTTTGTTTCAAAATGTCTCCTGAAATAGGTGCATTCCGGTTCCGTTGCTGTTTAAACCAAATAAAGAGAGCGTCTTCGACCTCGGGTAACTCGCTAGTCCTAAGAGTTTTTCTGTTCATGGGTTCATCTTCAACAGACTTCATGAATTTTTCAATTTTTTCCCTATTTTTCACAATATCGTAGACAGTAGGTCGTCCGATGTCATACACTTTAGATATTGCACTCGGAGTTTCACCACGGTCTATTCGTTTAATAATTTCCCATTTTTCAGATAAATTTAATGTTTTATGTTTACGTTTCACACTTGTGCTTGCCATTTCTAAACTGTCACTACACGCACAAAGCAAACAGTAAATACAGTCAGCAGTAATACTGAACGTCCGATCTACACGACAACTGCGTACTGTACTGATCTGTCCCTGCGAAATGACTGTATAGAGGGGAGGGGGAGATTCATGTCGGTGCAGGCTTGTATGTATTGTTCCAAGAATTGTTTACAAAACAAACAGCCAGTAAGACCTACTGGTGGCGCGTCGGACTACCGAGTACGTCGGATTAAAAAGTGTCGGATTATCGAGGGACAACTGTACTTGTTTATTCCATTATATAATTTCTATAAGATAACACAGAATCTGTATATAATGTAGTGATGCTACAGGAAATACAAAATAATTTGTAAATAGATTCGCCTGAGTATCTATAGTCTATAGTTAGATATGATTGTCTATAAATTTGAAGATGCTATGGAAAAAAAGAAAAAAAGGAAACAAAAAAAAAAAAGTTCACATTGAACCCATAACATAATTTATTTTACTTATTAATTGGCATTTCAAGTTTTTTTACTAGTTGCAGCACCTGACAAACCCAGTGTTTAACACTATGGCCCAACCATCCTTCCCGCATCGATGGCAACAGACTGTCGGGGGAAATTAGGTTAAGATTTAGTTTAAGCTTTCATTGTTAGATGTAAGTTAGTTTTAAGACTATGATAAATAAGGTGAGCCCCATCACTTTTAATAAATTCAGTCCATTAATGTACAATGTTCATAATTATACTTTTGAACAATGCAGATCACTATTAGTAGAAAACAGAATTTGTCTAAAATGTCTTGCCTACATTCAGGAAATATAATGAAGTAATTGTAAATAGATTCGTTCGTAGAATCTATATTTTGTAAGATATATTAATTTTGTAACAAGGGGATATGAAAAAAAAAAAATGGTTCACATTACGTTTTCTGTAAATAAATAGGTATACCTATCAAACCAAACATTGAGGTTTTTGAATTACCTCTTCCTATTGTATTTAATACCCATAGAAAATGTGTTCAATGTTTAAATTGACTTTTTTAGAAGGCGTGTGGGTGGGGGAGGCTGTTGGCCCACCCAAGTTTGTGGAACCCCGTTTTTGGCATGCGACCAAAAATGATTGGCCGCCTCAGGTGTAGAGGTTGAAAAATCCGCGACTCGGAATCCGGTCTTTCTAGCATAAGAACATGAGGGCTTTCTACTTAAATTAATTTTTTTTTTTTTAAATAAGGTATAACTAGGGAATACCCGGGTCAAAAGCGCCCTTGTTATGAGATATAATACGCTTTGGTCCTATTTTTTTTATAAATATTTAAACCACAATGCGAATTTAAAACCAAAAATTATTAGGTTAAATTTAGACGAATTCTGAAAAGAAAAGTACGAAATACAAATGCAAAATATTAAATAAATCCAGAATACACTTATGAAGAAATTTTTTATTATATTTGCATGTACCTAGATTAAATTTGCACACAAAGCCTATACAAATAGCCTGTCCTAACTTTTAGGAATTATTAAAACGACTGACCAAAAATATAAATTATTACAATAACCCATCTCCACCCTATAGGCTGATAACTACGATCGATCTCCTGCTTCCCCTTAAAGCCTTTCCTGTGGGTGTTGGGTGTGGACCACTCATTCTCATGAAGGAATATTAGTAGCCGTGTACTTGAATAAAAAAAAAGTAGCGAAGCCGGTTTTGAACGAGAGACTTAAACTGTTCTAAATGGTGATATGGTGCTGTAAATTGCACTACGGCGGTTATCGTGCACTTCTGTATTTGGCCACACCAATAGTTCTTCACTGCTAGAGTTCAGTTTGAAATCATCACGAGGGATATCGAGATAGCATTCATGCACGAGATTAGTCTTCAATCGTATCACAAGGTCAAGTGTTGGTTTCTGAGGAGCGTTGATAGCCTCCAGCAAATACCAAGATAACCTCCTTTAAATACCAAGATAACCTCCTTTAAATACCAAGATAACCTCCTGTAAATACCAAGATAACCTCCTGTAAATACCAAGATAACCTCCATCAAATACCAAGATAACCTCCTTTAAATACCAAGATAGCCTCCTGTAAATACCAAGATAACCTCCTGTAAATACCAAGATAACCTCCTGTAAATACCAAGATAACCTCCATCAAATACCAAGATAACCTCCTTTAAATACCAAGATAACCTCCAGTAAATACCAAGATAACCTCCTGTAAATACCAAGATAATCTCCTGTAAATACCAAGATAACCTCCAGTAAATACCAAGATAACCTCCTGTAAATACCAAGATAACCTCCAGTAAATACCAAGATAACCTCCTGTAAATACCAAGATAACCTCCTGTAAATACCAAGATAACCTCCAGTAAATACCAAGATAACCTCCTGTAAATACCAAGATAACCTCCTGTAAATACCAAGATAACCTCCAGTAAATACCAAGATAACCTCCTGTAAATACCAAGATAACCTCCTGTAAATACCAAGATAACCACTGTTTTTAGGGATAATTTTACGATTGTGTATATAAATTGTATTTGAAATGCAATGAATCATGGTTGGCGCTTGGCTTTTACCTATCGAGTATTACCGAGGTTTTCTGCTTCTTTATTTGACTTATTTCCGATCACTAATAAACAAATTCTCAAAGGAGGACCAGGTCTCAATAGTTACTAGGCAGCAACGCTAACCGACGTGCCATGGAGATGGCTTAATTTATTAATAAAATTATTTCTACTATACCTACGAGACGATTACACCTATCACTACGTACAAATTACATGCTGTAGCTTGTTACGAGCTGATGTACAATAGTACTGCAGGTAATAATGACCTGATAATGATAGGTGTACGATATATTTACCCTGTCCATTGTTGCCTCAAAATGTCTCGTAATTGGGGTTTGAGAGGAGGATAGAAATAGTTACGGGGGGGTCCTTTCAAAATTAGTTACGCTGGGTGCTGTTTCCGGCCACTAGGAGCAGTCAAATAAATTTATTCCATTTAATTCAGAAATAGAATTTCGCGGAAATGTAGAAAGAGTGGGACTGTGGAGAGAGTTTGACTTGATTTGACTCCGGTCCAACTGGAAGCTGGCATGAGAACGGTTTCATTCATGCATTTCTAGAGCTAGGAATCCGGGCGTGGGTTCTGTTCTCGCCTGAGACAGTCTTAGGGCCAATGAAATAAATTCTGCATTTCCACCCTGGGTGTAGACAATGTATGAATTCACTTATGAGCTACTGTCTTTAACGTGTCCACAAATATGAAGAAAATATCAGGACATTAAATATTAAACAGCTTTCGAGCTGTGGTTTGCGTGATAAAGCCATTGCATCGTTGCTCAACTCAGGTTGAAAGTTAGCAACCTATCAATCAGCTTTTTTTCATGTCCTGAGGACTTGTGAAAAATCAATTTTCAAATGCAAGTATGATTAGGCGTCGCTTATCTCAATAAATACAACGTATGAGATGATTTTTTTTTTTTTCAAAACGCTTGGGTAATTATATTTAAAATTAATTTTAATCAATTAAACTTTTTACATGAGGTTTTCTCCCTTTACTGCATTGTATCCATTTTAAGGTGTGGGTGTCTTAAAATATGGTTTGTGGTTAAGAGAATTATGCAATGTAAAGGGGACTAGTTGATGGAGCTCGGGTTCATCATTGAGTTTGTTTCATGTCTGAATCCCATCAGAGAATCGTCAGTTTTAGTCATTGTGACGTGAGTGTTATGTCAAACTGTAATTCAGTGTTTGATGGCCGAAGTTGTCCGTTGATAATGGACAATTAATTTTATATGACTTTGGTTAATTGAACTCTCGCACATATGTGACATGGGGATTGAGAATATTTCGTAGAGCAATTCGAAGCATCGTAGAGCCTTTAGTGAAAGTTTTAATTAATTTGTTTGGATGTTGATGGAAACTGTTTAAAAACGGACAACGTAGCCTCCCCAGGGACACGACTGTAATTAGGGTTTTTAAAGTGGAAATATAATTTTAATATAACAATTAAAAATACCTCTCTTCTAAGAATCATCTTGAAATATGAAGTTGTATTTCGCTTAGCCATGGCTTCGATGAAGACTCATTGAATACCAACTAGAGAATTGTTGAAGACTTTGTTGGGAGATTCTCTTAGTTTGATAAATGAGATACGTAAGGTTTTTATCAAATTTATTAATGGGCATCGTTTGGACTCAGTATATATATCTGCATCAGCAGGGACTGGTAACAAGAAACGAAAGAAGTTGCAGTTTGGAAAGTGTTTGATGAATTTATGAGACCGGCGAAAGGTTTGAACTAGCATGATAGAAATACTAGATAAAATAGATTTATGCAAAAAACAATGGATACAAAAACAAATAAGACAGAACACAGTGTAAAAAAAAGTCATCAGCTACCCACACAGCGCTTTGTTTTGTGGTCTTTATTGTTAATAATTATTAACTTATCAAAGCCATTCGTCACCTAATGTCACGTTACAGTGACAGTAGCAGTCCAAAAATTGTAACCGGTAGTTGACACTTACGGTAGATTTTTTTCATAAAGATTCATCTATGAGGTGTGAGAACCATTGGAACTTGTTTACGCTCCAAGCCTAAAAAACGCAAGACTCTGAGGGTACCATTTAAAGAGAAAAAAAACTGGTATGTAATTCAAAATAATAGAACAGCAATAGAATTAATGAAATAGACTGTTCGAAAAACTTATAAAATTATTTTATTGTAATCAGCACCTGATGCAGACGTACATCGGTGTCACTGAAACCTTGTCTATTAACACTCCGGCTCTCGCGCTCTTCGTCATCCTTCGCCGGCTCGTATCCAGTGACGCGGCTGACGGAGGAGTGTGGGGGACTTCCCAAGACTCCGCTTCCTCTTTTACATGCGAGGGAGGTGAAAACCATGTGGATTTGGGAGGCCCCTGGGCTGTTTGTAAATATTCTATGAATGATGAATTGTAAATATGCTATGAATGAGAACATTTATCTCAATTACTTATTGCCTATTAAGTATTAAGGCAGATTGTAATTTTATCATAATAAAGTTGTTTAAATATAAAAAAAATATATTAACACTCCATTATCAGCCTACGTCGATTTGTCACTCGACTCTTCTACGCATTAATAATTTAAGACCGTTTTCACAATAACCAATGGTCCTTTATTTGGACTGGTCGTCGACGCCTTATTTATTTATCAACGGTTTTAGTCGAGAAGACTAAGTGCTAATATGTGGTGATACATAAGCCATATACTAACGCTGATAGTTGCTTCGGGAGCATCAGTCCATACCTAACAGTCTATTACGAACGCGAACCGTCCTCTGAGCTGTCCCCAAAACTCAATATATTTTCGCTTTGACTCAAAATATTTCGGTTTTTTTTTTGTGATTCCTGATTTTAATGAAGCTTCAATTGCGTATTTCATTTGGACATCATAAATCTATTCAAACATTTATGGCCCCATAACAAGAAACCGCAGGATGTAACGGAAATGTCATAGAGTTAATCATAGAATGAACAGTCTATACTTTCTATCGCTCTTTTATTATTTTGAATTATATCCCAGTTCTTTTTTCTATAAATGGTACCCTTAGAGTCTTGTGTTTTTTTTTTAGGCTTGGAGACAAGCTCCAATGGTTTTCACAACTTCTTTATTAAATATTTATACATATTTCTTAAAATTATATTTAGTTGTAATATACAGAGGGGTCTAAAAAAATGTATCCACTGGTTAACAGTCCATAACTTGCAAACGAATTGACGGAGTCTCATTTTTGGTGAAAGTGTAGCTTAAAGTCCAACTTAAAGTTATCACTGTAGGTGTTCGAAATGGTCACCATTAACATCCACACACAAACGATGCCGCCGAACTGCAGCACGAACTACTGACTGCAACGTGTTCAGTTGGATATTTGCACATGAATGTACGATGGATTCTCGAAGTTCATCCAATGTGCGTGGCTTATGTCGATAAACGACGTCCTTTAGTGTTCCCCATAAGTAAAAGTCCAGAGGAGTTCAGTCTGGGGAACGTGGTGGGTAGTATACAGCACCTCTACGGCCTATCCATCTTCCTGGTAGATTTTCGTCGAGATAAGCCCTAACACGATTGTGGTAGTGGGCTGGGGCACCATCTTGTTGAAAGTAAAATCTTCCGTCTCCATACAAGTCTTGGATGGCAGGTAAAATGGATGTTTGAAGCTTCTGAAGGTACACCTCACCGGTAACGTACCGGTGGCTCTGTAAGATACCACTTTAAAACAGACTTCCTTTCATCAAATGTAAGCCTTACGCCAGCCATGTTTACTCGAGTAACAAGGTACAACAATAAAACACTAACTATCTGGCGACTGTCTTTTGACAAAACAAAACAACGCTTGTATGGCGATTGCCGGAACTACAAACTATTACACTACCAAAAATGAGACAACTCCGTCAATTAGTTTGCAAGTTATGGACTTTTAAACAGTGGATACATTTTTTTGGACCGCTCTGTATATTCAGATAGCTACCGGTTACAATTTTTGGACTGCTACTGTCACTGTAACTTAGGTGACGAACGCCTTTGATAAGCTGCTACTGTCACTGTAACTTAGGTGACGAACGCCTTTGATAAGCTGCTACTGTCACTGTAACTTAGGTGACGAACGCCTTTGATAAGCTGCTACTGACTGTTAGTTCCCACAGGCTGAGCTATCCGTTCCTAGCGATAATAAATCAACGAACCTTCCCGCCCTAGGCATTAGTCCAGGAGGCGCAGCTGCTCCAGTTTTTGCCCGCGTCCTCGGCTCTCGCCCCGATTCGCACGGCCCTCTTGAGACGGGAGCAATTTGGGATAGTATTGTCGAGTGTTCGCGAAGCAGGGTTCGTCGCGAATGTCTGCTGCCGTTGTCCGCGAGGGGTGCCAATGTTATTTACGGGCTAAGGGCGAGGACCATAGCTTCTAAATATAACATTTTTTTTTAAACTCCTGCCAACCCAAAGGGAAATGATTTGTGTACAAACATATCGGTTATTCGCATTTGAGGCTAAAATTCTTTTCTCCCTTACTCATCCTGAAGAACAAATGTAAGCTTTTCTAGAGCATTGATCGTCAGTAGAAATCCACAAGAATGCCCTGTGGGAATACTGTGCTTGTCTTACTGCACCTAACCAACAATGTTAGAGATGTTCTTAAATATTGGAGAAGTTAAGGGTGAGCAATGTTAATATTTGTAAATGAACAGAACGTATTCAGGAAAATACTTTACTTTCCAATTTTAACGTAAAATATAAATATTTTAGATGAAATACAGAAATGTCAATATCTATTAACAAAATTTTGGAATGCTTTATTTTATTTTATTATGCAGCTACAAAGAACATATCCTTTAGGCATTTCTCACTCGTAATGAGACTTGAGAGCGGAATAAGATATAGAGTAATACCGAAAACCCCGTGGGTGATACTGTTGTTTAATGTTTAGCGATAGAGATCAGATCTATCCGAATGTATCCAAAAGCAGATCCTCGTATACCATTTAAAACAACATACTAAATCAAATCATAGAACACCAAAATGAAAGCAAAGGTTGATTTTACCAGTCGTGTTCCCCTAAATCTGTTGAACTGTCAACAGTCAGCAGTCGCACACTAGGACCTGATGCAGGCATACTTACCGTGTCGATACGTTTTCCTTTAAGAAATTCAATAAAAGCCCTCTTGTAAAAACCTAAGCCAGTATCCCAAAGAACTTTAATATATTTTATTTATTAAATGGCATTTATCAATTAATTAATAACACGCGTTGCTTGGTGTGCCGTCAGTGAGTGAGTTCATCCACCGGAGACACAAATGTTTTGACTCGTTGTAGCACCTAACCAACCCAGTGTTAAGCACTATGACCCCACCACCCTTCCCGCATCGATGGCAACAAACTGTTGGGGGAAAATTAGGTTAAGATAATTCATTATTCCCATCACCTTTATTAGAGTCAGCTCAGTCCAGTCACGTATAATGTGTATCATTATACTTGTTTATTCCATTATATAATTTTTATAAAATAACAAAACCTGTATATAATGTAGCGACGCTAATGAAAATACAAAAATAATTTGTAAATAGATTCGCCTGAGGATCTATAAATTTAAAGGGGCTATGTGGAAAAAAAAAATTAAAAACACCTATTTTCTTATATTGTTATCAGGAGACGCAGAAATAAATACATGTTTTGTCTAAAGCTCTATTACTAAATTTGAGAATTTAATTTCACTATGTACTATAACTAAATGTCCCCACAAAAGTAGGCAAGACAAAGGTCAATCATTGCGGTTTAATTTATTTTATTTTTATTAAATTGGAGGTGGATCTGTTTAATGGTTTAGAATTAACAAGAACAGCTTCTTAATGTTGGAGCTCCCGATAAATGATACGATTCCTATTAATCGTACATAACGTTCCTACCTATACACTTAACACCTTGGCATCTTCAACCTTTACATACCTAACACACATTGACTAGTTACTTAGATACTTATTATAGTTCTTGCAGTAATTTTTATGAGATTGAAAATATGATGATATGATAGTAATTATTACCAGTACATAATTATAAAGACAGTATGTACGCATACCAATCAGACTGTATTTTTGAAACATAAAATAAGGAATGAACATATTTTGTAATTGCTAGACGTCTCCTTAAATTCAAAATTAGATAGGAGCCAATTCAGAAATTGCAAATTTGACAGTTTCTGGATTTGTGTGAGCTGTTCTATTCGTTAAGATAACAACAATTTGTCCGTTAAATATATTCTCATCTTTATTTTTTTATTTTTCCCCTTTCTTAGCTCTCAAACTTTTAAAAATAGGATGTGGGAAAAATAAAGGAAAATTATTTTGAGCTAATAAGTGCCTTTCACTAAGGGGAGTCCCCCATTTGAAGGATGTATGAGAAGGATATAGGGTGTGGAATTCCTAAAGGAGGCGGTGGAATCAGGAAGGTAGTGAGAGTCTACCGAGGGTGGAGCCTAGGGGTACCTAGGCAATGGTTTGTAGTCGGCCAGGTCAAGCCTGGCCCACCCCGGCAGGGGCCTAAAATAAGCCGGAAGGTCGACCCTGCTTAAACAGGTAGATGGGGTCTTGTAGCTTCGGTTGAGTCGGCCGGGTATATTCTCATCATATGAATATATCATACTAAAAAAAAAAATTTACGAAGAAAGTGTCATTTCCAACAGCTTGATAGTATCAACAGAAGAAACGTATTTCATTGAGGTATCACCAGCCATTAATGGCACATAAGAAACGTCCATTTATTTTCATTCATTAGTCTCATCAATGTAAAACTTGGTTAAAAATCTACTTTATTGTAAGATCTCATTTCTTGTGTTATTAGGTTTAAAAATAAACCTTGTGTGCTACTGGATTCTCGAACTAGGAACCATTCATGTGAATATCATGTGAAACCAGGTATCATTGAATGTCGATGGTATTTCACATATTTTTTACAAAACGTGAACAGATATTGAAAGCCATACATCGAAGGTGATTACAAAAACAATTGAGTTGTATGATTTAGGCAATGAAATGAGTTAAGAGGTGTAAGATAACTTTACTATTTTTTAATTTATTTTCAATTATTAGTTCATTTAAAAAAAAAATAAATAATTTTAACGATTGTTTTTCATTTTAAGCTGTATTTGCTACCACTCAAAGGTATGATACTAACTCAATTGCTTTAATGGATGTTATATCTAGCAGTGCTAAGTGTTTTATTGCGATAATCAAACCCAGTAGTAAAAACTACATTTCCGTGTTTTGGCCTTCGCAGCTACAGAAAACCGTAAATTCTGTGTTTATTACACCATTGAAATGCACACAATAGAATGGTTTTAATATGTTGATAATTTTAATATTCAAGGCAATCTTTAAGCATAATTATGTAAAATGTTTGTATTCATACTCATTCTCACATGTTAAGCTTAAACAAATATAGGGTGTCCCAGAATTATCACAATCTTTGATATAAATAGAAAACAGAGTTTTTAGTATTTTTGTTGTTATTTTTTTATTGAATTATAAAGTAAATAGGATAGGGTTATTTATGGAATAACACATCGGGCAAATGGCCTCCACGACTTTGCTGGCACATACGCACTCTTTTGTCGAAATTTTCCATGACCATTTGGCATAAAAAGAAATCTAAAGGTGTTAAATCACACGATCTAGGGGGCCAATTCTGATCACCGAACCGAAAGAGAACTCGACCTGGAAATGTCTCATGCAGTATTTGAATTGTTTCATGGGCGATATGGCATGTGGCACCATCTTGTTGAAACCACATATTGGCCACATCAATATCATCCAATTTCGGCACAAAGAACTGTGTTCACGACGCCGAATTGATGTTCCTGGATTTTCAACAACACTCTCACGCACTGCTTGGATATTGACATTTGAACGGCTTGTTTTTGGACGACCAGTGTGTTTAGTGTCTCCAACTGATCCAGTCTCCCTAAATTGTTCAATTAATCACTTCACAGTTGATGAAGTCAAAACACTATTCCAACCATATTTTGTAAGAAATTTTCGAACGGTGGCTGCCAAACTTTCATTATTTTTGAGATAATATTCAACAATAAAGACACGTTGTTCTATCGTGTAACGCTCCATTTTTACTAACCCTAAACTGTCAGCTGTCAAACTGTTTATTTTAGGGTTGCCAGTACTTTACTGCACAAATCGCGGCAAATTCAAATCTTCCGTTAATTCTAGGACACCCTTTATTACAAGATACAATAAATACTTGATAGATGCATATCTCAATATGCTAAAATGTCATATAACACTGAAACTACAAGACTATAAATTAAAAAAAATAATTAAGTTTAGAACACTGGCTAAAGTATAATAACATAGACTTGATTGTATTAAAGAAGTATTTTATGAACACTGTTCACATATTATTATGATGTTATAAAATTACAGATCTGTCTTTAACTGAGAAACCGGGATTGCATGAGGATTGTCGGTGGGAAGTATTTTGTTCTTCAAAGTGTCTTTTTTTATTTTCTGTTTCTGTTTGACAGTTATGATTTGAATAGAGGGCGTCGAATCAAAAAATGAAGTTTGACTCTGGTGCTAACTGCTGCCTTGTTAGCCCTGTTTAATGGCTGATGAATATTTTAAAGGGAGGGGGCAACAGGGCCACGAACCACGGCACAAAGGGCCCTCAGGTGGGAGCACACCTTGGACGAGAATATGCTTAATTGAAAAGAAGAGAGGAGAGAGATAAATCAGTGGAGGGCATATTGTAGTAGAGTCAGGCATAACTCAGGTCACAATAGACCTTACCACTATAAATCTGTCCTAGGGCACTCTCTGCACTCAGCTGGTCCTGGAGTCCTGTCCTGATCCTATCTTCCTGCCCATAGAGGGTCCTCCTGGGAAGCCACCGATGTGGGAAGCTGTGACGGTTATCCTGTGGCAACCTGGTTGCGAGTCTACTGTCATGCTAACGTCACTCCCGAACTGTCATCGTTCAATAGATTGTGTACAATACGTTCTAGGCTCAACAAGTTTTTTTATAATCATAATATAATATCAATCATATATTAATCATCACACCAAAAAAAAAAAAATCGCTTTGTGAAAATTAGTTATCAACAGTTGACGTTTCACCTATTCAGCCATCTTCAGGGATTCAAAGAAAACAACTGAAATTCCATACAAACAAAACACTTAACATAATAAATAAAATTGGCAACAGTCCAATTAATAAAAGAATCACCTGTAAACGATTTTGACAAAAGAAAGTATTTTTTTTTTAAATATTTGAAGAAATTTCTTAATGGTTTAATGACTTTTTCTAATTATAATTTTTGTAATGAAAGTGCAGTTTATAGTTTATTCACTTTACTAAGAAAGATTGTTTTTTTTTTTAACCAAAGTATACAACCAATATTTCCCGTTCAAATAAGTAATGGACTTTTTATTTAAATTGGTGTTTGTATTAACAGAGTTACTTTCTAATGTAATATTGATTTACCATCGTCAAATTTTAATTTTAATTTGCTGAAAGGTAAACAACGCTGAATAAATGTCATTGTAAAGATTATAACATTCGTAGGTATCTCGTTTAATTCTTTGAATTTTTTTTTAAAAAATTTAAAATTATGCTGCGTTTCCGAATTGTAGTGTTGAGGACGCCTGAATAGGCGAAACGTCCACTGTTGATGTAATGTTAATAATAAAAGAATTTCGGGAGAGACTTGCAGCATTTTCAAACAGTATAAATATCAAAATAATTCTATTTAAAGCATGCATTCGACAAATCTAGGTTTTTTAGAGAATGCTAGGTGGTTCTTGCTGGGCTGCTCTTCGCAGGGTTGAAAAGAAAATTCACTTTTAGGTGTCTACCCACAAATTATAATACGTTTACTAAACGCACGAGGGCTTTCGGCAGATCAGACTGGCATAATACCAAGTGCAAAAAACTGACACAGAAATCATTGTGTTGCTCAAAGAACTTAAAAGAACGGTAAAAGAACAAAAAAGCACATATACGTATGAGACGCCACACAGCTAAAATGTTTAAGCACTTGACAAAATGACAGTGTAGGTGGCTTTTCCTTCCAAGGATGAACCATCTTCAGAAAGCAGGCCATAACTAAACACAACAGGCGAGTTACCCCATTGCTGGGACACTCACATACACATTATATTATTATAACTAATAACACAAACATTAGTCTTGATAATTGTGTAAATATTTACATAATGATCTAAGGATTTAGAATGTTTTATCAGGTTTTAGCAGAATATTACAGTTTGGAGAGTCTTTGTATTGTAATTGCTTAATGATTTTATTATAATCATGCCTATTAGTTTAAAATACGTGAAATAAATAACGATTTTAGAAATATTTTATTTATACTATAAAACGGCCTCTTCTACTTAGCACCAAATCATCTGTCACCATCTTATTGCCTGCATGTGGAGGAAATCTGAAAGAAAAAATAACATCAAAATTACTAATCAATTAAAATCTAGGTTATTTTTAAAGATAAATTTCACTTTATAAATATTGTTATATGACAGTACATCTCAATATCAATGACGTGACATTACCAATCGCATTTATAGAGAACACTATTCCACATAATTTAATTTATATAATCAGGATTAACTGAAAATACCAACCTGATAAGCCTATTGCAAATCTGTTACTCCTTTTGTCTCTCAAAACTTTGAACATATTTTATAAATTTATGTACATTGTGGACCAAAAAACATCAAGTGTATCCTGTAAGACCAATCCTTTCAATCAAAAGTCCTGAGAACAATAGAAAATGCCCCATATTACGTCAGCAACAAAACCCTTCATAACGATCTCAATATACCTTACATTCTAGAACTCATCCCTTCCAAGTTCATGAAATTTCATAGTAACCTATCCAGCCACCCTCATTCCACTGCACCACTCATCCCTATAATCCTCCTCGGAGACTAAAACGTCAGTGGCCTCGTGTCTTGCTATAAATGCGTCACAGTGGGAGTCCTGGCAATGGCCAGTTTCTCCAATCATGTCCTGGGCTCTCATCGCTAATGTATGTGGCTCTCGCGCTTTTCGTCAGTCTCCACTGGCTCGTATCCTGTGACACGGCTGACGGAGGAGCGACTTCCCAAGACTCCACTTCCTCTTTCGCATGCGAGGAAGGTGACAACCATATGGATTTGGGAGGTCTCTGGGCTGTTTGTAAATACTGTATAAATGAGCGAGTGAGTGAAAATTGTAAATATGGTATGAATAAAAACATTTATCATAATTACTTATTGCCTAATAAGGCAG
This sequence comes from Acanthosoma haemorrhoidale, assembly GCA_930367205.1. Taxonomy (NCBI): domain Eukaryota; kingdom Metazoa; phylum Arthropoda; class Insecta; order Hemiptera; family Acanthosomatidae; genus Acanthosoma; species Acanthosoma haemorrhoidale. The sequence goes on along the minus strand of OV884013.1, from coordinate 16,686,158 downwards.
AGTGTAATTTATCATAATAAAGTTGTTGATAGTAAAAAAAAAACATTGTATATGTTTAAAATACTAGTATGCCTTATAGATCACAGATTGTCATTCAAAGCTATTAACGCATGTTGCAAGGAGAAAGAAAAAAATAAATAAATTGAATGATTTACTTTTTGATAAAATAAAAAACAATAGCTCTAATATGTGGATAATATCCAGGAATATCGGATATAAAACTCAGGAATTTCTTATCAGCTTGGGATTTTATCAAAACTGTTGCAGGTATTATCTGCGTTAAAAAAAAAAAGAAGAAATTATCACAAGGTCCCAACTATATTTTTTTTTGTATGTCGGTCTATAAATAAATATTTAATTTGTATTTCTGTAATGGACAAAAGAAAAAAAATTTATTTGTATCTGTTTAAAGTTCGTCACAATACTTTTGAACGCTAGACAAAGACGGCAGTTATTGTCTATTACAAGAAGGGCAGTGAAGAGTCCCGCCTTACGATTGTGAACCAGCGATTTAATAATTGTCTTATGAGGCCGTACTTATGAGATCTGGTCTCAGTCGCAGTTCCCATGAGAGGCACTCCACAATTTATAACAATTATACATTATTATAACTATAATAATTAATGACAGGATTTTAACAGAAATTGTGGATGACGTAATAAATGTAGTTTACTGCCGAGCCCTAAGTTTTACTTTAAAGCAGATAGGTCTGACAGGAGCTCTCTTTGGCTGGGTGTATTATTCATCCCCCTTAATATGCTTGATATTTTAAAACTAAAGATTATAGAATGTTATGAAACACAAAACAACCAAGAGATGTTCAAACAGATTTGTGAGGAAGATTCTTAAATACTAAAATGATTGTTAACATATTGGTATTTTTATCTTTTTATTTATTAAACTAACTCCGCACTGAAAAAATAATTTTTTCAACCTTAGAAAAAAGTTTTTCACAAATATATATTTGAATTAATTGGTGTGACCCCCTAATTAGTGGTTCCTGAGTAAATAGATTTTGAGAAATATTGACGTAATGTTAACGATAGTGCAAATATAAACATCATAATGGAAATAATGATCGTTAATCAATTAATTAGTAATAAAAATCAACCAGTCTACTAAAGACCTGACATAAAATAAACACCTACATACTGTTAATTAATAATATAAAGGACGATCTTCTATCCTTGAACTGTGTTTTTTTGGGATAAATTCAAAATGTTTATATTTAAATTTAAATAAAACCGTGATCAAGTGAAATTAGGGAAAGCCCCGAAGTAGTGTAATGTTTATTTATTTGACAGAACGACCAATAATCTCATTGCCGTACCCTTTTCTTTGTAGCCTGTTTTACTATGTTTAGTCTGTGTGGGCCTGTTGTCCGTTAACCTTATCGTCCCTAACAAAATCTCCCAGGAGATCATTTCATCTTAATTTATAAATTAATGAACAAATGAATCTATTGTCATCTCTCGTCACGTAAAAATGCGCCTGGTTCACTTTTTAAAACTATGAATTAATATAGAATTTTGGTTGTCAACCTTTATTTTTCCTACATCCTATATTTCCAGTTGAGAGCTAAGCAAAAAAAAAAAAAAATTTTATATAATTATCTGTAAATTTAAAGGGGCTATGAAAAAAAAAAAATGAAATTTTTATCAAAAAAGGTTAGGCCCATATGGCGTCTTTTCAATCAAGTTGAGTATAATGTGAATCATTATACCTATATTGAATTATATAATTTTATACGAAATTTAAACCATGTATATAATGTAGCGACGCTACAGCAAATATAAAACTGATATTTAAATAGATTCGAATGAGAATCTATAATGGAAATAATCATTTCGATTTTTAAGGGGCTATGAAAAAAAAAAAAAAATTATGGACTTCTTAGTAAAAGGTGAAAGATTTATTCACTTTGAAAGGAGGCCAGAGTAAAATATGGACTTTTTGACTTTTTAATTCTTATACAAAGAAGTATTAGAATTTATTCATATATCGGAGAGGAGTGATAACGTAAGCAGGTCGGACATATTAAGTGATTTATTAATATTTATGTTATAGGATTAATGTAATGTAAATATTTAATAATGAATAATTTTTTTTTCTCTTTCCCTAAATTTTTTTTAGTTTCCGGGGTAAGATATTTTGTGGAATTCATCTTTTAATTGCGTACAGGAACATTTCTGAATTAATAAAATGATCTTATTCCAACTAAGTACAAATAATTTTGACTTAAAAAAAAAATATTTAATTTATTTATATTAATTTGACAGATATCGTTCAGAATCTTGGTTACTGATAGATACTCCTAAACAAGGAGGGGAAAATACAAAGGTGGCAACACAGCAAAAGTTTTTTCAAAATCTAAGGTGTCTTCAGATGTAAGTGGCGTTGACGAGGTTTGATTCTTCCTCATGTCTACTTATTTCGAGATGTTGTGGGACGTACTTTCAATAACGCAGACTATAGAAAGGGCCTGTTTGAAGGTAGACCCTTTCCCTTCGAGATTCAACCGGAAAAGGTGTATGGGTTTTTGTTTTTATACAGGTTTAATATAACTAATATTTTAAAGCAACGGCACAGGATCCAAAGCTTTGATTTCCACCATTGTTAAGGACATCATAAAGACTGCAGTGAAAAAATAATATCAACGACATTCCAGAGATATATTTACGATTAATGAAATCGTTGGTTACTTAATACGGTGGTCATAACTCTCAATTACAACTCAAAAAAAAAAAAAATAGTGCAATAATTGTTTAGGAGATGGACATCAATGAATGAGGCCTTCCTCTACAGCTTGTCCACCGCAACCTCACAATTTCACAAGGTCGCATCCACTTTTTTTTTCTGTATGGTTGCATTATCATTTTTTTCTTTTCCACCTTGCACCGCCTGAGGACTCAGTTTGTTGCCGAGCCCGGAAGGGTGCAACAAGCGAAAACCGGTCCGGCCCGGTGGACCTTTGTTATCGGCGCGAGTTCTTGTTGTGTTGTTTCAATAACGAACTTTTTAGGAAAGGATTTCGGCACTTGAAAGACCACTCGTCGGGTTTTTTTTTTGATCTCTTCTCTCCTCCATTATGAACGGACTTCAACGGCAGGCAGGGACTTACACGGGAGGGGGCTTGGACTGATTGCGATGAGATAGGCATCTAGTTGGAGGGCAAACTGGTCCACGGTTCCACTTGTCGTCCACTAGGGTGTGAAAAAATTTATGTGAGGGCTAGCGGAGTTGTGTAAGGTTGTACTGTTGCGTACATACAAACTGACTTATTGTGAAAAAATCGGACTTGAACGCCATAAATAGTGAATAAAATATTTTCAATTACAAATCCTAACTTTTATTGATATATTATGTAATATTTGTTGTTCTGCCAACAGATCCTACATTCTTATTGACATCATATATTACCTCTTCTGCTAACCAACTATCTTGTATCCACATATATTTATTAATTTTAAGAATTGAATACTCCAGACTACGTTATATATTTTATAGTTTAGTATTGATTTTATTATATTTATACACTGTTATCATCAAAACAATAACCTGATTCTTCCAGGTTCAATTCGAAAATTCCCTCGACCTTTACACATATATGCATAAAAGATCTAATACTTCCAAAGGGGTGGGGAACAAAATTAATACTATAATCATACTATATAAATATACTTTATAAATCGCCTATGCTAGTTTCTTCAGATTTATTTGGTCAATCAATCAGCTGTATTTTATATGATGATTACTTAATTAAATATTTGGAAAATGAATAATATATAATTTTTTATCTTATAGACCCGATTTTCGGATTAATAATACAGTTGTTTTTTTTCACAATTATTTACTCAAAATTTCTTTAAAGAACGACGTGAATACTCAAACATCTCTAGATATTTTTCATTTACATTTTTTAAGACTTTGGAACAAAATAATTCTCATTTTTTCGATAGAAATAAAAAATAAGTTACGAGGGTACCGTTCCTTGGGTCAACTAGGTATCTGACTACGAAAAAATAAATGTAAAGAATATATTCGTACCACAATTGGACTCCTATACAGTGTGCTGTATGGTCACGTCTATGATTCTTAATTTATCCTTTTCACATTTTCCGAAATCTTTGGGAAAAAGTACTGTGTGGTCAGTGATCAAAATATTGTATTTATCATTTCCGGTATTGAACTCCAAAGATAGTCCAAGTGTGGGAGTCATTTTTTTTTTTACAATTGACATTATCTGTTAAATAAATTTGCATAAAGTTAACAAGGATGGTATTTTCCCCGAGGAATGTTTGTCAGCTGTGCTGGTTAGATATTTGCACATCTGATCCTGGAACATGGCGTTCCGAGTATTAGCGTTCCTATTACCGGCGCGAGATTGAGGAAAAGGCGTCAAGATATATGGCGCCCGTGGGGAGAGGAGAGCTGCACCCAACATGTTGCAGTTTTCCGTTGTTATTGCACTCCTGAATCACGACGATCTTCTCCGAACGACGATGAGTCCTCTGGCCTACCCGACCCCTCCACAGCTGTCCGCTATCTCTGGGCAAACTTCTATCTCAAGCGGCCGCGATAGAGAGAAAAAACTGCTATTTCCGGTCTCAGTGGCGCCATTGCCAAGGGTAATCTTATCTGCGTGAATAACTTAGCGTCTGTCAGAGCAAACAGCCCTTGACCGTGAAGCCTTCAGTGTGAGAGCTCTCGCCAGCACTCTCATGAACCAGCGCATTATAGAGTCCTACCAATGAAGGCAAGTATAATGTGTATCATTGCACTTGTATTAATTGTATAACTTTTATAAAAAAACAGCCAAACCTGTATATAATGTAGCGACGCTGCAGGAAATATAAAACTGATATGTGAATATGTGAAATATGATCTATAATGAAAATAATCATTGTAATTTTTAGGATATGGGAAGGAAAAAACAAAAAAACTTGAGACTTCAATTGCAACGTGATCAGAGATCATTCCGGCACTAGTTAACAGGGATCAGCACAGTCGGCATATTATCAATATAATAATATTGTTAAAGTAACATTTTTACATAAAAAATCGTAATAAAGTAATTTCTTGAGATATCTGATTTTAAGCGAATTCAGATGAGTGCAGTTAGTTTTTTTAAATGTTTGAAAATTACTAGCGTGCACTATTTAGGAGTGAAGGGTTAATTAATAATCCTTTGTAAGTGGAAGCAAATTCTCCCAACAAATTCAAAAGGCGTGTAAGGTTTTTGTATTAATAGATTTTCTCTTTTCAAAAGGGAAAAAGCCCGCTGCATACTAGTTACATAGTAGGAACGGAGGAAAATTCACCAGCCAACGACCTAGTATATCTGGGAATTAAAATGGACAGACATATCCATTTTAGTAACCATTTTACGAAGAAGTTGAAGCATACTCGCACGAAGTCTTAGCGGCTTACGCATTTATTGACTTCCCCCAATCTATCACTGCGTCTCAAGCTATTGATCTACAAGAGCATACTAAGACCTACTCTGCTGTATGGTGCACCGCTATTTCGTTATCTGACGTATACGACAGCTAAGAAACTCCAACAATTCCAAAACAAGTGGAGCAACAGTGAGCTTCACGAGATCTTTGAGCTGGATGAGTTCATCCAACGTAGACATATAAAGTTTTTCGACTCCCTGCAATACTTGACAAACCCGGTGTTTAACACGATAACCCCCGCTCCGTTCCCCCATCGATGGCAGGACACTGTCGCGGCTGGAACGCTTTAGTTTTTAGGTTCTAGGTTTAGGTTTTAGTTTGTAAGTTTTTTCTCCTAGATATTAAACTGAAGGTGAGCCCCATCACCTAGATTTGTATTCATGTTATTTTCCTATTAACGTCAATCTGATTTTATGTAACCCAACCTCCTTCAAATACATCTGCGCATAGCAGAAAGAGGAGAAAATTTGTCAATTATTTTGTTCCTCATATTTTTACACATTGTATTAAAATTTGAAGGGGTTTAGGGGGGGAAAAATGTATTAATAGATCAAATAGGTGAGCCCCATCACCTTATAGAGTACTCAAAGAAGTCAAGTATATTGTGTATCATTGTACTTGTACTTTTATGGAATTCAGACCTTGTATAGAATGTAATGATGCTACAGGGCATATAAAGTGTGATATGTGAATAGATATGCCTGAGAATCTATAATCAATAATAAGTTCCCACATTGTAATCTGAAGGTTAGCCCCATCACCTAGTCCTGTACCCAGTGATTTGTAATTTTAGCTTCAAATAGAAAATTGTGATTGTAATTCAACCCTCCTTCGAATGCATACGCAGATATGCAGTAAGAGGAGAAAACTGTAAATCGAAAATTTGTAAATTGTAAAGTTTTATTCAATAAAGGGGGTTTAAAAAAATAAAAAAGTAATTTTGTAATTTTTAAGGGGATGGGAAAAAAAAATGTTCTAATTGAGCTATCTTTTCAAATTTTAATTCAATTTTGCAGAAATGTTTCCAATTCAGTATACAACCATGAATAAATATGAATTGAAAGATAATACCATTTGGGGGCGTTGTATTCTTTAGATTGTTTCTACAATCTTATTAATTGTTTTAAATGTAATTTGCTTGGATTGTAGTTCTGGTATTGCCTCAATACTGTAAATGAAATATCAATAATAAAAGATATTTTGTAGAGACTTTTTTGTTTTTGCACTCTTTAAATATCAATGCTACTTAGAATATGACTAAGATATCGCAGAGCTGACATATATTAGCATAGGGTATTCACTGGCTTTGATGTTCAAGCATGTCACTCAAAGTGCAAAATCATTCAATTTTTTTTAATATTGCTAAATGTGACATTTTGTGACCCGCCTGGTGGCAAAATGTCTTTTGTAATCAAAATTCCGTTCAATGATTTATGTTGAACTAAGAATAAAACAGCAACCGTACAATTATCGAATCAAATCATAAGAAAAAAATCTTTTCTCTCCTGAAAAATGCAGTTTTTTTGACATTCAACTTTAATACGTAAAACCTTCAGACTAAAAAACGAAGAGGTAGTCAAAGAACAGAAATTTATTCAGCAAACAGAGAAGATAAATACCGTTGGTGTGCCAGAAAAGTGGATAGTCTTAAGAGTCCAAAGATGCAAGAGGAAAAGGACATGGGTTTGCTTTTTAAACCTGCCCAGAAAGTTTAAAAAATAATTAAGGTAGTTAATTTACCTATTGTTGTTTAGTTTTTTTAAATATATGAAGATCGTATTGAAAATGAACGAAGAGGGTTACCAGAAAAAATTTTAACTGAGAATAATTAAATACAAATCGATTTATTTCCAATTTTGACATAATAAAAATAATCATATGCTATAATGCAACTGATCCATCGAAAACAAAACAAACTAAAATTGGCGCTCTTCGTTACAATAGGTCTCACTGAGGCCGCGGTGCACAAATGCCGGAACAAATAATATAAATAATAAAGTCTTCATTCGAGCAGCCGTAAATTTTAATTCGGGTCAAAAATGTTGATAAAAAATCTAATGACGGAAACAACAACAAAATAAAAAACCAGATACTAATAGAAAAACAGTTTTTCATAATATATTATGCTTTATTTATCTATATTAGTGATATTAGTGAAGTCATGTATTCTTGCTACATTACATGTATCTATAAATTTTGTGGTTACCTCGACTATATACCAAGTCTAAGCTAAACTGACTTGAAGAGCTTAATAAGGCAATATTTAAATATATGAAGGAATATCTGGTTACAGGAGTGGATGGAGGATTCGTATTAGAGAAGGAAGAATAAATGTGTCATTTTGGTCGATATGGCGAAAAAAGATCCAAAGAAAACATAACGCGAGTTCATTTGGAACTCAGCTCAATGACGTCGCGATATCCAAGACATCTTGTACGGTCGAGAACATAAAAGAACGCCGACTATCCACCCTGTTTTTTCCGAGGCGTCCGGTTCGGATGCTCCAGAGAGTTGCCATAAGACCATAAAGGTAATTTATTTATTTTTTTTCAAAACCCCTTTATTTAAATATTTACAATTAAATTAACAATAACATGAACAAATTTACAGGTTTATGGCTCCTTTTCCTGCATAGCATAATATTTGAAGGAGGGTAGAAGTGCAAACATTTTTCGTTTTACAGTTAAAATTACAAAGACAATAGACAGGACTAGGTGATGGGGCTCACCTTCGGGCTACAATAAGCGAAAATAACTAAAAACTAAACTTACAAACTATAACGTTCTCGCCTCGACTGCTTCCTACCATTGATGGGGGAACGGGGCGGGAGTTATCGTGTTAAACACCGGGTTTGTCATGTGTTGTAGGGAGTCAAAGAATTTGATATGTCTGCGAATGAACTCATCCACCTTAGGCAGCTCAAAGTTCTCGTGTAATTCACTGTTTCTCCACTGCTCGAATGAAGTACCTCTGACCACTTTCATCAGTTTGGAATTGTTGGAGTCACCGAGCTGTCATGTATACGTCAGATGACGAATTAGCGGTGCACCATACAGCAGAGTAGACTCTTGTAGATCAGTAGCTTGAGACGCAGTGATAGATTGGGGGAAGTCAATAAGTGTGTGAGCCGGTGAGACTTCGTGTGTGTTTGCTTCAACTTCTTCGTAAAAAGGTTACTAAAATGGAGGTGTCTGTCCATTTTAATTCCCAGATATACTAGGTCGTTGGCTGGTGAATTTTCCTCCGTTCCTACTATGTAACTAGTAGGTAGCGGGCTTTTTCTCTTTTCAAAAGAGAAAATTACACAGTCAGTCTTACCCGCGTTTACAGAGATATTGAGTCTCCCCGATCTCTCACTGATCTGGTTACAGGCAACTTCAGCCAGTCTTAGCTACCTTGGCACTCATGCTGCTACTGTACACCACTATGTCATCTGCGAAAGCAGCAGCTGTGGTATTTTTTTACCAGGCTCCGACAATCTCAGACATGTATACGTTGAATAGTACAGGGGATAAAACGTTAAGCTATAGCAAGTGCCACTGCCTAAATATCCTGTCATACAACAGACATAAACATGGCCACGGTCCAATCCCAGTGACAGAGAATGTCGGGCATGACAGGTAGTCCGGGACCTTCTGTTCTTTGGACCTTTCAAGGCACACCATAAATAGCTGCTGCTGTCTCTCAAGGACAAATGTCCACTTTTGGGCCTGGAGGATTCCGAACAGACCTCCCTCAGGGGAGAATGAATTCATGAAAAGACATTCGTTTCGGTACGAAGTACTAAGACAATAGAGTTCTCAGGGGGTTTCACGGCCTTGAAAGAATTTCCAGAAAAGAAATCTTATATTTTAAGACAGTTTGTCAATTAGACAACATCAATAGACTCTATGAAGATCTGAACGCAAGAAATGGCCTCTTGTCTCTCGAAAAAGTTTTATATTTGGGCGACGCGCTTTCAACTTCAGGTCAGACTTGGAGCAACATTATAATCTATCATAAATTATCTCCTGTTTAACATTTAAAATGGAGATAAGACGTTTTATTTCTCGTATTTATATGACACATAAGCTTAACGTAAAGTATATAATATTATATTTGAAGGAGAACAATAGTTCTTAAATTTAATATAAAAATGAAACTATGGTTGCTAATATGGCATGTTATAACTTGTAAAATGATAAAATGGCGGTATCTAAAAAAGAGATAGAAGCATAAAAGCTTTTAAGTTTATGAATGTAGTAAAGCCTATTTATTAAAGTTATTTGTTTAAAAACTGGTTTTATTTTATTCTGTTGGTTGAATAGTGTTGTCTACAAATAAATACAAGGTTTTTATCTGATAAATAGTAGCTTGGTATTAGCAATTATATTCATGATTTCAATTAATAATCAAATAAATAAAATACGAAACATTTTGGACTATGTTGAAAAAGTAAGAAGTCATAAGCGTAGCCAAAAGTTACAGAGTGGATAAAAGTTTAAACATTTGTAGACTGCAAATCGATACTCCTTTTCCTTGTCCTCCTTTTTGATATTCTTATCAGTCTTCTCCTTGACGCTGAAGATTATGAATGTCGACAGAACAAGCTTTTTAAAATATTTTATATTATATTTTTTGACTTCCTTTTTACCATTTTCATATTACTTGTATTCCGGTGTGATTTTTTGAAAAAATTTATCCAGGCCTTTAATCTACAAATCAAACATTATCTGTGTTTGTAACGATTTTTCATGGATTATATTGTAGATAATTTACTATTATTTGAATTATCTGGTAACACATTGTGATTTATGAAGTGACATTCTTTATCCCTTGAAAAGTGTGAGATGCTGGAATCACTATTTGTCAATAGCTGTCCCTTGCCCTGAAAACTTAATTTTTGAGCTTACAAGCAATGTTCCAACAAGGAACAGACAATGCTGTCTGTCCAAGAGCGAAAGGTCGAGGATGTGCCAGGTACATGCATGGTTAAGCCGCTTGCAATGTACTGTTAGCTCTTAGAGACTAATCACCTTTTTGGGGGCTTTCATTTCTTTTAAGAAGAAAACTATTGATTTTTTTTTTTACTCTAAGCCATAAGAACGGAGAGTTAGCAGTAAATTGTCTTTTGTCACTTAAGTAGTCAATAGACCACTAGACCGGGAAGTCGGCCTACATTATGCGGAGAACGTAGAAATCCGGTTACTTATAGATGTAAAATGTACCCGTCTTGGGATTTGAACCCAGAAAAATTTTACGAGGCATTTGTGCTTATGAACAAAAGGCTTAATAAAGTTAGAACACTTTCGGCTTGTATAAATAGTTCTACTTTGATGGAAGCATTCCTGAATTATATCCTAAACATGTTTCAAACACCTCATTCTATTATCCGTTGTGCATCTTGGAGACCTCATTGACTTGTAAGAGAAAAATATAAGCAGTTATAAGGAAACCATGCAACAAAGTATACAAGTTTCATTTTAGTTTAATATTTATTATAATATATGTGCTTAGTAAAATTTAGCAAAAATTTGTTTTAGATGGAAGAGCTAGTTGATGAATTAGATAAAAAAAAATAATAAACTAACATTATTTAAAATATATACTCAAATATTCTCAAACGTTTAAATTATTTAATAACAATTATATGCTAGCATTTGTTTTTGCAACTAGTGAACATCGACGTTGTCATTCACTCACGTGGCGTAAGTGCGATTTAATTATATTTTTTTAGTTTTATTATATTCCTTTATTGTGCTATAATTACAATCTGCCTTTTATAAGGCAATAAGTAATTAAGATAAATGCTCTCATTCATACCATATAATTATAATTATGGTACCTGATTTCTTTCAGTTTTATCTTTAGTTTAAACTTAATTTTCATATATTTATACAAAATAACGACAAAACTAGGTGGTAATCAAAAAACTTTTCTCAATAATATATCATGTGCCAAGCCACTATGTTTAGTTAATGTCTCTTTGTTAGCAATATTTGGAAGTAATGGATTCTCGCTGATTTCACATTTATCTAGTAAACTGGGATTATCGCTTTTAGAGTATCTTCAATATTCAAGCTCTCGTCTTTGGGTATACAAAGAAATACGTGATAAGATAATATGCATAATATGTTTCAATGTACAGATATAATGTCAAAGAGCTAACTTCTTATGTAGGCCTGTGTTTTTCAGCGCGTACCCTTTACAAATATGTGCAAAGATTTTCACATAAAAAATCGCTATACATTGAGTCTCTATTATCAGTCTGTTATCTTGCCAATCACTGGTTGGTCATTTAGTAGTGCTGGTATTGCCTCAATACTGTAAATGAGATATCAATAATAAAAGATATTTTGTAGAGACTTTTTTGTTTTTGCACTCTATAAATATCAATGCTACTTAGAATATGACTAAGATATCGCAGAGCTGACATATATTAGCATAGGGTATTTACTGGCTTCAATGTTCATGCATGTCACTCAAAGTGCAAAATCGAAAATTCAATTTTTTTTAATATTGCTAAATGTGACATTTTGTGACCCGCCTGGTGGCAAAATGTCTTGTGTAATCAGCATTCAATTCAATGATATATGTTGAACTAAAAATAAAACAGCAACCGTATAATTTTTGAATCAAATCATAAGGAAAAAATCTTTTCTTTTCTAAAAAATGCAGTTTTTTTGACATTCAACCTTAATACGTAAAATCTTCAGACTCAAAAACGAAAAGGGAGTCAAAGAACAGAAATTTATTCAGCAAATAGAGAAGATGAATACCGTTGGTGTGCCAGAAAAGTGGATAATCTTAAGAGTCCAAAGATGCAAGAGGAAAAGGACATGGGTTTGCTTTTTAAACCTGCCCAGAAAGTTTAAAAAATAATTAAGGTAGTTAATTTACCTATTGTTGTTTTGTCACAGCAAAACATTTACAATTAAAATAGTAAATAGTTTTATCACCGTTATTTATAAACCAAGCTGAACTGACCCAATAAATTGTCTTCAAATAATAAATTGTACACCCTTTAATTTTGATGGGATTACGTTCACCTATTTTTAATTATACAATCACAAATAATAATATAAATAATTAATGTGATGATGATTATTTGAGTAAAATTATTGAAAAATAAATTAATTTGTTGTATTAGATTGATTGAAAACAAAATGCTGATACTATTGCACGCAGGTAAATCAATGGTATCATACATTAAAATTACATACACATGTATGCTAATGCGATTATAGGCCTACCATTGTGGGAAGGGGGGTAAGCACCTGGCATATATAAATACAAGGGGTGGGGCTTAGAGGGCTACAGACATTATCCGAAGAATGTATTCCTCCGCCGGCAGACTGAGGGGATGTCAGGGGGGGTTGGGAGGCCGCCCCTAGCTGACTCCCCCCCCCCTCGCAATTAATCAGGGATGTCACATAGCTCGGCTGGCCCCCCTTAAATTTGGGGCTCTCATATTGCTTCCCCGTCACGGCATTCCTTCATTGGCAGGAGGGCCAAGGTCGAAGAAGAGGCGGTGGGGATTAGTCACTTAAGGCCCTTAAGGGGGTGAGGGAGGATTATGGAGACATTTTTCAGGCTCGGCCGCTCTATGAGAGATCAACATGAGATTAAACAGAGTAAATTGGCAACTGAGTCAGCTACACTCGTTAAAAGAAATAGTAATAATAAAAAAAGTAATATTGAAATAATTCCATGAGAGTTTGTGATATTTAGAAAATGGAGATCCCTATCCATTTTAATACATCTTACTTTGCTTACCCATTTTAGTAACAAAATAGAAAAAGTACGACAGAGGTCTTACCAGGTTTCCCACCCAACCTGTCGCTTCGTCTCAAACTGATGATATATAAATGTGTGCTCCGGCCAACTCTGCTGTACGATGCCCCGCTATATACTCACTTGACTGACAATACAGCTAAAAGTCTCCAGCAATTTCAGAATGGGATCTTGAGAAAAGTGGTCAGACATTCCCTCGAGAGGTTAAAGAACGCCGACCTGCACCGTTGCTTGGTGAGTTCATCCGCCGGAGACATACCAAGTTTTATGACTCAACTGCAGTAACTAGGTTAACCAGAAAATTAGGTTAAGATTTTCTTGTTCGTTTTAAGTCTACGATTCTTAAGATGAATCCCATCACTTTTAATCATGTTGAGACAATGAATGCTTAATGTGAATTATGATATGAATGATCAAAAATCGCAATGTAAAATAATTAAAAATTGTATAAAATGTAGCCAAGCTGCAGGACATATAACGATCTATGTATATAGATTAATTTATGTCGAATATATACTTTCCATAATTTATAATAGCAAGGGGACAAGGAAGGAAAAAAAAGGTGATATCCAGTGACAGGGGGGGGGGATTAACCAGCATTTTTTGAGGTGTGAAATGAACCTTTTAAGACTACTGCCGTAGATAATGATTACAGAGACATATGTTTCATTTACGATTGCCACAACTATCTTGGATTCTAGTAGATACTTCGGGCTAGGCAATAACTGGAATACCAACATCCACAATCCCATTGGTATGAATTGAATAGCCTCCAGAAGCAGAAGGGCCATGGAGTATTGAGAGATAAGCCGGGACTCTCCGACAGAAGACAGATGTGCATCGAGACTGTATTAAACTGCGCTAGCCCGCTGGGTCCGCAATGGCTGGACAACAGACTCCAGGGCTATTCCAGAAGGACGAGCAGACAGATAAATCCTTGCTAAGGGCCCTATTAAGGGCCCCTTGTTTACTGACATAAATGTCCTGCAGTCCAAAGGGCTTCGACGCAACGCTATGTTGGCGCGTGCCTTAGTCGTAAACCGAAGGCAACTGGTCCAGGTATCCCCTGCTGCTATTGTAGCCCGCCTATTAGCATCCTATTCACGGCGGGTAATGAAAAAAAAAAAAAAAAAATATGCACTAAATTATCTGCCTTTCACCCCCGTCATGTCATCCGGGGTTGTTCTGCAGGATGAGGTCAGGACTTGAGGGTGACATTTACGATCACTCGTGCCCTCGATCCACAAAAGTCTTTATGCACCTCGACTTTCTGTCAAGAGCTCTCTCCCCACTGAGAAAGGCAAGGGGAAAAGAATGCTGGTACAATGGTGATACAGTATGAAGTATATGTTACAATAGAACACTATATTGTAATGCATCGCTGCAGTTCTTTTATGCATATCGAATGCATTTTATGACTGTGTTGGTGAAGTCGCTACGAGGCATTATCAGGTTACAGGGTAATGGTTTCATTCAAGAAGTATGATGGATACCACCCTAAAAACCTGCCAACTCGTTCTTCGCTGAAGGATCAATCTAAAAAATTCGCCAAGGCAGGCCGAGTTAATAATAATTGTATCACTAGGCATTAGTAACAATCATACTTACGGCCAATGAGACCAAGATTGATTACCGAAGCTAAAGTTCATTAATATTATCAAGAAATGGTATCAAAGTTAATTATTTATTTAGAGGCAAAAAGAGGAACGTTGAAAAAAGAAAAGAAAAAATAGAAAAATAATGTACGCTGTATTAGACGAGTACGCCATTTCAAAGCAATGGAACAGAGTCAGACACTATTGCTAATCTCCTTTTATAAACAAAATATAACACTTAAAAACAGAAGGAGATTTAGATATTTTTGCTGGAATAGAAGACCTATCCTGTATTTTTGCACAGGACACTACCTGTTGATTCTTAAACCATCTCAGACACTGAAAAATATCCTTTCATAATTGATTCATTAATAAGCACGTTTTCCAAAAAATTAAAATTCGTCGAATTGGTAATACCTCAAATAATTAATATCATTTAAAATTATTGATTATCCCACCATGAACTATCCATGTACCAATTCTTTTCCTCATTCTAGTCTTTTTTATTACTTTTGCTATTCATAGACATCCAAAAACCTTTTTTGGTTTTTGTTTTTATAAATAGTTAACTGAGGCTTTATAATTGCTGTACCTCATATAAATTATGTGACAACAGTAAAAAAAAAATCAGTGTGAATGAGTCTAAATATAATTTTTTTTTAAGAATCTCTCCCTAGCTACCTGATAACCATGAAGAGAATATAATTAGTTAAAGTGGACATGGGTGCATATTAATGAACACAGTATAATACACCTTGCAGATGAGACCTTGGGCGACCCCCTGTGAATGTCCTATAACGAGCTGTCAAAATGTCACAGCTACTCAGGTCGTTACAAGTTCCCCGTCCTAAGGTATCAAAGGGTCAGGTACCTGTTACCTATGTATGTCGTCAAGGGGGACAACTGGTCACTATGTATAAATATCTGTAAGTATATAATGAACCTATGGCTGTGAAAGATTTATTTATTAGCAAGATATCTGTCCACATACTGAGCCGTTCCAGTCTAATTCAATGTATCTCGTCTTACCCTTAAAACATCGAAAATTTATTTTCCGCTTGTTTGCTATTAAAAGCATCATTATTCCTCGGCTAATAATAATAATCGCATACTCATATATATTGAAACTTCTTTATTGTGCTATGATTACAATCTGCCTTATTAGGCGATAAGTAATTGAGATAAATGTTCTCATTAATACCATATTTACAATCTGCATTCACTCGCTCGTTCATACGGTATTTACTAACAGCCCAGAGGCCACATGATTGTCACCTCCCTCGCGTGTGAAGGAGGAAGCGGAGTCTCGGGAAGTCCCCCACGCTCCTAGGTCAGCCTCGTCTCTGGATAAGAGTCAGCGGAGGCTGGCCAAGAGCGCAAGAGCCACAGACGCTCAGGACTTGGACTTGTCTCATTCATACTATATTTACAATTTGCATTCACTCGCTCATTCGAACGGTATTTACAAACAGCCCAGAGACATTCCAAATCCAAATGGTTGTCACCTCCCTCGCATGCGAAAGAGGAAGTGAAGAATCGCACACTAACTCACAAATGTTAATGAATGGTACTTCCCTTAATTACTACCTTTGAAAAGTTACATATTGCCTAGCAGGTTGAACATAAAAGCCTTATCAATGAAACGGTGAGCTGCGACATCTATGCAGTTGGTTGAGTGTTCCCCGCAGCAGGTGAGAGTTTTGTTGAATGTTTCTAATCCACTGCTAGGAAATCATAGATTTGATAATGAAATACATTGGACGTAATTTATTGGCTATTTAGAAACAAAATATATATAACAAGTTTAACAAGTAGCTGCTAATATATTATTTTATTTCTTTACTCACTTTTATTCTCTCTTTTACTTTTATAGTCTCTGATCTCCATTCAGCCTGACGAATCTTAATATATAATTATTAGTGCTAAGATACGACTCCACTGGTGTTACTTTAATAATTCTACATTTAAAAAAACTCGAATTTTGCCGTCTTTAACTTTGTGTTCGTAACTTTAAATAAACCAGTATATTTTTTAATAGTCGTGACGTTATGCAAGGTAGTCTGATTAATCCCAACAACCAAAAAAGCAACCCAATGAAAAATAAATTAATAATAAATACATACATATACATTTTATCATCATACTGCAACATCAGGGTATCAAATTAAAGATCGTGACAAAGGCATTAACAAAGCTTTAATTCCCAATTCAATAAAGGTTGGACAATTAATTACTTGGCGTTTAAAGGCAAAAATTTATCTTTCATTTCGAAGTTTACCGAAACAAACTAAGTTACTATTAGCAGAATAAAAATCAGTAATACTCTTTGGGACTTTACTGCACAATATTTAAGAAAAACTCATTAATACTACCATTAAAAAGGACAGATCTCAATGGAATTGTCTTCGATAACTTGACAGATTCAAAATTTCAATCACACCTTTGAAAAATGCCTTTAAAAAAAGGATTTTCCTATAGCCTGTGATCGCTTCACATACTACCAACATAATAAAAAACAAAATGTACAATACTGTACTATAATGAAAATAACTTATTTCGGTTTGTACAAAGGCAGTGAATGGTTTTCATTATATAAAATAATATACAGCTACTTCAAAGATACTGACTTAGATTTGTAATATCAAAGTATAAAAGATGAACAATAAATATTTCATTGTTGAGTGGGGCTTTGTTACGAACATTAAAAGTATGAAGTATCTAAGTATCTTGAAACAAAACTTTCAAGGATTGCTTTTCAACTAAGCCGGGGAAAGGAATGAAGCAAAAAAAGATACAAAAGAATTAAAGTTATATTATTAAATCGTTCTATGATTTCCACTTCACCTCGTTACTATTGCATAGTTGGCAATACTACTTGTGAGGATTTTCTCCTGTTCATACGGCGAATGTGTGTCATTTCTAACCACCTGTGGCCGCCGCGGGTAATCACGTCACCGATGAGGTTTCTTACATCCGCACAGAGGAATTATGTGGCAGTTTAATTACATTAACTCATTCATCGGGTTCCTTACTTTGCGAGGTTTAACCTGCTATATAGTGTAGGGTGTCCCAAAATTAACGCAAGATTTGATTTAAATAGAAAACACAGGTTTTAGTATTTTTGTTGTTATTTTTTTATTGAATTATAAAGTAAATAGGATAGGGTTATTTATGGAATATCGGGCAAATGGCCTTCACGACTTTGCTGGCACATACGCACTCTTTTGTCGAAATTTTCCATGATCATTTGGCGTAAATGTGGTTGAATTTTGTTAATGCAGCGTTGAATTTCCTAATTTAATGCACGGGTAGAAGTGGACATATACTTCCTTGTTGACATACACCTTTGACTTCAAATGACCCCATAAAAATAAATCTAAAGGTGTTAAATCACACGATCTACGGGGCCAATTCTGATCACCGAACCGAAAGAGAACTCGACCTGGAAATGTCTCATGCAGTATTTGAATGGTTTCATGGGCTGTATGGCATGTGGCACCATCTTGTTGAAACCACATATTGGCCACATCAATATCATCCAATTTCGGCACAAAGAACTGTGTTTACGACGCCGAATTGATGTTCCTGGATTTTCAACAACACTCTCACGCACTGCTTTGATATTGACATTTGAACGGCTTGTTTTTGGACAACCAGTGTGTTTAGTATCTCCAACTGACCCAGTCTCCCTAAATTTTTCAATTAATCTCTTCACAGTTGATGAAGTCAAAACACTATTCCGACCATATTTTGTATGAAATTTTCAAGCGGTGGCCGCCAAACTTTCATTATTTTTGAGATAATGTTCAACAATACAAAGACGTTGTTCTATCGTGTAACGTTCCATTTTTACTAACCCTAAACTGTCAGCTGTCAAATTGTTTTTTTTTAAAGGGTTGCCAGTATTTTACTGCACAAATGGCGGAAATTCAAATCTCGCGTTAATTCTGGGACACCCTATATAATCCTTATTAGATATATTATATAGTGGCATAAGTATACTGTATATAGTCATGTACACATATAGTCATGGAGGCTAAAGGACATCATTATACAAATGTCAGTAAAATAAGCCTTAATATAAATAAAATTTTATACTTATTTATTAAAGATGTGTAGGCCATATTTTCATTTATTAACAATTAATTCATTTCTATGAAAATAGAGTATTTAGTGACCTACTAAGTTGAAGAAATAAAACCTATAAACTCTAAGAGATACTTTATTGGCCTAAATCGAACTCTATCCTAGTAATCTAATGAATTTAATTTCTTTTAAACATTTTTTACTTGAATTTATGGATAACATAAGCCCCTCTATAGAACCTGGACCACAATCCATTCCTCGGTTTGAGAATTTTTCTTTAATATCATCTTAAAACGGCAGTGGCCTCGTGACCTGCTATAATTAAGTCCTGGCAATGGCCAGTTTCTTTAATCAAGTCCTGAGCGTCTGTGGCTCTTGCGCTCTTGGCCAGCCTCCGCTGGCTCTTATCCAGTGACGCGGCTGACGTAGGAGCGTGGGGGACTTCCCGAGACTCCGCTTCCTCCTTCGCACGCGAGGGAGGTGACAATCATGTGGATTTGGGAAGTCTCTGGGCTGTTAGTAAATACCGTGTGAATGAGCGAGTGAATTATGAATTGTAAATATGTAAGAATGAGAACATTTATCTCAATTACTTATTGCCTAATAAGGCAGATTGTAATTTTATCTTAATACAAAAAAAATATCATCTTGTACAGGCCTTCCTGTTCAGTGATGACCTCCCATGCCATCCTGGTGACATTGCTAAACAGGACTGTGGCGAACGGCTCGATATCAACGCTAGCCTTACCATGGTCTATTCTCTTCTTTCCTCGTATTTTAATCAGAAATCGACTTTCACCCACTGTATGTGAAAATATTCCTTGTTTAATTCTTCATGTGTACGATGATCGGCAACACCTCGACCGTCCGAGATCAGTTTGCACTATCAAGGTTTGCAGCCTACCTACCGGCTAGTTTCCTTCTTCCAAAATTCCTAACTTACTTTCAAAAGGTACATTTCAGCTTTTTCAACATCCTCTTTACCAGATACTTTAAGGTAAGTCTTATTTCTTTTATCCATTCTCTATCTAAGTCTAACTAAAAACTCATTTTATTTTCCCTTTTTATTGTTATCTAATTTTTAAAGAGTTCTCTTTGAAGTACATATAAGTTATTGCAACCTTGGAGAGATGTCTTATAAACCAGAACAATACATTTGTATTCAAATTCTGGATATGTTACATTGCAATGTTAACCTAGAACCTGTGAACCCTCCACCCTTAAACTTCTTTTCTTTCCTTGCAGACTAATGCACAACCAGATGAATATCTATCTCAGTTCTATCATCTGCGAAAATTGATTATTTTTTTGTTTTTTTTAAATACCCCTTTATTTAAAAATTTACAAATCAATGAACAATGACATTAACAAATTTACAGGTTTGTGGGTCGTTTTGCTGCATAGCATAACATGCATTTGAAGGAGGGTAGAAATGCAAACATTTTTCATTTTACAGTTAAAATTACAAAGACAATAGACTGGACTAGCTGATGGGGCCACCTTCGGGTTACAACAAGGGAAAAACTAAAAACTAAAGCTACAAATTAACTTACAAACTATAACGTTCTCGCCGCGACAGCGTCCTGCCATCGATGGGGGAACGGGCGGGAGTTATCGTGTTAAAAGCCGGGTTTGTCAAGTACTGTAGGGAGCCGAACAATTTTGTATGTGTAAGTTGGATGAATTCATCCACCGTAGGCAGCTCAAAGATCTCGTGAAGCTCACTGTTGCTCCGCTGCTCGAATGAAGTACCTCTGACCACTTTCATTAGTATACCGTTTTGGAATTGTTGGAGTCACCGAGCTGTCGTATACGTCAGATGACGAAAAAGCGGTGCACCATACAGCAGTGTAGGCCTGAGTACACTCTTGTAGATTAATAGCTTTAGACGCAGTGATAGATTGGGGGAAGTCAATAAATGCGTAAGCCGGTAAGACTTCGTGCGAGTATACGTCAACTTCCTCTCAAAATGGTTACTAAAACGGAGGTGTCTGTCCATTTTAATCCCCAGATATACTTGGTTGTTGGCTGGTGAATTTTCCTCCGTTCCTACTATGTAACTAGTAGATAACGGAATTTTTCCCTTTGGCTCTTGGGCAACCTTCTGCAGTCAGCATATAATAGCTAACAGCTCCTGCTTTCATTAGACCCAACCTAAAGGGTTTCCAGTGGACAGGTACCTGTGTTCCTACGGCTGTGAAGGGCCAAACAGCAGGTAGATGTTATGCAGTTGCTATAAGGTGCAGCTACAGCCTCATGATGCACTTGAGCAGGTGGCCGAGATCTGTGTGATGTTCTTGCGGTTTCATTTCCTCCTTACCGCGGTACTTCTTATGTAAGCTTTATCTAACGCAGATGTATCGGCCAGCTCTCACAAATATCCCAGTGAGTGAGGGTTTAATTTAGCCCACTTGTTGCTTTCAAATGGTAAATAATAATAAAAACATAACAGGAAATTAGATTGCCTCAACACAAAGAAGCCCATCACAATTTAAATTCCGAATGTCTCTTATCTAGAATTTAGTGACAGTCCCGGAACCGATTTAAACAGAAATTGCTTCTTCCCCAATTTGTCCCCCCTCCCTGAACATTCAAAATATAAGTTACGGAACACATTCAAAACATTCAGGCTGCTTAATAGTATGTTGCTAAAAAAACGTATTTTGCGTTGTACAGATCCAAATTATTGTCATTTAATTTTCGACAATTTATGTAAGCTAAAACCGGATCTCAAAGATAGATTTTTTTTAAATTATTATTAGTCATATGTTGATTAAAAACTAATAGATTTATCCAATTAGGAGTGTCAACGACGACTTATTTATGAATAGAGAGATATTATAAATTAATACCAATTAGATATCTTCAAAGTTAGCCACGACAATATTGGGGAGGTATCACTGGATGTCATCTGCCTTCATGTCAAGCATGTCATTTTTGTTTTTATCATATCTATAGCACACTCGCAGTCATGGTTGTGAATTAATAAACCAAGTCAAATAAAAAAACAAACTCCATTCGTATTTAACACCTACTTAATTTTCTTCACATCAGCCCTACAATATCACCTTAGGACCTGATGAAGACATCACGGTATGTCTTGTTTTTTTTATTTCTAAACCCCGTTGACGTAAAAATTACAATGCAATGTATAAATACTAGGTGATGGGGCTCACCTTCAGTTTACAAATGTGGGAAAAACAAACTAAAAACTAAACCTAAACCTAGAACCTAGGACTAAAGCGTTCCTGCCTCGACTGCGTCTTGCCATCGATGGGGGAACGGAGCGGGGGTTATCGTGTTGAACACCGGGTTTGTAAAGTATTGCAGGAAGTCGAAAAAATTGATATGTCTACGTTGGATGAATTCATCCACCGTAGGCAGCTCAAAGATCTCGTGAAGCTCACGCCACACGGCATGTAAAAATTTGTCCATCAATAAACTCCTTTTCATCTTTCATTTGGTCTCTCCGAACTCTGCAGCTCGATAAAGATGGTGGGTATGCTGGCAATCACTCAGGGTGTCCGAACTGCCAAGAAAGGTTCTTCCTTCCTTTCCAAGAAAGGTACCTGCTGTGTCTTCTCTCGCCGACTTCATTGAGAGAGCGGCTCTGACGGTAAAGGCCATTTGGCACTTAGGTTGAAAGGGCGAAAGGTTTTTTTCCCCTAAGGCAGCCTCCTCAGGAACAAAGCAGAGGGTACGAGAGCAGGTACCGGACGAGACACAATGGTAAAAGCAACTAGCGGCTCATCCAACTGGACAGTCCGGTCAATGTATGAAACACCATCTGTGCAAATGTTACAAACAAATACCCAACAAACCCGAAAGCACCTTCACCTCAACAGTGGTTCGAACTCGGGACCACCTCATCTTGCCCCGAACCCTTTCACACCACACATAAACCATAGATATTCAACAGGGAAATCAATGATTTCGAATGTTCGTTAGTCGATGAAAAGTATATTAAAGAAACTTAAAGAACTTAAATTAAATAAATTCTGTGATCGGCTTCCATAGATTTAATGATTTGATTCCTGGAGTGTTCCGTTCCCCCATCGATGGCAGGACGCTGTCGCGGCTGGAACGCTTTAGTCTTAGGTTCTAGGTTCAGGTTTTAGTTTTTAGTTTCCCAGTTGTAAGCTGAAGGTGAGCCTCATCACCGAGTGTAGTGTATGTGTTATTGACTTTTTAACATCAAACTGAAATGTATTATATCTATGCTATGCCCTCCTTCGAATGCATCTGTGTATGCAGAACAAGAAGAAATATGTAAATAAAAAATTATTTATTTTTTGTTCATTGTATATTAATAAAGAGAGGTTATGAAATAAAAACAAAACAAACAAAAAACAGGGAAATCAGCTTCGAATGCATATGTGTATGCAGAACAAGGAGAAATATGTAAATCAAAAATTATTTTTTAATTGTATATTGATAAATTTTTATGATAGGTTTTTATGAAAAAAAAAAAAAGCTTTGTATCTATTTTTTCCACATTTATCAATAGAAATTCTTCTTAGTAATGTCCATTTCAACTAGATGTATATACATCAATAACAACTCATACAAACTTCAAATAATTCAAAATAAGATTCTGAAAACAGTATTTGTACAGAAAAGAAGTATTCTACAACAGCTAAGTTCCACGACTTATCCAAATGTTTTTTTCCTTCCTATTTACAAATTATTTTTGAATTTCCTGTAGCGTCACTACATTATATACAGGTTTTATTATTTTATAAAAATCCAAATGTGTATTCTAGACATTTAATATAACTATAAGATTTAGATAAATTTAAACATAGTGAGAATCCATTACTTGAAAATATTGCTTACACGTCTAAATTACCCATACATAAAACTTTTTGCTTATTAATCTTTTTATTTGTTTATGTCTTATGTTGTTTTTATATGTATTCCTTAATTAAAAGTTACAATTGAATCAATGAGGACTTTATTCTTTAGTCATTACTGGGCATTTCTGCGTAAATTTTAAGTACAATTCTACTTTTGAGGTAATTTTAAGCACCACATTACTGTTCAATAATCATTAAAATTAACTTAACTGAACTAGCAGCGTTTATTATTCGAGTTTATTCATTAATTATAATTAATACTCATCTATGATAACACATATTAAGTAATGTTCAATAGGAAATACATTTTAACACAACATATTCTTTTGTAAATAACATTCAACGTTTTTTTTACGAACGATTTACGAATTTGAAGTGAAATAAGCCGACCTTTTACCCATTAAATAAAATCGGTTCTTGATTCCACTATTAATTGCACTTCAAATTTGACTGCGAATTCGTAATCTACACCCTATCACTCAATTAGCCAAGTTGGAAAGCAACGGAGCAGTTTTCAAACAAGTGGTATCTCGTTCCGAGTACCGATCCTGTCAGGAATTTAATTATCAGGAAATATAAATCAATTACTTTATTAATAAATTAATAAATATCTATCAAATAAAGGTATCAACGACCTCTTATTAATAAATAAGTATCATTTTTTAATAGTGGGTAATTATTAATAAAATTCGTAAAAAAAGTGGTAATAAAACGTTTCATTTTGTGATTCCTTGATTTGATTTTTTTTTTTCAGATAATTGCTTATAATGATAATAGGGATTCTGCTACAGCAAATCCTTGCCGTGATAAGCCACGGGAGGTCCCGTCACATCCCTCAGGAACAGATAGATAAAAACGCTGACATTTCCCAGGCGCTAAGAGATAAAGCTGCCACTCGCCGCTAGTCATCGTTCTGCCGCCAATTTTGAGGGGCTTGGGTGTCGCTTAGAGACTCTTTTGTCTTCTCACCAGGAGCCTATGATTACTGGAGCAAACATTAATAATTACTTTTGGCCAATCAGAGCATCGCAGCTTTGAATTCTAAATTATTTTAAAAAAATATACTTCTAGATATTGTCTTGATAGCCTCCTGAAAATGGTTTTCATTTTACTGAAAGCTCTTCAAGACACGTTTAACTGTATCTATATCTATCGAAATATTAGTCAAATCTTAAATAAAAAATATTTAAGTATTATTTTAATATAATTGTTTTTATGAATTGTCGTCAGGTGGTCCCTGGCAACGAACAATTATTTTCCAAAAAGTAATATCATTTTGAATAAGGTTACTTGTTGGTTACTTTAATCGTTATTGTTTGTAAATTTACAGATTTATAAATACATTGCACCATCCAAATATATAGTTAAACTTTCATTTAGTACATGTTGATACTATAAGTAATTTTGCTAAGACCTTTATACAAAATATTAAAATTTCTCTTTTTAGAAAATAAATAAAATAAAAATGGAAAAAGTAACAAAAGAGAACAAAAATTGAGTCAACGAATGGAAAGACGATCAACATATTGTGGCAGTAGTTATTTTGGCTGGATTTTTGCACATTGTTGTAATATCGGGTATTGTACATTTTTCAAAAAGTTCTTGTGTCTAAATACATTATTTATTCAACATAAGTATATTATAATTACAAATAGAAGAATATGTGGGAGGTGCCTCTTTCTAGGTTTTCGTAAAGACTAACAGACTGAGTGAGGATGAAAACCTAAGTTATTTAATTGTTGTTGGTTTTGTATTGTATTATAATATAATATATAATTATATTTTGGTTATTTAGAAAGCTGTACATGATGCCTCGCTAACCCGAGAGCCATACCTTAGCAATATCAATCTCAATAACATTTTACCTGCTATTAGCAACTATTATTTTTATTAATTCTTCATTTGAGCGTGAACATGGTGGTGGAAGAAAACTCGAAGATCTAGTAACTTACAGCCCAGAAACTTTAAGAGCTACATAATTGATTCATGTACCGGGAAAAAATTCGCGGAAAGATGAACTAAGATGATGGACTAATTAAAGGGGAGTGGTGAGGAAACGGCCATGTTTAGCAATCTCATTACTGCATTAATGAATAAGTATAGAAATCAATATATAATTTATAGAGAAGAGTATATATATAATATGTTCACATACGAATCAAAAGTTTTTATATATGTAATATTTAAAGCAGGCTCGTACTTGCTCTAAATATAATCAAGTCAATTATTAAAACATAATACCAATTGTTTGTCGTTAGAGCATACTATAATAAGTCATTGTTACTAGGAAAAAAAAGTAATTGACAAAAATTAAAAGTGAAAGCTAAGAAGACGCTCGTTAAAAATTAATGGGATTGACCCCCCCCCCCCCAGACAAATAGTGAGAGACGGACAGACAGACACGCCGTGTGAGTGAGTAGCTGCTAGCATTCAAAAGGAAGACCAACCGACAACATAGGGGCCCTGCATTATTACTAGCAATTATAGTCATTCGCTCAATTGCTTCGACCTATAATTGCCTATTTGTGTGTCTGTCTGTGTGTGGTATTTTTCGACAAAAAGGCCAGGGTATTATAGTCAGTTATTGTGATTTATACGAGGGCCTTTAGTTTACGCGGTCGTTAGTATAATGTACCGTTTTGAACCGGCGTTTAGTCTTGAATGAACCTCTAATTGTCTGTTTTTTTGTATTGTGTTTTCTTATCTGCTGACTTCACAGTTTACAAACAGCACCCCTTTAAAACATCTTTTAAAGTTCTGATAATCCGCCGTAGGTGTCCTGCCCTAGTAAAGTTCGCTATTTAAAGATCCGTTGTACATTTTACAGTTCAATCGCTGGTTGTGTGTTTAGATTGATTAAATAACGTCCTGTTTAAGTCTTTAGACGAATACTGCCGTTCTATAGTGATCAGAATGTTTCTCAAGAACTATGCAGTAAAAAACCATTATCATTACCAGCTTTATGAGCACTTGAGAATCGCAGTATAGTGCAGTGTGATGTACTTGACCTTTAGTCGATCTAACTTATACTAATCCAAATCAAAGGAATACGTATTGTCAATAACTGGCCTCGGTACACAAAAACAACCACATATTCAAGAAATATAACTATTGTGGCAGTAGTTCTTTTGGCTGGATTTTTGCACATTGTTGTAATGCCGGGTATTGTACATTTTTCAAAACGTTGTAGTGCCAAAATACATTCATTCATTAAACATAAGTACATTATAATTACAAATAGAAGAATATGTGGGAAGTGCCTCTTTCTAGGTTTTCTTAAAGACAGACTGAGTGTGCACTGAGTGAGGATGAAAACCTAAGTTCTAGCTGTAATATTAAAATCATTTAAAGGAAACTGGATAAGGTTTATTTTACACCAGCCAGACCATATCCTCTTTTTTTAAGTTATTTAATTGTTGTAATTCACAATTCAAGAAATTTTCCTTTCTCAAACTGAAGATAATGACTTCAGAAAATTCCTTTTTGAATAATTACAGCAAATCTTCTCTCAGACTATACACACATAAAATAACATAAAGTATCTCTTTGAATTAAGATATTAACAGGTTATTATAACTTGAATTTGTAAATATTTTAATTCGTATGCATCACTATTCAATATGTATACACGGTCTATTTTAGACCCTAATGTTTGCTTTTGTATATTGGCCGCTCGTAGCTTTTGCACCGTAAAGTGGCACCAAAACCCCCCCCAAAAAAAACGAATATGACAGTTCCCTAGGGACCCTGTTGGACGCCGGTCCAATTACGGGCGGATACTCTGAGATAAGCGCAGCGAAGAAACGATAACTCGGGACTGGGAGAGAACTCACAAAAAATACGAACTCGGAGCTAGAGTTCGTTAGACTGTAAGATAAGTGAGCGTATCCATAAATCCAGCGATTCGGCTGACAAGAAGCGATACTGCATGTGTGAGCCGCGAGATAGTGGCAATTAGCCTGTCTCTTAGTAAAAGCATGCTGTCGATAACGGCAGTTCTCAAATAGCAGTCCCGCAGTAGCAGATATCGTCTCATAGGCCCTCAGCCGTACAAAAATCCATCAGGCTTGATTTTTTTCAAAACAATTGTCCACAAAACCCTTGTCATGTTATACATATTTTCATTCATCACGTCGAAATCTGACTTCGTACCTAAGATGGTACTCTAGGAAAAAAAATTTTTTTTTTATTTTACGGTTATTACCTGATTAACCTGTTCGACATTTGAAAAAATGCTATAGTTAAGAAGTAATGCCCGCTTAAGTTAACTCACGATGTATGTTTTTGAAATTTGATATTTCGCTAAATCTTAAATTTGGGTTCAAACCGTTCAACAGTAAGCTCATCGCTGAAAACAGTCACATGTAAAACAATGATTGTATATTTAAATCCCAAATCTGACCGTTAAAACTAGATGATTTTCCCTAAATTTTATTTTCCTTATAATTAAAATGTCCTAAATTATTATGGTAGATTTAACGAATGAACATACTATTGAAAAAATGCTTTTATAAACCAGAGTTCGAGATAACTTACAGTGGATATTGAAATCCACATATCAGACCAGTAAAAGTGATTTCAGTTCGAGAACTGACAATTTCGAATACACTACTTTTATACTTTTATTTTCGCCTCATCGTAACAACAAATCAAACTACCTCGAAAAATATTATGCCCCTAAAAAACTCGACCTTTTCGTAGCAGTTTTAATTTAATTACTGCTCAAAAATAATAAAAAAAATCATGTAACTAATCAGGGTAACGAGATCATTAAAATTTATTCCATAGTCAATAAGTTAAGACAATTTTTTTTTAAATACCAAATGATTTAATTATTATGACCCGTTGTAATTTACCATCTAGTCCGGTTTTATTTTTAGGACCGTCCGGCTATAAAATGAAATTAATATGCAAACTGTTATGTTCTGTTCAGAGATTATCTCATTGTGGCGTCAGTGTTGGTTTATGTTTCAACATTGTCCCTGTTAACAAAGATATTATTCTATTGAGGAAATTCTTCCACTTTTCAGTTCCTTAATTTCACTTAGATATATAGTAATGTTTTAATAAAGAGGCCACTGAGCTTTGCAGCAGCTTATTATGTGTAGTTATAAATGACTCATTTTCATATCATCTAAACCAGGGGTGGCCAACCCACAAAACATATTTATTTTATAATGGCCAAAGTAGTGAAAACCAGCGTATTAAAAAAATATATTATTTGTGCATCCATATATTCAAAAATTAAGTATCGAAATTATGAGAAAAAAACTTTGATTTTAATATTTATTCTTGCGAATATATGACGCGTTTAATATCATTATTATTATATTATCTATGTTTACATGTAATAATAATAGTAAACACAATAATAATAATTCATTATGTTTCAATTTTTCGCTCCAAAAAATGTCTATATGTGGGTTTAAATCTAATATGGGGATACATAATTTTATAAGTGGCCCAGGGAGTTATGATGCATTGCCGAAGTGGCCGTGGGGTTATGATGCATTACCAAAGTGGCCGTGGGGTTATGATGCATTACCAAAGTGGCCCGCAATCATTTGGGTTGGACACCCCTGTTATAGACAATATTTTCTTTCAATAACCAACCCAGAAGGGATATTTCATACGAGTATATCTCAAAAATTTTGGACTTTTTTGTAGAATGGCGGTTTTCAGTGTAGGGGGACAATTTATTTTTTCCGTCAAACTAATAAGTTATAAACGGAATTAACTTCTTCTATATTAATTTTTTTTTGTGTTAACAAGTTCTTTTCTCCGCAAAAAAAAAGTTATTGCTCTAATACCATTTAAAAAAGATATGGGGGATCTCTGAAGTTATGTGCTCAGGAAATTTTTCTTGCTCGGAGTAAATATGATATCGATGCTCCGTTCATGTCCTTAAGGCATATTCTCTAAAAATAATACCCCAAGAAACACATCGTATAATTTTTATTTTAAATGATTCTATGCAATATTTGAGAAACGATCTTTTACTTCCGATTTCCCGAGAGACTCAAATTTGCATTGCTGTGTTGAAGTAGAATGGCTATTTCTTATTTTATTCCAGACAGCAACTCTTCTCCAGATCATCCTCTAAGAAACCTTATCCACTAAAGCCTAATCGTATTACATATTATATAATATTATACGGTACGTGATGTGATTTGATGTAAATACAAATATAATATAGTACGCAAAACGTCCTTACTTCTGAAGTCCTTAATCCGGTCCATCAACGTCAGATCTTCACCCGCCATTCTTCTTCTCTCCCATTTTTCAATATCCGTCCATCAAGCTCATGATCTACAAGAGTGTACTCAGGCCTACTCTGCTGTATGGTGTGCCGCTGTTTCGTCATCTGACGGATACGACAACTCGGTGACTCCAACAATTCCAAAACGGTATACTGATGAAAGTGGTCAGAGGTACTTCATTCGAGCAGCGGAGCAATAGTGCGCTTCACGAGATCTTTGAGCTGCCTACGGTGGATGAATTAATCCACCGTAGACATATCAAATTTTTCGACTACCTACAGTACTTGACAAACCCGGTGGATAGAACGATAACCCCCGCTCCGTTCCCCCATCGATGGCAGGACGCTGTCGCGACAGGAACGCTTTAGACTATTATGTTTTGGTTTTTAAGTTTTAATATGTCAGTTTCCCATTTTTGTAAACTGAAGGTGAGCCCCATCGCCTAATCTAGTATACTGATTTTTGTAATTTTAACCATAAAAAGAAAATCTGTTTTTGTTATTCTACCCCTCTTATTATTATCCTTAATGCAGAAGATGGAGCCAATTATCACCAGTGTATAATACTCTTATTGTTCATAATTTGGTAAAAATGTATTAATAAAGGGGTTGAGGGGAAAATAAAAATATATATACAGCTAGGGGTCTTGAGAATCAAGAATTCCACAAACGCCAAAGACTTGCGCCGGTTACGTCGTGAGAAGCTGGATGTCTGATTGAGTCGGTACCAAAAACACTATATAAATAACTATTCATTTTATTAAAAAAAAAACTGATCAGGCCTGACTGTTAGTAAATATAAATATAATGTGTCTTAAATAATGAAAAAAAGTTTATAGTCACGATACGATGTTTCGGAGAAGAGTGCGTATAGTCAGCTGCAGGGTGGCGATGCGCACGAAGAGATCTGTAGACGAGATAGGCCGAGAAGTCCAAACCTGTAGTAAACAGTGACTTCTTGTTCGCAGGGGAACAGGCCCGTATTCTGCTATCTTCGACACTGGCTAAGCCAAGCTCCTTGTCCTCTAATACGCAAAGTCCTATTTCTTCACTTCCTCAAGCTTTATAGTACTTCAATCTCGCTTCTCCTGATGTAAACTATCTGTATGTTGATGTAACAAAATGAATACTGCTGTTTTAGAAAAAAAAAAAAAAACACACTTCATAACCTACACTTTCTTTTGTTTTTTAATCTTAAACATATGTTCGTGTATACAATATTTACATACGCTTTTCCTAATTTTCTCTAGCCAAAACAATCAGAAGATAAAGAACTTTACAATTTCAAAATTTACCACTCATCTCATTACCGTAAAAAATAAAAAAGTAATAATAAAAAAATATTGCTGAAATCCTCTCCACAAAAAATAAGTTTAACCAAAACACTCAAGTCTCTTATTTTGAATTACCCTTCTAATCAAAACTTATTTACTGCCTATGGAGCCCAAACATCCCCCTTTATATAAATGTCCCTCAAGCTGCCTCTATTGCGGTATTACTTCATCGGCAGTACGCAATCAGTAGTTGAGTAAGTCACAAAACATCTTTGATTTTCTGGAGCTCTCAGCTTATCACATACCTCGCCTGTGGATATTTTTGTTATTCTTAAAAGGCCTTGGTGCCAGATCAAAGTTTATTTTTCCATTTCGTCGCTTGAAGGGATTAGAAAGAAGAGGGTGTGAATGAATGATAAGTAATTGATGATCCCCGACATTATTTGTGAAATGTTCAGCAAATATTTTTTACTTAAAGATTATCCATAGCTACTTTGTCGTTGTCATTCCCACGATACGTCAGGGGTCGATCCGACATTTTTGTTCAAGCGATCACGGTGGCATTTTGTCGTTCTTCCAGTGGTCCGTTTCAAATTAAAATTAATGAAGCGTTGACATACTATCTGACTAACAGATGAGCTATCTAGCTATAAACTAACAACGGGATAAACTACTAACTAGAATAAACTAACAGTGGGTAATAAGTTATTCAAGGGTTCTTTACGGGTTATTTCAAGGGTAGATTATTCACTGGTGGATAATTTTCCCGGTTCACAGCTTATTATCATGACATGAAATATGTATAAATAATAGTTATTAACTGTTTTCATTAAGTAGATTTGTTCTCAAAATTTTCAAAAGGGGAAAAATTTATTTTAAAACAAGGAGCTGTACTATATTGAAATAATTATTGTGAAGTTGGCTGGAAGAAGGTGTATGGTCATGACATGCCTCAATTTGGAGAACCCTTGGTTGTGGTAGGCACCAGTGGTATAGGTATACAAATATATATAAAAGATATATATAGGCTGAGGTCTATATATTCGTATCAGTACTGTCATTGTTTGAATGAATTTGTAACGCGTAAGGTTATTTCGACGCATGTCTTCATCATAGTCATTCAATGATCTACTGTCGATCATTCATAGTTTCCTTTGTTTTTACTTAGGAGCCATATTAAATGGAGTCGAATAGTTATCATCGCATTGTCATGAATGACAATGGTCAACACTTAATGAGACTTTAAACCGTATTGTGTTCTATTGGTCAACCCAAAGATGTGATAATAATTAATTGTTTTGTTTTTTTACTAGCAGTCATTTGAAAAGGATCTCCTAAATTCATCTCATTTTAAATATGGACCATTCAGTATCCAGATCGCATCAAGATTCCACCAGCAAAGATGCTACTGCTTCAACATGGTTCACAGCCAGCCAGCATTACATCTCCTTTATCCTATGCATACTAATTACGCTTTCAACCTGGGCAGTCTTGTTGTTGGGCTACGTTGAGTAACAGTTCTGATACTGTGCAAGTTTAAATTATAATTAGTATTTGATAATATCAGCAGAAAGCGCTATATAGATATGTTTTAGTTGGGAGATGACAAAACGAGGTTGTTGTTTTTTTTATATCCTTAGGAACAAAACAGAACCAGTGTAAATATCAATGATACATACAATTATTTATATTAAAAATTATCAATTTTTGTAATTATTATAACTGAGAATATTGAATTCCACATGGCCTCATTCCTACATTAAAGATAGTAATTCGCGTATGCTGTAATATTGACATTATGTACACGGTACGTACTGAACGTAGGATTTCGGGAGATGTGAAGATCCTTAAGCCGGGATAATAAGGATAATAGGGATATAAAGACATAGGGATAGTAAGGAAACTCTTCTGGTTGGCATAGCATTTAGCCCAGGCAAGCTGCGGCATTGCGAAGACCCATCTTCGGGGCTTTCTTTGAACTTGACCGACATCCGTCGGCCCCGGCAGGCTTAATTTTGCCAACTGTCACGTGCCAAGTAATAATAATTATTAAATAAAATATTAATATAAATACTAATAAAAATAATTATTTTTATTTCTAAGTGTGAAGTAAAAATATACAAGAAAACCCGCCCAGAGCCGCCAGACAAACAATAGCGTGAGTTATACTGGAGCTTGGGGTTATTAAACCTCCGGGCAGACTGGAGGTAGTCAAGGCCCGCAATCTGATACAACGCCAAGTCTAGGCCACGTCTGCCTACTAGGCTCGCTTCGCCTCGCTTATCATTTAGTACGCTTATCACAATGTTAATTATATTCACTAATGATGTTTTTATTCGCGAAATTATACCTGTACCTATTTTGCGGGCCAAATGTGAAAAGACAGACCGAACAAAAACATTTATGGCTAATGGGAGTTGTTTACATAATCTAGTCACGGAAATAGATGACTCATATATATTCATACCATGTTCCGTATCAGTTTTCAGACTTTATCTAACTTTAATGTAATGCTGTTGAAATCTTTATAGCGTGTATATTAACATATAATAAAATTATAAACAAAAAATGACTGTTCTGTCCTCTTGATCTCCTTTTTAACAATAAAAATAAACTCGCCTGGCGTGGCTCCTTCCAAAGACATCACAAAGCTCTACCGTTTTGACTATAATATTCTTATATCAATTCCATAAGGGCACGAGTGCGAAGAAATTTGTTCAAACGATGCCGCTTCAAAGTGTGGGCGAGACCTAGACGAATGACTTCCAAATTAAGACAACCTCCTACCCAAAAATTATTTATATTATTTTATATGTAATACTGCTTGTTTTATTGGCTAGATTTCCAAGGTTTAGCCGTAGAAATAAGGGTTTTCATACAAATTGCCCTTTTGTGATAATTACTGAAGAAATTAAACTAATCTAGAGGCACTGGGAAGGTATATTCAAAATTGTCGTCCACGAAACGTCGGCAATGTAAGACCAATTAGAGCAGTTCTAACGATACCGAAAAAAATGGCTTCTTGAATTTATTTAATTATTAATGTTTCGCGAACATTCAGGAATCATAAAAGACATCAGCTTGTATTAAAGCATTATATTTAAATGAAATCATATAATATTTACTACTAATATTTCCAAATTTTACAATTTATTCATTGAAGTCATTAGAACATGTAATTTGTGACTCGATATAATTGTCATTAAAACATTTAAAGTTTTCAATATATAACTTTGATGAGAATCTAAGAATTTTCTTTCAACGAACCGAATAGATAAATCGACTTTAAAACACAATTCATGCAATGCTAATAAACATGTAAGCAATCAGCTTGTTTATCACTTCCCTTCGTTAGTGTTTCCTTCCTCATGACGCGATTCATGTTTCATTCTACCATAATTAATCGTAAATTACACATAAAATATTTATTTTAAACCTTCCTACATGAGTTCATTTTTATTTTTTTTTTTTTTATAATTTATTCTAATTGAACGTAATAATGCAGGAAATTATAAATATAATTAAGTTTTAAAATTATAGTATAAAAAATATCGCTGGAGTATATTGTATTACTGGGTCCCATCCTCTATAATACACCGCTGATGCCCCCTCTACCTTCGTGGGAACATTTGCAGATGACACTGCAGTCCTCTCATCCCATCCAGAACCCGATATAGCATCCCAAAACCTTCAAAACCACCTTGATGAGATCGAGTATTGGTGCAACCAATGGCGACATTACCTTTACCCTCTGCCGCAAGTCTTGTCCACTAGTTTCTTTTAATTCCATTCCTCTCCCTGTAACCGAGACAGTACGGTACTTAGGCTTCCATCTCAACAAACGGCTGTGACATGGAACCCACAAACGAGACTAACAGACAATAACTAAACAGACGCTTTGGACAACTGTACAGACTATTTCAAAGGACATCTCATCTCTCAATAGAAAATAAATTACTAATTTACAAAGTTATACTAAAGCCAATCTGGACATACGGAATAGAGTTATGTGGGACAGCAAAAAAGTCGAACATCAAGCGTATCCAATCCTTTCAATCAAAAGTCCTGAGAACAATAGTAAATGCCCCTTATTATGTCAGCATTAAAACCCTTCATAACTATCTTAACATACCTTACATTCTTGAACTCATCCCTTCCTAGTTCATAAATTTCCATAGTCACCTATCCAATGGCATCACAAAGCTCTACCGTTTTGACTATATCGATGATACGATATTCTTATATCGATTCCATAAGAGTACAAGTGCGAAAGAATGTGTTCAAATGATGCCGCTTCAGATTGTGGGTGAGACCTAGAAAACTGACTTCCAAAATAAGACAATCTAGTTTCGGAATTTTGTACAAAAAAAATTAGTGCCATTTTGGTGAAAAAAAAAAATGTTTCCCTTAGTTATCTGGTACCTTATCGAGTGCCCTTGCACAGGCAGCTATTGAGAAACCGATGTCGACAACACTCTTTTCCGCATTTCCTTCGGTCCGGATCTCATGCCGTGTTAATTGATCAAGGAAAATTCTTCGTGGTACGAAGGACATTCAAAAACTCAGTCGCTTAGTTTGTGAATTGATGAGAGTTTGTGTACAAACACCCTCTTAAAAATTCTTATTTTACTTATTTAGCCTTGAAGAGTATATGATATTAATCAAAAACAAGGAATCATATAATTTTTTTTTTATTTAGCTGATATTTAATTATATTATAATGAAATATCCTTAATAACACCATTCTTAATATTTTATTCTTACATCACCGACAATTTTTAATTTCCTTTGCCATCTTCTCTAGATTAATATTTCTTGTCAATTGATTAGAGTACTTTGAGAATGTGCTGTGGTCCGAAACGAAAGAAGAAATCACCAAAACCCTATCAATTAAGAAAAGAAAATAGGTTTTTTTCGCATATTTTATAAAATTCTTAATTGTTTACCTTTTAAAGAAGTGTCAAATAATTCCCTAGAATATTTTGATTCGTCTTCGATTTATAGTTGTTTTATTTTCCTATCTGGGCATTCATTAGTCTTGATGAATGTGGATTGATGAAGTACGCTGGATTGGCCACCATCAATTAGTAATTCAGATGAGTAGAGAAGTGATGTATGTGAGTATATGTTACTAGGTCATACCAGTACTGGGAGACTTATAGGCACATGAATGAGATTATCTGAATGAGGGAATCTTAATCTTATTCAGGTCGGATTCACCCTGGTGATGAGCAGAGAATGAGTGTATGCTGAAGAAGTGCAGGATAGCCCGAAAAGGGTTCATTGACGGACTAAACAATGGCTTCGGTTCGGGAAACGAGCTCTGGATGTCTGGATGGAGCTGGCTACAAGAGAAGATAAGCAACAGCAAGACCCTGAGCGATAAGAACAGGCAATGTGGGAGGTCGAACACCTCAAGCCACTGCGTCTCAGTGTCGAGGTCAGAACCGACGTTAGGAGTCACTACTCCTTCGTTGATGTCAGTTCGGGGCGATCGTTAGCTGTCTGGATCTTTATTAATCCGAAGAAATATTTTTATTCCGCTTCTATTATCTCAAAGAGGAAGTGGGGATTTTTGACTAGAAAGTGGGTTTAAGGAAGCGATCAAAGAAGCATGCCCGAACTCAAATAAATGTAAAAGTTAGATTTTTAAACCTTTCGGTAGTCAACGCCACTCACATTTTTTTTTTTCTGTTGAGTACAGTTTCTTTTTAAAATTTGTTCTCATTATTAAAATTAGCAAAATACCCATCAACGAAAAAATACTAATTGTTAATACACTTACCTTTGAGTATTTTATTGTACTACGTGTTACATAAAGTCAATGTCAGCAGCAATAGTAGCGATTAGGTGAATTTGGGATTGTTATTAGCAATCTATGTAGTTAGGCTGTTACTAGTACCGGTCATACTCTAGAATGGCTAGTATAGGTTAGTTTTGGTCGAAGTTAAGGTGTTGAAATGTTAACATTTGTACGAAATAGCTGTGATAAGACAGGAATTGTGCAGAAATAAGACGTGCGATTGATGTGTCCACATGTCATAAATGTCTTTTGCCAACATTAGCATCAATAAAATAGATAATAATTTTACTCGAGATAAAAGTACTAGTTCCGTCGAAGAAGAACTTTTGAGAAAAATTAATTTCACTGTTCACCATCTTGAAACATTTGATCAATACTGTCAGGTGAAGGAGAAAATTGACATTTATTTTTATTACTATTCGAATCTGGCACATTTTAATGGTAGTTTATAAAAGAACTTATGATGATTGAGTACAAATTGCTTTGAGATTTATCCTGATATAGAGGATGGTTTAAGCAGTCAACATTTCACACTAGTACCTGATGCGGGCATACATATTATGTCAAAACGATAATAAATTTGGTGAAAACTTGAAAACTCTTTTCCGTCAACTTATGCCCAACAGAGACCAGAAAATAATACAACATTCTTATATCAGATATAATTTCCAAAGTTTATAAATAACACAATTAAAACAGTAACGTACAGACTCGACCGTGGACCTGAGCCAGAAGCGGGCGGACAGTGGCGTGTCTTTAAACGGCGAGACAAAGGACCGTTCCCGGAAGATCACGAGCGCCCTATATAATGTGCATCAGGCACCCACCATCTGGGATACAACTCGCAAACTTATACAACTCTTGTATAAGATTGCGGTACTTTCCTGACACATGGAAACAAGCCATCTTGCTTTCATTACTCAAGCCAGCAAAGAGTGGAGACCACCCAGCCCACTACCACCCGATCAGCCTGTTAACTCAGATGGGGAAAATTTTTGAGAAAATTCTATTGAATTGTTGAACTGTTCGGAAAACGACATCATTCCGCCAGAGCTGACTGGATTTCAATCCTGTCTGAGCGCAGAGCATCCCCTTCTGAAGGTACGGTCAGAGGCTAGCCATAACTTGAATAGAAACATAGCCACGGCTATGATTTCCATTGACTGCACTCAAGCATTCGACTCGGTGTCTCACGGGACACTGTGTCAAATGCTCTGCGACCGGGAATGCCCGGAACAACTCTATTCAATTCTGGCTAGCTTGCTGAACAACAGATCGCTGCGGGTGAGAGTGGGTGATAGCTTCTCCGAAGCTGTGCCACTGACCTGTGGAGTACCCCAAGAAGCCGTCTTATCCCCTGTACTATTTAACGTATACACGTCTGAAATTGTCGGAGCCCGGTACAAAAATACCACAGTTACTGCTTTCGCAGATGACATAGCGGTGTACAGTAGCAGCATGAGCGCCAAGGTAGCTCTAAGACAGGCTGAAGCAGCCTGTAACCAGATCAGTGAGAGATTGGGGAGACTCAATATCTCTGTAAATGCGGGTAAGACTGACTGCGTAATTTTCTCTTTCCAAAAGGGAAAAAGCCCGCTCCCTACTAGTTACATAGCCAACGACCTAGTATATCTGGGAATTAAAATGGACAGACACCTCCATTTTAGTAACCATTTTGCGAAGAAGTTGAAGCATACACGCATGAAGTCTTACCGGCTTACGCACTTATTGACTTCCCCCAATCTATCACTGCGTCTCAAGCTACTGATTTACAAGAGCATACTCAGGCCTACTTTGCTGTATGGTGCACCGCTATTTCGTTATCTGACGTATACGACAGCTAAGAAACTCCAACAATTCCAAAACGGTATCCCGATGAAAGTGGTCAGAAATACTTCATTCGAGCAGCGGATCAACAGTGAGCTTCACGAGATCTTTAAGCTGCCTACGGTGGATGAATTCATCCAACGTAGACATATCAAATTTTTCGGCTCCCTACAGTACTTGACGAACCCGGTGTTTAACACGATAACCCCCGCTCCGTTCCCCTATGGATGGCAGGACGCTGTCGCGGCTAGAACGCTTAAGTCTTAGGTTTAGTTTTTAGTTTTTTCCTGGTTGTAACCTGAAGGTGAGCCTCATCACCTAGTGTTGTGTAGGTGTTTGACTTTTTAACATCAATCTGCATTGTATTATATTTATGCGCTCCTTCGAATGCATCTGCGTTTGCAGCACGAGGAGAAAAATGTAAATAAAAAATTATTTGTTCGTTGTAATACTTATATAAATAAAGAGGTTGAAAAAAACAAAAAAAAAAAAACACCATCTGTGCGGAAGTTCCAGTTGCCGGTGTCCTGTTGTAGCGACCAGAGGAGTCGGGGAGCACATCATAACTGATGTGGTTGGTACATAGAGCGCAAATTCATAATATGCAGAATGTAGGAAATGCTACACGATTTTCTAATGCAAAGGTATATGGTGGATGAAGTCAAGACTGACAAGTGCTACGAACCTCTCTTCAAGATGAATGAAGGGTGATGAAATGGACTCTGGTCAAGAAACATACAATAAGAACCACTACGGAAGAAATATAGACCAGGTAGTGATCCAACTAAAAATATAGCAATCGCTAACACATTCATCATATCATCACTGAGTGCTGTCATGACAGTCAATGAATTGCCAAAAGGGGGGTGTAGAGGACACGGGGGGGTCCGTTTTTCGGGTTTTCCCTACAAAAAGAAGAGTTTTCCTCTTATAGCAAAGGCTGTGTCGCCCTAAAAAAATGTTTAAATTAAAAATTAAAGCTAATAATATTTTCTACAAGAATAGTTAATAATAATTGTTTTTCGTATCTGTTTATATGTAAGTAGCTTTCGAGATATTTGCTATCGAAAATCGATTATTTCGGGGAAATCGTTTTCGCCTAATGTTTTTTGTCGAACTTTAACTCTTTGCCTTTGACCTGATCACACTTGACAAGGTACCCAGATAGTCTACAAGAATGAATACCTATCAACTATTTCGTATTCTTTTGTGCCTGATTTATGTTAATTACCATCTATCATTCTTTTCTTACTGTCTGGTCTTAATTGACTGTTTGATAATTGGATTTTTTTGAGAATTGGGCATGCCACCCGTGGTTTTTAGAACCACAATCCATTGCGGAAACCCACAAAATACAATATACAAAATAGTATATTAAATCAATAAAATTAAAAAAAAAGGTATAAGGGACAGAAAAAACTTTTTTTTATATTCAATTAACACTGCAATTAATTTCAAATTACCAAGAAATAATTTAAAAAATAGTTTTACTATTGTTTGAAAACACCACCTTTGTATAAATTAAAAGAAATATTCATTTTCACTTTTAATAGTACTTTTTATTTCTCAAGTTTACACCGTAAAGTTTAGCAAGAACTCATCAACGAAAAATGTTTTTTTTTAATCAGTAAAAAAAAGGGTAATTGCTTTACAGGAAGAATAATTTCATATTTGTGTATCGAAAGATTACTATTGAACTGAATCTGGGGGAGGGGGGATGGACTCATAAGATAGAACACATATGGTAACGTGCAATAGAGTGCTGGCAACCCTAAAAAAAAAGAATTTGACAGCTGACAGTTTAGGGTTAGTAAAAATGGAGCGTTACACGATAGAACAGCGTGTCTTTATTGTTGAACATTATCTCAAAAATAATGAAAGTTTGGCGGCCGCAGTTCGAAAATCTCATACAAAATATGGTCGGAATAGTGTTTGGACTTCAAAACAACTGTGAAAAGATTAATTGAAAATTTTAGGGAGACTGGATCAGTTGGAGACACCAAACACACTGGTCGTCCAAAAACAAGTCGTTCAAATGTCAATATCGAAGCAGTGCTCAAGCAGTCACAGTCAAACAGTCAAGCAGTGACTGTTACTGTTGCTGGATATCGCGACATAACAGTTCTTTGTCCCGGAGTTGGATGATATTGATGTGGCCAATATGTGGTTTCAACAAGATGGTGCCACATGCCATACAGTCCATGAAACAATTCAAATACTGCATGAGTCATTTCCAGGTCGTGTACTCTCTCGTTCGGTTCCCCTAGATCGTGTGATTTAACACCTTTAGATTTCGTTTTATGGGGTTATTTGAAGTCAAAGGTCTATGTCAACAAGTCCACATCCACCCGTGCATTAAAAGAGGAAATTCAACGCTGCATCAACAAAATTCAACCACATTTATGCCAAACGGTCATGGAAAATTTCGACAAAAGAGTGCGTATGTGCCAGCAAAGTCGTGGACGCCATTTGCCCGATGTGTTATTCCATAAATAACTCTATCCTATTTACTTTATAATTCAATTAAAAAATAACAACAGAAATACTTAAAACTGCGTTTTCTATTTAAATCAAATCTTGCGTTAATTCTGGGACACCCTATACATAGTATGTATGATCAGTAGTATTGCGGAGTACATAAAATTGCATATAAGCTCGTACCCAGCCACGCTAATGCCCCGTACATGTCTGCCATTAAAGCTTGATATCCCCGACACCTGCTCCCACAGACGAAGTATCTCGAGCTTCTTAGCGCCGGGCGCCTGATCAGTGGTCCAGAGACTCACAAGGTCCATCTGGAAAGAGCCGTCGATGTCTTGTATTTTTTGCCGCCTCTGGACCCACCCGAGGAGGGCTTTAAAACCTACATTCCAACCATGTCTTTTTTTTCCATCCTCTTTCGTTCCGCCTCTTAAATTTTCATGTTTTTTTTTTTCTTTCTGTCTTATGCGCTTCGCCAAAAGGAATCTCGGCACCTCTCGCCTCGACGGCTCCTATAAAGGTGAAATGTTCGGCCCAGTGACTTGTGGGCAGGACTTATCTGACCCGGGAGAGCTCTACGATAAGAAACGATTAAGCATAGACGACTGCCGAGTCCAGTGGGAAAGGCTCTACTTACGTACAAGTACAAGAAAATCATTCCGGCTGCCACTCAATGAAGTCGAAAAAGACTTTAATGACACTGATATTTAACAGCCAGAGAAAAAAAAATATTGCCAAGACAGGGACTTGAACCCGGGACCTCCAGAATATGGATGACCGTTAGTCTATTGATTATTTTTCAAACAATTGACGGTTTATTTTTTTAAGAAGTTCTTTTTAGAACAGAAAAAGAAGCACTTTTTAAGAAGTTCGCCCCCCCCCCGATTCAGTTGAATTGTAATCTTCCTGTAGGGGAAGTGGCGGTATTTTTGTTTTTAAACCGCAAACCTTCTTACCTTATAAGGAGCTGATTCGTCCTTCCCTTTTTTCTTTTTTTTTCTTATGCAACCACCGCTGTTATGCTAAAGTTGAGAGGAACGAGTAAATCAGTAAACAAAATAATTCAATTTTGCTCACTTTTATTGGTGCACTCCTAAGACAATTCTTGTAAAAAATCAATAATGAAATTAACAAATATTAATTAGCCTCATTATCCAAATGGGGGTGAAGCATTAATTATCATTACTATTGTCCACTAGAGAAAAAAAAGTTTGTCTGTTACCAACACTGATGTCTGGGTGCCGTGGTCGTCATAACAGCGGTCGAACATCGAAGGTCTCAACCCTGGGTCGTGGCATCCATGCTTTGGAGGAATTCAGAAGAAGTCGATAGCCCCGGAGAAACCAGCGTTGGCAAACACAGCCGTGGACTCACTCAGTCTGAATCGAGCCAAGCGATAAGGTAACAATGCGCTGGTCTTGATTCCTTTTACGTAAATCAACTCGTCCTCCCGCTATCATTTATTTAACTGGACGATGTTAATAATAATAGTAGTAATTTAAATTATTTAAACAATATCATTAGGGACATGTAACAATGTTAAAAAATATATAATCAGAACAGAAAATCGAACCTTAATAATAAAAAAATAATAAATAACATAATCAAATCAAATTAAATATTTTTATTTTATTACAATAAAAAAAGTTCTTTCTTGATCCAATACTTCCGATAGAAAAATTATTACCTTTTAAAAAAGCAATTACCTTTTTTTTACTAATTAAAAAAGAAACATTTTTCGTTGATGAGTTCTTACTAAACTTCACAATGATGAGAGTGAATGACAAGAAAATGAGAAATAAAAAATGCCATTAAAAGTGAAAATGAATTTATTTTTTTATTTATAAAAAGCTAGTGTTTACAAACAATAGTAAAACTATTTTTTAAATTATGTCTTGGTAATTTGAAATTAATTACAGTGTTAATTAAATCAATTAAAAAATTGATTTTCTGTCCCATATACCTTTTTTTTTATTAGAGAAAACAATACTTTGTTTTAATTTTATTGATTTAATATGCTTTCATTAATTTTTACGGATTTTGTGATTTTGTACCACTCGTATTTTGTGGGTTCCCACAATGGATTGTGGTTCTAAAAACCACAGGAGGTTTGCCAAATTCTCGAGAAAATTCAATTAAACAAAGTACCCAGGCAATTAATCTTATTGCGAATTCTCTCCGCCTCAAAACCCTACGTACTCTCATATCTTTCTTTAATTTCTCATGAGACCTACAGTGTTATCAGTGCAGTATAGACACTCAGTTTGGGCTTTCTTGTTAGAGAATACTCGTGTTCTTCTTCGTGTAATTTATATTTTTTTAAATATCACTGTGATAGGTACTTTAATATATGGAAAAATAATTGGTTTTTTGATTTACCGAAATGTGGAGCAGTGAGCAGCAATACGTTGTTACAGTTTGCAATCGAGGTTTTCAAAAGGCGTTTTGATATATCCAAGATGTTCGATTGTTAATTAATTTATCGATTGTGCGAAGTCGATAGAATCGACTGTGAGACACTATAAACAATTGACCTCATCCTAGTAGGGGGCTGCCGATATCTCAGCTGACGAATAACGGACTTGGCAATATGAATCCTGGCCAACGAGTCTTGTTATTCCAGTGAGGATATCCCACACGGTAGAACCCTCTACGAGGTATTGGAAGTTGATCCGAGGTTCGAGTCCCAATGGCGATTTCTGTTTTTAATGCCAGTTTAATAATAATATAACGTGAAACACAAAATACATATGATTAATCGAGGCGACTAGAGATTTCGATACCTTTCTTAATATGGT
The DNA here is from genome assembly GCA_930367205.1 of Acanthosoma haemorrhoidale. Taxonomy (NCBI): domain Eukaryota; kingdom Metazoa; phylum Arthropoda; class Insecta; order Hemiptera; family Acanthosomatidae; genus Acanthosoma; species Acanthosoma haemorrhoidale. The sequence goes on along the minus strand of OV884013.1, from coordinate 16,641,947 downwards.
AGGGAATTTTTTTTTTTTTTTAATGACAAGTAATTGATTAATAATTGACCCTTTATTTTTCATGAGGCTTATTTTAAGGACCTTAAATTAATTAGTGACTAATGCCACAACAAAAATTGTTAATGTAAGATTTATTTCAACTCCGGGGAGGTGACAATTCTATATCGATATCTAATCAAATATTGATCTTTAATCACAATTATCTATTACCCTTTATTTAGGGTAGATTCTGATCTTCTTCAAATAAAGATTTATATAAAAAACAGAAATGATTTGAAGACTCCCAAAATTACCTGATCGTACCCCCCGAACTGCTGCCAACCCAAAGGCCGACCCGTGAAGACAGGGCACATTGATAAGGGTGGCGATTAGAGAGCGCAGCCTCCTCCAGTTTTTTCTTCCCCTTGGAGGAACCCGAACTGGAGGAGCTAATGAGGATCCAGGACCTAGGGCCTGGTACCTGACTACTCCCCATTGGGTAATTGGCGGGCGGGCGATCCATCAGGGTCTTCGGAAATGGCGGCACTTAATGGACCATCGGCAGTACATCTTGTCCACCTTCCAGGAATAGACCCCCACTGTTCTTCCAGTGAATTCCCCAACGGTCACATCTAAGAATGGACCTTGACAATGGACTGAACGATACCAGATGACCTGGTCATCGATCAGTAGTCTCACGGGTAATGTAACCTTCTTACATCAATTAGGAGATTCATTTTATTTATGGATTCACGAGATGTTCGTTCTATGGAATACGTGACGTTCTGAAATGGTTATAAAAAAAGTATGCTCTCATCAAAATCATCTTAAAAAAAATTATAAGGTGCTATTATAATACGTTTATAAAAAAAAAAAACGTTGCTGACTATGAAATACAAGTTACATCGACTAATCATGTATTAAATCATATAAACCAACCACCGTAGCGCCTCATTTACTGTCATTGCGAACAGAATACCCAAAGGAAATTCACGATTTTTATAAAGGACTGCTGGAAAAAGGATTGAATGCGAAGGCAAACTAAAAGAGTAGTTTGGTGGAAGGTGAAGGAAGGGGTGCTGCATTGAAATACTGCTCTGTTTTGACGTTTGTCTGAAATACTTCAATGCTGGGAATACCAGTCTTCAAGGCGTGCCTCGATCAAGATTATCAATCGTCGATAATGAGACCCTGTAGGAGAGCACACCAGTGTCGATTAGTTTCATGCAAAAGAACTTTTTTTTAATGACATAGTTCATAGTTAGTAATCATGGCTGATTTACTAATTTCTCTATAACCAGCCTGAAAACTAAAATTAACTGAGAACTAAAAATGACTTGTAGTCGAACAATAACCAGAATTTGTGATCGATAATTGTTAAGTTGAGGGTAGCTATGCTAAGATTAAAAGAATTGGAACTAAGTTACATTTTTGACATATCAGCCTGGTGTGTGATTAATGTTGAGTAAATAGAACTAGCCTAGCAGTTATGAGGTGAGGTCTTGTACAATATTTTATTAATAATATATTACATTGGCTATAGTATATGATTAAGCGTTAGCATATCGGCCCGTGGACATGACGTTATATAAATGCACAGGGCGAGACATGCCTTGCATAAGGAATGCAGTCAGTCATGTCGGAAGGACTGGTCCGATATTACGTAAGCCAACGGGTTCTGTCGTGCCCACCCACGCAACTATGCAGATCTCGTAGCGTTTAATAAGTGCATATTATCTACTTGCACCCAGGACCTGGTTATATGCACCGCGTGGGTGAATGTAGTTCCTGCCCGACCGTGGGAGGTTCCTCGAGGTCTGAAAGTTCTGGCGGTGGAACTGAGCGTTTTGCGGCTTTAAAACAATACCTTCATAAAGTCTGTGGCTGACATAAACTGCGAGAGGCGGATTATTGCCACATTGCAAAGAGAATAATGCCAGGCAACAGGGCGTGCACAACTACGAAGCATTTAATGAGGTCAAACTCGTTTTCTAGTCAAACAGGAAAAGTGACCTTTGCTTACGTTTGTTGCAGAGTCATAGTTCAGCAAATGAAGTGGATTGACGTCTGCAAATTTATAGATGGGCTATCGATATCTGACAAAAGCTGAAATTAACATCGTTCTTCAATGGAAGAAAGCAGTGTTAGATTTTGACGTCTATAAATAGGGACAATATTTCCTTCCCTTCAGTGCTAATAATTTTTCCCCTTGGTAATACTTCAAAAATTTCCTTACAATGCTAATGTGTTACAATTGTTAGCAAATGTTATTTTGTCGAACTGTTATGCTGTTGTTTCATTCAAAACTCCTCATATGTACATAGGTCCATTATTATCTATAAGTTCAAGTGAGATCAATGAAATTTATATATGTTTTATTTTATTTTTTTTCATATTACTTATTTGTTTCTTAGGTATTTTAGTCATTCTGAAGAAGATATAGTCTATTTCAGCTAGAAAAAACGCAGAAGGCCTGGAAAAAAAGTGTAAATATTTTGAAATAGGAAGAGTAAGTTGTAAGTAACATATGTTACAAATACGTTGCTTTATTGTAAATGAGCTATATTCACAACCCTCATTAGGCGCGATCCAAAGTAACTATTGTCCTAATATATTTCCGTTTGTAATAAGGTAAGTATGCTTTAGTGGACAAGGTTCGAGCCTATAATGCTCTGAGTTTAATTTACTCTCAGAAGTGTAAAGATAACTTCATTAAGTGGGCTTCACAACAAATCATGATCCTTGGGCCTTGCCTGAAAACGAAAATTAACTGAGAACTAAAATGACGTGTATTGTGTATTGTCAAACAATAACTAGATATTAATATTTGTAATCGATAATTGTTAAGTTGAGGGATTTAGCTATGCTAAGATTAAAAAAATTGAAACTAAGTTACATATTTGGCATATCAGCCTGGTGTGTGATTAATATTGACTAAAGAGAACAAGCCTAGCAGTTATTGAGTGATTAGAACTAGCCTAGCAGTTATTGAGTAATTAGAACTAGCATAGCAATTATTGAGTAATTAGAAGTAGCCTAGCAGTTATTGAGAAATTTGTACTAGCCTAGCAGTTATTGAGTAATTAGAACTAGCCTAGCAGTTGTTGAGTAATTAGAACTAGCATAGCAGTTATTGAGTAATTAGAACTAGCCTAGCAGTTATTGAGTAATTAGAACTAGCCTAGCAGTTATTGAGTAATTAGAACTAGCGTATCAATTATTGAGTAATTAGAACTAGCCTAGCAGTTATTGAGTAATTAGAACTAGCCTAGAAGTTACTGAGTAATTAGAAATAGCCTGGCAGTTACTGAGTAATTAGAAGTAGCCTAGCAGTTATTGAGAAAATTGTACTAGCCTAGCAGTTATTGAGTAATTAGAACTAGCCTAGCAGTTATTGAGTAATTAGAACTAGCCTAGCAGTTATTGAGTAATTAGAACTAGCGTATCAATTATTGAGTAATTAGAACTAGCCTAGCAGTTAATTATAAATTAGAACTAGCCTGGCAGTTATTGAGTAATTAGAACTAGCCTAGCAATTATTGAGTAATTAGAACTAGCCTAGCAGTTATTAAGTAATTAGAACTAGCCTAGCAGTTACTGAGTAATTAGAACTAGCCTGGATATTATTGAGTAATTAGAACTATCCTACCAGTTACTGAGTAATTAGAACTAGCCTGGCAGTTACTGAGTAAATAGAACTAGCCTGGCAGTTATTGAGTAATTAGAACTAGCCTAGAAGTTATTGAGTTATTAGAACTATCCTAGCAGTTACTGAGTAATTAGAACTAGCCTGGATATTATTGAGTAATTAGAACTATCCTACCAGTTACTGAGTAATTAGAACTAGCCTGGCAGTTACTGAGTAAATAGAACTAGCCTGGCAGTTATTGAGTAATTAGAACTAGCCTAGAAGTTATTGAGTTATTAGAACTATCCTAGCAGTTACTGAGTAATTAGAACTAGCCTGAATATTATTGAGTAATTAGAACTATCCTACCAGTTACTGAGTAATTAGAACCAGCCTGGCAGTTACTGAGTAAATAGAACTAGCCTGGCAGTTATTGAGTAATTAGAACTAGCCTAGCAGTTGTTGAGTAATTAGAACTAGCATAGCAGTTATTGAGTAATTAGAACTAGCCTAGCAGTTATTGAGTAATTAGAACTAGCCTAGCAGTTATTGAGTAATTAGAACTAGCGTATCAATTATTGAGTAATTAGAACTAGCCTAGCAGTTATTGAGTAATTAGAACTAGCCTAGAAGTTACTGAGTAATTAGAAATAGCCTGGCAGTTACTGAGTAATTAGAAGTAGCCTAGCAGTTATTGAGAAATTTGTACTAGCCTAGCAGTTATTGAGTAATTAGAACTAGCCTAGCAGTTATTGAGTAATTAGAACTAGCCTAGCAGTTATTGAGTAATTAGAACTAGCGTATCAACTATTGAGTAATTAGAACTAGCCTAGCAGTTATTGAGTAATTAGAACTAGCCTAGAAGTTACTGAGTAATTAGAAATAGCCTGGCAGTTACTGAGTAATTAGAACTAGCCTAGCAGTTATTGAGTAGCGTGAACTAGCCTAGCTGTTATAGAGTAATTAGAACTAGCCTAGCAGTTAATTATAAATTAGAACTAGCCTGGCAGTTATTGAGTAATTAGAACTAGCCTAGCAATTATTGAGTAATTAGAACTAGCCTGGCAGTTATTAAGTAATTAGAACTAGCCTAGCAGTTATTGAGTAATTAGAACTAGCCTAGCAGTTATTGAGTAATTAGAACTAGCCTAGCAGTTATTGAGTAATTAGAACTAGCCTAGCAGTTATTGAGTAATTAGAACTAGCCTAGCAGTTATTGAGTAATTAGAACTAGCGTATCAATTATTGAGTAATTAGAACTAGCCTAGCAGTTATTGAGTAATTAGAACTAGCGTATCAATTATTGAGTAATTAGAACTAGCCTAGCAGTTATTGAGTAATTAGAACTAGCCTAGCAGTTATTGAGTAGCGTGAACTAGCCTAGCTGTTATAGAGTAATTAGAACTAGCCTAGCAGTTAATTATAAATTAGAACTAGCCTGGCAGTTATTGAGTAATTAGAACTAGCCTAGCAATTATTGAGTAATTAGAACTAGCCTAGCAGTTATTAAGTAATTAGAACTAGCCTAGCAGTTACTGAGTAATTAGAACTAGCCTGGATATTACTGAGTAATTAGAACTAGCCTGGCAGTTACTGAGTAAATAGAACTAGCCTGGCAGTTATTGAGTAATTAGAACTAGCCTAGAAGTTATTGAGTTATTAGAACTATCCTAGCAGTTACTGAGTAATTAGAACTAGCCTGGATATTATTGAGTAATTAGAACTATCCTACCAGTTACTGAGTAATTAGAACTAGCCTGGCAGTTACTGAGTAAATAGAACTAGCCTGGCAGTTATTGAGTAATTAGAACTAGCCTAGAAGTTATTGAGTTATTAGAACTATCCTAGCAGTTACTGAGTAATTAGAACTAGCCTGAATATTATTGAGTAATTAGAACTATCCTACCAGTTACTGAGTAATTAGAACTAGCCTGGCAGTTACTGAGTAAATAGAACTAGCCTGGCAGTTATTGAGTAATTAGAACTAGCCTAGCAGTTGTTGAGTAATTAGAACTAGCATAGCAGTTATTGAGTAATTAGAACTAGCCTAGCAGTTATTGAGTAATTAGAACTAGCCTAGCAGTTATTGAGTAATTAGAACTAGCGTATCAATTATTGAGTAATTAGAACTAGCCTAGCAGTTATTGAGTAATTAGAACTAGCCTAGAAGTTACTGAGTAATTAGAAATAGCCTGGCAGTTACTGAGTAATTAGAAGTAGCCTAGCAGTTATTGAGAAATTTGTACTAGCCTAGCAGTTATTGAGTAATTAGAACTAGCCTAGCAGTTATTGAGTAATTAGAACTAGCCTAGCAGTTATTGAGTAATTAGAACTAGCGTATCAATTATTGAGTAATTAGAACTAGCCTAGCAGTTATTGAGTAATTAGAACTAGCCTAGAAGTTACTGAGTAATTAGAAATAGCCTGGCAGTTACTGAGTAATTAGAACTAGCCTAGCAGTTATTGAGTAGCGTGAACTAGCCTAGCTGTTATAGAGTAATTAGAACTAGCCTAGCAGTTAATTATAAATTAGAACTAGCCTGGCAGTTATTGAGTAATTAGAACTAGCCTAGCAATTATTGAGTAATTAGAACTAGCCTAGCAGTTATTAAGTAATTAGAACTAGCCTAGCAGTTATTGAGTAATTAGAACTAGCCTAGCAGTTATTGAGTAATTAGAACTAGCCTAGCAGTTATTGAGTAATTAGAACTAGCCTAGCAGTTATTGAGTAATTAGAACTAGCCTAGCAGTTATTGAGTAATTAGAACTAGCGTATCAATTATTGAGTAATTAGAACTAGCCTAGCAGTTATTGAGTAATTAGAACTAGCCTAGCAGTTAATTATAAATTAGAACTAGCCTGGCAGTTATTGAGTAATTAGAACTAGCCTAGCAATTATTGAGTAATTAGAACTAGCCTAGCAGTTATTAAGTAATTAGAACTAGCCTAGCAGTTACTGAGTAATTAGAACTAGCCTGGATATTATTGAGTAATTAGAACTATCCTACCAGTTACTGAGTAATTAGAACTAGCCTGGCAGTTACTGAGTAAATAGAACTAGCCTGGCAGTTATTGAGTAATTAGAACTAGCCTAGAAGTTATTGAGTTATTAGAACTATCCTAGCAGTTACTGAGTAATTAGAACTAGCCTGGATATTATTGAGTAATTAGAACTATCCTACCAGTTACTGAGTAATTAGAACTAGCCTGGCAGTTACTGAGTAAATAGAACTAGCCTGGCAGTTATTGAGTAATTAGAACTAGCCTAGAAGTTATTGAGTTATTAGAACTATCCTAGCAGTTACTGAGTAATTAGAACTAGCCTGAATATTATTGAGTAATTAGAACTATCCTACCAGTTACTGAGTAATTAGAACTAGCCTGGCAGTTACTGAGTAAATAGAACTAGCCTGGCAGTTATTGAGTAATTAGAACTAGCCTAGAAGTTATTGAGTTATTAGAACTATCCTAGCAGTTACTGAGTAATTAGAACCAGCCTGACAGTTATTGAGTAATTAGAACTAGCCTGGCAGTTATTGAGTAATTAGAACTAGCCTAGCAGTTATTGAGTAGCGTGAACTAGCCTAGGAAGTATGAAGTAGCACCTTAATAATGAATTCTATTTATATATGTTTTCTATTTTACTAATAATATCAATATATAATAATAATAATAACTTAATGATTGTCCTAGATATTTCGGGATCTGGCACACGTCCCAAAATCTCTGGAGGAATATCATTTGATATAGACTGATGTGTTCCGCTTGGTCTGTCACAGTAAGGGCTTGGGCTGTCACTACAAAGGCTAAAGCTATAGATTTAGGGCTGTGCCGTACATATTGACAGCTAAGCATTTAAGTCCACTTCAAAGCATAAACATTATATTTCTCCTAGTTGATATTGAGAAACTGGAATTATTTCTTTCTCACACCGTTGGGATCTGGAGAAAAACAACCGACGAACTATGACTCCTACTCCCGTGAATATTATCAATTTGTGTTATATGTATTAAACATTTCAAACACAATCAGTAAATTTTACTTCTCGCCCTGAGTTGGAATGCCAATAATTTTTAAATATTCTTACTATTTAGCAATTTCCAGACATTTTTCGAGTAGACGACTCCGAATTTCTTCTTCATAATGCAGGAAGAAATATAGAAATTTATTGAATGACAACTATAACATGAAAGTGACGAATCCACAAGCCTATACAACTAGAATAACATTTGTACGGTACAATCACTTGTTGATGGCTTCGAGTACACACCAGATATCAATTCTAAGCGGATTCGGAGGAAGACTTTAAATCGATTGACAGTCGAGCTGCATCACCACCGGAAGAGAGGAAGACAGGAAGTGGAGAAGATGTGGCGGAAGCTGGAGCTGTCTTCGGCAACTGTAATGAGGGCCGCCGAAATATCCACAAGGCAGTGGAGTCGATACTTGCATACAACATATCGATAAATCGTGAAATCTAATATATTTGTGTGTGAATAAGCGTGTCTCTGTGTATCGTCTACATTTTTGATTCGTTTATTTTCAACAGATAATTGTTTTAATTTTTTATTTCACATGATATTTTTAATCTGTTTTAAATACGTTTCTTTTGTTTATATATACATATGGATGAATATGTTTCTTTTTTCTCTTATTTAATTGTAATTGTTTTATGGCATGACAACCACAAGGATCATTGATACCCGCAATGTTTTATTTACACTGAATGTAAATTTAATGACGACTAATATCGTTAGAGAAGAGCCCACATTGAATAAACAAAACGGTCTGTTTTCAAAAGGGATGCCCCCAGAAGAATAATAAAGATTTAATATTAAATATTTTGCATTCACAGGTAGCACTCGACGAGCTTACTCCAATATTGAGGAATAACAAAACTTAATAGCTCGAAATGGGAAAATGGGATCCCAAAAGGACCTCGAATGGTTTGGTAAAACATTTCGGTTACTGATAAACGCTTATAAAAATTCTAAATAGCGAACATTTTTCCAAAAAAAATAACAATTGAAGTCGCCAGGGATAAGTTCCCTTGTTAGCTTTGAAAATATATTTGAATATAATTACCTGCGCTACTGTCTTTAATGTATCTTTGACCGTTGGCGTAATCATAACTTTAAGCCTTTGCTTCTGGACTTTAAGAACGAATATAGTTTTTATGCTGAATCTAATATGAGAGAGATAAGCAAACTTTATTCACAATTTAATGCACAATTCAACTTGTTATTACATGTTCAGATGTCCTTCCCCTGTCCAGTGCATTGCCTATAACATAATACGAAAATATTTAAAACATAAAATAAAAACCTACTCAAGAAAAAAATAAGTTGTAAATAAGTAAAACTTAAATAAAAAATTGGTACAAATTAAATAAAAATATTTACAAATTAAACTTAACAAAAAATCTTTTCTAATCATAATAAAAATTTTTATTTTAAAAATTGTTTGACACAAAAAATATTTAACTTATTTCGTTCTTGTATTGTGAATTTTTTTAAAATAAATGAAACAGAATATTTTAACAACTGATGTTTAGTTAACTTCTGAGTGTTTTTAGCTCTTTTGAGAGAATCTTTAGTTCCTAATCTCAGTTGTAAGTTATCATTTTTGTGAAGGTACATTAGTTATTACTGTTGAATCTAAATTATCATCAGCTGACATGTCCCACGAAACAATATAATAACGGTATATTAGTATCTAGAGTTAAAATATATATATATTAAGTTAGTATTCTTGTGAACTATAAAAACATTTTTTGTATAAAAAAAAAAAACCATTAGTAACCCACTGAATGTACCAATTACCTACATAGAATCTGTGGAATAGGGGTGGGAAGAATTTTTTCACAAATACCTCATCTACCCTATATTTCTATACACCCCTATTCGGGCTACCGATGGGGGCCAAGGAAAAAATTGATACAGTTACAGGACAGGTCCTGCTATATAATCAACGGGAATTTTCTTCGCCAAGCATTGAACACTTTCAAATTTTTCAAAGAAACCATTTAGACTCCAAGTGGTTCTTTTATTAGAGGATAATAGATACGGTCCTTGGGTTCTATTATATCAAACTATTATGTAAGTATACCATTCGGAATGGTGGTACATTTGGTATTATCCTTGTCCGGCTGGGATAAAATGAGTATTTTATGTAGAAAATGTAATTTACGTTACAACGGGAGTCTATAATACCCAAATTTCTCTGAGCACACATTGTTAGATTCATTAGTAATTGAAAATCCCACAAATATCACAACGAGAGCAGTTGTGTCTGATACTTAAGCCTTCTTTCAAAAAATCAAGTATGTACCAAGACCTATAATTTTTAATATTATTATTTTTATAATAAAATGTTTGTTCTGTTTGATTACACTTTATACCCAAATATGTAGTTATATTTCGTAAGTATTACAACACTTATGTATTGACCTAAATTGAAGTAATTTATACCCTAGCTTACCCCCCTTTCGTGAAATGAAGGCTTTCGACATCCACGAAAAGTTCGAGCTCCCCACCATCACCGACGTCATCAAAAGAAGACACATCAAGTTCTTCGACTCGATGAAACACAGTCAAAACCCTCTATTCAAAGACATGACACCACCACCGCTACCGGCACGATGGCAAATCTCAAAATCTGGTAAAGCAGACCAAATATTGGACATCACGGCGCTTGGCCCACCAACAACAAGCCTCTAAGGGGCACCCTCACTGATATCAGACTAACTACATGCCTAGAGAAGACTCTAGCCCCAGCCACCAGAGGACTCTCACCACTGTACCGCAACTATCAACCTCCACCGAGGCTTCCCACACCCCTTAATCCTCTCACACCACCTTCAAGCAGGTACTCCTAGTATAAGGATCCGATTAACCTAAATATTTTATATTTTTCCCTCATCCTGAAATTCTAATTAGAGAGCTTAGCAAAAAAAACAAAAAAAAAAACATAAATTAAAATATATTAATGGATTAATTTGTAAAAGTGAATTTGGTCGTATTCAGTTTTCACACTCGAGACATTGGATAAACTGCGTCGCATATGTGTGTACAGCTTTTTTCGACCTTGGAAAAGACCATTGCAGGAAACGGTTTCGCAATGGATACCGGGAGGACTAAATACAGCGAGGATGGCAGAAATCCACCTGTTGTTTCCGGTCTTGGCAACGGCACCATATGGTGGGACCTCCACCCTAGGCATGATTGACTTGATCCACCACCACACACGCTATGTTGTTCAGCACATCTCCGGAAGTTGGCAGTACGAAAATAACTATGGCATCAGCCAATCTCTTTTTCTTTTTTTCTTTCATGACGGTGAAACATTCTTAACTGACAAATGAGGCTTGAAATATTAAGTAACGGACTAGTTTTCAGCCTAAAATATTAAACGAGCGACAAACTTGACTGCTCGGTTAATTTTGAAACGATTAATTTGATAAAAGTAAATATGAAGTATGGCTTACGGCCTGTTCTGGTAATGTCTTGACTTAAACACATAATCCAGAAATAAGAAGTAGAGAATACAGAATAAATACCTCAGGATAATATACAAGAACCACTGACTATCGTTAAAAAGTAACACACGTGACCTACTATGAATACATGACAGTGGGAGTCCCGGCAATGACCAGTTTCTCCAATCATGTCCTGAGCATATGTGGCTCTCGCGCTCTTGGTCAGACTCCGCTGGCTCGTATCCGGTGACGTGGCTGACGGAGGAGCGTGTGGGACTTCCCAAGACTCTACTTCCTCTTTCCCATGCGAAGGAGGTGACAACCATATGGATTTGGGAGGTCTCTGTGCTATTTGTAAATACTGTATGAATGAAGAATTGTAAATACGGTATGAATGATAACATTTATCTCAATTACTTATAGCCCAATGAGGCAGATTGTAATTTTATCATAATAAAGTTATTTTAATTAGAAAAAAAAAACTGTAACACAAGGCGACGCAATTTTCACGCTGAATTCAGATCTGAAAACCGGTCTTTTTCGATCCATCACACAGAGGTTTTCAGTCTTAACTATTCGTTATTTAATATTATCACTATAGCATATTTAACTAGGCTACGGAAGGCACAATAATGAGAACAATATATGTTCGAATATACCGCAGGGTATTCTTGTAGTGTACATAAAACAAAATTGGGATCTGGAACCCTTTTTACTCTCAAATAACCCCAATGTTCTCTCTACAATGTGAGCTCCAAGCTGTTCGAAATTTATAACCTTCTACAAGATTTTTTACTCTATTACGTCTAGGTTCAATATATACCGCTAAAGTAAATCTCCCCCCACCCTCCTTTAGGTCAATTAAATTGAGTATTAAAGGACTGAGTATGAGTGTTTGATTGTTAAAAGCACTTTGACAGAACATAGAAAAAACTTTGTGGAGAGGCAAGAGGTTTTATTTCTTAAAAAGAAAATTTAGGTTCATTATCACTGATTAACATTTACACAGTATTATATACAGTATTCAAAAAGTATTTCTCTGGGAGAACACATCAAATTCCGTTTGTAAAAGTCACTGGTTTCTATCATAAGGAACCTATAGTTCATGACGTATGAACTTTCTGATTTATAAACTAAAAAGAGCTGAGAATGCAAAAAATGATTTTTTTGAGACATTGTTAAATTGTAAAAAAAAAAAAAATATTGATCTATCTACTACAACTATTATATTAGCTGTGGGTTCTGTATTTCTGAGATCTTCGGAAAACCAGGTTAACTGATGACAGTTTTTTTATCCGATCCTGTAACTGCTAGCGGGGCAATTAGCAGTCAACACTGTCACCAATTAGCAACGAGAACGTGATACATTAGCGTTATCAGGTTCCGCAGAGTAACTGCGGTTACTTAATGCGGTAACGGTTACTCCATTATGTGACTTAACGCGACGCTCCGGCCCAGTTTCTAGTAATAGTTCAAAGTAACTGCCTTGGGCTAGAAAAGATAAAAGCAGTGTCCCTAAGCCTAGGAGGCAATTCAATTTTTTCCAAGAAGACTTCGCTAGGACTTCCCGTTTGCATTTACACCGGATGCTCCAAAGAACACTTTAACAAGTATTGAACTCTATAAACAGTTTAATGAACTTAAGTAGGATAAGATGGATTAAAAGAGATCACTCCCGAACAGTTCAAATGCTACAATAGCAGAAGGATATATTGTCCATATATGACACAGGTTACATTTTATGCTGTGGCGCTGTGCGAAAGGTACATTTCATAAATAAACATAACCTTACATTTCCAGAATGGGATCATGCGAAAAGTGGTCAAACATACCTCTCTCGAAGGGTTAAAGAACGCTGACCTGCACCCGCTGCTTGGTGTGCCGTCGGTGGGTGAGTTCATCCGCCGGAGACGCATCAAGTTTTTTGACTCGTTGCATCACCTAACCAACCCAGTGTTTAAAACTATGACCCTACCACCCCTCCCACATAGATGGCAACAGACTGTCGGGGAAAAAATTTGGTTAAGAATTAGTATGTTAGTTAGTTTTAAGTTTGATCAAAAAGGTGAGCCCCGTCACCTTTATTAGAGTCAGTTCAGTCCAGTCACGTGTAATGTGTATCATTATACTTGTTTATTCATTATATAATTTTTATTAAATAACAAAACCTGTATATAATGTAGCGACACTACAGGAAATTCAAAAATAATTTGTAAATATATTCCCCTGAGGATCTACGAGGGTGGTCTGAAAAGTTTCCGACCTCAACATGAAGATAGCAGCAGTCGTAAATAAAAGCTAGTGTATTTCGTTGTTCATCTGTTGACAGTTACTCACCAAAGTTTCAGCCATTTTGGACGCGCAGTTGTTGTGTAACAGTCGTTTGAGTGTTTTTATGAAAATGGACAAAATCGAGTATCGAGCTGTCATTAAATATTTGTTTTTGAAAGGCAATACGCCTACGCAAATCAAAGATGAGTTGGATTCTGTGTATGGGGACTTTGCACCATCATTTTGTGAAATTTTGGGCAGCTGAATTTAAACGTGGTCGTAAGAGCTTGGGAGACGATGAACGTTCGGGACGTCCAAAAACTGCAACTACCGACGAAAACATCGCCAAAGTTCACCAAATGGTGCTAGACGACCGCCGAATTAAAGTGAGAGAGATAGCAGAGGTTATGAACATGTCAAAAGAACGTGTTTGACACATATTAAATCAACATTTAGAGATGAGAAAGCTGTCCGCGCGTTGGTTGCCGCGTTTGCTCACGTTAGACCAAAAACGTGTTCGAATGAACATTACCAACGCTCTGTTGTCGCAGTTTAGGCGCAATAAATCCGAGTTTTGGCGCCGAATAATTACTTCTCCCATCAGTGTGTAGAGTTACAAGGAGACTATGTTGAAAAATAAAAACAAAATTTCTGAAAAAACGTCTTGTATCTTTGTTAGGTCGGAAACTTTTCAGACCGCCCTCGTTAAAAAACCACCCTCGGAAAAAAAACCCGTTAATTAATGATATGGGCAATTACAACAAACGTTTGTCCTGCGGACCAAACACATTCTTCTCTTTTAATTACTATGTTCATGCATTATGCATTACTATGTTCGTGTGAGATAATACAGTTTAGACTATCTTTAAAATAATATTTTAAAGGAACTGCAGACAACGACTTTCATCGACAGTATAATAAGTGCCTGCAGTCCTGTGTTTATGATAATGTAGAATATTCTGGAAATGATGTATGATTTATATATTTTCGTGATATAATTATTGGAAAAAAATGGATATTTATGTGTAAACAAACAAATATTACATGCGAAATAGTTTAAAAAGAATTTTTCACTGTATAACACACTAAGCAAACAAATACTAACACCTTAATAGTAGAATCTCACTAACCTTTCGCTGCTTTTGCGAACTGACTTCTCTCCATTCTGACTAGCTCAGTGATTGTTGGCGGATGTAAAACACATCGCTGTAACTATGATTTAATAACACGTTATATAATACATCGGCCCGAAATTAAACTTATCCTATAAAGAAAAGTACATGAAACTAATAACATTCGTCTCATACACAGGTACAGGGGAGTCCCTTGGGCCGGGGGGTACAAAGATCAAATCCACGGACCTGTGCGTACCTGTTGTACAGCTGTTTCCAAAACTACGCAATACTTCAGAACTTGTTTAAAACTGCTCAGTAATATCAGATATAATATTGATCACTAGCATACCTTTTTGGTAGAGATTATTAAAATTATTGCAAAGGTACAAGTTTAGTTTAGTAAAGTTTATCGTAAAATACGTCGTGATATTCACTCTGAAGTGCCTTAATGATATCGCATTAAAATAAAATTCAAAACTTAAAAACCGTTGAATGAAAATGTGATTAAACCTTATGGCCTTGGAAAAATATTTTTAAAGGCAGAAATCTATATGACTTCACTAAAATGTTTGCCTGTCTCTGCTGGCGACCGCGAGTCATCCCAATACAGGATTGACTGCCAATGTCAAGAACTATATTCTATTCCGATCGTAGGCGAATGTACTCTTACATAATATTATACCGTTTCTTAAATTTTTGTTGAAGTAGAAATTGTTAACATTAGTTACTAATTATATATTTATAATTATTCTATTGGTGATTTTGTGAAGTCCTGAAAATAGCTGTATTTTGAATTACGTTTGTTTGAGATGCCCCCTCATAAAAAAACATGCTGTCCTGTTGGCCACTATTTCGAGCCTAACTCCCGCTATAACCTAAACTATTTTATTAAGGCAGGCTCGGAAGAAACGTAGCCTAGAGAAGAAATGTTTGTTTGATTTTTTTTTTAATTAATTGGTTCGTTTCTTATTCGGACAGCGTATAAAAAGGTTGGACTCTCCCAAAGAGAGGTCCAATAAAAAGACAAATCTTAGCACGCTCTCCTTACCCTACTTCTACGTCTCGCCTAGCATTCAAGATTCTTGACCCCAGCTTCATGAATGACTACATCATCAATCTTCAAAGCTGCCTCCTGTCGTTCTTTTGCCAGAACCACGTGTTCGGTGTCAAAGTCCTCCCCGTTGCACCTGTACGCTAATTCTCCCCGCTCACTTAATCTCCTCCAGCTAACAAATCCTTTTGTCAGCTTTTTATTTCTCAGCACATTATTGTCGAGAAGAAAAAGGTCTATATTTAAAATGTAGCTAGTGTGGCCACCTCTTAATTACGGATAATTGAAAGTTCCCCTCTTCTCGGGTCATATTATACCTATCTATGTTTCCGTATTTGTTGTTAATAAAGGTTATGACGTCAGTGAGAGTGGGGGAGGAGCTAGTGGGGTAAACAGCCGCAGGTGGGGACCCATCCTCACCTGAAAGCTGAGTGTGAGCCTCATCACCTAGTGTGTGTATGTGTTTTTATTGGACTTTTAACTTCAAAAATAATGTATTATATCTATGCACTCCTTCGAATGCTTCTGTGTATGCAGCACGAGGAGAAAGATGTAAATTCAAATTTATTTATTTATTTTTGTTCATTGTATACTTATCAATAAAGAGCATTAGAAATAACACAAAACATCCCCACCTCGGCTGGCCGCCTGGTGGGGACCCAACCCCACTAGGGCTGGGCGCCCTATATAACCATCGGCATTAGACCGAACTAGCATAAACCGAAGGTGAGCCCCATCACCTAGATTTGTATTCATAGTATTTACCTATTAACCACAATCTGTATTGTTGAGTAACACGAACTCCTTCAAATGCATCTGTGCATAGCAGGATAAGGAGAAAATTGCAAAGTTTCTTTTAATATTTTTATTATATAACTTCATAGGGTTTAGAAAAAAAAAAAAAAAAAAAAAAGCAGCATGAGTGCCAAGGTAGCTCTAAGGCAGGCTGAAGCAGCCTGTAACCAGATCAGTGAGAGATTGGGGAGACTCAATATCTCTGTAAACGCGGGTAAGACTAACTGTGTAATTTTCTCTTTTCAAAAGGGAAAAAGCCCGCTCCCTACTAGTTACATAGTAGGAACAGAGAAAAATTCACCAGCCAACAACCTAGTATATCTGGGAATTAAAATGGACAGACACCTCCACTTTAGTAACCATTTTGCGAAGAAGTTGAAGCATACACGCATGAAGTCTTACCGGCTTACGCACTTATTAACTTCCCCCAATCTATCACTGCGTCTCAAACTATTGATATACAAGAGCATACTAAGGCCTACTCTGCTGTATGGTGCACCGCTATTTCGTTATCTGACGTATACGACAGCTAAGAAACTCCAACAATTCCAAAACGGTATACTGATGAAAGTGGTCAGAGGTACTTCATTCGAGCAGCGAAGAAACAGTGAGCTGCATGAGATATTTGAGCTGCCTACGGTGGATGAATTCATCCACCGTAGACATATCAAATTTTTCGACTCATTACAATATCTAACAAACCCGGTGTTTAACACTATAACCCCCGCTCCGTTCCCCCAACGATGGCAGGACGCTGTCGCGGCTGGAACACTCTAGTCCTAGGTTCTAGGTAGAGATTTAGTTTGTTTTGTTTAGTTTTGTTTTGTTTAGTTTGTTTTGTTTTTGTTCCTAGTGTTTAGTGTTGGTGTCGGTGACAAATAGAAGGTGAGCCTCATCTAAGAGAGAGAGAGAGTATAAGAACAATGAACTATTAACGACAATAAAAATTTATTATATTTAGGCACTCCGCCAAATGCATGTAAATGCAGTAAGAGGAGAAATATGTAATCCAAATATTTTGTTATTTTTCTTTTTGTACATTGTATTGTTTTGTTGAGGTTTTGATAAAATAACTAACAATAACTAAAAATAAATAAAAATAAATAAAAAAAAAAAAAAAAAAAAACTAGCATAACGAACCAGACCGTCACTTGGAACACTTCTCTCTCTCTGCACTGGCGCTTGCTGCTCTACTCAAAACCATGGTCTTCTCATTCAACCACCTCTGCATCTCTCTCTCATAACCTCGCTATGTTTTAGTCCGGCGTTGTCAGACCCCACACCTCCTAGTGGGAATTTCTGCCTTAGTCTCGCTAAAACTAGCAGCTCCTTGCGAGAGACATCTCTCTCGCGGACGACGGTTGCCGTGGACATACAAACTTACCAGTAGCGCCTCCCACCGTAATCCAGTCTGCTTCTCTCCAGTTCACACACTCGGCTTTGGGATCCGGACGGTTTTCACCTACCCTTAGACACCGAGTGTGGATTCGCGGTCATTCCAAGACCACAAAAACTACCTATAAACCTACCCTATACCTCTTCTCCTGGACATAGTGCATTGTTGGGGCACACACCTTCTAAAGATCTTATGGATCAAAACAGATTAGGCTGCCCGCCGACTAGGCCGGCAGCGAGGGTGAAAGACCACAGGTCCGCCCACCTTATATCTTTCTTGGCGATCGCCGGACGGCGGCTGAGAGGTTGTAGTGACCTTAGCCCGCGGCGGGCGTCTCCGCCCCACCTTGGGTACACAGTATAAATGAGAACAATTATCACATTTACTTATTACCAATGAAAAGGCAGATTGTTATTTTTTGGATTAAAGTTTTTATCTAAAAAAAATAAAACGCATTCTTTTGTGTTTAAAAGCAATGGATGGACCAAATGAATTTCATTCAATCTCATTTTTATTATTTGCCTATAGAGGACCTTATCATCGCAATAATATTACATAATATCTCCATCCTCTATGGCACTTGTTAGATTCTCCCAAACGAAAACCTTATTTGAAGCACCTGTGTCAGCGGAAGTTCACGCGGCCGCTTTCATCGTGCCGGACTTGAACCGCACCGTGGAAACCCGCACAAAATAGACTTACGCATTTTGACTTCCGTTTGAGATGCAATGACGAAAAGCCATAAAATAAATAATGCCTCTGATTTATAACATGATATAACTGTGATATATGATGAAGTCCCTAAAGAAAAAAATTCTATATATTTTGCCAAACATCTATTAACAAAAAAAACACAGAAACGGTAAAAAAAAAAATTATACATATAAAAGTATTTTATTCAATTGTTTCGATTTAAAAAATTTACTTTTGGTATTTTTGATGCCCTTAAATAGGATCATTTTTTAATTTCGTTTCCAAACTAAATAGAATTTTATTTGATTTATGATCCCGGTTGTTGGCCTCTTTATTAAGAAAAATGTTTTCGATAGCTCTCTCCTCCCGGACTCCTCAGATACTAAAATAATGTTGCACTAAAAAATTGAATGTACTCTGGATATGAACAAAATTAATTGGCGAGAGTCAAAACAATATTTAACAAAATAATTTTCCTAAACGATCTAAAATTTAAAACCACATAAATTTCTTTGAAAAACAGGATATTTACACTATGCCTGGCACTAAAATTTCGAAGAAGCGGATGGTTGAATAATAAAGGTGTAGAACTTTGATAGATCGTGAGTTTTTGACGAAAATGAATCGACGCGACTCCAAGGACTTTAATACGCATAAAGAAACCAATATTACAGTTATACCTAATAACGTGTTTAATTTTTACAACTCAAATAATATATTTCATTCTTCAAAACAGTGTATAATATATATATATATATATATATATATATATATAACTAAATTGTTTTACGTTGTAATTTATTTTTAATATTATGTTTGTACGACAGCGGAACAATCGGAATAATGAATGTGTGACAATAAGCTGCTGGAATCAAGTCATGAATAAAAAAAACAAAAAAAAAACGAATCTAATTACAATGAAAAAAAAAATGCGCTGCGGCAAACAATTAAAATGTATTATTAATTTAATACGAGAATGATAATGCGTCCTGTTAAATATTCAATAAACTACAGGAGGATGTTTCTTCCCATTGTGTGTGAGAAGACGGAATAATATCTGGAAGAGGACGAGGAGGAGAAGTAGGGAGGACCTTAAGGACAATAGAGCAGGTGTTGCGCAGGGCAGCTGCCTCGGTCTAATCTTATTCCTTACCTTCACTGAGAGATGAGAGCCTTACCTACGCCGAGGGCATCTGCTACGGAAGTCCTGCAAGGGGCTAATTGGGTACCTGATCCTTTATAGTACAACGGGGCCTTCGAGGATTCTACATCTGCCCTGTCCTTGGGCTGTATCTACGCTAACATCTCGTCAGGACAGAGATATCTCTCATGTTGTGTTTATATACATTGGCAGGTGGCCATTTAAACTTCCATTTTAAAAGTGATCTTTTTAAATCTTATTATGATATAATCTTTATTATTATGCCCCTTAAGGACTATTAGTTCTTTTAATAAAGTTGACTATTACAGTTGGTGAAAATAAAATTAAATATGAGAAAAACGATAATAAATAAAATATAAAATGAAATAAAACACTTACATGCTTGAAAAATAAACTATGTCCCTTCATAACTATGTTAAATACACGTCCTGAACGAGCCACTTTGAGAAAATACTGGTCTTAACAAAATATATATCAGGGTAAATCATCGCTCATCTAATTAAATAGCATGTTATGAAAGTTCTTCTCATTTATAGATATTAGCTATGTCAATAACACGTTTGGAGCTTATGTTCACTGATGAAAAACTAAGGAAAATATCTGGAAAAAATAAGACATACATTGGTGAGATACGGAAGAACCAAGAAATTTCAGTGGAAGAGATTAAGGTGGAAAAAAATAAATGAGAGATGGAAACAGAAGTAATGGACAATTCTCAAGTTCGTTAGTCTAATTTGTTTATTCACGTAAGCCACACGTTATTCTCTTCTACTGTAATTTCTCAGGGCATCTGGGTCCTGCTATATCTCCCCGCTGTCGTATAATATATATATATATTTATTCTGTGAAATGTATTCTACACTACTCTACAAAATCTACAGAAAAAACCTTATATTAACTTACGAGTTACTTATATTAAGGATATTGCCGGCATATTTTAAAAGCTTCAGGATTCAATGTAAGTTCACAAAAATGGAAGAGCGCAAGTCCAAAAAAAGAACAACTGGGGAAAAACCGATGGACGATGAGCTGGAACTGTTGTTGCTTGAAGTAAAAAAGAAATTAGTAAACTCCATCCAGCTCCGAATCCTTTGAGATGGTTAATAGAGAAGTTATTTTGGAGGGCATTTAGTCTCAGCATCCAGTGACTGAATCACCAGCCCTTCGTAGACTAACAGGTCGCAGGTTCTGGGACCTTCTGGATTTTGGGTGGGGAAGATCGATTATCCCGAGGGCGAGGGGGTACGAAGGGTAGGGCAGGGTAGGGGGGCTTAAAGAACAATAATCGATTGTTATATCCACATTCCACCAGTCCAAGAATTTAACTTTCCAAGATTATTTTTAGTCTATAGTAGATTTGTAATTCTACCCTCATTCAAATGCATGTTATGCTATGCCGGAAAAGGAGTCATACATCTGTAAATTTGTTCATTTGTTTGTTTCAAAAAAAAAAAAGGTTCCAAGAATGTTGAGTCTTTAGCAACTCCGTCTATCGGCTTTGCGAGTCATCCGTGTTGACCACTCCTCTGAACACCCAAGACAATTTTTTTTTTTGTTTAACAGAAATGACATCAGCTGAAACAATTATCTAACTCAATTCTCCACATATGAGGCTTTTCTCATCGAGAAAGAGCTGTTCATTGCATCTTTCATTCAAAGGGCTGACTTTTTGATGACAATTGACCGGAAACTAACCATCAACCGTCATCTTGGGGACTTACTTTTAAAATAATTTCGTTGAGCTTTTATTAATATTAATAAGACATCATGATGCAAAATATCCAATTAAATGCAGACTTGTGTCGATAGGTCGCGTGATGAAGATCGTTTCTATGAATACGAAAATTAAAAAAAAGTTTTGTTATGTTTCCATAAAATCCCCATTCCATACGTCACAAGTATTGCTCCAAGTTTTAAGAAAAAACAAAAAAAAATTGGTAATCCAGCTGAGAAATCTTTGAGAGAATTCGTAAATAATTAATAATCCGTAGCTTCTACCGCGCAGTGAGGAAAGCATAACCATTTTATGGTCTGAAGGGTGTTGACGATACTTAAATTACAAATGACCAGAGGTTTATTGGGAGAACGGCTTAGGTTTTAGTAGGAAGTTGCAAGGTTTTTATCAACCTAAGCCGATTTCCCGACAAACTCTTCAACTTAAATTATATTGAGTGGCATGGTTTTTGTTCTGATACATTTTGTAAAAACATTTTTTGCCCCCTCCCCCTAGGGGTTGAGCTGAAACTAACTTATCTATTCGTTGCCTAAGCAACTATAATTCATCCATTACCCCTGTACCACGTATGCGTGCGAATATAAATGACCTCGTTTGGTTAAGTGCCCGCTAACAAATTCGATTAAGCCCGCTCCAGCCAAGGGTGCAAATGTTTTTTCTCCATTGAGCGGGGGCGGTTCGGGAGTGGAAGCACCCCCGACCCCGGTTCCCGCCATTAATCACGCGGGCTTTCCGCAACGTTTTACTGGATTTCCTGCTATTAGCGTTCAGATGTTCTCTCCAGTCTTCATTGTGCCCTCGCTACTTAGCCGTTCCCGCTCATAAATATTTCTCTGTAGGAGGAGATTTAATTATTTTCGTTTAGCATTTAGAAAATACTATGCCGTCTTACAGTGGAACATCGGAGTTGTTGATATCGTTGTTGTGTTTTTCCAGAGGGTGGTTGGCAACATCAAGTTATTCCTGGTGTTCTCCACTTCATCTTCTTCTGTTGTTTCGGCGTCTAATCTTCACTTTCTATTCTTCGGAACGATTTAACTGGTTAAAGTTTGATACTTTATGGACAGGAATGACATTTAAAAAAATCTACTCCAATATTCAAAATATCATGAATACCTGATTAGGTCTTAATTAAACCTTTTTCATAGATTATCTCCAGAGATCGGAAGGTAATGTGAGAATAAGGGTGGTCTGAAAATTTTCCGACCTAACAAAGATACAAGACGTTTTTTCAGAAATTTTTATTTTTCAACATGGTCTCCTTGTAACTCTACACACCTCCCATCTCTGTAACCCGTCCAAATAGTACTCGGAGTTTTTCTCTGCAAAATAATCGTTCACGAAGGTGATTGCCTCTTCATTTGACGAAAATCTCTGTCCTCCGAGCGCAATTTTTAGATGAGGGTACAAAAAGAAGCCGCTTGGGGCTAGATCTGCTGAGTAAGGCGGATGGTCAAGCAGTTCAAACCGTAATTCGCAGATTTTCGCCATGGCAACCACTGAGGTGTGAGACGGTGCGTTGTCTTGGTGAAACAGGATTTTCTTTTTCTCCAAATGTGGCCGTTTTTCCGCAAGTTCTGCCTTCAGCTTGTCAAGTAATGTATGCTCCTGTAATGGTTTTTCCTTTTTGAAGATAATCGATTAAAATAACTCCATGACTATCCCAAAAAACAGTCGCCATCACTTTCCCAGCCGAAAAAAACAGTTTATGCTTTTTTTGGAGCCGGTTCCCCCTTTGCAGTCCACTGTTTGGACTGTATTTTTGTTTCGGGCGTATAATGGTGTATCCAAGTTTCATCCACAGTAATTAATCGGCGCCAAAACTCGGATTTATTGCGCCTAAACTGTGCCAACAGAGCGTTGGAAATGTTCATTCGAACACGTTTTTGGTCTAACGTGAGCAAACGCGGCAACCAACGCGCGGACAGCTTTCTCGTCTCTAAATTTTGATTTAATATGTGTCAAACACGTTCTTTTGACATGTTCATAACCATCTCCTATCTCTCTCACTTCAATTCGGCGGTCGTCTAGCACCATTTGCGTACCATCTTTGATTTGCGTAGGCGTATAGCCTTTCAAAAACAAATATTTAATGACAGCTCGATACTCGATTTTGTCCATTTTCATAAAAACACTCAAACGACTGTTACACAACAACTGTGCGTCCAAAATGGCTGAAACTTTGGTGAGTAACTGTCAACAGATGAACAACGAAATTCACTAGCATTTATTTACGACTGCTGCTATCTTCATGTTGAGGTCGGAAACTTTTCAGACCGCCCTCATATGTACAAATAAAAAATAAAAAAATACATTAAACGTATACAAAGATCGTAACTCAGCTAGAGATCTAGAGATTTGTGAAGTAATTGTTAATATATAGAACTAGAATAAAGATTTATTATATTCTGCTTTACTAAAAGAAATTTAATAAGTTTTAATTAAACAAGTAGGATACATAAAAATTTTATTTATAATGATCAGTAACTAGGAAGTCGTATTTTGTGTTTTGGAACTTTAAGTCATAGTACAAAATATAGTTTTTTAGAGATATCTGACCCATTACATACTTGCGATCTGTAAGAACCATTAGTGTACTGCGCCACACGTCCCTATAATCCTCCTCGGAGACTGAAACGGCAGTAGCCTCGTGACCTGCTATAAATGCCTGACAGTGGGAGTCCTTCAAGTCAGTTTCTCCAATCATGTCCTCTACATCTTCGGCTCATATGCTATTTGTCATCCTTTACTGGCTCGCATCCGGTGCCGCGGCTGACGGAGGAGCGTTGAGGACTTTCCAAGACTCCTCTTCCTCTTTCGCATGCGAGGAGTGTGACGACCATGTCGATTTTGGAGGTCTCTGGACTGTTTGTAAATACTTAAAAATTGCTTTACTCTAAGTCTGAATCGCTCGTGAATTCTTTAGAATGTATTGTTATATTAAAATAAATATTTGCTTGCCAATTGTATATTCATCAATGTCTGGACTAATTTTACTTTTACTTTTTATATTTTTTTTCCGCCAAATATCCATATGCCTTCACACCAATGCTTCTTCTGCCATTTGACCTATGAGAGTTGTGGATGATAAAATCACGTCATGACCATTCATATCTTTTTTAATGCATATTTTTTGTTGAGATAATAATTATTTTTAAGTTATTCAAGTTAATATTAACTGTAAATTATTAATCAATAACCCTAAGTATTAATAATTAAACAACCCTAACTATCACTCATAAATTTGAAATCATGTCAACATTAATTCCAGTAATAGAGGTGTTTGAAAAAGCGTTTTCTAAAAACCTTCGCGCGTCGTTACTTGAAACCAAAACCAGCTTTCGGTTTATCCACTATGTGACCCAATTTTTCTTTAAACTCATTTTGGATGAATGAGAACTTTGAACATTATACTTGTTGCAGATTGTAATTTTATCACAATAAAGATTTCATATACCCAAAATTTGCTCGACTCCGATAACTCATTGATACTATCCCCAAACCGGATCCTCCTATTTTGTTATTATATAATTTCCTTATGGTATCATTTGATTTAAATATAAAATATAAATTTATTTCTATAAATACTTTTTTTTTTTATATTATCTTCCACTTCATATTTCATTATTAACATATCACAACTTAATAATTTTCTATTGTCAGGAAGTCTCTTGAAGTCCGCAGGTGTGGGTTAGAGTCTCGAAATCATTATTATCTATTGTGCTATAAGACACACTCGGTCTTTGACACTTAACAGGATGTGTCAAAAGAAGCGCAAAGTCGAGCTACCGCGCGGCTCGATGCGATCTAGACACAATGTAGTCCCAGGGGGTCCGGACCAGCCGTTCAAAGCAGGCCAAGAAGTGGCAACCGGCCTTTGATGCTCGGCTTTGGCGAGAAGAATGTACAGAAGGTACAAAAGCATTGGAAGAACCATTGTCAATGGACATCCCGCCTCGATTGTCCAACTTTTAGGCAGAGTTACCTAGTTCGACCGCTCAGTGAAGGAAACTAGAAAAGGCTCAGGACGATAGGTGGAAGGTTTAACAAATAATAGACATCGCAGAAAGAAATTCGTACCTGAAATAGACACATGCATACAACACCTGAAATTAAATTGTTCAAGGAGCACACATACCTGTGAACTCCAACGAACCAATTTCATACGATGCTAATTTGTAAATGAGGTACGATAGCATTAAAGGAATTATAAATACTACCCTGGGATGATTGCATATCCTAAATCACCCGCAGATTCAAATCCACCCTCAAACTGCCTCTTTCGTTTCAATCATATCCCATTACAAACGCACCAAACGGTGATCTCTCTTGAGATCTCTAGGCTTGGCTGAAGTACTTGTTTTGTTTTTTTTTAAATCCCTTTACTGATGATACTTACATAATGTATTATAGATTCTACAATAGTTGAATCTATTTACAAAATTGCACTTTATGCCCATTGTATTTACTCCAGCTATATGTTTTATGAATATACAGTATACAAGTGATAAGGATCATTGTAATAAAAAGTACCAGGTGAATTGTTCTCTATGATTTATGACTTCATAAAGGTGATGTAATCACTACAATACCTGCTTCTACTAGATCCTGCCCATCTTGGCTGTACTTCCCATCTCACAAATCATTTTCCTTTGACCGTTATTTTCTTATTCGTTCCGCGAACTTGTGTCTTATTCCTCCCAGCACATCTAATCTTTAAATCAAGATTGTATCAGTGCTTTAACTCCCTTCAATAGTTCATTACATTTTATTATTGTTATAATTTGTTTTTTTATATCCGCATGAGTATTATTCTTAGACCTCCCTGAGCCAATAGGATAATAACTACAATCAGTATCTTTGGCTTTTGACAACCTCTCACAATATTAACGTAGTGAGTACTGATCAGTAACAGTAAAATGCAGAAGTGTTTATGTTAAATGTCTAGGCACTACCTATAATAAGCAACAAAAAGGATACAGTAGTGGAGACTGAAGGGAAAAATATGTTTCCTTTCAGTAAGTTTGAAGAATGGACTC
Source organism: Acanthosoma haemorrhoidale (assembly GCA_930367205.1). Lineage (NCBI taxonomy): Eukaryota > Metazoa > Arthropoda > Insecta > Hemiptera > Acanthosomatidae > Acanthosoma > Acanthosoma haemorrhoidale. The sequence goes on along the minus strand of OV884013.1, from coordinate 16,615,606 downwards.
GCTACCAGATGAAGATGTTGAGTGATTTATCGTGAGCATCCCCAGGCCGCCTGAGTCCACAAGCAAGAGCAGATGGCTGAGCCAAGGAGGTTCTGTACAGTAACATCATCAAGGGCTGGAGAAATTCCACCTGAAAGTATGAATATGTTGAAATGGATAGTTGCAAAACAGTGGCATATGTTATACATGCATGGCACATAGAGAAATAATAGCTCACTAATCATGAGAAACCGTCACACGTTTGCATGTATTCCCTTAGGCATTGCATGCATATTAAATGAATGATTAGTTGGAAATGAATGAATGAAGACTACTTATCGCCGTCGAAATCTGTTTTGATTACATATCGTCTATGGTCGATTCAAAACTACTAATGAGGAGACCAATGAAGATTCTCATACGGTCTTGTCAATTAATGAGATGTTAATGGGTCTAAAAATATTAAGTAATCTAAAGATAAATCTTTACCGCTAAAAGCATGTGGTATGAATGGGATCATTTATCTATATTATTATTGCTTTATAAAAGGCAGATTGTATTTATTGCACAATAAAAAGATTTGTAAATGTAAAAAAAAACCCCAAAAAAACATGTGAATTGACATTGTGCTAGAAGCGCTTTAAGATAATTCTTAATTGTACTTAATATTATTAATAACGATAATAATAATAATTAATACTGATTAAAAATGATAATTTCCACATTGAATTTGTCTTTAATATTTACAACTAATATTAATTCTTAAGAAGTGAATGTTATGAAATTGTATACTATAATAGTTAATATTAAGAGCGATCCATTTTTTGATTAATGATTTTGAAAAGTAACAAACATTTTTGACGTGTCTGTATATTCTGGTGATTCTAAGTCCTATACCTACAGAAATTTGCCTAGTAAAGGCAGATTGTAATTTCATCATAATAAAGTTGTTATTGAATGAATAAAAAAAAAAAAAAAGTACCACATGAAAACCCTAAGTCATCTGTTCTCAGCATTTTGATTTATAATATCCAATATGCTTTGGGAATGCAAAATATCAATTATATTAGCAACTTTTTCTTGGCTTTTGTTTATCAAAGATGCGCGCGCAATTTTTCTATGGCATTTTGTCCCAATGATGCTAAAATTAACAACAATTAAATGAAAAATAATGAGGTATCATTTATTATTTAATGTTTTGAAACTTTTAATTCATTAAAACCAGTGATTTTTAGCGGTTTTAACGATTTATTCTATCAACACGAAGTACTATACCCATATGCTGCACTGGTAGTAAGCCACAAAACCGCTTTAATGAATAAACATAATTTTACACTTTTATTTTCTTCAGTCTAAGCGATCGAATTGGTAAAAGACAGGTCAAATCACGGTATACCTAAGTTCTGTCATGTTCAAGTGACTCGTGAGAGATACTGTCATCACACGAATCCGAACCAAACACTTCATGTCACGAAGGGGTCGTCATGTGCTCGTTCGGAATGCTTTGAACATAAATAAACATCACTAGAACAATAAGTATGCAAGTGTTTCTGAGAATCCCATTTTTTACAATCAGCGGTAAATCATTATTACAATGTACGTCTGGTTATTCAAGTTTAAAGTGTCATCGCGAAGTCCCGCATCCGGGTATTGGTGCTGAAACCATTTTCAATGTTTCAGTAATATTAAAACATTTCCACAGTATCGACTAAGTGATCCAGATATCGATTTAAACAAGTATTGTCAGTCCACAGTTTTTTATGGTCCACTATAATATTCTATGAGCTTACAATAGCTACAGCATGAGATAAGATACCTATATTTTAATAACTAATTAAGTTAAAATTAATCAGATTAAAAAACATTGTCATACACAATTTCAATACTTGAAGGTTTGAATAATAAAAAATAATGTCAATTAGAAACAACTGAATGATTGTTCAATTATCAAATATTAAAATTAAAATAATTATAAGCTACTTATTGTGTTAGTTATGGCTATTATTCAGTTTTTTAGCCCTTGCAGGTGCATCCTGACCTGTCAGTAAGGCCGAAACTGAGGAGAAATGACGGGAGCCGTAGTGTCAGAAGTGGTAATTTGTGCTTCTGCCACCGGCACCACTAATGGGGCGGGGAGGTCTTCGGTGTCATAATTGAGCAGCTAAAAGGACTACCCCCCGCCAGAACAAAAAAGAGCTATCGGTAGAAAGTGCAGAAGAAGTTGATGGTAGGAACGAGATAGAGGTGACGGGAGTGCTTTACGACTTCCTGTGACCTGTCTCACGACCTACAGACACACCGAGGTCTAATTAGCCCCGCTAGTTATGGGGATCAGGGGTGGTCAGCGCTAGGGTATATTCTGGTGGGGCCTGCACACAATAAATCTGATACCCTATGTGCTTCTGCTCAAGAGGCTAAGCGATAATTGGTTCTCAGATAGAACTCTAACAAGTTCTCAGAAGCGGTGCTAACAACCTTTCAAATGTCTATAGGATCCCTACAAATGAACGGACCAGATAAGCGGGGCATTTGTCCAATTTTTCTCAACATCAACTAAAATCTATATTTGATCAATGTACACGAACAAATGTAAAAGGCGTGAAACCATATCAAAAGAACTGTCTACTGTATCAACTTCTCGGAACGGGCAAGGCTATGAAAATACAAACGAGTAAATTAATTTTCAAAGGAATCGGTTTGGGTCAAAGAGATTTATTTGGTTTTCATTAAATTTATTAATGGACAACGTTTCGACATGCGAGGTACGTATGCATCAGGTCATAGGACTAATGATCCTAGGGAAGTCATCATCCCTTACCATATCACCCAATGACCTAAGTACATAAACAGTTAGTTAGGTAATCGGCTGGTGTTGATGAAAGAGATATATTTGGTTTTCATTAAATTTATTAATGGAAAACGTTTCGACATACGAGGTACGTCTGAATCAGGTCATAGGACTAATGATCCTAGGGAAGTCATCATCCCTTACCATATCACCCAATGACCTAAGTACATAAGCAGTTAGTTTGGTAATCGGCTGGTGTTGTTGAAAGAGATTTATTTGGTTTTCATTAAATTTATTAATGGACAACGTTTCGACATACGAGGTACGTCTGAATCAGGTCATAGGACTAATGATCCCAGGGAAGTCATCATCCCTTACCATATCACACAATGACCTAAGTACATAAACAGTTAGTTAGGTAATCGGCTGGTGTTGATGAAAGAGATTTATTTGGTTTTCATTAAATTTATTAATGGACAACGTTTCGACATACGAGGTACGTCTGAATCAGGTCATAGGACTAATGATCCTAGGGAAGTCATCATCCCTTACCATATCACCCAATGACCTAAGTACATAAACAGTTAGTTAGGTAATCGGCTGGTGTTGATGAAAGAGATTTATTTGGTTTTCATTAAATTTATTAATGGACAACGTTTCGACATACGAGGTACGTCTGAATCTGGTCATAGGACTAATGATCCCAGGGAAGTCATCATCCCTTACCATATCACCCAATGACCTAAGTACATAAACAGTTAGTTAGGTAATCGGCTGGTGTTGATGAAAGAGATATATTTGGTTTTCATTAAATTTATTAATGGACAACGTTTCGACATACGAGGTACGTCTGAATCAGGTAAATGGATATATGTATCCTTAGAAAAGATTCACCCTTTATATATTGCCTTAAAGTTTATGTATTCGGATATCAGATAGATTAGTGTATCAATACGCGAGTAAGTATTCGAATATATTCAAATAAAAATCTCATTCGTCTAAAGTATCAATACTGATGATTGTAGGGGATGTTGACCGGTCATAACATTTTGTAGTACCGAAATCTTTCATGAAAATTTTAATTTATTTTGGTAGTAATGCTACCAATCAGGAATAAGTGAATTAATTTAAAGATTAAATTATTCAAAGGTTTGTCTTTTTATTGTTGCCAATTTTAATATTTATTGATTTGTTTTTTTTATTATTGACCTAGTAAGAATAAGAACCGTGAAGGTAATAATAAATTATAAAAAAGTACTCTGGGAGAAACTTTTTTTTTTCAATTTAAAAAGTTATCTTGACGTAGTGTAAATGTAAATATTTTTGTATTACTCTAAAGCAAATACTAGACAGACGCATACTTTTGACATAATTTGTAAGCAGCTATCATAGAGATAAAGTATCTGCAAAAGACTGGACCGCAACAATCATCAGGATGGTTCTGGACCTCTGCTATCGTCCGTAATAATAAGAGCAAAGATAATAAATAACGTTACAGATAACATTTATGCAGAGTACAATTTGTTTTTGGAGTGACTTTATTATCAACTATATAGAGATATCTCTTCAACTCCCTTTAAACTAAATAGAAATTATTAAAATTTTGCAGAAGGGGGAGTCATTTAAAGCAATTCCAGCCAGACCTGTGACAGGCTAAACTATTTTTTTCCGGCAAGTTCAGACTCGTTATCGTTTTTTTGTTAACCGACCGTAAGAGAGGTCCAGCTGCTGAAACAGATCGAATCCGGTCAAGGGGTTGTTGAAGTTTTGACCGGGTAAATGTGAGCAATAGCTAAATTCAATTCTGTATAAATGCTTTTCTAGAAGGTTTCATAATCACATAATCATTCCCGGAGTACTTTTATACTCAATTAATGCATTTTGGTTATTAAGTGTTTCAGACTTTGAATGCTACAAGGACCTAGAGATTTATTTTCGTTTAATAGTAATATAAGTTAGATATTTGTAAACTAGTTTCTAGTTAGCCTATACTTTACTATTCTGTTAATAGAACAACGTTTATTTTAAGGAATCATTTATTACTAAAAATGGCCATTCCAGTAGCCATCCTGCTACATAAGATAAATCACCCTATACTCTATTGTATATACATTGTAAATTGGTTATAATATGTTGTAAATAACATTACCAAACCATAAGTCATATCAGTGTATATATTGAAAGCAATAAAAGACGCAGCTGCAAAAAACTAGTTCAGAGGCCCCTGCAGAGGGAGTCAGGTAGCTGGGTGCTGGGTGGGTCCGGGTCTAGAACATTCAAGCGTCACTCAACCCTGCGATGTGGTTGGTCAGAATAATACCTTACCCTATTGGCTGAACGCGATTGGCCAAAACAAAACCCCAGCCCATTGGCTACTTGGGGCCTATATATACCCCCTTATTTTCACCCGAAGGTGAGCCCCATTACCTAGTCCAGTATATTGTCTTTGTAATTTTAACTATGAAACGAAAAATGTTTGCACTTCTACCCTCCTTTTCCTACAAATTATGCTATGCAAGAAAATGAGCTATAAACCTGTAAATTTGTTCATGTTATGGTTCATTTAATTGTAAATATTTAAATAAAGAGGTTTTGAAAAAAAAACAAGAAAAACCCGATAAATCATTCTAACTACGGCTCTCTGACTGGTACCTGCAGCTTCACTGATGTTTCTAGATTTGGGCTTCTCATTTATGAAAACCTCTGCAATTCTCTTTGCTAGGTATTACCTCCCTATGTTTTAGTCAGGCCTTGTCAGACCCCACACTTTCCTAATGGGATTCTCTACCTTCGTCTCGTTAAAACTAGCACCTCCTTGGAAGGCCACCTGTAACCTACAAACTTTACCTAGTAGTGTCTCCACCAGTGACCCAGCCTGCTTCTCTCCGGTTCACACTCGCCTTTGGGATCCGAACTGTTTTCGCCTACCCTCAGATACCGAGTGTGAATTTGTTGTCACTCCAATATCACATCAAATACCTACCCTATACCTCTTCTCCTGAATATAGTGCATTGTCGGGGCACATACCTATCAGATATGGAGTCAGATAGTACAGAAGTAAGTTATGGCATAATATTTGTTAATTCAAGCCTTAATAGATCATATACTATTGAATCAATAATTTGTAGTCGACAAATTTTATGATAATAAGTTATTAGTTATATAAATAAATAACTTATAAATCAAAGAAATCGAAACATAAAAATAAATAAATAACACAAAAACAAAATCTTTCTACTACTTCTAAGAAATTAAATGGTACAAATTTGACACCTGACTACCTGCTAACATTCAACAACGACCGAGGAAATTTTCAAATAGACATCATCTAAATTAATAAAAACAAGATGTTTTCAATGTCAGATGTCAGACATGCCATTATTATCATATTCACAGCACATTCGCTAGTTTTAAATAAAGCTTTAACAAATAAACTTTCATCTATATGCAAGCGCGAAGTTTCGGATAAATAATGTCTTTATTCATCCGAAGGAGGCCAAGGATGGGTTAATGGTTAATAAGTACATCTTCAGATCTTTTGCTTTATAATAAAGACAGTGTCGCGATTCGAACCCGCTACTTACGGATCTATGGTCAATTGCCCTTTTTAGGGTTAACATTTTTTTTTTTTTTTCAAAACCGGAAGCCCCCTTGTTTTCACCTGTATGTCTGTCTGTCTCCCAGGTATTTTTGATCCCCTGTTCGACCAAGGGACGCTAAACTCTAAATTGCAAACCCGTTTGCTGTTGCGATGACACTAAGCATACTATTATTAAGTAATTAATTGCTTGTTATTTTGGGTAGGGTGTAAGTAAACACATGAAGATGTCCCGTTTGATCATACCTATTGCTTTCTTTTTCTAAACTATTGTTATTACAAAAAGTCATAGAAATCTTCACTAAATTCAAAGTTTTAATAAATTTTAGGGGGGGGGGGGGGGTGATATTTTGCATGGAAGTCTATATTTCGATACAGACTGCTTCAATCTTACATAGCCTGCGAGTTTCATAGATCAGTTAACCTATCAGTGACAATATCAATTTGACTCTAGATGCCTCGCCTAATTACCTATCCAGTCCGGGAGCTAAGTATACCAACCACTGATCCAGCAAGTATATTTTTTTCTTTGGAGCCAACGCTACAACTGAAATATTTAATTGATTACAACAATTTAGAATCTTTCTTTGGAGTAAGTGCATTTTTTGTATGTTTATTACTTTATCTTTTTTTTTTCTTTAATAGCCCCTTTAAATTTACAGATAATTATATACAATTATAGATCCTCAGGCGAATTTGTTTTTTTATTTCCTGTAGCATCGCTACATTTTATACAGGTTTTGTTAATTTTTAAAAATTCTATAATGAATAAACAAGTATAATGATACACATTATACGTGACTGGACTGAACTGACTAATAAAGATGATGGGGCTCACCTTTTTGATCAAACTTAAAACCAATGTACATACTAATTCTTAACCTAATTTTTTCCCCGACAATCTGTTGCCGTCGATGCGGGAGGGTTGGTGTGGTCACAGTGTTAAACACTGGGTTGGTTAGGTGCTGCAACAATTCACCAGCCAACAACCTAGTATATCTGGGAATTAAAATGGACAGACACCTCCATTTTAGTAACCATTTTACGAAGAAATTGAAGCATACTCGCACGAAGTCTTACCGGCTTTATTGACTTCCCCCAATCTATCATTGCGCCTAAAGCTCATGATATACAAGAGCATACTCAGCCCTACTCTGCTGTATGGTGCATCGCTTTTTCGTTATCTGACGTATACGACAGCTCGGGGACTCCAACAATTCCAAAACGGTATACTGATGAAAGTCTTCAGAGGCACTTCTTCATTCGAGCAGCGGGGCAACAGTGAGCTTCACGAGATCTTTGAGCTGCCTACGGTGGATGAATTTATCCAACGTAGACATATCAAATTTTTCGACTTCTTGCAATACTTGACAAACCATTGGTGTTTAACACGATAACCCCCGCTCCGTTCCCCCATCGATGACAGGACGCTGTCGCGGCAGGAACGCTTTAGTCTTAGGTTCTAGGTTTAGGTTTTAGTTTTTAGTTTCCCGGTTGTAAGCTGAAGGTGAGCCTCATCACCTAGTGTGTGTACGTGATTTATGGACTTTTAACTTCAAAAAGAATGTATTATATTTATGCACTCCTTCGAATGCATCTGTCTGTGCAGCAGGAGGAGAAAGATGTAAACTCAAATTTATTTATTTTTGTTCATGATCTATATTATCAATAAAGAGGTTTTGAAAAAAAATAAAAAAGAAAAAATAGATGCCGACTAGTAAAAAAGAAGAAAACAATTATACAAGTTGTTTAGTTTATCTTGTGCGTATATATTAGCATGTAAATGGACTATATACATCTTAGTAATTACTACATCTTGATAGATTTCCTATGTTGTCCTATGTTCCTATGAAAAAAAATGCTGCAACGAGTCAAAAAACTTGATGTGTCTCCGGCGGATGAACTCACCTACCGATGGCACACCAAGCAACGGGTACGCAGGTCGGCGTTCTTTAACCTCTCGAGAGAGGTATGTCGGACCACTTTTCGCATGTTCCCATTCTGGAACTGTTGAAGACATTTGGCTGTATTGTCAGTCAATTGGGTAAATAGTGGGGCACCGTACAGCAGACATTTACATTCATACCCAATAACCATGAACACAAACTTATTTTTAAATTGATATAATAGAAGTCAGAAATAAACGAAATTGAGTATTTTCTTACCGATATACGAAGCTTGTGAGTATTTGAAAAGTTCAAGGATAGAAAAAGGACCATTGCACTTAGGCCCACCCTACAGGATACTCGTGGATACCTGGAAACATACCTGGTACCTTTTGCTATTCACTGGAACTATTCTTCGGCAGAAAAGTAGTCAGGTATCCACTAGTCCGGTTGGAACAAAGCTCGCACAGCTTATTTCAGGTAGAAGGTTTTGGCTAAGTGGCCTTGGTATTCAGGTCGCCGTTACCTGAGTTTGGGCCCTGCGTTTCTTATCCAGTCTCATAGCCATGCTATTCACTCAAACCGATTCCTCTCAACTCGAGTTAAATATTTGCTCGATAACTTAAATATAATGATAAAACCCTTATGGAAACTGGTGGTCTACACCAAATTCAGAATGGGATCATGAGATAAGTGGTCAGACATACCTCTCTCGAGAGAGGTTAATGAACGCCAACCTACACCCGTTGCTTGGTGTGCCGTCGGTTATATCCATATCAAGATTTTTGTTTCGTTGTAGCAAATAACAAACCCAGTATTTAACACTGTGACCCTACCACGTTTTCTGCCTCAATGGCAACAAACTTTCGGGGAAAATTAGCTTAAAATTTTGTTTGTTAGATGTAAGTTAGTTTTTATGATTTATGATTCATAAGGTGAGGCCCATCACTTTTAAGCATGTACAGACAATAAATGTATAATGTACATTATACCTTTGTACAGCATTGTAACAACCAGAAATTACGGTGTAAAATTGTTAAAAATTGTATAAAATGTAACAGGACAAGAATATTGACCAATTCACAAATAGACTCATTTATATAGCATATTTATTGAATACCTATAATTTTTAATAAAAATTATAAAGGGTATGAAGAAGGGGATATGAAGAGAAAAAAAATGGTGGCTTGTTACATTAATTATTTCCGTAACTATAAAGAGCGATGGATTATTATCTATTAATTAACAATAATAATTAATTTAAAATTTATTTCATGTTTTGAAATAACATGCGAGATACAATTGGGGAAAATAGGCAGCTCAGTTGTGTGTTATGTTAGTTTGAATCTAGGAGACACCCGGAATGACATAGTAAAATAATAAATTGCATTAAAAAATAACGATTTTACAGAATGAATACCACTTTTCAGAAATGTTCATTGTGGAAAGCTACTAATGGTTTGTAATGCTTTTTACTGGTTGATTTCATCCAATATGCAAATAGTATTTTGATTGCGTGCGAGTTGTAGTCTAGAAGGGTTAAGAGGATTAAGCCGCGGGCCCCCGCCGTTGCGTGTATGGTAGTCCCCAGCGCCGTACCAAAACAAACATTCCACCTTCCCTACATACATAATCAACATTCCTTAGGCTTCCATTATGTATGGACATCACTGTGTATTTAATTATGGCATGTATTCCACAGATTCGTACATACGAAAAGTTTACTTCTTGGTATTTTGTCGGGAATAATCAAATAGATCGAAAGAACTTTTGTTTTTTTACTTCATGTAGGCAAAAAAGGTATTTTTCGTATCCTCCGTAGTATACTGGCTCCAGAGATTTTTTTGAATTATTTGAATGTGAAGACGGTGTATTTCAAAAAAAATGTTGCTAACTTCTGTAAATAAGACTGCACAGACGAAATAAAAGTATTCTCGTGTCCAGAAATCAATTTATCAATCACAGTTTATTGATTTCAATTAAAGTGTAGACTTTGGCTAGTAAAATTGCATGTTGACTAACCAGCTAAAATCGAATGATTGATTAAGTAAAAACAGATGAGTCCATTCACTTAGTAGAAATTCATGCCTGATATTTACGAACGACACGGCAATAAAAATACGACGATAAATTATTTTATAGAAATTTTGTTGATGAAAAAATTTTTTTTTTACAGTTTTTCCTTTAGTTCTGGGCATGCTATTTGGGCGTGATGTACTTGGGTAAGTCCTTACTGGTATCTTTCATCGTTTGAGCACCGTATAAGCGAATTGCGTACGAACAAATGGGTATTATTGATTTTGAGTGCAATGGTTTGATTTATGAAATCCACCACATATATCTCAGAAATGCTATAAAAGTTATCACTTTATAAATATAGGTTTTTTTCTAATCTTGTCCAGAGGCCCAGAGACATTTGCTTGAGCAAACATACCCCCTTGACTCAGTCGATTGTTTTTTTTTGTTGCGGAAAGTTAGAGATCACTTGAAAACCTTTCACCGTATCTCCCCCGTTTATATTTGATGTTTGATGAAAATGAGGCATTGTGTGAACAAATGGGGCCGTTATCGTGAGACCGGCTATCTACGGAGGGTCGCCACAACTAACTTTGTTATCTCGAGTCCTTCAACAGACCTTTGTACTGTTTGTTCTGCCCTCTTCGACCCTAGTCGACTCCCTCACGTCATTTTTAGTCCTTTCCTCTCCAAAACTTTTGTTATTGTTTATTAATAATTAATAATTTGCTTCAGGCAAGACGGGATCATTTAATTGACAACTGAATCATAGATAAATCCAGAATCTCCCACAGGACACAGATACCTGGCATTGATGTCAAACAGCAATTACATTTAATTCTCTAGCAATCAATAACTGGGCTTGAAACTTTAGTTCTTGTACTATACCTTGTTTGTTTTAATTCTGCGAGCTAGTGTTTTCAATGGAAGGAAAGGTTATCTTATTCAAATTTTCAATTAAACGAGAAACAAGCGCTCGGATGAAATAAAATTGAACACACCGCTCACAGAAAATAGCTTATTCCTAACTGCATGATATTGTCATTCAAGTTACAAAAATTTGCGGTGCTTTCAAAAAAATAAACCAACGAACGAGAGCACATTCGGTTGATTATCTTAATTAAATAGTAAAGAAATAAATGTTTTCTGACTAACCCAAAATATTAAAATCACAATAGTTTCATAATAATCTACCGTATGAACAATGCTAAATTCAATGCAAAAATGGCAATATTGCTTCTTCAATTAATGAGATTTTTGTGATCCGGGGCTATGATTTCATATATTTCTACATTTACATATATATAATGACGGCTTTAATGAAATTATATATTGCTTGTACATAATACAGTAATTTTAAAAATATCTAAACCATTTTATACAGTTAAAAAACAAAAAATTATAAGTGTTTTCAACTGGAACTTAAATATTCTAAGCGATATACAATGATCCTCGTCTGTTATCCAGTCCTTCAAATATAAATAATAACAAAGATGAATCCATCCAAGAGCGACTAAATACAGCCATCGCCTCTAACCAGTCACCTAAGAGCGAGGAGTGAAGAAAGAGCTGGGGTAAAAAACGCCCTGTAAGAGAAAGAAGAGGCGACACCTAAATTGTGACTCCATGCGTGGGCGTCAATAACTCTTATAAGCCCTGAGGGGGAAAAAAACATTCGGAAAAAATATTTCAAACACATGTTCATTTAAAGTAGCACCGGCCTCATCCCTTCCATAAGCCCTATCCGAAAATAATTTTTTATTCTGAGTATTTTTTGGTCTTACTTCAGGGTGAACTAACCGTTGTGAATATTTTCGAAAGCTTCAGTATCGGACAATGGAACTCCACACTTACAAGCCACGATAATATACAAAAATATATTAGTATTCAATAATTTATTTGTTGAAGTTTAGTAAGAACTTCTAGACGTTAGCTCTTCTCTGTAGAGCAGCGCCGTCAAAGAGGAAAGAGTCCGCGTTCATAGTATTTTCCCTAAGGTACTGTACAAAGCTGACAAAAAACATAATTTGAAGGGATACCCGTTATACGTGACGTAAGGTTAACTCGACTAAATTGATGAAATATTTGGAAATAGTCTGGAAATGAACTTAACAATGAGTTCCGGTCGGCTTCCAATGAACTCCATCGAGTTTCCGACTTGTATTCAATTCCTATGAAACAAAATTTGCATGTCCCCAGGTATTTTCTTGGATTTTTGCAATTTAGACATCTAAGATAAAACTTTATTCACATATTTCCTCTCTGATTCGTATAGGATTACTTAATGCATTAACACGACGCACTAAACAATAATACATTGTAATAGTAGAAAAAAAAATGAATAAAAACCTACTCAATTAAAAAAAAATTTACAAATTCAAATGACATTAATCTTTAATGATAATCAAATATTTTTAATAATAAAATGTTTTAAACCTATTTAATTATGGGTATCTCTTTAAATAGTATTTTTTGTCGCCTTTTTACAGTACCTTAGGGATAATACTATGAACGGAGATGCTTGCCTCTTTGATGACGCTGGTCTACAGAGAAGAGCTAATGTCCAGACGTTCTAAACATCAGCCAGTAAAAAAATAAATTATTAAATACAGATATATTTTTGTTTATTATAGTGGCTCGTAAATATGATGTAAAATAATGAAGGGTCTAAGTTCACCCTGAAGTAAGACCAAAAAATCCTTAGAATAAAAAATTATTTTTTAATTACTTGGGTATTTTGTTTGAAAGAAGTTTTGAAGTTATTACCAATCAAACAAGTTATTGTTTTATTAAAATATGACTCAGTTTGAGAAAGATCAAACTGCAAGATTTGTGCAGAGTAGTCGTTGAGAAATGTGATCATTTTTGTGCACTTTGCATTATGATAAGTTTGATGATTTACAATTTCAATACAGTTGAATGATTGCTAGAGTTACTCGGACTTTGTCAATTATATAGGGAACTTTGAGCTGAAGTTCTTACCAAACTTTTATTTATCATAAATTTGAATTATTAGATGTGTTTGTTTTAGAAAAATCTTTCTTTCGTTTTTAGATAACAGCCTTAAATTAACAGCCGTTATTAGATAACTTAAAATTGAGTGAAAGAAAAATGTACAAGTTTTAAATTTTATAATACTGTAAGGCATATGAGGCTCTCGTGCTCTTGGTCAGCGTCCACTGGCTCGTGACGCGGCTGACGGAGGAGCGTGGGGGACTTCCCAAGACTCCGCTTCCTCTTTCGCATGCGAGGGAGGAGACAGCCATGTGGACTTTGTAGGTCTCAGGGCAGTTTGTAAATATGGTATGAATGAGAACATTTATCACAATTACTTATTGCCTAATAAGGTAGATTGTAATTTTAGCACAATAAAGAAGTTTCAATAATAGTAATACTTTAAGAAAGCTGTGCCTTCGGACAAGAGGCAAGTGGACATAAACCGTATTAGAAGATGCCTGACTGCCAATACTCCGCCACAAGACGGAACAAAGCAAGCAGGACAAAGAAGTCATTAGCGCGATACCATCTCCGACTACCTCGTTCTTCCGAGTACAAGGTGAAGGCCGAATCTGGACAATCCCATCTACCCAGCAGTCTTTTGTACTCAGTCTTCTCTGTATGTAGTCTTTTTATTTCTTTTATATCGTATTGATTTAAGGCACAAAACCGCCGAGGGTCATCTCTCCTTTCAAAGTTATAATCACCAATACTCAAAGGACTGGCAAGTGACGGAAAACTCTTCCTCGGATCCAAAACCATCATTCGCAGTACTAGTATTTTCCCGAGTAGGCTAGAAAGTGTGGAGTTTCAGAAATCCTAACTGTTTTTCTGAACATGATAATTTCCCCGGAAGTCCCCCATAAGAATCCGGGACACTTTGTTTTCCAGAAATACCAGCCTGGACCCGGAGGACAACCATTTGAGCTGGAACATCAAAGTCATTAACTAAGAATCCTTGGAATTGCCATGGAACCAATGTCAAAATTATACATTGTTTGTAAAAAAAATTGTTTTTTTTGAAAAAATTTCAATGCAATGAAAATTGCAGCCATTCAACACACTAGCGTTTTCAACTGGAACTTAAATATTGTAAACGTTATAAAATGGTCCGGTTTTAATTTAATTTTAAATCCGAAATAATATACCCATTCTCTACTACTCAACCAGATTCCTTTCCAAAAATTTTAATCGAATGTATTTTACTCCAAGAGTTTTAAACAAAAACACTGAAAACTCGAGTAAATTGAAACTCAAGATCCTCAAATAGAAAACTTATTAATTAATGGCTCCCAAGACGAGACAAACGGTTTATTTTTTTTGACATAATATTTTATTATAAAAATAATATAATATTCGATGTTCATTTATTTTACTAAGTTAATGTATAATTTTAATATACTTTTATATGGTGATAGCCGTCAATGGACTCTTAACAGCTGCCATCCTGGTCACCCAGCTGTCCTAGTAATCGTTAGTTATCACAATTTAAACCCCTGGAATTATATAATACAACTAATTTAAAGTATAGTTTCTATATTTGTTTTTAAGACCTCGATTAATTTTAATCCATTGCAATTTAACATCCTTTCGGAGCGTTAGGATAACGGTTAGTGCAGTGGTTCTTAGGCTGGATGGTCCTGTCACCGAAGAGGGATGTACCAACGACACTCAGAAAGTCCTCCAGGAGTGAAATGTATCTTTACTTGTTTGGGTTTTTCTAAAGATAGTAAATAGACATTAATAAGATTATAACAATACTACAACATAACATTTCACAAATACAATATTGTATTGTAATTCATAACAGATAGATAATGTATTTACAAGGTAGCCAATAACATTGTCAACAATGGTTTCTTCCAAGGTCTCAATTATTCAATCGATAATCCAAGGTCTCAATGCCTTACTTAAGTAATAATGAAGTTGTTGTTTTTTTCTATTTCAGTTTATTGCTACTAATTAACTGCTAAAGAAAAAACAAATGGCTATTTTGCTAGAAATGACTATCAGTCACCGTAGCCCGCAGACTCCCGACTGAACTTCCCTGACCCCGCTGTAGGGGCAAGATCCAGTCAAGGTCTGGCAGCGAACGGCGATGTTGTTGATGTCTGAGCTACGATGTTGTTGAGATGTCGGCATTGAGCCGGCCGCTGCGTGGCGGGAGTCCTGTGTGTATTAATGGAGACACTCAATGGAAGATTTTTTTTCTATCTCTATCTCTTAGTTAGTTCTCTCTCTCTCTCTCTCTCTCTCTCTCTCTCTCTCTCTCTCTCTCTCTTTCTCTCTCTCTCTCTCTCTCTCTCTCTCTCTCTCTCTCTCTCTCTCTCTCTCTCTCTCTCTCTCTCTCTCTCTCTCTCTCTCTCTCTCTCTCTCTCCCTCTCCCTCTCTCTCTCTCTCTCTCTCTCTCCTGCCCCTTATTCGCCGACACATGGCATGAGAACCATTAATCTGAGACGATGGCTCCGAAGTGGTGCTATGGGAGAAATATAGTGACTGTAAAGAAGGGTAATGCTAGAGATGTTTACGTCTTAGTCAGTGTGACGACGGGCAGTGTCTGCGCCTATTCTTAGACAACTGTTCTATGTGAGCCAGCCATCCTGTCATCAGGTCCTTCCTTATAAATAGGCAAAACACAAATCTCACAAAATAAAATTATGAAGATTGAGAAATTACAATTACCATCTTCATAATTTATCCCAAGGCAATGGAATCCGGCGATCAGTCGATGCGGGAATCATTTGCCTCGAACATTTTACCGTTCAGAACAAAAAAAAATTTTTTATATACCTAATCACTAAGATTAAAAAAAATCATTAAATAAACAGCTATGAGGAACTTGCCTTTGACAATTTACTTTAGAATTGTGAGTTACTTGAATTTTATCGAGGCAGGAGCAGGAGCTAGTTTGTTAATTGTCCTTGGATCGGCTCTAAAATTGTAATGGCGCTAATCCTTGTGTGGTCAAATAAGAATACTGTTGATCGACCACTGGTCGAAGAGCGTCTTGAAGGCTGGTATTCCCAGCATTGAAGCCTTTGAAGCTCAACCGTATTTCGACGCCCACCTAATAAATTTCTTCTTTTACCAGCTTATCAGTCAATCATTTTTTCCCGTAGTGGCTACAGCATCGCCAATTGCAATTTTACCTTCGGGCATTCTCGCTGCAATGCGTAATAGTAAATTAAAACAATCATAAAAACGATACATAACAAAGGATTTAATACGTCCATGAAGACTTGTATGACAGCCTATTTCAACCTGTTTCGAAAGTAGAACCTCTCCCTTCTGACTCGGCAACAATCATTTTACGATTCATTTCAATTCAACACTAAAGCTAATGTCGCTCACAATTGGATATGGGCGATATCTGTGAACTACCATACAAGGGGTGCCTGGAGGGTCACAGCTGAAACAAGGAACACAAGAAGCTTTCCCTCGGGAAACCTCTCGGGCTCCGGGACAACAGCGAGGACGAACAGGGTCGTTACCTGGGACCGGCGGGGTCGGTTCCTCCATTGTCTGCCGTTGTCCGTAAACAGGAGATCCGGCATTGCAGCTGTGCAGATTCTGCCAAGCGGACGAGGAAGTCACTGCCAAATATAATACCGAGAATGGTGCCCCTACAGCTGCCATTCCCGTGCCAAAATCAAACACATCTGGTGCAATATTGTTCTATCGAAATGCTTTTTGATTGGGTCGACCCACCAGTGAATGTGCTGAGCATATTAGAAAATGACATGTCATGAAGGCAAAGTACATCCCACAGGTACCAATCGCCTCCCCTATATGGTTGAATCTAAATTTGAAGATATTTTACTGTCATTAATTTAGAAGATCTGTACTTCAACGACTCCTGCGACATCGTTGAATGTTGCTTACAAAGCCAATCCTAGCCATAGACAAGACATACATGGTATGTGAAAACCGTTAACAAATCCGATCAAAACCTAACAACTTAACCCGATCCACCAACAAACTTTACGATGCAATCCTGGTTGTCTACACAAAATGTCAACTTCAAATCACATTGTGATATAAAATACTTAACACATAGGAGTGTGTTCACTGACAATAATATTTAATTAGAGGTCTTACTGTTTGACGGCTACTCAAAAAATACATATTACACTGTGGTTAGAGTATGAAAAGTGAATTTTTCATAAAACTCATAAAACGTTTTCGTCACAATCCGAGTGTCACGGCTTAGAAATTTCAATTAGCTAACCCTCCGGTCTCGGCAAGCACAAGAAATCACCAAGTATCCTTGACCATTCCTACATCGACAGTGACGACTCCCACGAGAGGGAGCAGGCTGCCCCCGGAAGTGGGTGATCTAAAAGGATGGAATTATCAGACTGCTTTCTCTTTGCCTATCGGGCACAGAACCCGACATTCCGCCGTGATTAACCTTTACCTCTCTCAGTATTGCTTCATAGTCTCGATGAGAAGAAGGAATCGCACTGAAACAATGAAATGCTCCGGCCTGTCTGCCCACCATGGGTCATGACTAAGGTCGCTGAATCTAACGGTACTTACAAGGGGAAGGGTTAAATTAGGAAAATGCAAACTTGTTTTTATACAAACCCTCTTCTTTTAAATTTCAAGCGTCCTTTAAAAAAAAAATTATTCGACAGCGAGGCCACATCAAATATTGACAAAAAATATCAATAAATTGCGAAGTGAACTACAAATACAAAACCAATTTTGGCTCGAACTTTTCTCATTCCGCAAATCCACAAGGATTTCTCTTATCTACACCAAAATTTACTTGGATCTGCCTATTAGTTAGACCTGATGACACTAGTAATTTAAGTCTCCCTAATAATAAATTAGAAATGGAGATCTGAAATCAAAATAATTTCATAATTGTTTGTCTTACTTATAAATATATTAAACTTACTTATCGAGTATACTCAAAGAGAAGAACTCAATCGAATGACCTCCAATTTTAAGAACTAGTATCACCAATGAATGTTTGATTGAAATCAGCGAACTCCCGACATTGGCATCATGTCAATTTAATTACAATTATTCATTTTTTGGAGTTATAATCAGTGAGAATATAAATCGAAGGAAATTAATTTATGTTCCACTTATTCTATGTAATGTTTCTCGATATCATTAAATATTAGCCGTATTTTGTTTGATTCCGACTCTCCCGAAAAGAGAACCCGTACTGTAAACGATTGTAAACCACTTTAAATTGACGTAAATATTGGCTGGATTGTCATAGACAGGATCTCGCACTAAGCCAGGCCTGTCATCACTACATCTGATATGTTTTCCACGCAGGGGAAGGAACTGGTAAGTTATATCGGGCATACGGCGATAGTAACAGCGTTATAAGCCTGTAACTGTCACTGTTATCGATCCCTATCAGTTATTTTTGGAACGCTGGTCTATAAAACTGGGTATTTGTCCAACTCGTGCCACCTTACCCCCTCGTTTTTTTGTCCCCAAGAAATTTAAAAATAACTCGCGATTTAAATAGATCTGTGAAGGGTTGGAAGGATACAGACCAATTTCGCTTCGGGGCGAAATTTATTGTTGCACAATGGTTAAGAAAACTGTAAACGACGTAGTTACGAGTCCTCAGAGTATGAAATGGTTTGTCCACCAATTATTGATATATATATTTTTTATTATTCTGGGCACCGAGGTGGAAGCATTACTACACATGTCGTTTTCAAAAATTAAGCAGTACTCTCACCTGGACAGTGGCTGGCTGATACCATTTCATCAATCGATGAAGCGAAACCATCAACCAGCAGGAGTCCTGAGAGAAATTATTTCAAAACCTCATACTGTATAAAGTGTGGAGATGAGTAATGAAACATTGGTAGGGCTGTCATGTTAGGAGGTTTAAAATAATTACGACAGTCATATATCCACCACGGCTACAAATTTAGGGTCAGACATTAAGTGTGATAGAGGTGGCCGTTGTAAATAGATGGTCCAGGCATAAGGCAGTACAAAAGTACATATTTTGGGATTTTGGACAGGAAAAGGACAAATTTTGAAAGCTCTTATCATAGTTATTTTGGCCAACAATGATCATTTCTATGAAGATTTACATGTTTGAGTTAGTTATTTTTTTATGAGTGAAGCTATATTTAATCGAATACTATGAATAAAAGTACGGAATTGTATAATTATTTGCCTAATTATTTTGCCAGGATTATTGACTAACATTATTAATGAAACGCGGTGACATTTAGCCCGTACCTACTCCCCTTAAGGGTTGGAAGGCGAGCTGTCCGCACATATCTGTTATTATAATTAGTATAGGCGTTCACTGTCCATCTCGAATTTAGTACAAGTACAGATAATTAGGACGAGCGATAACCTTCCCAGGCAAGTAGTGATTTTCATGGCGGCAATGCTTACTACAGATGCCGTTTTAAAAATTAAAGGAGTACTGTCACCTGGGCAGTGGCTGGCTGATACAATTTCATCTATCGATGAAGCAAAGCATAAGAGCTGCTATTTAACACGAATAAATGTTAATAGAATAAATAAATTTAACGCTGATTACAAATATTGTGGTTAAAAGTAGAAAACGGGGAGGAAATGTTTAATAATAAATTTTATAGATGGATCGAAAAGTGAGGTTAGCGGTGCTTGAGTGCATCAAGCAGTTCATGCCTTAAACAGACATAAGATATCAATTGTACGAAAAGCGGAGTTACTTTATATCTTAGGAATTGATATCAATCCGAGCCCTTGGAAAAATTATCTTACCAAGCACTTTTTATATAAGTAATTTATAAATTTAAGAAACAATTTATAAACATGCTGAAATATTTCTCACGAACCTATTATTTTCCATTATGTTTTTATCTGAGGCTTGTTGCGATCTCATGGATAATTTAACCAAGAGAATTATTTTCATTGCGTTTACCGGATGGTTTAATATCACTATCCGACCTTTAAAAGAACTAGGGTGAAGTATCTCTTATGAACAAACAACTGTTCCTTATCAAGTGAGCTTTTATTCATTCGTATCTTGTATTTGATAGGAAAAGCAGTGGAGTCTATGTTATCATAACTGAGCACAGTACTTTTCTGAAAATTACAGACCGTGAGAGGGTAATAGTAATTAAATTTCTTATCTGCGACGTAAAAAGCTCCAGTGACTGGTTTTATTAGTGCTTTAATTTTTATTAAAAGCGAATAGATATTTGGTGTACGAATATATTAATGACTAAAGCTGAGATTTATATAAAAGTAAAGAAATATTTGCATATATGGTATATGCATTTATTTTCGTAGAAATAGGAGGAATTCAGTTACTGTAAATCCAGCTGTCAAAATTTTCTGAAAAGAACAAATCTTTTGATAAAAAAAAGTTTTATGACACGAATGAATGATTGCACGAGTTTCACACATTTTTGACACGACAGCAACAAAATCACTACTCCGGTCAGCTATAATCAATTTCGTTTCTGAAGAGCGGTTATAGGTTATAGTTTTGTTAAGCTAAATAGAAGAAGCCTTGATAGTTGTGAAATGTGACAGATTGGATTGTGTCGGATCGGTAAAAGAAGGCGCATGCTGCTCAGCAGATTCCTGAGAACTGCACACAGCGCACCGAGCCGGAGCGTTGACTCTTCCACAGTCCCACGTCAAATGGAATATTACCCAGTTTTAGCACTGCATCTGATAGAAACAAAAGTCCGGGTTCATCAAATCAAAATATTTTAAATCGATGAGTACACAGTTTAGACTTCCAAGTTGTCTGAGGAACATTTAGTCCGAATCACATTTTTGTCAGCTTTATAAAATGGTCGTCATTACAAAATTGGTATACAAAATACAAAAGCATTCCTGCCTACTTGCGTTCGATATATTTTTATTTTATCTAGAAATTATTGAGAATAGCGCAGCTTAATAAAATTTATTATTAACATCTTTTTATGTCCCCGGGGCGTCTAAAGTAGACAAGGACATTGACATAGAGGGCTTCATCAACCCTGGAGGACGAGACAGGCTTGGAAGACTCAGGACTCCTGAGGATGTCCTGCGCAAGAAGAAAGATACCGCAGTAAATAAGATTACATGGAACGGCAGAAAAAGTCAACAAAAAACACGCAGTTAAAAATTAAAAAAGACAGCTAATAAAAAAACAGTAACTGACATTTCTTGGTCATAGTTATTTAGACAGGCCTAATTAGTCTAAAGGTAGGGAATTTAATTGGGAACTACCGGCGAACTTGGGACAGCCGTCACTCTAGGAAAACCTTGAAGGGTTTCATGTTCCCTTCGACTGGAGTTTATTTATTTTTAATGATAGTTTTATCACTTCCAGTTTTATGACGACTACTCAACACCCGAGGCAACAGAAAACACACCCGCTATGAGTTACCATGACAAGTTTTTGTTTTCACTATATAGACGAGGCTTCAGTTAGTCTTTTGTCAACTGTTTTGTGTGATACACGTTACGTTAAGCTGTTTTTTTAACCTCTGAAATGAAGAGTCAAAAAGTACATATTCGTCATGTAATGCTTTGGGAATTTAAACAAGGCAATACTGCTAGGGCAACAGCTGAAAAAATATGCAGTGTATATGGTGAAGGACTAATAACTGATCGGGCAGTTAGAAATTGGTTTATAAAATTCCGTTCTGGAGATACGACCTTAAAAGACGAACCGAGGGCGTGACGTCCTTTTAAGGGCAATATTGGAGCAAAATCCACGTCAATCAACAAGAGGTATAGCAGAAACGTTATCACAATCAACTGTTAACCACCACCTGTAGAAATTAGGGAAAGTCAGCAAGTTAGGAGGAGTGTGGGTACCTCACAATCTCAGTGAACGGAATAAAGATGATCGCATGTCAATCGCCACAAGTCTGCCCTCACGGGTAAAAATTGAGCCTTTTTTAAACAGGATTGTAACGGGCGATGAAAAATGTGTTACCTATGACAATATAGTCCGCAAAAGACAGTGTCTTGATAGGGATCAACCACCCCTACCAGATCCGAAAGCAAACATCCATGGTAAAAAGATTTTATTGTGTGTATGGTGGGATTGTCAAGGAATAATTCACCACGAGTTGTTGAAGTCACATTTAACACACATTTCATAAGGAATGAATTGATAAACTGCTAGGAAGATGGGAGAAGGTCATAGATAATAGTGGTGTATACATAAGAAATTGATATAATTTTGTTATTTAATGAGAGCAAAATAAATGGCTGATAAAAAAGGGAAGTTACTTACGACTCGACCTAAATAGTTACGGCTAAGTGCCAGTCGGATTTATTTATTAGTCTTTAGAGGAGAGAAAGTAATGCAATCTTGTTTTTCGAGGCTTTTACATTACGCCCATAAAATATAGTTTATATATAAAATAAATTTATATCCAATATTTACAAAAAATAATCTTGACAGGCGCACTGTCCGGTCCAAAACAAAGAATGACATCATCGCTCTTGACTTTGAATAAAGGCAAAAAACAAATTAAAATTAAAACTAGATGCTAACAGAAAATATTTATAATATATTACGCTCATCATAATTTATCAATGTCAGCAATATTTTGTTGTAATGGATTCTCGCTATGTTTAGATTTCTCTTCAAATTTTGTTGTTATGGCTCGTTGCAGCACCTAACCAACCCAGCGTTTAACACTATGGCCCCACCACCCCTCCCGCATCGATGGCAACAGACTGTCGGAGGAAAAATCAGGTTACATTACGGTAAAATCAGGTCGGAGGAAAAATATGTAAGTTAGTTTTAAGTTCTATCAAAAAGGTGAGCCCCATCACCTTTATTAGTCAGTTTAGTCCATTCACGTGTAATGTATATCATTATACTTGTGTATTCATTATATAATTTTAATAAAATAACAAAGCCTGTATATAATGTAGCAATGCTACAGGAAATACAAAAATAATTTGTAAATAGATTCTCCCGAGGATCTACAATTCTATATAATTATCTGTAAATTTAAAGGGGCTTTGTGGGGGGGGGGGGAACAATATAATCAGCTTTAGATAATTTGTGCAACTTAACTATTGTAGTGTACACAGGTGGTCTGAAAAGTTTCCGACCTCAACATGAAGATGATAATAAAATAAATAAAAGCTAGTGAAATAAAAGTTAAAATAAAAGCTTTGTCAGGTCGGAAACTTTTCAGACCACCCTCGTATTTTGATCTTAGAAAGTTATTTTGTATTGTTTGATGCTGGCTGATTAAGCTCCAACTAGGTATAGCATAAGTTAGTATGGGCTTTACTTACAATATGTTAATGAGCAAAATAGTCATTGCACTGCGTCACTCATCCCTATAATCCTCCTCGGAGACTGAAACGGCAGTGGCCTCGTGACCTGCTATAATCAAGTGACAGTGGGAATCCTGGCAATGGCCAGTTTCTCCAATCATGTCCTGAATGAATGAGCGAGTGAATGATGAAATGTAAATATGGTATGAATGATAGATATGATCTTAATTACTTATTGCCTAGCAAGGCAGATTGTAATTTTAGCACAATAAAGGAATTATACAATAAATAAAATGAGCAAATTAGTCTTGTTACGAAGCCCAGAATTTCTATTAATAAAATATTTGGTTGGTTGGCTTTATTTCGGTGTGAAACCACTAATCACCTATTTTTATTTCGGTATTTATTTATCGGCTTACATTTGTGTAAATGTAAGCGAAGTCATTGCTTCGTCTATACCATTTATCTATTTGTTTGCTACGTGCTCTTGTTTTGATCTTTATAAATAAAAAATATTAATAAATGAATCGATAAATGACACCGAATCGGACAGGAAAGAGTCGTAAGCAGGACTGCGGAAGTAGGAACTTATCGTTCCTGGGCTTCAAGCACTTCGAGGTCCATCTAGAGACATACCAGCGCCGCGGGTGGGCGGCCGTTCGCGGCGTGAGGGAAAGGAGGAATGCGGTGAAGGGACTTCGGGTCAAGTCCGGCCACGAAGTCCCTCTGCCAGCGGGGAGGGAGGTGGGGAGTGGCGTTTTCGGAGGTATGCATCCTCGTTAGCGCCCACCGTTTTCGCCGAATCGCCGGAAAGGAAAAAATCGCGGCAAATTGGCTAATAGGGGAAAAAAATGAAATCGCACAAGGGAAGTATGTGAAATAATGCCTCTGAATCCAGACGGGATAAGTCCAGCCAAGATTGTAATTAATCAATAACTTCATATAAACTAATAATGCCATTAACTGTTCCTATTCTATTACTATAAATATTTCTCGCTCCAATCTTTTGGATTTTCCTAGTTCCTTATATCTCTACCAGCTAACTAGCTACTTTGTGCTAACTGTTTGTTAATGTAAGTGAGTAGAAGAGTTAGTTAGAAGACCACCCTTGGTTTTTGATAAACAATTGCTAAGTTTTCATCAAATTGTCATCAGATTATACTATTTTGTCAGCTCGTCGTATTTATTTGTACTGTATTGTTATTCTATATTTTGGGTACAATTTCCAGGAATAAAGTGTTTTTTTGTTTTTTTCATTTCTTATACATATATATTTAATAGGCAGTGATAGGACATGTTTTGTGCAGGCCGACGAAAGTTGCTATATAACTGTAGGTAATCCTTGCGATATTTGTTGTCAACTAATTCGCTGTTAATTTTTCGTCACGAAAAATAGTTTTCAATAAGATGAGCTCAAAATATGATTTTTAGTCGAATCCTTGAGAAAAGGTTAGAAGGAAACTCGTTACTAGTGATGAAATCCTAGAACATCTCGAAATAAACTGTTCGTAAAAATTGTAATTTTTATTTGGTTAATAAGCTTATAATTCTCAGATTTTTTGATATTTTTTTCGTATATTATAATGGCGCCACCCCTCCTATTTTAGGGGTTTCATTTCACATTTGGGATTTTCAAGGGTAGTGTAAACCATTTTTAATTTTCGTCCACTAGATTGAGGTCACGAAACTCTAAAATAAATGACCTTTTCCTGCCTGAAGGGTCTAGTGCCTCTAGATGCTTAACAACTTAAATACATACAGTAGCTAGAAATGTAAATTCAATTTAAAAAAATCATTTACCTCTCTATCTGAATAATTAAAATAAAACATGTTTTACTCGGGTGAACATATGCTTGTGAAGCTGTTTCATAAAAAAAATGACTAGATTCGGTTGTTGTTCTACGGTTGAGCAAGCAGAGGATCCCAATGGGTTACAAGTGCACCATATGGTTGTGATCATATGGTTCGCTCGATCCCAACTACCCTTGGCGAGCACCCACTGGCGTCTGTTTGATATCGTCACGTGGGCAATTACACAATCAGTAGAGTAACTTTTTAAACGACTATTAACATATGTTTACGGTTACTTTTTCTGACTGAAACATATACCAGAGTGTGCTCAAAATTAAATTAAAAAAAAAAATTTTAAATTATACATTAAGACAAGTTTGATGCACTTGACAATTTGATGTAATTACATTCATTCGAACAATATTACAACGAATTGATAATTTAAGTGCGGCCATAAAAAAGTTACGCAGTTGAAAATCCGCAGTTTTTAAAAAAAAATAGCCCGCTATTGGGACTTTAGTGGTACAAAAATACGTGTACTTGCCAATTGCAAAGTAATTCACTTTATGATTTTTAGCACAGTCAAAATAACAAAATTCAATGGTACCACCAAAAATGGTTTCAGTTTAAGTTTTTAAGACTTTGTGATACAAAACACACATTATGTATTATTAATTAATATGATATTCAGTTTATAAATAAGCATATCTGTTGATCCAACTCAAAAACAGAAGATATTAATTATACCTAAATAAAGAACCAGGTATCTTATTTCTTTAAAAATAGTCACGGGTTATATACTATTCCTTCCCAGCTGATTATATAACCGTTTCATAATGGTTTATTTATATTTAAACATTTCTATCCTTTTTCCAAATTCTATATAAATCAAACTTATAAAACAGTTTCTATTTTAATTATTGTTCAGTTAAGTATCCTTATCTTAAGTATCTTATATCCAATAAATCCTTTATTTTACACTTTTTTTACAGTAATGGTACTAACGTTAATAGGTACACGGAAAAAATGTCAATCAAATTTTTTATTGACAAATCTCTCAGGTTTTTTTCTTTTTATAAATTTGTTGTATCATTTATCCCTATTTATATATTTGATATATAGTATCTCATAACAATTAAAATAGTATTATTCAGTTGTTAACATTTTATTTTTTATTACATTTTCAAACAAACATAATTAGTTCACATATTGTTTTCATTAATGTAATTAATATATATATATATATATATATATATATAGTCTTGTTTTTCATAATTATAGTCCCTGAAAAGGCACCTATGTTATAGTTATCAACAAAGAATAACAAACACTAACATCCTGGAAGAAAAACAATAATTTCTTTTAAATTATTATACATTACGAAACTATATGACAGACAAATATTAATTATTTGGTTATAAAATAAGTATTAATCACCAAATTAATGATATTATATAGATAAGGTAATCCCAGAACTTTTCATAAGGACGATCCGTCTTTAGGCCAAACGGAGGGAAAATGGGCTGAAAACATAAGGAAAGAAACCAAGATTATTCCTATAAAAAACTCAGTTTTGATCTCGAATAGATATTAAAAAATAATAATTAATAGTTGTTTCTTAATATATTCTTTGGAAAAATGGACTAAGGGTGTGAAGTCGATTGATGTACGGGTTACCCACTTTATCGATAGTCCTAAGCAAATCTGGTGATTTAACTGCGAAAGAGAAAATTTGAGTTTACAAATGTACTTCTCTGTTTAAACAGCTTTATTATGATAAAATTACAATCTGCCTCATTGGGCAATAAGTAATTGTGATAAATGCCATTTATAACATATTTACAATTTTCCGTGTGTGGGAAAAACGCGCCAAGTAGCCCCTTCATCCCAAGCGTCAAATTCAAACTTTTAATTTTAGTTTAATTTCATATTATTGCATGATAAGGTCGAATCACTACTAAGAAAATGTATCCACTAAGCTGGCTGCATATAGAAAGTTACCAAGGAAAATACTAACTTAGTGATTTACTAAATTAGGCTTTTTTTAGCCTAAGATGTCGATAATAGGACTTTACATTAAAGAAATGTCTTCCTCCACAGCCCCAAATTTTCCACTCCACATTCCAGCCACCCCCAGACCATCCGTTACTCCAGCGGGCACGTCTCCAGCTCACACCCGACACCCTCCGGACATCTCCAGTCACTGGAGGTCGCTATAATAGGGAGTGCTACGCTGTATGCCCGCCCATACGTACGTGCGCGCGTGTGTGTGTATATATACACACATATAACCAGGCTCTGATAAGGGAGAGGGTCCCACAGGGCACTCGCCTCCGTCCTAAATATATCCCTGCCCTACGCGGAGAGTATTTATATTTCGGGGCGATCAACTTATCTCTAAGGAGGCATCTTCGTCTTCGGGCCGGTATTCGGTCGTAGCTCTTGTCCCAGGAGGGTGGCTGTTTATCAATAGCAGTTTCTATGGCGGTATAAACATTCCTTCATATCAGCCATCTCACACTGGATATTTGGAGGGGGAGTCAAATGCCCCGGTGGAACAGTTAATACTATAATTTATCGTTCTGTTACATATGTGTGCTAGTTTACGAACCCCATGAGCTATGACAACCACGGATCCATCATTGTTCCCGGTTGTAACAATAAACCTCGTTTTTCCAATTAAAACCTTAACGAACAGTTGAATACATGTTTCCTTCAGGATTTCGCCAAAATCCTGGATCAAGCAATAAACTTTCATCATTTGATAATTAATAATACAAAAATCTACTTAATCCGACTAGGAATTCTTCCCTTAATACTTAAAAACGGAGATGAGTAAATTGTCTACAAAACGTTTTAATCTTATTATAAGCGTCTCAAACAGGCGGGTTTTTTATCAAAATAATTTATCGTTATTTGATAATATGATCGACTTAATGATATAGTTGAGCTATATGTATTTACATTTATTTTTACATCTGCATTTTTCTTTTGTTTTGAAAAGCTTCTTTTAATAAATTATTCGAACTGAGGATTCGAATTTAATTTTAAGCGAAATAGCCAAACCTAATTACTCACTTACTATTCGCACGTAAAGCCCATACTAACTTACGCTTAGTCCCATAAAAAGTTGCAGCTGTCAGTCTTACCAATAGCTGCAACTTTACATAACTTAAATAATTATCTTTTACATACCAATGCTAGCTAATAGTTTACATAACCAAAAACTAGTTTCCTTAGAATACTACTAAAGTGCCAAGTTAAGTGGTTTTGGCTAATGAGCCTATGGTAACAAGACGGTATAGATTGAAGTTTTAAGTGCTGCTTAACATACTTTACATTGATTGCTTGTAAACCTATAAATAACGACGTATAGAAAATAACTTGTTAAGTTAATAGTTAAGTTGCCAGTAGAAGTTCTAGATATTTTAGAAGAAATATCAATATCAATGAAAATGTATGTATACCTAAATGAAGACTATCACAATCAAAATGTCGTTGGTTTGTTTTATTTTTGGCTAGAATTACATAACAGCACAAAAGTATTAAAACTATCTAAATATTAGAATTCAAATGTTGCAAAAAAAAAAAAAATGTGTGTATAAGTTCATTGAATCTCAGGCACAGAACCTGAAGAGTTTTGTACATTTCATTTACCGTCTGTCCGTGTTGTATTGTAATCCGAAGATATCCTTTGTATATAATATATTCTAGAAAAATGTCAGATGTGTCTTACAGTTTCCAATACTTACAGTTGGAGGTGTACAAGGGTGCCCGAGGGTGCCCCAGAACTAACGCAAGATTTGCATTTTCCGCCATTTGCGCAGTAAAGTGGTGGCAACCCTAAAAAAAACAGTTTGACAGCTGACAGTTTAGGCTTAGTAAAAATGGAGCGTTACACCACGTGTCGTTATTGTTAAAAAACATTATCTCAAAAATAATGAAAGTTTGGCGGTCGCAGTTTGAAAATTTCATTCAAAATATAGTCGGAATAGTGTTATGACTTCATCAACTGTGCAGAGATTAATTGAAAAATTTAGGAAGACTGGGTCAGTTGGAGACACCAAACACACTGGTCGTCCAAAAACAAGCCGTTCAAATGTCAATATCGAAGCAGTGCGTGAGAGTGTTGTTGAAAATCCAGGAACATCAATTCGGCATCGTAAACACAGTTCTTTGTGCCGAAATTGGATGATATTGATGTGGTCAATATGTGGTTTCAACAAGATGGTGTCACATGCCATACAGCCCATGAAACAATTCAAATACTGCGTGAGACATTTCCAGGTCCTGTACTCTCTCGTTTCGGGGATCAGAATTGGCCACATATATCGTGTGATTTAACACCGTTAGATTTCTTTTTATAGTGTTATTTGAAGTCAAAGGTATATCTCAACAATCCCACATCCCACATCCTGTGCATTAAAAGAGGAAATTCAAAGCTGCATCAACCACATTTATGCCAAATGGTCATGGAAAATTTCGTCATTTGCCCGATGTGTTATTCCATAAACAACCCTATCCTATTTACTTTATAATTCAATAAAAAAATAACAACAAAAATACTAAAAACTGTGTTTTTTATTTAAATCAGATCTTGGGTTAATTCTGGGACACCCTTTATATTTGATTTATAATAATTATATTTTCAATTAAGAGTAAAGAACCATCCTGAGGTACAAGCTTTTAAAAACCGTAATATTAAATCATTTTTTGTAAAACAAAAGGAGTTTCATTTTTCTTAAGTTTGTATTTTGTCTCTTTTATTTAAAAAAAAACCAAACATAATTTAATCTGGTAAATAAAGATATGTCACATTTTTATGAAATACATCATACCAGGTTTATTTAAAAAAAAAAATTCTACTTATAAGTGTATCATCATGATTTTCCAAATATATACAAAATAAATGTAATACAGTTGGAATTCGATTTTTTTATTCGTTCAAGCTAACATGTATGAATGTAGGGATTATATAAATTGAAAACTAGATGCATATATTACTGGCACCTATGTGCGGCACTTAGAACTGTCTAAATACAAGTTATTTCTCATAGCCTTATTACAACGTAGCTGTCGGATTGCAATAACATGTGACGAGTTGCCAAACCCTGCAAAGTGTTCCGAGGCTGAAGTTCTTTACGACCCGAGTTCATATCCTCAAGAATATATTCTGTCCGTCTGTATCCATTATTGAGAGTATGTTCATCCATTTGGTAACGAATACAAGGGCTGAAGGCCTGACATTTTATGCTATTCATTTCTTTATCCTTACATTTACAATTGGAATTAACTATCGATATGTGTAGAGCTGTTGTTTAAGAAATAGCGACGTTGTATATACATACTATAGACATTGTACTATCGATACTTTGTATAGCAAGTTATCAGCTGAAGAGGCTCGAATATCCCTTTTGATATCTGCTCTTTAGATTGCCGAATCTATTGACCATTGCCGAAACATACAATAGAATAGGAAATTGTTATTACTATGTCAAGTATTCTATCTTAACAAACAGAAAATGAGTGAGTCGTTACTTCATTGACAGAAGTATAGAAATTAGACAGAGAAGCTGAAGGGAAAATGATGGAAACCAGAAGAAAAACAGCGGGAAAACTCGAGTACAGATTCGGTTATGTTATCCGATCAGGAAACGTTCTTTAGATTAACTTCTCGAAATGAGAGGTCGAAATACACCCATGGGTTAGACATCTTCCTGGATGTCCTGATTTTATTTTCTGGCAAAGTATGATCCAAGAATTTATGGAATTGTTTTTCCCCAACCACTTGGATTTTACTTTTATTAAAACGTTACTGATAAAAACAACTTTATTATAATAAAATTACAATCTGCCTCTTTGGAAAATAAGTAATTGTGATAAAAGTTATCATTCGTACAGTATTTACAAACAGCCCAGAGACCTCCCGAATCTACATGGTTTTCCCCTCCCTCGCATGCGAAAGAGGAAGTGGAGTCTTGGGAAGTCTCCAACGTTCCTCCGTCGCCGCGTCACCAGATTCGAGCATGGGGAGACTGGCCAAGAGCGCGAGAGCCACATACGCTCAGGAAATGGTTGGAGAAACTTGCCAGGACACCCACTGTTACGCATTTATAGCAGATCACGAGGCCACTGCCGTTTCAGTCTCCGAGGAGGATTATAGGGATGAGTGGTGCAGTGCAATGAATGTGCTATGGGATTATGGTGGTTTCTATGGAGTTTCATGAACTTGAAAGGGATGAGGTGGTTAGTAAAAAATAAATACATTACAAAAATGCTAAGTAAACCGGGTTTCTATACCGCTGCGGTTGAAGTTTTGGTTGCTTTGTGTCGACGAATAAAACCTCTAATCTACTTAAATACCGCCAAAGAGCAGAATCATATCGATCAACTGCCATAATTTGCCATCCTATTTCATTATCCATGTTATTCTGAATGTTGGCTTGTGTACAGTGTTACTAGGACTACTCAATGACTCGATGTCATAGACCCAACTGTAGATTCATGAGGATTGGTACAAATATAGTTTGTTTTGCCGACATTCATGAAAGTCTCTTTGCGGGTTCCATTATTGAAACAAGCACTGAAATATCAGCCAAAAAGCTCCGGGTTGTCAGCACATCCAAGGAGTTGAACTGTTATGTTTAAAATTGTCTTCTGATTTGTATTCTATCTATGTATTCTTAGAAAACACGCATGGCCTCTGGTCTCAAGGTGAGCCCCATCACCTAGTCCCTTTTTCTCTTTATATCATTTTAATCACATAAAGATTTGTTAGTTTTTAAGACAATAACTGCTTAAAATGTACGCAATGCAGTGCAAGGAGAAATCCACACTGTAAATTTAAAATCAATTTAAATACTTCGTTTTTAAAAATAATTACCCATGGAGGGGGGGAAAAAAGAAATAAAAAAAGGTCTCTGGTCATGTTAACAATCCAGGCTAATTTTGATGCAATGCTCATCCATAGCATCGCATTTATGTTTGTGGACGAAAACATGACGGGTACTCCTTTGTTTTTTCCTGGAACATCCGGAAGGAGATATTTCGATAAATGGTAGACTCCTCATTAACTAAGCCGCATTGATGCTTATTATTATTGATGCTTATGAATTAATTTCCAACAGTTTTTAGTCCCTTGGCTACTTATTTGGGCGTGTGACTGTTCCCTTGCGTTCCGTAGGAAGACCGGATGGTACTCTTATACCTCATCAGCTCGAGTGGGATCGATACGTTATCAGGCCTAAGTTGGACTACATACGGGTCTTCAAGTCCTGGTACACGCGCGCCCCTATTGGTGAGAGTACCCACCCTTCGAAAAATAATTGCATTTCGTCTTCCGCTTTCCGCTTATCATCAAGCCCTGCCATTTTTCAAATTACCCCAACCCCCCCCCACTCTAATAAGGGCTTTTGTTCGCTTATATTTGCCTCTTGTGCGGGGGTTGGCCTCTCTCCTTCCCTTTGTTTTGTTCGTATTTCTTTTTTGTTTTCTCTGCTTTCCCGCCGGCGGTAGAACAATTAAAGAGGGGTGAAAAACCGTTCGCTTTTTTTTTTTTTTTCTATTTTTATTTATTTGCGGTTCTCCTTCCGGCGGGCCATTAAGTTAATAACTATTGTCGTCCTCCGGGACTGTTAAGGCAAGTTACAGATTGTTAGTTTAGGATTGTCTTATTCAATATATTTAACCAAATCCATCTGACATCTCTTATGCAAAGGGTTCATCTCTCTAAAGATATTGAAGTTAACAAATGGATTAATTTATTGTGACATTTGCTTAGGTTTATGAGATATGTTCATCAATTTTGTTAATGGCCACTGTTTCGTAATTTTTTTTTAAATTTTATTGCTATAATTACAATCTGCCTTTTATAAGGCAATAATAATACAGATAAATGATCTCATTCATACCATATTTACAGTTCATCATTCACTCGCTCATTCATACAATACTTACAGACAGCCCAGACACCTCCCAAATCCACATGCGAAGAGAAAGCGGAGTCTTGGGAAGTCCCCCACGCTCCTCCGTCAGCCGCCAAGTACTAGCCAGTGGAGGCTGACCAAGAGCGCGAGAGCCACAGACGCTCAGGACATGATTGGAGAAACTGGCCATTGCCAGGACTCCCACTGTCACGCGATTATAGCAGGTCACGAGGCCACTGCCGTTTCAGTCTCCGAGGAGGATTATAGGGATGAGTGGCGCAGTGCAATGACTGTGCTACAGGATTAGGGTGGTTGGAAAGGCTACTGTGGAATTTTATAAACTTGGAAGGGATGAGTTCTAGAATGTAGGGTATATTAAGGTCGTTATGAAGGGTTTTGTTGCTGACATAATAAGGGGCATTTACTATTGTTCTCAGGACTTTGGATTGAAAGGATTGGATGCGCTTGATGTTCGACTTTTTAGCTGTCCCCCATAGCTCTATTCCGTATGTCCAGATTGGTTTAAGTATAACTTTGTAGATTAGTAGTTTATTTTCTATTGAGAGATGGGATGTCCTTTGAAGTAGTCTGTACAGTTGTCCAAAGCGTCTGTTTAGTTGTGGTCCCCTTTCAAAGCGAATAAATCTTTCGCCACTGTTTCGGTGTACTATTTACGTCTGCATCGAGCCCTGATAGAATAGATTAAATACTTACTATCTGATTTAATGTTATGCATATCCCTTAAGTTATAAATTAATAATAATATTTGTAAGTTGTAGCGTTCTTTTCTCTTCATCAGGAACTGAAGCAGTTACACATAGTCTCATCGTTTTACAATAAAAGTCGAGCTATTGGCCTAACTAAGTTCGTTATGTATATATTTATGTATTGAAACCTACCTCATTTTTTACCATTTCTTTTTCTACTTTATTGATCAATTTACCTTAACTAATTTGGCAGGTCCGTCATGAGATCTTTAATTCAAATTGTTTTATGTCTTTGACATAGGAACTTATCCCGATTGAATCGCCCGATCTCAAGGCTAATGTTATAGTTATTAATAAATTGAGAAACTAGGAATTGTGAAATATATTCAAATAAAATGGTTATAACAAATAATTATAATTATATAGAGTGCAGACAAAAAGTATAAAAAAATATTCAATTCCTTTTGAACAAGGATAGTTACTACTAATTAAAAAAAAAACATTAAATTTGAGCTCAATTTCTTTTAATGGATCCATAATGAAAACAATATTAATATCACCCAATCGATGACCTTCCTTTAACCAATCAACGTTACTTCGGCTGTTGGTTCTTCTCCTCTCTTCCTGTTGGTGACCGCCAAATCGGGAGCTTGCAAAGAGTCCGCTTGTCTAGGCGGTTAGGCTAAGACTGCCAGTTTATCTCATCCCCACTCCTAAGAGCATAAGGGAAGATGCTCACCAGATGGGAGGTTTGCTGGTCACGATATTCTCAAATATCATGAATGTTACAGTATATATAACGAAATACGAGGTACTTAAATCGAAGGAGAAATGTTTGAGAGATACTCAGTGTGAGTTTCTCTTCCTTGCTAAGAAAGTAATTTAATACAATTGAAAGTTTGTGAATTAAATTTATCATTTCCTATCGAAATCTGCTCAGAATTTCATTTCTGGCTACCGTTTTGAGCACAAACTTGATAAAAATTAAGAGTGAGAGAGATAACCTCTTGTGAATTATGTCCTTTGGCCACGTCAATCTAGAAATGGCTTTGAGGAACGGAATGAACAAGAACGCTAGTAAAATGTATGGTTATAAGCTTAACAAAACAGGAAGGTGGATGAAATATTTTACTAATCAATAAAAGCACATTTTTGAGAAATGAACAGACATTGAAAACGAGCGGGCGGAGGTTTCTGTCATCTGGCGCGGGAAGGAAGCAAAAAATTAAAAAGGGGTTGAGAAATAATTAAGGGGCAATTGAAAAAACTGCCAAGCTCCCAGGATGTCAGAGTACGGTACATCACAACCCCCAACCCCATCCTATCTCTGTCAAAAATATTTTTCAAGAACGTTGTTTCAATTTGTGATCATAAGCCGGCCACGACATAACCACGAAAACACATTTCTTAAATATAAACCACCAAAAGTCATAAAGTATAAAAAAACATTATCAAACCTCTAATATAATGGGGTCTAAGCTATCAGAGCTGGGTTATTTCTTACAACCATTCTCTCGCCAAGGGGCACAATTGATCCCGAACAGGAAAACAACTAAACAATCTATCAATCGTATCTCGAAACTAGCGAAGTATCGCGAAATGTTTCTTTATTGTAATTTATTCATCGATGTTTCTGGAATATATTACTTTCATTTTTCAACTTAAATATATTTTATTTGTATACTACCGTAGAAAGTATAGCCTCTGTCTTAAGAATGTAAATTAAATTATAATGGAATGATGATGTTGTAACCCTATCTTAAGCATTTTCCCATTTCTTTCATTTTTGTTATAATAGTCCACAAAGGCCCAAACAAATAAACATTAATTTAAACAAACGTACAAGGGAACCATTCCTGGCTTAAATAATCGTGTGTGTCTCTGCCTAAATATCTGTTGGTGGCCTTTTAAACAATTATATTACAATATTACACATTATTGATGAACTTAGTAAATTTCTTGTTCTGGTTTTCCGACTACCTCATGACTTAGTAAGCAACACTCCCTCTTTAATTAGATCTCTTTCGCAATCTGGTATATATATATTTTTTTTTTATACGAGTTGTAATAATCTCAAGTCAGCTGTAACGTCGGGTCAGATCTACCCATACAGGGTACATAGGAGGAACACTCACGAATTCCGTGCTGAACTCAAATTAATGACTGAAAGCCCACCTATGCTCGCTCTGTAGCTAGGACTGGTCAATGAGTAAAGAAACAATATCAGTTAATTAGTGAAGCACTGTAAATACGCTGCAGTGTCTTTGATTGACGTAAAATCCCACAATTGGATTAATCCAATGAGATCAGCATCTCGAGGAATTGTCTTTAGAGAGTACGAGAGTCTAAAATAGTCAATCGATCCATTTGTCTGTTAATTAAGTCTAACATATGGAAATAATTCTTCTCGAATACTGTTCCGCTGTTAATCCATCAAACTCGCTATTCAAAATCAATCGTAAAATAAAATTGGAAAGCATGAAGGGAAAGGCTGCGACAAAAGTGTCATCTCCAATAGCAATAAATAATTGAATTATACCCATTGGCTTTCGACTCAATGCATATATCTAAGTTGGTAACGGCCTCAAGAGTGACAGGGCCTTTCAAATATTTTAATTAATTATTTCCAGCGAGCATTCCACAACTATTATTTTAATCATTAACTTTTATCTAAGCCGGAAATATATCATTACAATCTTACCCGTCTTATAATCTCTATGCTTTCTAAGTCATAAATTAATTTTTTTCATTGAAGTACTGCAGAAAAGCCTCTGAATGAAGGCAGTAAGTTTCGATAAAAGCTTCAGCTTTACACTTAACATCAACTGTGTCATCCGAATAAGGCAAGGATGTCATTTTGTTGCTGTTTCGTTCCTTTGCAAAACACCTCAACTGCCGATAGAACACCGAGCAATAATTTATAAAATGCTCGCCACATCTCCGATTAACATATTATTAACCTCTGCCGCAAGTCCTGTCCACTAGTTTCTTTCAATTCCATTCCTCTCCCTGTTAGCACGGTGCTTGGGCTTCCATCTCGACAAACGGCTGACCTGGAACTCACATACGAGGCTAAAAAGACGCTTTGGACAACTGCACAGACTACTTCAAAGGACATCCCCTCTGAACTAATTTACAAAGTTATACCTAAGCCAATCTAGACATACGGAATAAAGCTATGGGGACACCAAAAAAGTCGAACATCAAGCGTATCCAATCCTTTCAATCGAAAGTCCTGAGATCAATAGTAAATGCCCCTTATTACGTCAGCAAGAAAACCCTTCATAATGAACTTAAAATATAAAATTCCATAGTAACCTATCCAACTACCCTTATCCCCCAGCACAGTCATTTCACTGCACCACTAATCCTCATAATCCTCCTCGGAGACTAAAACGGCAGTGGCCTCATATCCTGCTATAAATGCGTAACCAGTGGGAGTCCTGGCAATGGCCAGTTTCTCCAATCATGTCCTGAACGTATGTGGCTCTCGCGCTCTTCGTCAGCCTTCGCTGGCTCGTATCCGGGGACACGGCTGACGGAGAAGCGTGGGAGACTTCCCAAGACTCCACTTCCTCTCTTGCATGCGAGGGAGGGGAAAACCATATGGATTAGGAAGGTCTCTGGGCATCCACATGGATTTATAATGTTTCAACTAAGAAGAAGGTACATATGTTTCCTTAAACATTTGGGTTAAAATTTCGTTAAAAGCTTCGAAGTTCAAACTGTACGGTATTGATTTAAAATATTTCGCGGTCGAACCTGCTCTTTTGTTTCTGATTATCAGACGGGACGCTAATTCCATCAATGCTAAGAATGGGTAACGTGGGCCCGTCAATGCTTCTGCGGTTCTTAACAATATAAATCATCATTAATAA
The DNA here is from genome assembly GCA_930367205.1 of Acanthosoma haemorrhoidale. NCBI lineage: Eukaryota > Metazoa > Arthropoda > Insecta > Hemiptera > Acanthosomatidae > Acanthosoma > Acanthosoma haemorrhoidale. The sequence goes on along the minus strand of OV884013.1, from coordinate 16,577,810 downwards.
TAATCATTTACTGGTAGCTTCCTCTTGTCCTACAAGGAACTAAAAGGTGAATATTTTAGTTTTAGGTATTTAAGATTTTTTTTGAGGTGTTCAAAGTCTGTGCATTCTTACACTACTCTGGTCCAGAGGTCGGCTTAGGAGGCATCGTCGCCCCACCGTCATCCAAAAATTCACAATCAAAATCCTTTACCTCTGTATCTACAAGATCTAATCCAATCCAAACGCCGCTCCAGAACAGTGTGGCAAAGATCCTGCTGATCGTCGCTCATACAATCAGTACAGCAGATTGGTAAAGCGGCTATTGGCATTCTTGGGTACGTCCTTACAGTCTTGGGGGAGATTGGGGGGTATCGATTGGGTACCTGGCAACAGTATGTAATGCGCCATGAGCGATAAAATGTCATAAAGACATTCTCTCTCTACCTCTAAAAATAGCTTAAGTACATATATAGAATTGTATGTAAAGGGTTAAAAAAGGAAACAGGCTTAATACCAGGAAAGGGAAGGAGGGCAGAATCCAGGAGAAGATAATCCTCGTTACCAACTCACTTTGAACTTAAGCCCGTCTCATCATTTCCTCCAAGTTCAACTCCAAGGGACAGCTCTGCCCACGAGTATAACATGTTTACATGAGTTTTTTTTTGGTTTTTTTTTCCTAAGCTCTCCAGTTTGAAATTCAGGATGAGGGAAAAATATAGAATATTTAGGGTAATCGGATCCTTATACTAGGAGTACCTGCTTGAAGGTGGTGTGAGAGGATTAAGGGGTGTGGGAAGACTCGGTTGTCGGAGGTTGTTTGTTTCGATACAGTGGTGAGAGTCCACTGGTGGCTGGGCCTAGAGTCTTCTCTAGGCATGTAGTGTATTCTTATTTAGTCTTATTTCAGTGATGGGTGCCCCTTAGAGGCTTGTTGTTGGCGGGCCTAGTGCCGTGATGTCCACCATTTCCTCTGCTTTACTCGATCAGTGGTGTCATGTCATTGAATAGAGGGTTTAGACTGTGTTTCATCGAGTCGAAGAACTTGATGTGTCTTCTTTTGATGACGTCGGTGATGGTGGGGAGCTCGAACTTTTCGTGCATGTCGGAAGCCTTCATTTTACGAAAAGGGGTATGCCAGAGTGCCGTTCGCAGGATCTTGTTCTGGAAGCTCTGGAGTCGAGTTATGGTGCTGGCATGTAGGAATCTAAAGAGTGGTGTCCCAAACAGTAGAGCTGGCCTCAGGACGCTCTGAGTTATGTATGAGGAGTACATGAGTTATAAATATATATTTATTTATAAGAATATATATAATTTTTTTTTTTTTTTTTTTCCCTTAGCTCTCAAACTTATAAAAATAGGATGTGGGAAAAATAAAGAAAATTTATTTTGGGCTAATGAGTGCCTTTCACTAAGGGGAGTCCCCCATTTGAAGGATGTATGAGAAGGATATAGGGTGTGGAATGCCTAAAAAGGCGGATGGAATCAGGAAGGTAGTGAGAGTCTACCAAGGGTTGAGCCTAGGTCAGGAGTCATCAAAGATAGAAGTGAAGGCTCCCCCTTACTTAGCGGATTGTAAACAAAAAATAATCGTTTTTTTTTTTATTTTACATATATTCGGTAAAAAATTAATTAAAAAAATGCCTCAAACCTCTCCCAAAATATCTTTTATTATTACACACCAGTCACGTTTCACCAGTGGAGGCATCCTCAGGACTATGAATGATTCTATTATCTTTAATGAGAACCTTTCATGCCCTAAATGAAAAGTTTATTTACAGAATTTAGAATAGAAAGCATTTTCTGTGAACTTCATAAGATGCTAATTAAACACACACACTAATATATAATATACCTCCAAGAACACAATAAACTTTGTTTTTCTTAATTAAAATTGTATAAAAAATGTTTTCTATTCTAAATCATTTGAATACGTTTTTGTATACAATTGGTATACAATCAATAAATGAACTTCTTAAATTAAATAATGAGATTTAATGATCATTCACAGTCCTGATCATATATAAATAAATAATAATAAAAAGTATTTCAAGAAAGTTTTTCAAACCATCGTTTTTTTTTTTAGAAAATAAAACAAAAATACATAAAAAGCTAAAGGATTGACTTAAAAGAACTTATTGACTCCGGCTTAAATTTAATACGCGATTTTATTGCTAGTTTTTTTATTGCACCTCTTGGTATAGGGAGTATAGTAGAGTCTACGAACCGAATACCGAGGAGCGGCACACCAGGTCCACATCCCAGGCAGAGAACAATTGTTAGCTTTTAAACTTCATATTTAAGTAATATCAAATTATTTTTGAGATGCACGTTTTTAATACATGTGGCCCTTACGCATGGGAGCTTTTTTCACTACTGTACAGCATATACTACTATACAGCATATACTACTATACAGCATATACTACTATACAGCATATACTACTATACAGCATATACTACTATACAGCATATACTACTATACAGCATATACTACTATACAGCATATACTACTATACACCATATACTACTATACAGCATATACTATACACCATATACTACTTACTATACAGTATATACTACTATACTACTATAGACCAAGGCTGGTCTCAGACTAAGCTTTGTTTAATGCTTCATCCATTTTCATTAGAGAAGTCTTTAATTACTCCTTTTGGTTATTTATTGTTCCAATTTCTGTGTCAATTCAACTGTACACATGAAAACACCGTTTATTTAAAAAAAAAAAAAAAATGAATTTATAAAAGAACTATAAAAGAAAGATTATTTGAAATGGCCCAAACCAAAGGAATTTTGTTAAGATGGATGACGGTTGTCTAGTACCTTGAAAAGCTGTAAAACCTAGAGGACGGAGATACTGACCACACCATCGCCCTTAGATATATAAGAAAAACTTTAAAATGTACAATTAAACTTGTTACAAAATAATTATTACGAGTTCAGAAAGGATACCATCATGCTATTGTATTGACTAATGATATGCGTACATCTTTTTTTTTTAAATTGCAGGAAAAATAAAATAATGTCCTACTCAACAAAAAAAAAACCAAGAGATGAAGTGTTTTGACGATTCATTTTGCGGTGAATTTCAAAACAAAAAACTATGAAGACCTATATGATAATGACCTAAGGTAAAAAAAAAATACTGGCTGGTTCGGCTCTCATTTCATGTTTTTTATTTATTTTGATCTAGTCTAAATAACTGTGTAATTATATATTTAAGGTATAATTTATTACGTGGTGAACAGGTAGCGGCGGCACACGGCTCAACATAAAAAGCGTCGATAGATGGGAAGGCCGTCTCCATGGCTACCTGAGATCCAATGGCTGGAAAAGAAACGGATCTTGGAGATCCACTCACTCAACCGAATGACAGTTCACTCAAATACAACAATAAGTGGCTGACCTTTATTGAAATGAACGAATTGATCATTCGGATCATCAGAAGGAACTAACTGCTCTCTCTGACCGGATGAGCAGCCAAAGCTATTTAGAAGTGGAATATCAGTGGGCCGTTAGCAGAGGATTTTCACAAGTTAGAAATGAGAAATGATATTGTGTGTATGTATACATGCATCAGGCCCGAATGGAAAATGGTGGTGGATGTTGATGGGGTGGCCAACCCAAATGATCTTGCGGGCCACTTTGGCAATGCCTCATAACTCCCGGGCCACATATAAAATTATATATCCCCATATTAGATTTAAACCCACTATAGACATTTTTTGGAGCAAAAAATTGAAACATAATGAGTTATTATTATTGTGTTTACTCTTTTTCTTACATGTAAACATAGATAATATCATAATAATGATACTAAACGCGTCATATATTCGCAAGTATATTAAAATCAAAGTTTTTTCTCATAATTTGGACAGTTAATTTTTGAATGTTTGGATGAACAAATAATGTATTTTTTTTTAATACACTGGTTTTTACCACTTTGGCCATTATAAAATAAATATATTTTGTAAAATTGTGATGAATCTCGCGGGCCGCGGGTTGGCCACCCCTGGTTTAAACCATAGCGTTGTCTGCATAAATATTCACTGAATGAATTATTACACAGAGAGTTCACAGTTTACCTCTAATTTTTAAATGGGTATGGTTTAAGAAGCCATCTCACACCTGATGCAGACGTAGATATCAATTTGAAACGATGTCTATTACTGCATTTCATGTAAACCCCCATGTAAGGGGATTGCCCTTCAGGCCGATATACAAAATACACTTTTATTCGTTTATATATTCCCTGCTGATAATGAACTCCCCCAGTTTACGAAGTTAAGGATTAAAAAAAAAAACACAATTATGTAAAGGAAACAATTTATAAAAAAAAATTAACAGCAATTAAACAACGTCGTGACAGCCATTTTTAGTTTTCACAAACTCTAAAAGTCAACATTTCAGACAGCTCACATTCTATTAAAAGAGAAAATACATATAAAACGGCTATTTGCGAGAGAAAATCTTTTAAAAATGGGCAAACATTTTATAAAACGCTAATTATTTTAACAAGACTGCTTCTTAGGCGAACATATCATTTAGTCTGCCGATTGATACTAGATGTTCGTTTCAACGCCACGTTAAAAAAAAAATGTATATATGCTAATAAATAAAATAGTATGATACTTCTAAGATGGAATGAGTCTTATAGAGTATATTATAAATAGTTATTGTTAATTACAGTTTTTTTTCCCAGACCAGTTAATTTTTGAAAATTATGTTTAAAATAATAGAGAATGATCGGATAACATAAAAAGAAATGAATACCATAACTTGTACTCTTCAAACCAATGACAATGAGAACTGAACTACCAGTTATCAAACAACATTTTAAACAAAAAATTAATTTTTATTTCATTTCTGTTATGTTTTTTTGGCTAAAATGAAACTTCTTACCCAAAGGCTTCATAAAAGTGTTCATAAAAAAAAAATTGCCAAAAATAATATTTAATATAAAAACAAAAATAGTATTTTTATTTATTGTAATAGATATAATACAAAATTGATTATATTTTATTTTCGAATTATCTTTTAACTGATATTTATATGTATTTATGTATTTTTTTAAACCAACTTTATTGTGATTTATATGATATTCAAAATAGTGACATATGTATCAAGTTTTTATTGCTATACCCTCTGTGAATGAAAATTTATTGCTGGAAGCACTCACACTAAAAAATTAAAAATGTGTGTAGACTAAAGCATCCTGTCTGGACTACTTGTTTGTATTAATTATAAAACTAAATTATATTTATGGATAACTAGATACAATTATAATATATATTTTTGCCAACAGCTTGAATGTAGTTATTGATATATAAATGAAATACGCAGTGGGGATACAGAAACTACAGTTATTTTGTAGAGCCAATTATCGTTATGCAACAGATACCACTATTATTGATAATTATCAACCATAGAAAAATTCGAACCATTGCTGTACTTGAACACGAGTCCTCAACAGATCCACCCGGGAGCTTTACCAACTGAGCTAGTCTTACCCGAGTAAGGTCATTGCCAATACTAACTCATTTTGTCCACAGTGATAGCTGTAGACCGCCCGACAAGATATTGCGGATGTTGGAGTCATGCCAGTATACATTTTGTTTCTCAGTCTAATAATTTCTGTAGTGTCTTAAGTTCATTTTTTTTCTCACACTTTAAGTGACACACATCTAATGTTTTTTAAAGCACTGATAAAGGTTTATCTTATCCCCCCTCTGTGAAAGTAGAGCCTCTTCCTTCGGGCCTGGCAATAGAAGATAAACCGTTGTCGACTAAGAAAAATTAAGTTTTTTTTTTTATTTCTAAACCCCTTTATTAATAAAATTTTTAACAATTTACAATGCAATTACAAAGTTCTATTTTACAATTTCTCTCTTACTGCGATGCGCTGATGTATTCGAAGGAGGTTGGGTTACATAACAATATCAGGTTGATGTTAAAATTGCATTGCAATGTATAAATACCAGGTAATGGGGCTCAACTTCAGTTTACAAATGATAACAAACTAAAAACTAAACCTTCATAACAATTAAGAGTTTTTTTTTATTTCTAAAACCCTTTATTAATAAAATTTTTAACAATTTACAATGCGATTACAAAGTTATATTTAACGATTTCTCCTCTCACTGCGATGCGCTGATGGAAAAAAATTAAGAGACCAGCTAGTTTCTCATTTTAAAGGAGGAGAGTGTGAACTGCAGAGAATATTGCACTTTCGAAAGTAGCCCTTTGTAAAAATAGTTGGAAAAGACGTGCTACATTGAATGCCGATCTTTGCCCGTCACAAAGCGTTGTAAATCTCCAAGGGACAAGTTAGAGGAATGTGAAGGGACCTGGATGCCACTAAAAGCTTTTTTTCTCTTTAGGCCGCCATATTGAACCTATTGGCACGTACCAAGTACCATAGCCAACCTAGGTCATTATCTAATATTTTATAAGTATATTCTATAACACATACTCATACATTGCCCGCTCCCTACTAGCTACATAGTAGGAACGGAGAAAAATTCACCAGCCAACGACCTAGTATATCTGGGAATTAAAATGGACAGACATCTCCATTTTAGTAACCATTTTGCGAAGAAGTTGAAGCAAACCCGCACGAAGTCTTACCGGCTTACGCACTTATTGACTTCCCCCAATCTATCACTGCGTCTCAAGCAATTGATATACAAGAGCATACTTAGGCCTACACTGCTGTATGGTGAGCTGCATGAGATATTTGAGCTGCCTACGGTGGATGAATTCATCCACCGTAGACATATCAAATTTTTCGACTCATTACAATATTTAACAAACCCGGTGTTTAACACTATAACCCCCGCTCCGTTCCCCCATCGATGGCAGGACGCTGTCGCGGCTGGAACACTGTAGTCCTAGGTTCTAGGTTTAGGTTTTAGTTTGTTTGTTTTTGTTTTGTTTTAGTGTCTTAGTGTTTAGTGTTTGGTGTCGGTGACAAGGCGAAGGTGAGCCTCATCACCTAGTGTTGTATAAGAACGATGAACTTTTAACCACAACAAAAATGTTATTATATTTATGCACTCCTTCAAATGCATGTAAATGCAGAAAGAGAAGAAATCTGTAATCCAAATTATTTTATTAATTTTGTACATTGTATTATTTTGTTTTGAGGTTTTGAAAAAAAAAAAAAAAAAAAAAAAAATATACTTATTATTTATAAGTCAAAATACAATAAAGAAGAGAACAAACAGCCACATCTTGAAAGCTATTTCAAATTTATTCGAAGATTTCCACCCCCCTCCCCCCATCACCTCCACGGGTCATATTAGGGAAAGAAACGGAAAATAATTTCAAATATTTAGAAATTCAGAAAATGCAGGGTGTCTCAAAAACAAAAAAACTGTATACCCTGTTTAACGGGTCTTAATATTTATTTCTTCTTCTTATTTTTCTTTCTTTTCAGGGAGTGATTAATTAGAAATAATGAGTGAGAAATGTAGCATAAATCCCAGGGAGTTTGAGGCAGTCTTCAGATGAAGATAAGTTTGATTCAAATAAAACTGTTTGAAGATGTTCGCAAAGAACGTTCTTCATAAAGACTAATAACATCAACCATCTTTACCAGTCAACAAAAACTAATAACATCAACCATCTTTACCAGTCAACAAAGACTAATAACATCAACCATCTTTACCAGTCAACAAAGACTAATAACATCAACCATCTTTACCAGTCAACAAAGACTAATAACATCAACCATCTTTACCAGTCAACAAAGGCTGGTAGAAATTTATCAAAAAAATCTACAAGACAAACAGGTCACAAGTCGAATTGTAAGAAGTAAATTTCCAATTAATTACACCCTGAAAAGAAAAAAAAATTTTTTGGGAACACCGGGTAGATTTTAAAAGTTTGTCAATATTTCAACAAAAATTAAAAAATATATATATATTTTATTAGTTCAACTCAAAGATAATTTTATTTAAATGCGGGAAATTCCTATCAAGGAGCCACTGTTTATGGAAATGAAATAAATTAGAATTCCATCTATGGATTTGAACCCAATATTTTCATGTCATGAACCAGTTGTTCTAAGCACTCTGGCCTTACAGGATATTACCCTTGATCGATATGGTAATATAACAATTTTTCTCGCAATCATTAATTATTTTAGGGGTTTGATTTCAAAACCTACTCGTTCCATTTTCAAAGATTTTACAATCGAGGCCAAAAACAACCACAATTTATATAAAAACTAAAATAATTTTGGCGATGGAAACTATCCGTTTTACCCAAAGTCAATTGCCTGTATTGCAATTTTTTTTGTCTCTCCTGTACAATGTTTGAAAATGGATCCACCTGGACTCAAAACCAAACGACTCAGTTGTGAACTCAGGCCATCAGTTGATCTGTTCCCTTCGATGTAAGAAAATAAAAAGTTAACTAAGTCCATTTTTTTTTTTTTTTTTTGGTTCAAAACCCTTTTATTCAAAAAAATGTTTTACAAAAAAATGAACAAATTTACAGATTTATGGCTCCTATTCCTGCATAGCATACATAACATGCATTTGAACGAGGGTAGAATTACAAAAACATTTTTCGTTTTTCAGTTAAAATTACAAAAACAATAGATGGGGCTCACCTTCCGGTTACAATAAGGGAAAAAGGTAATTAATTAACAGTCAAAGAAAAAAAAATCTAGTTAGATCGAGACTAGAACCATTTTTGGTTCTACCAAAAGTCCATTTTTGGTCACAGAAGAGATTTAAACAGTTAAGGCTTCCCTCCCCCCTCCTTACAATTAACTTGGCTCATACTTTTTCCGAACTAGCCAGTCTCGTAACTTTCCCCTGAATTCAGTCTACTCCCAGGAGGCAAGATCCCGTCTTTCACACACCTGTTCCCGCAGGACTAGGGGTGATTCTATGCAAAAAATACATGCACTTGTACCGATCATTTTGTACGTTTGGTACTAGGTACATTTTGGCATTGGTACTTTTCATTCGATAGGAAGCAGGAATCGTTAGAAAATTACTTGTGTCTAACAAAGTACACAGATTTATTTATGCTTATTAATTTTTATGCTCAAGATATTTTCAATTACAATTACAAAAACAGCTGTAGCATGTAACGATGAAGGAAACCAGTCGGCACTCATACGAGTAGTTCCTCGCTTCCCCTTGCTACTTTTATTTTTTTCATAACCTCTCTTCATTAATATACAATGAACAAAAAAAATAAAATAAAAATAATTTTTGATTTACATATTTTTCCTTGTTCTGCATACACAGATGCATTCGAAGGAGGGCATAGCATGGATATAATAAGTTTCAGTTTGATGTTAAAAAGTCAATAACACATACACTACACTCGGTGATGAGGCTCACCTTCAGCTTACAACCGGGAAACTATTAACTAAAACCTAAACCTAGAACCTAAGACTAAAGTGTTCCAGCCGCGACAGCGTCGTGCCATCGATAAGGGAACGGAGCGGGGGTTATCGTGTTAAACACCGGGTTTGTCAAGTATTGCAGGCAGCTCCATCCATTCCATCCATGAATTCATCCACCGTAGGCAGCTCAAAGATCTCGTGAAACTCACTGATATTCCGCTGCTCGAATGAAGAACCTCTGACCACTTTCATCAGTATACCGTTTTGGAATTGTTGGAGTCGCCGAGCAGTCGTATACGTCAGATAACGAAATAGCGGTGCACCATACAACAGAGTAGGCCTGAGTATACTCTTGTAGATCAGTAGCTTCAGACGCAGTGATAGATTGGGGGAGGTTAATAAATGCGTGAGCCGGTAAGACTTCGTGCGTGTTTGCTTCAACTTCTTCGTCAAATGGTTACTAAAGTGGAGGTGTCTGTCCATCTTAATCCCCAGATACACTAGGTCGTTGGCTGGTGAGTTTTCCTCCGTTCCTACTGTGTAACTAGTAGGTAGCGGGCTTTTCCCCTTTGCCCTTCCTACTCGTTCATCGCTGTCTATTTTAACCAATTCTCCTTTCGGATTCCGCCTGTAGTTTCGTTTCAGATTGTTCTGTTCTCAGCACCCCGTGAACAGTAGCTACGGCTAAGTCGGAACAGAATCGCAACTAGATAAAACGTAGATGTTTTAGCATAAATTTCAAGGTCACAGCAATAAGCAGTGTACAGTTAATCCCTACAAGATTACGAAACAAGTTCCACAGTGGTATCAATACTTTTTAACGATACCAAAATCAAGACAAATTATCGATCACTTGTGGTATCGAATCAGCTCTAGCCCTTCCCACAGAAATGCAGCATCTCCACCACTCTCTGGACTTCTTACGATCGTTTGATAGCCTAGAATTTCGCGTTGGATTTATTTATTTGTGTATTGGTATTATTGATAGGGACCGTGATGAGATGTGTCTCTGTTCTGTCCCAAACAAAATACGCAACATTTACTCCGGGGAGTTATCGATGATAATGAAGTTTAGAGTACGATAGAGGCTGTGCTCAGATAATGGTAACAATAATGATTTAACAAAAAAAAAAAAAAAAAAAAAGGAAAGGAAAGGCATGACCTATCTCCACTATCTCGGTTAGGTTTATTCTGGGATATTTGCTCAGAGCGAAAAAGGGATGACTATCTCGCCGTTATCGTCCGCGCGCCCGCCGAGAAAGGGCCCTCAGGGGTCCATCTCCGAAGAGAAAGCTCAGAGGGTAAGGTCTTTGTTCCATTCCATGCGGGGGAGGGCAGCAGGTACACATACCGACGGTCAGATAAAAAAATCACGTAGCTACGCTGAGACCACCTTAACAAAATTGCACAACAACAGACAAAATTGCTAAAATAAAATACGACAGCTCGGCGACTCCAACAATTCCAAAACGGTATACTGATGAAAGTGGCCAGAAATGAATTCATCCACCGTAGACATATCAAATTTATCGACTCCCTGCAATACTTGACAAACCCGGTGTTTAACACGATAACCCCCGCTCCGTTCCCCCCTCGATGGCAGGACGCTGTCGCGGCTAGAACGCTTTAGTCTTAGGTTCTAGGTTTAGGTTTTAGTTTTTAGTTTCCCGGTTGTAAGCTGAAGGTGAGCCTCATCACCGAATGTAGTATATTATATCTATGATATGTCCTCCTTCGAATGCATCTGTGTATGCAGAACAAGGAGAAATATGTAAATCAAAAATTATTTATTTATTTATTTTTTGTTCATTGTATATTAATGAAGAGTGGTTATGAAATAAAAAAAAACAGCTTCATATATGGACGGACCAGAGGCTGTCATCAAACGTCCACTCAGATCAAAGGATTTGACGAATGACTGACGTGGTATTTTTTTGCTGTGAATCCGATATGATATGCCATTTTTATTCTTGGCTCCCAAAACTTAATTTTCTGCATTATTATTGTTCTTAGGAAAATTGTTAGTTAATTAAAAAATATTGAGCATAGCCCAGGGTCATTTTCAAGGCCTCTATTGTAGAACAGGCAGACGAAAAAGTATCACCCCTGTACCGAAAGTAGAGCCTCTTCCCTTTGGTCCCGGCAATGTAAGCAGGTTTGGGATTATATAGCAACCCCGAACCCAGGGTCATTCCAGGCTGTTTTTTAACAGTTTCTCTACGATTGTTCATAAACAGCTTAGAGTATAATAAAATATCTTAAAAGAAACGTTGTTAGCGTCGATTAAAACTTGAATCAGCTTGATAGGAGAGAAAGTTGCCAGTCCCTCGACAATTGTTCTTACACAAAGGACAGTGCACAGTTACATAGGTACATAGGTTCGAATCGAACAAGGGCCGACCCCAGGTACTGTGCTACTTGAGTTAAGCTCCTTCTGCAGGTATTTTGGATTGTTGACATGGCGCCAGCTAGTTTTGTTAGAGTCTACTCGACTTCAAGTGAGTAAAGTTTACTGTAGGTATTTGAACCTAGGTTCGTATTCCCCAACACACCGTAAGGGCTTTTGAAAATCTCCAATCTAGGGATACTATAAATAATAAATATATAACATTTAACAACATCCACAACCAGAAAGAAACACATACAAATATCATATAAGGAAAACATTTCTCATTTCAAAACTTAATGGATGATATCCATTTTTTATATAAATCATTGTATGGAAAAAATTACAACCTCCCTTAATAGGATAACAGTTATTTGAAATGAATGAGCTCATTCATACCATGTTTAGGGTGGTCCATTTTTGGATATGTGGTGAATGTTAAGTCGAATTATTTGTACCAAATAGATAATAATTTTTTTTTTTTATATAGGAGATATGTTTTCCCTCATAAAGTGACCAGAATGAATGAAAGCCAAGTAGAAGCTTTAAAGTGGAAATGCAACCGCCATAATGAGCCACTTCATAATTTCCTTGCCATAAGAGACCAGTCTTTAGAAAGTTTTGCAAAGCTGTTCAACGCCAATCACTCACTTTTTTCTTTCTTTTTTTTTAGTTTCTTAAAACAGAATCAGCATTTTAATGATACAGGATATCATTATTTTTTTTAATTAGATTTGATCACTTTGAATTGTCCAAAACAGGGCGCAGGGTGGAACGAGAAATGTTATAGTCTTATTCCGTCAAATTAGCGAGTCGTTAGAGATTACATTAGTTTGTACCAGCTGCTCTTTATTTTTGAAAAGAATCAAGTTTTTCTGAAAAAATTTCTTTTTCTAACTGAGGTGTACAGGATTTTTTTTTTAATTTGCTTTCACTCATTGTCATGTAATATATCTAGATATACACAGGTGATCTGAAAAGTTTTCGACCTCAACATGAAGATGATAATAAAATAAATAAAAGCTAAAATAAATGATCTACAAGAGTATACTCAGGCCTACTCTGCTGTATGGTGCACCGCTATTTCATTACCTGACGTATACGACAGCTCGGCGACTCCAACAATTCCAAAACGGTATACTCATGAAAGTCTTCAGAGGTACTTCATTCGAGCTGCGGAGCAACAGGGAGCTTCATGAGATCTTTGAGCTGCCTACGGTGGATGAATTCATCCAGCGTAGACATATCAAATTTTTCGACGAACCCGGTGTTTAACATAACAACCCCCGCTCCGTTCCCCCATCGATGGCAGGACGCTGTCGCGGCTGGAACACTTTAGTCTTAGGTTCTAGGTTTAGGTTTTAGTTTGTTTTGTTTGTTTTTAGTGTTTAGTACCGGTAACAAGCCGAAGGTGAGCCTCATCACCTAGTGTTGTGGATATGGTTATGACTTTTTATACTACAGATTGAATGTATTTATATTATGCCCTCCTTCGAATGCATCAGTGCATCGCAGTACGAGGAGCAACTTGTAACTCTATAAAAATTTTTTGTTCATTGTATTATTTTTTGAGGTTTTGAAATAAAAAAAAAAAAAAAAAAAAAAGCTAAAATAAAAGCTTTGTTAGGTCGGAAACTTTTCAGACCACCCTCGTATTTTTCTTGGCCAGAATTTTATTAATTTATCTGAACCGTATTGTTATTCTTAGTTATTGTTATTATAAAGCTAATTGTAAATATGGTATGAATGAGAACATTTATCACAATGCCCAATAAGGCAGATAGTAACTTTATCACAGTAAAGAAGTTCTATATAAAAAGGTAATGGTCGCAGAACACAATTTTTTTTTCTATTTTAATATTTATGTCCACATTTCTTTAGTAGGTCCACAAGCATATACCATGTTCACGTTGAAAAAAAAATTACAGTTTAATTAAACAAATTTATATAAAAATATTACTGACTGAAACAATCAATGCTGATACAATGAAAATGAAACATTCCCAGGTCACTGATTTATTTTCCCACAAATATAAGACAAATGCATACTGGGGGGAAAAAATCCCACATTCCTTTTGTAAGGGCTCTGAAACGGTACTGGGTTAACCAGGAAAACGCAATTTTAGGGAATTATAAAATTCTAAAGGAGAGGGATAAACCACCCTTGTCGTCTACAGTAAGTGTCAATCTTCCTTAAGGGAATTAGCAAAGTTAAATAAAGGAGAGCCTAGGGCAACGGACAAAGGGATGGCAGGTACCAAGAGTTGGCCCTTCAGTCACGCTCTCGGCTTGTTCAGAGTAACTATTTCTCACTAGCCTAAACATTTTTTAGAACTTTCTGGAGTACAAATTAAAATATTTTCTAATTGCCGAACCCAAAAGAGAAAGATTTATTTCTATTCAGGGTGTTCTTTCGTCTGTCTACATCTTCTGAGACAGTTGTGAAAATTAATCAACCCATCTAAAAATTTGAAAAATGTATTTCAAGATACCTTAAAATATGCTGGTTGGTTTTACGTTAAAACAAAATTTAAGCCCCAGTTCACAAACTAGTGAAGAGTTAAAATTGATATTTTTTTTACAGGGCGAAGAACACATTTGAATAACCTTCGATCGAGCGAAGATTTTCGCTGATGTTATAAAAAAAAAATTGTTTTTATACTGGAAAAAAACCACCAAAAATTAAATCGGATTTAAGAAACTTACAAATGTACTCATGGATAAAATGTAATAATATTATAGCGATCATGCTAAAAATCTAAAAAAAACTCCTGACAGTGCTATGATCAATTCTACGACCTGAGTAATAAGTAGTAATAATAATATATTATTTTATATTACTAAATATAAAAACTCTGCACAGAAGGAAGTGAGTAGAGTTGTCTTGTACCCTAGGAAAATAAATAATCGCTAGGGAAAAGTATTTTTATATTCCAGAAGTGAAAAAAATTATATGAAGAAGGAATACTCACTGTGGGTGAGTATTCCCAAAAAACAAGTAACAATTGTCGCCAGTTTTTGTGTCCCTGGCACAGAAGCTGGCCGAAAATCACCAGGGAGGATATGGAGAACTGAACTTCAGGGAAGAAGATACGAAAGAGCAATCGGTAATGACACCTGGAGAAAACTCCAGTACGTATCTATAACCCATTCAATAGCTGAAGTAATTGACTAACGGTTCCTCTAGATAACATATACATAATATCATAAAATGGCCAGAAAGTTTATTTATTGCAAGGAAGTAATTTACACAAAACCGCCCCCATAAATTTATAATCCAATTTCATTTCTAAATTGGATCCAGGGAGAATTGTCGGACGGCATGCCCGCCGTAAAAGAACCAGATCCGTCAAGAGTTAAAAACGACCCTGTTGTGAAAAATTATGCACCTCTTGAAATATTCAAAAGAAAATGCATTTTAACCGTTCCAGCTAACATTCATCCCTTTTTTAAAAATGACAATTTGGTTTAGTGTAATTACAACTGAAGGGAAATTTAACTGTGCATAATTAATTACTAATGAGAGGAACCCAGGACGTTATCAATATGAATACCATTTGGCCATACTCTCAAGAACATGTACAGTGCAAGGACTGTAAGCACATTATGTATGCAGTATGCATATTTACAATAGTCAAACGAAATTTGACTATACAAATATGGAGTCTCAACCATGATGAATAATAATTCCTCGCTAACTAGTTGAATTGACTGTTTAGTTTCCGTTCTTTTGCTCTGGTGGCTGTGACAACTTCCTGTCTTTAGGTCAAAAAAGGAGGAAGACATGCCTTATGTCAATAAGCAACGAAAGATGAGATATGCGAAATTGACCCTAAAGGTCCGACCTGTTCGAGGAGCACTTGGAACAATCTGGAACTGGGATCGTACACTTATTCGCTGCTTAGCGCTAAACGGCTAGAGCTTAAGTGCACATCCATCATTGACTGCTATCGATACACAGACCTGCGACAACTATTGCCACAATTAAATATCGATTTATCGAGCGCCCAGCTCTCGAGGCTGTTGAGTATGTGACATAGTAAACCATACCTGCCCACGGCCTTGTGTGTTGCGCAACTCATTCATTTCAACATTTGGCAGGTATTGTATTCTTCAGGCAGGAGGTTTGAAAGAAACATTTTTAAAATTGTAGTATACAAGCACCAAACAACATAAACTGTCTTTTCGTGAAGCCAAATTGATGTTAATTTTTTCTTAAGGTAGTCCCTGGAAGTTGAATAATGTGACATAAATGTAATCTAATAAAATCATTTATTAGCCTCAAAAATAAAACAAAATAATTAATAATTATCGCTGTTCAATAAAACCCTAAACAGTAACGGTTTTAATGATTGATTCAATGAGCTTAAAATTAATATTTACCCAAAGTTTCCCAATGGTCACTCAAGTCACCAGGTATTCTATCTATATTCTTGGTGCAGGCATCTGAAAGTGTTGAATTCTGCTGACATTAAGACAGGCAGAACACTGTTAAAGGTTCTTAATTTGTAATATCGAGGGATCTCAGGTGTCAGGATCGAATATATATCTGTACCTCGGAGGGATACAACACTATGTCCATTTTCATAACTTTACAGCAGAGGAGTTTTAAACTTTTTTTCAACAAAAAGTGTTATTGGCACAGCTATTTATTGAGATACAATAGAAACAATATTTTACCAGAACATTCTATTTATTGTTATTTACATCATGCAGTTGTTATAAAATGAAAAAAAACCTTTTTTACGGTTCAAAAGTCAATATGGAAAAAAATGGACATAGTGTTGTATCCCTCCGAGGTACAGATATATATTGTTTAATGATCAATCAATGGCCTATAAAATGAAACTAAAACACTAAAACCACTAGAGAGGGTTTACAGTAAGACTAAATACTGAGCATCGCCTAAATGGGGCAGAAGGACAAGAGGTGCAATGTATGAACCGCTGCAATACAAACAAAAGTAATAAGCATACAACAAACATACAAACTTGTAGGACATTGTTTTTGCAAGGCTCATTTACCGATGCTCAGTCATGTCCTGTCTGGTGTTGCACAAGCATGCCCGTGAGGACAAGACTGCAAACTCTGCAGAACAAAATACACCGGTGAAAACTGGCTCTTCAGAAATACTCAAATTCATTTATGGTCGACGATTGCTCCAATAATTCAGAATTCCTACAATTAGGCCACGCTGTTCTATAGAGTCTTAAACAACTGCTTGCGACTATAAGTTTTTAATACTTCCCTACAAAGAGATAACTCAGAGTCTTTCTCAACCTTACTTCAAGTTATCGATCTTAACTGAGACAACGTCAGATAAATCGACTCCACCTGTTGAATAAGAGGTGTAATAAAATAAATATAAAAAAAATTAAACAAATGATCATGAAGAAATAAAACACTACGATCGATTTAGAGCTGGTTAGACTAATATATACTACTACTATGTTACTCGCACGCGTAACTTTTTTGTTGTCACAGCGTGCATAAATAATAACTGAATTTGAATTTCAATTCGACAGGACAATGGGTAGTGACCATGAAAGGGAGGAATTTAGGCTCACTGTCGAATGAAATCGAAAGTCCCAACTGTCATTAATTCAAACGTTTCCGGGCTACCGAGTCACTGTGTCGTTTCTCGTTCAGTCATTCAATGTGTCATTCAATTTATTGCATACTATAGTTGTCTGCCCTACTTAACCCTGGCCTTTGAGTCCTCTAAAACTATATCTTGCACATTAGACATATCTATAACAAGTTTCTGATCAATATCAAAACGTCGTCGCCATATGCTAACGACATGTTAAATTATTTTGAAGTACGATTTAATATGGAAAGATCAGCTGATTGTATACCTCGGCAATAAATACAATTGGAAGATATTAAAATTCTAAAAACCCATCCAAGACCCACTTTAACAAATTTCATTTAATTGTGATAGTGTCCTTTTGTACCTTCAATTACTTACATTGTAGGCATCAGACGATCTTTTCCGAGTGTGACTCCTACAAGTAAGATACAATTCAAGGAGTTCATTTTAAAAAAATAAATAGATTTGAAACAGATTTTATAATCTAAAAGTTAATCATATGCGTTCGTGGGTCGTCGGTTAACGAACCAGAACTAACTACGCTCCAGACGATTATGAGGGTACATAAGGTAACGTGTAGACCTTGACCGTAGGGTCCGAGATCGGATTATTCAGACCCTAGGGTAGCCCTGCCGGATCTACACCCGGCCATTATCCCTAATCCCAACGGTAGGGAGCAAGTATCCCTTTGAAGAGTGACACACGCAACGCCATAGTACGATTGGTAGCTCAATACTTTGACCATGAATGAAATGTAAAAAAAACTTTATTTTGGCGCATTTTCAAATAAGTATGTCAAGCTGACATAAAAAAATACAAGATAAATCACACCGATCTGATTAGGGCATAATCAAAGGACCACTTTAATGAACCTGCAACAAAAGTTTGAAACAGAAAAATTATAAATGAATAGAGGTGGATGGGATTCGCTTACAATTGTAACTAGGGGCGTAAGGAAAATATACGATAAAGTAGAGAATGAAAACAATTAATAAAAACAATAATAATTGTAATGATTGATGAATTGTCAGATTGGAGGGAGTTGTTACCAGTTACTTAGGT
This sequence comes from Acanthosoma haemorrhoidale, assembly GCA_930367205.1. Taxonomy (NCBI): domain Eukaryota; kingdom Metazoa; phylum Arthropoda; class Insecta; order Hemiptera; family Acanthosomatidae; genus Acanthosoma; species Acanthosoma haemorrhoidale. The sequence continues at coordinate 16,559,409 of OV884013.1, read as the reverse complement.
AAAGTCTAGCTTTAATGACTGGGAGAGTCGATGAACGAGAAATATCGACGAGAGAGAATAGAGTTCAAAAGGTATGGGAAGAGACAGTGGGGAAATATGGGGCGGGGGGCAGAGCCCTGGGGCCCGGGGCCCCGAAGGGGGATCCCGATGGACCAGGAAAAAAATTGTATTGTTGCATTTATTCACTCAGGGTTTGTGACGGTTATTTCAGTTGTTGTCATACCGGAGTTAGGATGCGTATCATCGATGAGCTCGCCATGAAGAAGGCAAGAAATGGGTTCTGGTTGTGATTGTAGACAAATTGGCTAAATCGTCAATTAAGATGTTTCATCTATAAATATTACACTTTATTATCAATTCAAGCGAAATAATTAAATACGGCCGAATGTCTCATGGGTTGACTTCTGTAATAAATATTTATAGTTACAATACGTGCACAGATATTCATTTCACAGGGTACGTGTATTTACAATGTTACAGGGTAAGCTGTTAAATTTAGAAAATATATATTTTTAATTTTTGTTGACTAGTACCTTCTAAGTGTTTTAAGTAAATTTTTACAATTTGACTAAGCGTTAGGGGTAGAACATTATTTATTTTCAAAATGTGTAAAGTTACTTTATTTACCGTCTCATGATACTATTCAATAAAGTAGCTTTTAAAAACAATAAGGGAAGGTCTATAACAACTATAAGCAGTGAGTTAACGAGAAATTGAATTTGTAAATTTGTTATTTACAATACTTCAATCATAGGTACAGGCAGTTTTATATTATTCACATTTACATTTGTAGATTTGTTATTTACAATACTTCAATCATAGGTACAGGCAGCTTTATATTATTCACATTTACATTTGTAGCTAGCTACACGTACTATTTAACACCTTAAAGGTATAATAAAGAATTCAAGTTAGTCTTAACGTTAATTCCCGGTCAACCTCTGTCACAAGTACCTAAATAAAAAGTTTAGTTGCATGGGCATGTATACGGGGCCCAGGATTGCTAAGCCCGGGGCTCCTTCGAATGCAGCACGAGGAGAAAATTGTAAACCAAAAATTATTTGTTCATTGTAAATTATCAATAGAGGATTTGAAATTAAAAAAAACTGTGCTTTGATGGTTTCCAGTTTTCCCTCCGGATTGCTCCAATTTACTTTTCTTTCAGTTTAGGATCATTAGGAAATGGTGGAAAGAAATTCTTACTCCCTCTACATCTCCTGATTCCGGCTTTTGCTAACATGGGCCAGGCACACATTCCTATTTAATAGTGTCAACACACTATAACTGAATACACAGAAAACAACAAAAAAAAAAGAGGGGCACTAGACTGTTTTTTTTAAACTCCTGCTGTGGTTTGAAAGGCCACTTTGAATAATTAGTAGGAGTGATTCCTACGATCACATTAGTCAAGTTTTACTATCAGTGATAAGGTAAAAAGTGAGATTACATCAGTTTAATTTATGTATACTCTAAGGTGTAACATATAAGATTAGGACAGGTACATAAACTTGCACCGCCAAGAAGTTAATTTACACCAATAGCAGACTTTTATGCTCTTTGTACATAAAATATGTAATTTTTAATGTAAAAGATAAATGTTAATTAATAAAAAAAATGGGTTTTCAACAGAAATAAAATGCGTAGAATAACTCAATTTTACAAGTAACAGCCAAAGGAAGCAGATTTGTAGGATAGGGGGGGGGGTAAAGTATTTTGGCAATTGAGCCAATTCAATTCAAAAAAATAATTGAACAATTGTAATGTAATGAAAGTTATCAAGGAAGAATTCGAGTAAGAGGTTCTACTTTCTAACCGGTACTAGTTAGTATTTCCTTAAGTTGACATACTTTACATAAAGTGTGGGGAAAAATCAAAATCAAACAGGAATAAACCCATTTGCACCCATGCCCAGCACGGAAGTGCTGAAAAAGTACTCGCGTACAAGATGCAAAGTTTTCATGTGAAGCTACAGACAGACAACGTTTCGACCTAATGTCTGCACCGGGTCCTAGTGTGAGATGTATGATGGTGTTACTTAAGTCTTATGTTACTGGACACTTAGGCGAACTGTCGGCTGACGCGGCTGATGGAGAAGCGTGGGGGACATCATAAGACTCTGCTTCCCCCTTCGCATGCGAGGGAGGCCTCTGGGCTGTTTGTAAATACTGATGAATTGTAAATGTGGTATGAATGAGAAAATTTATCTCAATTACTTATTGCCTAATGAGGCAGATTGTAATATGCAATACCTTCTATTTTAGCACAATAAAGAAGTTTAGTTGTAGTTATATAGTCAAGGCTGACGATGAGCTCACAACTTCATTATACACGCTTCAAAACTTTTAGATCATCAACAGGATCCTTATTAAATAATTAAATAATAAGGGGATGCTTATTAAATAAAATGCAAACATTTTTGGACGAAAATATCCCATGAAAGTGCTATATATTTTTAAAATATGGACATGGGTAAGAATAAGTGCATCATTAGTAAAAGTGAAGGGGCGAATGGTAAGCTATCTCTGAACGTCTGGTGGCCTAATGGCTAGTGCGCTTTAAATATGTCTGCCTAAGCCCGATAAAGCCGACAAATACTAGGTACAATATTTTTAAAAAATATTGATATATTATATAGATTATTTTTGGAATATTTTTAATATTACTTTCCTCTTGGTCAACTTATGACGATTTCATAGCCCAAATATTTGAAATTTCACTTCATTCGGCCATTTCAGTAGATTCCATCGATAGGTTTTATTATTATTATTAAGCTCACTCAATGACACCTTTCCTGTGTCTGCAGTATTTACAAATAGTAGCTTAAAAAATAACAATAAACTTTTCATTCATATCTGCCGAGGCATATCAATTCATTCAACGATGAAGATGAAAATAAAAAAAAATGGTAGGCGCCAAGGTTAGGTCAAAAACCAGGTCATCTTCCCCCAGCCTATTTTTTCACAAGTGACAGCCGATAAAGGGGAAAAAACTCATTAATATGTAACATGGTTTTCTTTTATGTTCCTTACAGCTCGGCGATGAAAACTGTCAAGATTCTACTCAGATATTGCCGTTGCTGTAATAAACTCATTGCTGAGATAGGCAGTCATAAAAAGAGTATAATCAATCTGAAATTATCCAGTGTTCCGGAAAACATCAATATTTTGCCGAGTTCGTATTGGTTTTTAAATAAAATAACGTTTGCAAACAATATACAGAGGGGTCCAAAAAAATGTATCCACTGGTTAACAGTCCATAACTTGGAAACTAATGACGGAGTTGTCTCATTTTTGGCGAAATTGTAGCTTAAAGTCCAACTTAAAGATATCAAAATTCGCCTAACACTTGAGCGACTCACTCCAGTTTCACGGGCACACTGTCTCACAGACTTCTGTGGTGAGCGAGTGAATTGTTGTAACACAAAATGGGAGTTAAATGGACTTGTTACTGTTACAGGTCGTCCAGATCGTTGCTTGTGTACATCTTTAACACAGCCTTCGGCTTCAAATTTGTCTCGAATGCGACGAATCGTTAAACGTGTCGGTGGCTCTGTTTGATACACATTTCGCCATTGCCGTTGAACCTCATTAATGTTTTCGTACTTAAAATACCACTTTAAAACAGACTTCCTTTCATCAAATGTAAGCCTTACGCCAGCCATGTTTACTCGAGTAACAAGGTACAAGTAACAATAAAACACTAACTATCTGGCGACTGTCATCTGACAAAACAAAACAAGGCAATACAACGCTTGTATGGCGATTGCCAGAACTACAAACTATTACACTACCAAAAATGAGACAACTCCGTCAATTAGTTTGCAAGTTATGGACTTTTAAACAGTGGATACATTTTTTTGGACCCCTCTGTATGTTATTAGATTAGTGGCAGATGTTAGAAAAATAATATTGAATATCCATGAGATATCCGTTTATAATAATAATAATAATAATAATATAATAATAATGGACCCGCCCGCAGGAGATGATTTATAATTGTTCATTATAGTTGTATGTGTCACAACAGTTAGACATCGTTACAAGTAATAAGTAAAGTGTCTTTGGAAAAATGCATCAAGAAATCCATCGACTTTTCGCCAAAGTATCCTAACGGCTAGAATTAAGTTATAATGCAGACATTGTTTATAAAAACCATGATAAATAAATGAGAAAATGCAATAATATATAATAACTATAGAATTGCCCACGTTGAACAAATATATATAATAATATATATATTATAAATTCGTCAGTCAACAGTTGTGCCATCGATTGGGTTGCCAATTGCTTAAAAGTGAATTGATTGTTGAATCAGGCGTATTACAAAAAGAAACAATTTTGCCCGATTTCGTATTAGTTATTAAATACAATAACGTCCGTTATTATGTTATGAAATGTTTATTCAAACTACAAAATCCAATGTAAATGTCTGTATTTAAGTTTTTGACGCCGAGATATTGATGTTTTGATGAGGATATTTTATCCAAAACTCGAAGTCGTAAAAAAAAATCCTATTATTAAAAAAAAAACAATTATCTCGCCCTAAATTCGTAGTTTTACTTCCTCTCTATCTAATATAATGCTGTTCAAATAATTTATTTTTTTTTGTGGGGGGAAATCTTCAGACAAATTTACACTTGTTACACCGACTTGTAGAACCTTCTTGTGCCACCTCGCGTAACCGTTACATAACACAATCACACTCGATAGCGTCGAATGTAGCAGCTCATGCCATATAGGTCACAATTATTATTTAATATTGTACAACATTCTCGATAATATCACATATACTCTATCGCCATTTTCAGATTAGTATTCACTATACCAAAGATAAATTAGAAAAAAGGTGAAGTTTGAAAAAATAATTTTGACTTTTATTCCTTTACACTTTATTAGCATTAATCATAAAAACTCATCGAATACCCACAGTGTAATACTTACAGGATTTAAGCTCGTCTTTAATAAATGCTAATGAAATTATAGTCAAATAACCCCATGGAATTTTCTTTTGGGATTAGTTCATTTTGTTTAAAAATCATTAACGAATCGAGAAAATGTTTTGTCATATGTGAAAAGCCAATTTTTCAACAAATAAAATAAATTAAAACCAAATACTTGAGTACCAACGGTTTTTGATTTTTGAGTTCTTCAACTTAGAAAAATCAAAGCTTCAAAATAGAGTTTTCAAGTTTTTTTTTTGTTTTTTTTCATTCTCCCGTTATTTTATAGTAAGCAAACACTATTGTATTGTAAAATTTATGATTTATACGATGGCTATCGCATACAAAATACGAATGTTGTGTACTTTTTTGAAAGTAAAGCCTCCCCCTTAAGGATTTGACAATTAGCATTGATGATTCCAGATGAAATTATGGAAATATTGGCTGACGGTAATATGAACGGTCTCCGAGCGTTGAATAGAGAAAGACTTCATGAAGTACATTAAGTATTCAAAGCGCCTTTCACATAAAATACCCTTAGAAATAATAGCATCATTGTCTTTAGAGCACTACTTAACGGCCTAATATTATTTTCTGTCGAAAGGCGGTGGTTATTCACATATGAATAAAACGTTATTCATTTTAATCTCGAATAAATATTAACTCGAAACGCCATAAATTTTCGAACAGAATATCATGGGATTTTCGGCAGTTAGGTAGGTGCTCGGCTGATAACCAGACCCGTGCAGAAAAATCCTTAGAGGGAGTTGGGAATAAAACAAAAATTAATAAAATTGTTGTTAGGAAAATTTGTTTTTCATCTATGAGTTTGTCTGTTCTGGTCTTGGTGAGCCAACTGTTATAAAATCTAGACAAGGTATTTTACGAGTTCCCATTCAACGCGACTAAGTGCGTCATTAATTAATTAATTGCCTTGTATAAAAGAATGGGCCGGGCTTAATAGTCTTCAATTACGCGATCATTGAAACTGCCATTGAAAGTATATTCGCAATTTTTCATCAATGGAGATTTCATTCATACAGACAGATAATATTTTACATGAAATTTTCAATTGATCCTGTAAAAACAATTAGTAAAGTTTTAATTATTAATTAATTCATTCTTCTTCTTTTTTTTAAAATTCCTAATGGTCTCTTAGTATTTTTTTCGTCTAAAAGGAGTCTTAGCAGTATTAAAATAGTGCACTTGTTAAAATTTCGTAGAATTACATTCCTTTCTGAACTGCAGATAAATTATAAACCAATAGTTGACGTAATGCTAGTCAAACCTCTTAATAACTGCTCTTAATAAATTAAACCTCTTAACTTATGCTTCGCCATCTTAGAGTGTCACCTGCACTAGTAACTTTCTTAAACTGGAGAGAATACAAAATATATTAACAAAATAATAACAAATTCAAAATCATTAAGCAAAAAGTGTAGTGCCTAATGAGTCATACACGTTGTAGGTATTTTTCGTCCCTCTTTGTCTATTTTAATTTTGATTATCGATTGTGTTTTAGTTTTGAGGCGCTGCGGCGCCCGGCAGCCATATGTAATGTGCCCGTGTGACATAAAATGAAGTAAACATTAGGATGTTGTCTGTGTGTGGCGATATGCGCGAAAAAGTACACATTCTTGCGTGTAAAAATCGATGCTTGAATTTTCCTCGAAGGGGAACGTTTCAGTGCTCATAGGAAAACTACCCAAACAACAATAGGCGCCTCTTTTGTTTGTTAGGAAAGTACCTACAGCATTAGTGAACGCTCGTTCCTGGAACTGAAGCGATGTGACTAAAGGCAAACAATTGTTCTGTCAGACAGACTCTTGTCGCCAACCGGAAACTGAAGGATATATTGACATATATCACTTATAAGGTATTATTCTATCAGGAATATGTATTCATTTTGGGATTATATATAAGCAATAATTTATCCCAGGATTACTTGCCTCACAAATTTTCATTATAAAACGACCCAAATTTGTTTTTTATCAATGTATAAATGAAATAGCTGTGAACAAAATTAAGTACGTGTGAGATGACCGAGTATGGTTCGTCCTGTTAAAAAAAATACATTATTTGCTAAACCACCTCCACATAACGGAAAATGTTGTTTTTAAGAAATACAAATATTGTAAATACCTCAATTGACAATGGCTCGATATATTCAATCTCAAAAAAAACCTTTTTTTTTTAGAATATGTTACAAATTATTATTTTGTTTCAGTGTTTAGTGTTCACTTCCCCTCTGAGAACTCTTATATTCCTTCCAAGCTTTTCCACATTTAATTTATAGCCCTACTTCAGGATTATTGTTTTTAAGAGCATCAACTAACTCTCCATATTTCGAAGTGTTATAGAACGTCCCTTAACAATCTCAGATACGTAAAAAGTCAACTAAGGAAAGACAATACCCCCCCCCCCCAAATCCGAATAAAAGTACAGCCCCGCCCTTAGGAAATACTGCAACAGTTTCACATAAGAACGGGGGGGAAAAAACTCTGAGAATTGTTACAAATATAATGAAGAGACGGAAATAGATAAGTTATCTCATAGTGAGGGTTCATTGACCAATACCTTCTCATTCATAAAACAGATTAGAGGTAGTGTGAACCCGATTAGTACAGTCTAGTGTCTAACTCCGCGAGTCGCTAGCATTTTCGAAAATTCCCATTTATTTTGGACTGCTAGATTTAATTGCCAGTCCCTGAGGCTTTACTTACGAAAATGTACAGAGAGGGGGAGGGGTTGTAAAATTTCGAAAAACGAATTCCTCAACACCCAACACCTTTTAATAACAAAGCACAGAAGCTATCGATCGTTTAAAGTTATCAAAAACAAATGAGCTTTAAAATGTCATTCTAGCTTTCTTACAGTACTTTACTTATTTAAAAGACAATTTGAATTGACCGATACGGTTTAACAAATAAAATGATTTAAAAAAAAAAAATACGGAATATCAATGTCTAAGAAAGCCTCAATCGAATCCAAGCATTTTTTCACATTCAACCTCGTTTATATGTCAGTAAAAAAATATCATTTTCTAAAAATTTCTCAGTTTGCTGTACCGGCCCAGGGTACCTACGAACCTTCTTTTTAAGGGTAGTTCAGGTAGTGAGTGCACTATAGTTTTTCAAAGGAACTGTTATTTTATGGCAGGGTTTCGAAAGCAACGGCGTCAGATCTCTCCAGTATTCACATTGCACAAAGCAACCATAAACCTTTTTGTTAAATAGAAAGTGTTGTAGGGACGTCTCCAGGTACCTGAAATATTGCCAACTACATCCTTTTGAAACTATTCCAGAAAACAGGAGAAAAGTTAGAACGATTTGCAATATTATTTTTATTTGGTCAGTAATTATGAGCGATTTATACTTTGTTAATTACTCTGTATCAATACAATCATTATATATACATAATAAATAATTATAACATACATAATAATCATAATAATTATAACATACATGATTATTCTACATTCTGTAAAAAATATACACATGATACACATATATATATATACGCCATATTGGCTGCTTAGTACATATTTAAAGATAAAATAGATTCAGTCTGAATTTAGCTGCCAATAACCTACAATTACCCAGTCATACCAAGTAAGTCAAAACGATTGCCATTAATTATTTAATTCAACGAATGAAAAAAAAATTGCCAAGTCACACTTTTTTAATGTCTAAGACTCATGCATAGTATATAAATAAAAAGCTATCAATTATGAGCAATACATAACATGGTAGAATCTCATAGATAATGCCAAATAAGCAAAGAGAATTACCAGTTGTTATTTATTGATAAGGGATCTTGGATAGTTTGGGATATGGTTATTTGAGAAGATATGGCAAGGATTGAGAGACAACAGCTGTTCTAAAAAAAACAAATGTCAACAAGAAAAAATTGTCTTGAAGGTTACAACTGTATCGCAACGTATTTTGTTTTTTTGTAGTTTTTTTTTTAAATGCTCTTTAATTAATATCCTTATAGATTATTGAACGCAAAAATATAACAGAGCTCAAGCAATGTTTCTGAATTCCCAGGGGTTGTACAAAGTTGAGCAACCAGGGTATCTGTCCCGATGCGAGATCTAGGTGGCAGAAGTGGCCTAGACTACACTTCACAAGGTTATTTGGAATCAATATTGCCTATTGTATTGGAAAAAAAAAAAAAACCTTGATTGTGACAATATACTTTGTGACAGGGTAAAGTGAAATAGTTTTTGGTAGAAAGTTTACAGCCGTTTGCATCGAGCCAAGTTCGGTGAAATTATTGGGTACAATTCTCATTTTAATTGTCAGATATTAGTAATAATAAACCATAGTTGAAATAATATTGAATAATACAAGCTTTGTCTTAACCATATAACCAGGATATTTATTTTTAATACGATCTGTAAGGTAGATATATGGCGTGCATTTAATAAGTCTTTGAGTTCAGCTCATACAATTTCAAGAAAAAAAGTATCTTACAAAACGCCAATTAATCTCAACTGATTAGAATTTTAAGGAAACATTTCTCTACATACAGTACTCTGGTATCTTAACCCATCTTATAAGATTATAGAGCTCTCATGTAGTGTAGTGGTTAACCTAAGAAAGGGTAAAATCTCTTTCGGTAGACAATGAATTTAATTCATTTTCTGAAATATAAATTAGATGTGATACATTTCAGCCCCTGGTACATAAGTACATAATTAAGAAATAGGATTATAAGACATTTTAATCAAGTGTTATGTTTATATTTTTTTTTTTATCGATAGCGTCGATAATAATATATATTATTATATTTTTAAAACTATACCGGTTGTGTTTAAACTTAAAAAAAGCGCCGCTAGGGTACTATTTTGCCGAAGCCTCAACACTGGATATAATTAACACTTATCTAAATACCCTAATTAGCACTTTTAAGTTTCCATAAGCGATAGGGTATCAGGAAAGCAGGGAAAGATAAGAAAGTGGTGGGGGAAGCCTTTAATAATAGTACATTCCTGTGAATAGTAGTGGCTACCCCCACTCCCCGCGCAGGCGCACGGAAAGTAGTCCCTATATTTTATTAAATATTACTGATAGTTTTATCTGACAGCGTTGGGAATTATTATAAATAGCTCTAAAAAGTGTTAATCTACAAGAATATATAGATTTCATGTGTTAAAATAGCGTATTTGAAGGAAAGAGAGTGTAAAATGCCCGGTTGACAGAGCTGACCCATTTCAAGCCGGCTTCCCGCCATAGTGGCCAGCGCTGGGACGGGTGTTCAGTCAGTCTGCTTGTGACGGTCTTCGAGTGAAGGTCTCATCTCTCCAGTGTCACCTCTGAACATGTACACTCTCTCTGCTGCATGTACGTTTTATATCAGTGTTAGTGATTAGTGTGAACAGTTAAGTTGTGCCAGCGACCCAGGCTTTCTACCCGCCACAGGATTACACTTGGCAGGTATGTTTCGAATAAAATAATTCTTTTTAAATATAAAATAAATCTCGTCTTCTACTTACCTTTAAATATATATACACATATATATATATATATATATATATATATATATATATATATGCAGTGAACTTAAATCGTCAGTTGTTCCGAGTAATACCGCGCAATAACCGTGCAACAAGTGAATAGCCGTCAATCGATCAACCTGTCAACGGTTTAATGTCACTAAAGAAAAATTAAAAAATAAAATTGCAAGGGATCATGAAACGAGGAGTCTAGTCGGGGCGCGACGAGGCCAAGTCTAGCTTTGACAGGTCATTTCGAATTTGCGCGGGTGTCTGCGGTACCGTATTGCAGTTGTCAATGGCACACCCATATCCTTGTACTAATGCTATGTCGAAGTAAAACTATACAGATTTTTGCTTTAACAATTCATTAACATTATTGTTACTCAAATCTCTCATGACGTATCTTTAATAAGCTGTCTTTCAATTACATCAAAATAATTCTTCAGCCGGCCTTAGATGTCAAACTCATATGTCATTGAATGTGAGTTTTGTTTATATCGTAGTTATGGTGTCACCATGGTTACAATATTTGGTTAGTATATTTTAAATTAAATTCATTAATAAGTGAAAAATAAATTCTTTCGCCGTATATCAAAGACATAAATGAGTTAAATATCATTTACATTTATCGTATTTCAAAACTTTCTCATACTTAAACGTCTAATGTTTTAAACAATACTTATAATGATATTTCAAATGAGCATATTGTGAATGTTTCTAATGTCTATTTGTAAAATAAATGCTGGGTATGACAGGCCCCGGGTTCGCCGGGCTGGCATTCTTGACTGGCCAACGCCCTAAGCTGTGTCAACTCCTGCCCCAGTCTACCGGCTATATTATTTCACCTGTCATTATTTTAATTTCCTTATTTTGAGCGTATTACTTACAGGCGCTTTATCACCCTTCAACGTCATATTTTAAATTCGGAGAAAAATTATAATAGGAATTTAATTGTATTTAAAAAAAAAGAAAAATTGATTGTCAAATCCACCTCGAAAACCACCTGTTGTGTAATTGTCTTCACCCTCCTGATAAGAGTTGACTGGCGCTACCTATTCTATCATTCGTCACTTATTGAGACCATCAAAAATTTTCACTAATATTTACACTTGACATAATTGCGAAATCCACTTGATAATTTCATTCCGTTGTTACTCCAATCATTTTATTTATCGTTATCGTATGGTTCGTTCGGTTAAATTGTTCCTAACACAGTGCTTACGAGTTTTGAAACGTTCGATTTTGTATACAGATACGGGATCACAATGTCAGGTTTTTGTTGGTTGAAATATTTATAATGATAAAACGAATCTGGAATAACATATTTTTTGACACCTCTGGTTTGTTTGGTTTTTTAATATAGTTTCTTACACTCTGCACAGAGAAAGTTGAGGTCGAACCTAAAATCAGTGCCGCGTTTTTGTGATTTAAACCCCGCTTCCTTCATACCGGTAACGCTTTCTGTTCACTGTAACTCTCTTTTAAACTTGATTTTATTATAAATGTTCTACATTAAATTTTAAAGAGCTATTATTAAGTGGCAAGATTAGTTCAAACAAAAAATATACCACCAATTTTAGCTATATTTTTTGTTGTTAATAATTAAAATAGTACCAAAATTTGAGTAATTATTAGCAATTTCTTTTTTTTTTTTTGCGATTGTTTTTAATGTGTCACACAAACGATCTTGTATGAAAGTTCCAATTACGTTTAGTCGTCAAAGGTGTGTTGTGTAGTTTGAAAAGTGTTATATCAATAAACGTTATTATATTTTTGGCGTTAAATGTGCTTCTTAAGAAATAGTTTAAGCAAAGGTTTCAGCTGTATCTTGTTGCAGCTCACTTTCACATGAGGCCACTTTCGCCTCGAGCAGTAGTCAAATCGTACCGGTTTCCTGGCGAAAAAGTTTTTCATTAAGGAATTAGCGTATTGTAAATTGTTTCTACGTTTTATAGCCGTGTGTTAGCGCTAATGAACACTGTGGTAAGTATTGTTGCAAGAGATGACAAGAAAATTAAATTGGCGGGAGGGAAGGTGGTTGACCCAGGCCAAGGACGACGGGCGGCACTAGGCTCTTGTCATCCGCCCGATTCTGCACTTCACGTCACAGTTCTTTAATTTTATCTTTCTGTTACTTGCAGGCAGAAGTCATCGCTTGGATTAAAGATCCAACCACTTTTGAGAATTGAGAGATCCGCGCTCCTCAGCTGATCACTATGTTGCCGATAAATAGCCTAGATATGCCTAGTACTTCATCAGCTAGTACGGAGCTCAACTTCACAACGGAACCGGCAACATTGCCCTCTTCAGATCTGGTGTGTACTTCATATGCCCTTTTAACTTATAATTCACAAATGTGTTTAAGGTATCAAGGATAGGTTTTTTATCTTCATAGAATTTAGGACTTTTTAACTGGGTAGAAACCGACCTAGAACTTCAATCATCCTTTAAATCCCCGGCTCAGTTTTATATATATATTTCATTTGCAGTTAGCTCTTTTTAATTAAAAGCTCTAATGAATTTTTACTTATATAACTTATGCTTATTTAATTTTTTGGGTTAAGAATTTTAAATGTAAAATTACACAGGGAATAGCTTTCCCTCCTCCGATCATTGCTGCCTGACACCCTTCATTTAATAGAATATCCATTTAGTGAATGGTATATCTCAAATTGAATGGCATTAGTATCTCTCAAAAAGCCCTATCATAATCCCTACATTTAGTACTTATTCACCTAAACGCTTGTTAAGGTCTTTTAGCTATTTTATTAAACACTTATGGATTTATTTAATTAGACACCGAAGGATGATTTTATTGAATTTGTGTTTCTTTCAGGGGACAGACATGTCAGATATCGACAGCAAATTGTACGCATTGTGCAGCGAACTTCCACCGCTGATCGAATACCCATCTGCAGACTTTTGGGGAAAGTTCCTAACGTTGCCGCCGGAGCTCAACGATCTAACCCCCTTGTTAGGAGACGAGAACCCCGAAGAGGGGCCAAAAGAAGAAGATGACATCGTATACCGTACTTTCGAAGCGATGAGATCCGATCAAGACTTCATGTGGGGAGGCGATCTCTTTTCTGAACCACTCTTCGACCTCGACCCCGGCCCACAACCACTGTCTTACTTTTCCAGAGAAGAAAATTTCCCTGAGGACATCCTCGAACAACCGCCTTCCAGCCCAGAGGAAGGCTCGATCATGGTGCGTCCGGAGTCAGTAACCGCTGAATTTATCAGACCTTCGGTCCAGAAGGCGAGGGTGGTCGTGGAAAATACCCGCCATTCTATGCTCAAGAAAGACGAGAAAAAGAGTAAAGGCAAGCGCCCGGACACTCCGCAGAGCTCCGAGTCGGAAGAGGAGCAGGTCAGGTCCCAAACGGCAAGAACTGGCAACTCCTGGTGGAAGACCCCTGGGAAGTTGCAGGAAGCCCAAAAACGCGCAGCCTTGTTCGACCACAACTACGATACCAAGATATACAGACCAGAAGAACTGGGGGTCCAGACCCCTTCAGACTCAGGTGAGGCTCTATTTATTATTTTATCTATTCATTTTCACAAGTACACATACATAGATACATAGGCGGTATAATATACTCACGCTCCCTAATTAATCGCTTTTATTTTACACAAGTACCTGATTACTAACAAAGAACTATTTGATCATTGTCAGACAAACTTACTATGTTCGTCAGACAATACAACACTCCAGGAATCAAATCATTACACCTATGGGGGACGATCACAGGATTTATCACAGGAGTTCTTGAAGTTTGTTCAAAGTAGACAAATCTTACTCTTAATCTTAAGTTACTAAAATTTAACAAACAACATTAAGCTACCTTTAACTTCACATTAGAAATACTTCCTCAAGGGAAGAAGAAAAATTGACCGATCGTAATAAAACAGACCTGTAAGTACGTCTCTATCTTGCCTGTCCTGTCTTCGGTTTCAGGCAAACATCGGATACCTGAAAGGTACCTTTGTCGTTTGTACAATTATACCTAAACGGAAATATCATCCTACTATACTAGGGCAAGGTAGAACTGATGTCGATGAAAGATACGAACTGTTACACTGCTAATGACATTACTCTTATCAGCTTTCTTCGGTTTCGCGCTACTTGTCGATAAGGCTTCGTTAATCACTCTCAGTTCTAGTCACCACCCACGCCATCCTCTCTCGTCTGCTGAAGGGGAGTCCCAGTCTTGAACCCACTCGTATCCGCTGGGTTTTTGTCGGAGAAAACGCCCGATTAAGGTCAGCCAATCGAAAGAAAAAGAGGTTGTGGAACAGAAATCAATTTTTGATGATTCGGGCGGAATGTGTTTACGGCTCGCTATAAAATAAAAAACGCTTGCAGAAAAAAATAATAATCTAAATGCCGTTCCTTTTTCAATGCTTTTAATCAAAGACGCCGACACTTGCCCTAGTGCACGAGTAAGTTGAAACATTGGTTTCATAAATAACTCGTTCAAACTTCATAAATATCTAGACCTGTATTCTCACACGACAGGTATTCTTTCTTTGAAGAAACCTTGATTCAATAGCCTTGGGGATTTAGGGGAAATTCCAAACTGACAGGAGCGGCTTAGCTCGACTAGGGGCGAGGACCCTGGGCAGGACTCTGGGGGAATCCTAGCCTCGCGTGCACGGGTTCGGCACCCTCTGCGAGTGTCGTATTTTCTGCTCCTTCTGTAGCGAGCGATATCTTACCTATGCCTTCAAGCTAATCTCATCATTATCTTTCGAGAGACTCAAACAGAAGCACTTGCCTTTCTTGGAAACGCTTCAAGGGGCTACAGTCCCAGCCGCACCCTAATTCCCCCTCAGCCATGTCATCCGATCTTAAAATGCCGCCTACCAATCCAGTTGAAAACATTAGTTACATTTACAAGTTAGTGGGGTTCGGTTCCCGATTTCGTGGTATTTCCGGCACCAGCCAGTGTATAATTGACCATTATAGAATAGAATGACTCACATGTATTTTCAGATTTGATGTTGAGAATTCATTACATTCTTTCTAATACTTGAATGAATGGTTTGTTCTTTCGTTATTATTTTTTCAACAAGCCGACGTAGTAAGTTTCATTGATAGATTTGTTAATATTTACAACAGTATTCTCTCTTTGGACGTTGTTTCATTTTAATGAGAGTGCCTATAATCAATCAGTGAGACTGTATCATCAATTATGGACTTTTACTAGGAACCTTCAGGATGATCTTCAGTAAATGGTCCAGTAACTGCCTATGTACTTTTGTTTTTATTCTTTGTTATTTACAATGTCGTAGTTATTACTGGGTTTGTGTACAATTACTACTACTGAGTGTTGCTTCTACTATGATTAATATATTTGATTGTTGTTATGTTCTACTGTGATCGACACATTGATCGTGTGTGCTTGGAGGAGAGTAATAGGTGGTGTAGAGATAGTTCTACTGCTGGATGTGGCACCATAAAGATATTTTTCTTCCTTTTCCGCAGGGCTGCTCATATCACCGAGGTCTCTCCTTCGGCTTCTTTCCATCTTATTGATTTTGTTTTTTGAATTTCGAATAGTGTCATTAATTGTGTTCGTTCTTTCAACAGTTCAATTCAAGTTTCGGAAAGCATCTTTAAAAAGACCATCAAGAAAAGTTAAGAAGGGTTACGGTAAGTTCAATAAAACAAAAAAAAATAATTTGTCAAATTAGTTGATTTTGTCTAAAGACTACATTTTGTGACATGAACTTAGCTGTATTTTCTTTAAATATGTAAAGTGAGTTAAAGAAACACTACCAAAAGTAAAATATATTAAAACGTATATCTTAAATAACTTTTCAGCTGTTACTTGATAAAACTTACTAATTAGCGAAGCGAACTTTTTTTCACGTGGGTGTTCTTAAATATAATTTTAAACATAAACAGCACGGTCTTTATCTCATTAAAATTTCAGATAAATTAGTTCGTATTAAGGAGCCTTAATGCAAAACGATAGACCCGTGTACATTAAAGTTGGCGAAATTGGTTATTTATTGGCAGTTTTCTCTGCGCATAGGATGGCCTTCGCGGCACGTGTACTTTCAGGAAATGGGTTCTTTGGCAGCCGTGTAGTATTCGCCGAGTGCTGCCTATGTTCCCGCGCGCGGGCTTGGTGGGAGAGAAGGCGGGAAGAATCTCCAAGGACGCGGGAAGTGGTCTATTTACCCGCCAAGGGAATTGGAGCGTAGTAGTGTTCATAGTGACCGCGGCCAGCTTCAATGGACGTCACGTTTCTCTTGACTGCTCGTTAAGTACTGAGTAAAATCCTCCCCGAATACGAAACGCCTCGCCCGCAAGAGTTTGATAAATAACATTATTTGCACCTTAGCTGTTCACTCGTCGAACCCTACCCCTTAGGGTGGGTGGCCAACCCAACCAGCTTACATAAAGTAGCATTGGCATTTCGTAATAAGATTTGTTCAAGATGCCCTATTTACATAACGGGTTGATACTGTTAGCTCCTTACTCCATTGGTGTTACAAGATGGAATCGATAGAGCCCTGTCTAGGCTACAATTTTAAAAGCCGTTATGCACATTCCACTGTTGTTTTAGTCTCTGGGGAAAAAAACATTTTTCATAAACCTGTAAAGAAAATCAATCGATCCAATACCGCAGTTCTATTGCATAATCACAATTTTTTTTATTTTTGTTTGTAATGTAGATAGGTTAACGTAATTCGCAAGAACCTTATCTAAGATAAAACCTGGGTTAACTTATCTCTAAAATGTTATTTGACGGTTCATTCATTAATTGGTAATTTTTTTTTAATTAATAAACTGAATGAAGCAATCCCGACTGATTACGATCTTGTGGTGTTATAACTTTTTTCTGTTTGGCGATCCCGAACACGGTCGACTTACAAACGCGATGTGGGTATGAAAAAAAAAAAAGATTCGCAAATACTTCTTCAAATAACAGCTCAAAAACTATTTAAGATCTAATGTTCTGGTTTCTTTCTCATGGTTAAATAATTATTTAAGACTCCGTACATATTAAAGGAGTATTTACATGTAATAATTGGTTTTAATTGAAGAAAGAAACTCACTCTTATGTACTTTAGATTATTGTTTCTTCACTTTATATATATATATCAGTTTAGTTGAAAAAAAAATACGTCAATCTAACAACTTGAACAGCTAGTTAGACAATTGCAACCGAGTTTAACTTTAACTACATGTCAAGAGGACACTGTAGGATACGTCCCTTGAGCTCATTTCCTGCACAAAAATCCTGTTCTTCCAGGTTATTCCTGGTCCTGGACATTCCTGGAATTCTCCAGGAGGCAAGTAACTACCGCCCAAGAGAAGAAGTCTGTTTCTTCGGGCACGCGATCACAATTACTATTGGAAGCTCGCATCCTCAGCTAATTACCGTGCTGTGAGAGACCTGCTTCAATCATTATCGACTCTACCCCAATATCCATTTGTGCACGCACTTCGCACCGAATTCATCTTATCTCATTTTAAACCTTCAATGAGTTTTTATTCTATAATCTCTCAAATTATCACTACAGTGGTACTACTGGCCATCTGGCCTGCTCTACTGTATAATCAGACTATGCACAGCATCAACAGTGAGTAGATATATAAGATATATACGAGTAGATCGGAGGACTTTTCGTATATATCTACTCACTGTTGATGCTGTGCATAGTCTGATTATACAGTAGAGCAGGCCAGATGGCCAGTAGTACCACTGTAGTGATAATAGTCCTCCGATCTGAATAGTTCAATATTGGCTAGAGATTGCGCGGCGTGGCGGTGTAGAAGCGAGAGCCGCTACCGCAGACTAGGACAAAAACCTCCCTGAAGGCTATACCTTCCCGCTTTTTACCCCCACTGCCTAGCCCGGGATCTCATCTCCCGCCAAAACCCAAGGTCTTCCCGCGCGCGGGATTATTGACTGTTATAGTACAAGGTCGTGGCGCCATTTGTAGCTGGGGGGGGTTCCTTTACGAAATTAATTGCCTATAGTCACCGTACCCCCCCCCCCCGTTTTACAATTCTTCTTAGCAGATGGATTTTGTCTGTTCAATTGGCATCACATAGCTTTTGACTTGTTAAGATGTTGCACTGCGTATCATCAGGGTCATCTTGGATTTGAACCAACGACAGCTCGATGAAGTTCTTGCTCCATTTCCTATTTAGAAGTAATTGCTGAGACAGATAGTTTGTTTCTCTTCAAAAGCTTATGTTTAATTGGCCAGAGGTTTCAACAGCCCACGTCTGTCGACCAAGGGGATCATCACTATAACCTCAGGAGAAACACAGCAGTCCTATTTAAAACCTTATCTTTTTCTGTGGAGCTAGTTCATGTTCATTTTTATTCCTGTTGCTTTGAGATTGACTTGACTGTTATCTATGTTTGTATAAACCCTTATTTATTGGAAATTCTCTTTCTTGTTTGCAGAATCAATAGAAATTACAAATCCAAAAGGCGTACTGTCGTATAAAAAGAAATACGAAAATAAGATTTATTTTCACCTTGCGCTGTCGCAAGCGCAAGAGTACGTGTCAAATTATGGATCAAACCTAAAATCCTTCGTTTTAGAATACACTTACAGTAAGTACTTTTTTTTTTTTTTTTTCAGTTCAGCCATAATGTTTCAATTATACATCTTTCTTCTTCTCCGTGTTTCTAAATGCTCATTTTCGGCCCGAGGACAGGCGTCGGAAGATGCCGAATTGTCGATGACAGAGGAGTACTGAGATAGAGTGGTCTGGGTTGACCTTCACCCAGTCTGGGGTAGGGAACCTCGCTCAAGGCTGCCCTTGGACCGCGCTTGGCGTCTCTAGTCGTCGGCTCAGTCCCGGGGGCTGGGGGCTTTAAACTAGCCAGCGCTTTAAACCTAGTCTCTTACCCCACGACTATTAAAAGGATCTGGTTTACCACGTAATTGTCGAACGGACAACCTTCTTAGTCCTCTGGAGTTATATATATATGTATGTTCGAAGGTGGTCAACGTTCGTTCTGGGTTAAAATACAAAGACGGCAAATATGTTTAAAAAATTGTTTACAAATACCCTTTGAGTAGCTATTTAATTTCTCCATAATCATCTTATTAAGTGAAATGACTATACTACTTAAGCTCTAAGTTCTTCTAAAATGAATCTAGCCAACAAGTTGGGCTAACTTGCGTTAGTTTTTACGACTAACAATTGACAGGTTCGTCGGCTACAGTTACCCCGACAATAGCTATCCATTGGTTAAACAGTTCCTTTAGCACTACAGTTGACTAGCAGTTTATCAGCCAAGAGAAGCGACAGTATTGCCTGAGCAAAGCAGACACACGTCACCCTGCGTGCGGCGCCGATAAGGGAACGGAAATTGAAAGGGTGGCTATGTACGATCCAGCGTCTTGTCTGACTGTCTGCCCTTAGGAACCTCTTGCAAGCAAACCTTAGTAGGTCGGTCGTGATGGGGAATGTCAATCATTAAAAATATCTTCTTCAAAACAGAAACTCAAAATAACAAGGAATCACCCATCAATCACCTTTATATTTACTGTTGTATTATTTGTGCTATTTTATTTTTTTAAACTATTGTTTAATAGTTTTAAACTATTGTTCTTATTTTCCTCCAGAGGCATCTTTCTTCCAACAGACTGTTCCTCTTTTTATAATCTTCTGTATTTAGAGATCTGGTGTGATGTTATCCACGATGGATTAAATTTGTGCATATCAGTTGTAGTTCTTTCGCAGATTGGCAAGTAGAATAAAAAAAGAGATGTATTGTCGAATGCTTTATGTATCCTTTGTCCGAGGACTCCCGGGACACAATAGGTCCTGGGACATGGAGACTAGGACACCGAAAATCCAAGGACATTGGAGGATCGTCTAGGCTAATCGGCCATTTCTTTTTGCAGTGTTGTGTGCCGGATCGGTTGCCACGCTAAGGCCAGCCTTGTGGGCTTCAGTATTGCTTCTACGGATATATTTGTCTTTACAAGTCGTGTGAACGGTTCAATTTTAATGTAAATAATTTCCATATGTACATTCGTGATTCACCCGTCTGTGAACCCGCATAAGGTGGATATAAATATTATTTTCCGAGAGAGCTGTGAGTTAAAAAAGTAAAGAACAAATCAATGTATAATAAATATTTTGATTAATATAAATGGAGTCAATTACAAGTATTTTTAATGCTTTCTTTCGGCAATTGAAGTAACGAACTAGCTGGAATAATTTATTTTCGAAATAGCTGTTTGCAAGACTATTAACATAACTTTGTGTGATTTAATGCTTTCTTTAAAGTTTTATCTATTCGCAAAAAAATAAACAACTATTTCACTAGACTTTAGTTTACATCTATATGTTATCCCTGTTTTAGAATCGAAACTAAACGGAAAGTTAAGTCGATAGCGATGATTTTTTTTTTTTGTAAAAACAAATACCTAGCAGATTTGGTATTTTTTATAATAAAAAATGGTTATTTTTTTTTAGAAATTTAAATTTTTTTGAAGATATAATAGACAGTGGCAATACCCATCGGATCGGCCTGGTCCGTGGTCTGTTGCTATCGTTCCCGTCTCACGAAGTAGTCACGGGTGGTTTTGCCTCGGTTCGATACTCACTGTGTCCGGTTCAATTTTTTTTTGCCCACTACTATTTTTGATTCTAAAATGGTTAATAAGTATAATTAATTTTATTATATACGGATTCAAAATAAATATTGAGCGTTAATAATAAATAAGTTAATTTTTTTTTTTTATATTTAACAGCCGTAGTTTTAAAAATGAAATGTAACGCCGGCAAAGCGTGTGTGATAGTAAGAGGTCGCATTGACGTAAGTGCTACAATGGCAGGAAATGATCTACCCTAACTTAACCCTAATTAATAATATTCGTCCAGTTTAATTTGAATAAAATTATAAAAACGACTCTGAAATTAAATTAAGGTTTTATTATTCATTCGTATGATGCGATTATAAATGAACGTTTCGTATTGTGAACAAAATATTTGTCGTGATTTTAAATTTATTAGTAATTACGTTGAGTTGCTCTACTGTCTGTTATATATAATTATGACACGCAGCATAATTTTATGTAACCCTAAAAAAAACAACTTGCGCTAAGTCTCAATTTGGTAAATTGTAAGAAATCGAGAGTAAAAAATGAATAGCTTAGTAGTATATTGTGTTTAAAAAAATTGATGTGTTTAGTGTATGTATTGAAGGGGGGGGGGTAACGATTCGTCGGGACAGAGAGGAAGTGGAGAACCGGAGCGGTCAAATGAGACCCTGACCCCGATGTGTGCAGTGGAAATCGCTACTATTGAGAAATACTACCGTCAACCGGCGCCTCTTGACATATCCTTTCTGGACATATTCTCCTGCATGTTCGGCCTATTCGTAGGACATAACACCCGTATGTCTCAAGGGCGTGTCTTTAAAAATAATATACCTATTTAAATCCAACCTTGTCTAAAACTGCACTAGATACTTATCACACATAATGCTCGTCTAGGGCCACAATTGAGGCGGATACGTGTATTGAGAGAGAGGGAGAGGAAGGTAAAGGAGAGAGAGAAGAGAACCGCGGGGGGCAGACATAGCGCAGACTGGGGGGCGGTGACCCGGAGACGGGCCAAGGTCGAGAGCACCTCCGCCGCCCCCGCTCGATACAGCTGCGGTATACGGCAGTGCCACTAGTTCCGTGGATTGTATTGCTTCGCAGTCGCGGTTTCCTCATTTGGGTGTTAGCCGAGCCCGAAGCCGAACTTTTCACTCACACGTACCCGAATTCTATGCCGCAAGGCTTAAAGTAGATCGCAACTCCCCACGTGTTCAAACTTTGAATGGCCTTTTTGGCATCTTATGTTTACAGTTCCCAGACAGGTTTCTTCCCTCTTGTTCTGGTTGCCATTGACGCAAACGGGACTGAAATAGTTACGGTCCAGACTCTTGTGATTACAAGAAGGAGCCTTTGTAAATCGTTTCAAAATTAGAACTCTTTATGTATAGCTTTTTTAACCCAGTGCCATTAAGCGGTTAGTCAGAGATGTCCGAAATCCCCCCCACAAGTAAATAAGGATCTTTTCAGGTAATTAGCCTGTTTTCCCTGTCGTCAAGACTTATTTGTATTGAAAAAAAAAATTTCGAATAACCAGAACGCCAACTTCGGGGGACCTCCATGGTTAAATCAAATACTTAGATGTGCGCCCTTTAAAGCAGCAGAGCATGCCAGGAACTGGAGCCATTGACGGGAACCGGTTCCAAGCATCTGATAAATCAAAGAGGTCTTGGGGAACTGTGTTTCCACAGTCCTTGCCATTCAAATTTCACTTGCTCTCTCTCACTTATATCATGGCTTGAGTTATCAGACTGTTTCCGCCCCCTCTCTCTGTGCTTGGCCATTGACGCCTTTTAGCCAAAGACAATTGATATTTTCTTCTGGAAGTCGGCCAGGCAAAGCAAGTCTAGAAGTCTTTCAGTCGGTCCCGATTCGCTTTTATGGCCCCATTTCTAGGATACATTTGTTTGCCCCGAGGCAATATATTACATATGCCCCGCATTGCGTACTTTATGACCAGCGGTGCTTGTATAAAACAAGGGATGTTATTGGTGTTCTTGAGAGGAGGGGATCCCTCTTCCGATCTCAAATCTTTCATGGAATGTTCGACTATCCTACCGATGTCTATCTATTAATTAGAAGTTGCTGGTCATATTTTTCTATTACTTTCAGATTAATACTACATTTGCCAATTAGCGTACTATATCTTATTCGGCTTTGATTGAAAATGACAACATCCCCGTGCAAGCCTAACCCTAGCAGACTTACGGAAGACAGGGGCGGTACATCTCTGACTGTCCTACCACGCCGAGGTGAGTGGCCGACTGGTCGATATCGCGAGCCGTGCTCAGCCACGCCCTGCCCATTCACCCTACGAGTCCCATTCATGGGCGCATTGCCCCAGTGGTATGCCCTAATTGCACTAATCGGATGCTCGGCGTCAAAGCCTGGATCGAGAGGATGCCTCTGCACCAAGTTGAGAAGTTGACAGTTCCATGACTATAAACTATGCTAATATCACTGTACTAATGAATCCAAGTTAATTCCGACGTTACTTACGTTTTATTTTATTTTTTATTTACAGAAGCGGATGAGGATGGTGGAACCTTGCTGGAGGGAGAGATTAAAACTAAGATTGATAAATTTGTCGAAGCCTACACGGTTGAAGAAGAGGTGGAGGATGGAAACCCAACGTCAGTAAACATAGAGTGTAACGATGAAGAAATTGAAGAAATTATAGAAGGTGACGAAGCCGAAGAATATGAAGATTACGAAGAATATGAAGATGAAGAAATGGTCGACATCGAGAGCGTATCCGGTCCATCCAGCCCAGGCACCTATGCTCTTTACAACCCCGACTCACGCGGGAACTATGTTAAAATATCTGCTGATCCCAATATAGAGAACTACCAACAAGTAGAAGAGCCAACAAAGAGCAGAAAACGCAAAAGAAAGCAGACTAACCAGCCGGGGGACAACAAACGCCAAAAGCGGCAGGCTGCTCCTTCGACTAACAACAAAAGATCAAAGGCCAATAGAAGCAAACTGCCTACTAATCCGGAGAAAAACATGAAACAGATCCAGGAAGACGTAGAATCGGCCATCTCTGAAAACTTATACAACGCTCAAAAGGCCGTCTCTAAGCGCCTCAACGGTGCGATCAAGAAGAATAGAGCCACCTCAGCGAAGAAGAAAGCAGTGGAGGAAACGGAGGTAACTGAGGAAACGGATGATGGAGTGTTCCGCAAACCCGCCCCCCCTACAGGCCGAGGACGCGGGAGAAAAGTAATGAAGAAACGCTTCGGTGGGCAGATGGACGACGCGAAAAGGGCACAGCACAACAACATGGAGAGGCAGAGGAGGGTCGAGCTGAGAGACCTCTTCGAGCTGGTTCGCTCATTGACACCCTCTACCACAGACGAACCCAAAGCCGCCAAAGTGAAAATTCTCACTGATGCAGCCAACTACGTGGAAAAACTCCGTGCAATAAACGAAAACCAGGTAAAGGAAAAGGAATACCTCTACAAAGAACAGTGCAGGCTACGGAAGATAGTGTCAAACTGGAGGACTTTGTTCGCCAACAACCAATGGTCTACAGCAGTTCCAAGCACATACGAAGAAGAGTCTTAATTTCCAATGTAACCATACAATCTAATCTATCTGTATGTAGTGTATATATTAACTATATGTATATAGCTAACTTTTGTTAGTTGCCTAGATTAAAAATTGATGTGTTCATTAGTTGTACGAAGACATATTTATGCTGTCTGCTGTCTTGAGGTGAGCAGTAAGTCGATGATTAACTGGTAAATTTGTACATAGTATATATTTTCTAATTTTATGCCATGAAGCCTTAGTATCATTTTTTCGGTTACCATATTTGTTATAAAGGCTTAGTCCTCAAATGGTTAATAATAATAAAGTGTGTAAATAAACTCTTTTTAAGTTATGTATTATTTGATGATGTCTTTAAATGGTTATTATAGTGTGATAGAGAAGCTTGTAAAAGTCCGTATTTTTGTATATAGAATATATATAGATTGAAAATTTTGTAATTACTGTGAATAAGTGTTCAAAAAATCAAATTGATGTAGTATTAGTTGTAGATAATTCGTTTTTGTTAGTGGAATTAATTTTAATTGAAATGAGGGGGCATTTTTTCAAATGAAATAATGAATCTCCCGAAAATTTAAAGAGGTGCCCGCAATTTTTATATAGTAAAGAACTGTGTATATAGAAATTGAGACACCTTTCATTGTTTGTAGTAAGGTTTTGTCGTAATCGTTAGCTTTAAATAATCTGAAGTCAATAGTTATATTATTGTGTATGTGTAAGGATTCTGCCGAGTGGCCGCTCAGAGCTTGGGTGTAATTTAAGTACGAAGCTGCTTGATAGCTTGCCGCTCGCTCCCTGGCTGATGGCAAAGTCTGTTGTATATTTTATTATATTGTATTAACAACACTAGTGAATATTATATTATAGAATGATTGTATTTAAATCAAATTTTTGTAACATTTGTCTGGCTTATTTTGTCCGGGCGTCTTATTTTGTCCGTCTAGAACTGAGATGGACAAGATAACTTAAATATGTGCTATGTCTTTGTTAAACCCCGTGAGATCATAAGTCAGACGAATAGTCCACAAACGATGAATATTTTTTAGTTTTAATTGCGTGTTCATTTTTTAGCGTATTCACAATTTATATCAGGGTTAGAATAGATTGTATGATAAGGTGCTTATTTTATGTATATACATATATATGTATATCAGGTATTGAATATGAACGTATATTACGAAATACCTCTGTTGTGCCTTGTGTGTAATAATGTGTGACATCGTATCTATGTATACTCCGACTATAAATACATAGATGCACTGTATATTAGATATGTAAGATTTGACTGCTTGGTGCTAAGTGTTATTAAGAAGAATTTTTACTGACTTAACATAAATTTTTAATATTTTCATATTTTTTTAATAAAAGTGAACGATAATTATCGAAATAACGGTTAATGCCTACACCCTTGTGAAAGGGCCCCCAACATTCCAACCCAATGGCAGGACAGCCATTCTAATTGTGTTTATTAGTCATTCAAGGCACACACAATTTACAATGTTTTCCTGGGTTTTTTTTGTATTTTTTAAGCAAAAATTATTGTTTAGAAATGACAGTTTTGATGGTTGGTTATTAAATCTGTAGTTTATCATGTCCAGGTTTCAAGCAGAAAAATATGTTTTTCATTAGCGGTATTCGGAAAGTTAAAAACAGAATGGCTCTCCGTTTCAAGTTTTAACATGCCCAGGTTTCAAGCAGAAAATTATGATAGTATAAAAAAAACAACTTTTAAATCATGTCCAGGTTCAAACAGAAAAATATGATCGAATAAAAACCAAAAAAAAACTTAAATCATGTCCTGGTTTCAAACAGAAAAATACGATCGAATGAAAAAAAGCTTTCAATAATTTAAAGACATTAATATCAATTGGTCATGAAAGACCGTTTGCAACCTAGGGCCATTTACATTTCATTGAGATTTCGAAATGTTCTTTAGTTAATGTTATTAAATTAATGCTTTTGCATGCCAAACGCAAAATACATTACAATAACTATTTAAAAAATGGCCAATGTGGAAGTACTTAATTTTTCGTTGTCAATTAATGATTTGTATTGACTTAACCTCTGGTACAACTCATTAAATTTTATTGTTAGTATTGATTGTAAAAAAGTTATAATGTTTCTGGTAAAATAATTTGTGTTTTGTAGTTGTATAAAATCTTGTCCTACCTATCTATTATTATTGACTTGTTTGAGTGATGATTTTGTTAAATGTGTAAAATAACTATTTTGAATTTAATAGTTACTTGATTTTAGTTCCTTTTTTTTTATTATTACAAAAATATAATTTCAATATTTCGAAAACCCCAAATGTATTGTATTTTTTAAAAATATTTTACCCCTTCCTTTTTCAAATCCTATAAAGCTATATCGCTACGGAGAGAATGAAGGCCTGACTGAGTCTTAATCTATGAATGTGGACGTCTTTAAAATCCTATCGATAATATAGAATCATTAATTTTCTATTAATTAATAAATGTCACCTAATCGCCTGGTTCTAATATCACATTGCATCTCAGTAAAAAATTTCATGTAGAACAGAGAACCCGCCCCAATAATAAGGCAGACAGACTTAGTGGAAGCAAAACCGTTATTAGCCACAGGAGATTTGACATATCTCTGTAAAAACAAACTGTCAAATCTTTTCATCTAGGTTTCAAGCCTAGGAAGGGCTTGGATAATAATAATTACAAACTAATAAATACTGGAATGAATATTAAAACTACTAATTGCAAATACTGATTTGTCGTTTCAGAGAAACGAATCACGAATATACTAAGAGCTATAACGTGAAGAATTTTTTATAGTAGCGAAGTATTTCTCAAATCCTATGTAAATGTGCGTTCATATTACCAATATATTACATTCTATAGCAAGATACACTTAGATATCTGTTAGATCAACTATCAATCAATAATTGAGCAAAAGTGGTTGACATATGCCAGAACTATCCAAGATTATAAGTTCTTATTAAAAAAAAACAGCTTTTTCCAATTATAAAATTCGGTTGAGTACTTGTTCAGCTTCATGATAACATTTTTTTATAATGTTTCACGAATACCTCTAGTGATGGTTCAACTAGGGTGCCGATGGATTCCAGGGTTTGTATGTGGCCCCCCCTCCCTGAGTGGGTGATCGCACCACTCGGCCTCATGAGGGAAACTGAACTATCCAATCCAACAAATTGAACAAAAAAACTGCTACAGTCGAAATTTATTACTAACA
The DNA here is from genome assembly GCA_930367205.1 of Acanthosoma haemorrhoidale. Lineage (NCBI taxonomy): Eukaryota > Metazoa > Arthropoda > Insecta > Hemiptera > Acanthosomatidae > Acanthosoma > Acanthosoma haemorrhoidale. Next base: position 16,531,591 of record OV884013.1, on the reverse strand, counting down.
TAAGTAATATTATAGGTTACTGTTTATAATGATATTGGCAACCGCATAGTGCTTGGTGTTCTAGCTACCCAGTAAGCAGTTATTTCATTCTAATTTTCGAATCACTACTAACCATTGACATAATTACTAAAAAAATATTAGAGACGCTATGTGATTTTCGAGATGGTAATCGGCAACTAATAGATTATTGGTCGGTATTTCAGTTATTTGATATTGTCGGTATTTTTCATTAATGTTTATCCTCGTAAGCTTAAATCCAGCTCGAGAAAACAGCTGCCGAAAGGGCTAGTGACATAAATAATAATAGCTTCAATATTCAAGTCAAAAATAGAATGTTTCAAAAGTCTGATAGCAGTCTCATGTGATATTTAAATAGCGTTTTTTTTTTTGAGAAAGTATTTATCACACTTTCGGACCATGAAATGAAAAAAATAATTCACACATCAGCCGTATAAGTGGAGATATAGTGGATTAACGAGTTGATAAGTTTCGTTCAATGATGAATAAAGAAAGAGTTGTCCCGTTCTTCCAAGAAACTCTTTGACTCATTTCAAGAAAATTCATTTCAACTTCTTTTTAACATGAGAGACAAACATAAGATATTCTACTTTCGAGGACATATCACAATGATAATTTTATTAATAATCAATAGTTGTCTATGACCCCAGTATTAATAATAATTAATAACCAAAGAAAATAGGCAAGGTACTTTTTCTAACCATAGCCTCCCCCCTCTTTTGCACTGCCACTGTCTAAAAAAACATCTTTTATCAGAAAGACGAACTATTTAGATTTAATTTATTAGATTAGAAACCGCACCAAATACTTTGATCTGAAATAATAATGTATTTCTTCGGGTTACATGTGAAACCCATAAAGCCAAGATTATCGATTTTAGGTATTTCAGCTTTACAAAATAGACTTTTTCGACTGTTTTGAAGTATTGCAATGACACTAAGTACCCAAGTAGTTTTGAAGTTTTGCAATGACACTAAGTACCCAAGTAGTTTTGAAGTTTTGCAATGACACTAAGTGCCCAAGTAGTTTTGAAGTTTTGCAATGACACTAAGTGCCCAAGTAGTTTTGAAGTTTTGCAATGACACTAAGTGCCCAAGTAGTTTTGAAGTTTTGCAATGACACTAAGTGCCCAAGTAGTTTTGAAGTTTTGCAATGACACTAAGTGCCCAAGTAGTTTTGAAGTTTTGCAATGACACTAAGTGCCCAAGTAGTTTTGAAGTTTTGCAATGACACTAAGTGCCCAAGTAGTTTTGAAGTTTTGCAATTACACTAAATACCCAAGTAGTTTTGAAGTTTTGCAATGACACTAAGTACCCAAGTAGTTTTGAAGTTTTGCAATTACACTAAGTACCCAAGTAGTTTTGAAGTTTTGCAATTACACTAAGTACCCAAGTAGTTTTGAAGTTTTGCAATTACACTAAGTACCCAAGTAGTTTTGAAGTTTTGCAATTACACTAAGTGCCCAAGTAGTTTTGAAGTTTTGCAATTACACTAAGTACCCAAGTAGTTTTGAAGTTTTGCAATGACACTAAGTACCCAAGTAGTTTGTACGAGTATCTATCCTGAGAACAAAAATTAGCTTGTGAGAGCCAAGGCTGTTTCATTGTTGCCAGGGATACAACTTAACTGAATAAAATAATTTTAGTGCCCAAGAAATCTATCTTGTACTATAAAAGTTATCTCAAATTCGTGTGTTTCACATGTAACCCCACAACATCTTTGTTCCAACACTAAATTTCCAATGGAACAATTATTTTTCATTGCCAAGGGTTATCCTAGGAAGATTAATTGGCCAGTAAACCCCGACTACCAGGTCCTTTCCTAATCTTGCAGAAAATATAATTTCTGACCAATGAAAAAATGGTTATTTTGATTACCCATTTTTACAGCTGAGAAAATGGACTAAGATAATCTTATATGAAAAAAATAACTAAACAAATAAAAATGTTACAGCATTTTATCGAATCAGCTGGCGTCCCAGGATCGAAGACTACAAAGCCTTAAAGATACTTACTGGGAAACAATCCAACTGAAAGAATATAGGACATACATTTGAAATAATTTGTGTATTTTGTTTTTTATTTATTAATTAAAATAATAATTTATAAAAAAAAACAATCAAGGCATTTTAACCAGACACAATGTCAATACTACTATAAATTAAGTAAATATTTACAATTAATTACTTACAATAATAGTAGTAAAGTTACAGTGTAAGTTTAACACAAAGATAAATAACTTACACTCATAATATAATAAAGCATAATCCTTATGACATAACATCAATTAATAATTGATGTATGGTTTTTATTAAATCACTTATGTACAGACATATAAATAGGTGGTTAATTTTTGGTTACCACCCTTTTAAGTGGTCTACAGTAATGTGTCTGAATGGATTTTTGTTAGTTCAAAATACAGTTTGTAACACAAAAGTTTATACAACTAAAATAATATCTAGAATTAAAAAAACAAACTATTATTAACAAACAGTCGAAGATAATAAATATAAAGTGATTAAATATTTAGCGCTAATTACTTACTAAATCAAAGTAATAAATTACATCGTAAGTTGATAACTTAGTAAATTATATAACTTTTTATATCAAAGAAGAATAAAATAATGTCTAATGCCCCGATATCATAACAATCATGGATGTCTCATTGTACTAGGAACTTTAATGCGCACCGAATGAAAACAGGATTTCGTTCGTACTGTTCGATAAATGATATGTAATTTGAATAAACTTCAATTTAAAAATACAGCGCAAAAGTTCATAAAAATAAACTATTATTCTTAAATATTATATACAATAATGCAAGTTAGTAAAAACCATTAATTACTAACAATTTGAATATTGTTGAACAGGATTAACTTTTTTGTTACCATAGCTTTAATCGCGATTTATTTTATAATTTGAACGAGGGTTGGCTAGTAGGATAATCGTCTTACGACATAAGTTAATAAAGATCCGATGAGTTATTACAGTGAATATAATGATATATCCGACCGGTGTTTATACTTTCATTTAGAATAGAAGAGAAACAAAACTTTATAGGCGACGTCTCATATGAATAACACTAGTGTTCAGATAACAGATTTACGTCTGGAAAATAAATTTCCCATTATTAATAATAAAACATATATGTATATAAAAAATACGACAATGTAAAATAAAGTGTGTCTAAAAATAACAATTATTAACAACATAACATTATTTAACTGCATTTAGTAAATAAAATAAATAGATGGATCTAGATAATAACAACATATGAAAACCCTATCTAATTTACATAATATATATATTCCTTATTATCTATATATAGCCATAAAACGTTTAAACGCTGTCTATAAATAAGTACACAGGTATACTGTGTATATTCAATAATAGTGGGAGTAAGAGCTTTGCACCTTTACTCCATACAACGTGGACTTATATGTAGCTAGGGGACATATCAATAAAAATATAACTTAATACAATTTGGCGCATCGAACACAATTAAGGGTTTGGTTAGGGCAGAGAAAAATAATTTAATGACTTTTGTGATTACAGTCCACTTAACAACTCACATATGCCATGATCTAATTAATGTTAGGGGAATATAATTATTTTAGAGTTACAATAAAAACTGAAGGCACCCATACACAGATTTATGAGACCAAAAAAATAAAAGCTAACGACAATAGAAATTTTTAAGTTAAAACTAGTCCAACTAGCTTGTTCAACTCAGTGGGTCAGAAATACGACCAATCACATCAAGACTGCGTACAGGACAACTTGGCGACCCAAGACAACTTGACGACCCACGACGGATATGGAGGAACAGCGATAAATACGTATTTATTCATTTACATAAACTCCCATTAATTTAAAACCATATTCAAAGAAACATTTATTTTCTTCAAAACCTAATAATTAATTGCAGGCACTTCATAATTTTGTAAGTCGTTGATCTCATCTTTGATATCATTGGGGACGTAAAATTTAACAACCATGAGAATTATAACGCAATTTAAAAAAAAACAAACTAAAAGTTAATTTTACATTGTTAAACATAATTAACATCATGTCGTAAACATTTAATCCCCTACTAGACATTGTGGTGAAAAAAATCGTCAAACTAATAGTAATTTTGTTTTAATGAGATTTCTCAAGTCGTATTGATTACAGCAGACAGCCAGACACCCGAGTTTCTGGTTTTTGAAAATAAAAACAAAAAAAAAAACACTTGAAAGAACACCTTAACATTAAGATTAATACAACATTAATCGAAAATAAAGACAGAAAATATAGTTAAAACGAAAGATAAAACGAGTCATCTGTGCGTTCGGTTTGAACTTTGGTCAGCCGTATTCTCACGTGGTCCCAAGCTAAAGGGAGGCTTGCCAACATCCGCATACTAAATTGTACCCTTCTATATTTAGCCTGAAGATTTTAAATGTTCATCACTATTGTTTTCATTCTTTTTTATATTGTATCCATTACACAAACAACACTGCATAATGTAATAATATCAATAGATGTTTAGTTACCATCAAGTTTGCGACAATAGACGACATTTCCATTCTACAATCTATGTGTCCATACGTTCCTCGGTAGAAGGGGATGGATTCGACAGATTAACAAATTTGAGCGGACTGTTCGCATTTTGGCAAAAACTACCGTGAGTCGAAACTCGCTCATCGCTAGAAGCTGATCCTGACATACGTCGAAACGTTCTCAGATAACAACTCATCATATCTTTTTTATCAAATCAAACCGATCTCACAACAAAAGTGTAAAATCGTTAGTCTAACACATTTGAGAAAAGAATCGCTGAAACTTTATCCATCGAACTAATCTTAATGAAGCGTTCTATTATCAACTTAAAAACTAACCCACAACATACACTCCTATTGTTGGCTAGATTCAAAACTGAGGACGAAGGTCAAGCTCGGCTAGTCTTTCGATATCTATAGTTTTATAATGCTTGCTTTATATATAATATTTATAATGCTTGCTTCATATATAATATTTATAATGCTTGCTTCATATATAATATTTATAATGCTTGCTTTGTATATAATATTTATAATGCTTGCTTTGTATATAATATTTATAATGCTTGCTTTGTATGTAATATTTATAATGCTTGCTTTGTATATAATATTTATAATGCTTGCTTTGTATATAATATTTATAATGCTTGCTTTGTATATAATATTTATAATGCTTGCTTTATATATAATATTTATAATGCTTGCTTTATGTGTAACCTTTATGATCCTTGCTTTATATATAACCTTTATAATGCTTGCTTTATACATAATATTTATAATGCTTGCTTTGTGTGTAATATTTATAATGCTTGCTTTATATATAATATTTATAATGCATTCTTTGAGTGTAATATTTATAATGCTTGCTTCATGTATAATAGTATAATGCTTGCTTTATATATAATATTTATAATGCTTGCTTTATATATAATACTTATAATCTTTCTAAGAACAGGTAGAAGGGGCTTTAGCAGACTTTATAACTGCCTCGTGACTTCATGGAAGTCACTGATGGTTCCTTTTATTTTTTAAGTAAGCAACCGCATCCTTCCAAGACCTCCCTACTTCCAAGAACTATCCTTTTCTTATACATATATGTCTCAGCTTTAGCCCCAGATCCCACTTGTGCCTAGACATTCCACCCAGTATGTAGTAACATAACTCTTAATATTTGTACAAAACAGTGTTTTGCTTGTACTTCATAGTAAAGCTTTTCTTTCTTTTCTTTTAAAAGACTCTCCTCTACAAAGATTATTTAACTTATGACAGTCTGACCTATATTCATGCCTTGAAGAGCTCACAAAGACAGAATGCCAAAAAGAGCAACGGGAGAAACAAATGTATAAGTAGGGATAGAGTTCCTTAAATATTTTGGATCCTTGCCGGGGATTCATTCTGTTCCATTACAATAATTTATTTTTGAGGCGAGAATGCGACAATGGATATCAAAGTGGATTTTTTTTTTTTTTTTGCACGATTAGTAACTGAAATTAAATAACTATTTCGATAAGGAGGTCATGAGATGCGTCGTCAAGACTGACAAAGCGAAAAGTGCCTCTGTGCCAAAAACCTCAATTATGTTATATATATTGCTGGGATCTATGCCTCGCACAGACGTGAACGAACCCAAGGATAGAAGAAAAGGCTACGTCCCTCTCGATGCAGTCCCTAACTACCGAGGAGAGAACTAGCGTGCCTTCTTGCACGTCTTCTGGTCTTTACGTTGCTTGGACTAGATAGTGCTAGGTTGTTTGCTAGTGGGCATGACTTGTCAACTCCTGTAATTCACGTCTGATGACACACTCGGACTGAGCTGTAATCGTAATATTATAATAGGGGGACCGGAAAGTAATGTCGCTTTTTTTTGACATTAAAGTAAAAAATGATAATAATCTAAAATAAAGTTTTTAATTTTAATCAATGATGTTATCAGTAACCTTTTGCCGTCTAGAGTGAAAATTTTCAATGCCGAACCGATAAAAATCATTTGGTTCTTTTGCAAAATATCTGGAGTTGGCATTTTGGACATCATTCCAATTTTCAAATTTTTAGCGATCGGAATTAATGGAAATCCGATGGCGCAATATCGGGCGGGTATGGTGGGTGAGGCAGGAGATGAAAAATGTGTTCTCTATGATAATCCGAAAATCTCTCTCCGCATGAATCGGCACGAAGCTAAGCCAGGTTTACACTCCAAAAAGGCGCTTTTGTGTGTTTGGTGGAGTATTCGCGGGGTCGTTCATCGCTGATACCTGGAAAAACTGTGAATGCAGATCTTTACAGTGAACAATTGGATCGAGTAAATCAATCTGTAATTGAAAATTGCTCAGAGATTCTCAATAAAAAAGGCGTTATTCTGCAACGTGATGGCGCAAGGCCCCACTGCGCCTATTTTTTCCACAAGAACTCTGGAAAAAGTTAATAAATTGGAGTGGGAGGTATTGCCTCAACCACCATCCTCACCCAATATCGGATTTCCATTTATTTCGATCGCTACATTTTCTAGGTGGCAAAAAATTAAAAAAGTTGGGTGATGTCCAAAATGCCATCTCCAGATATTTTGCTCAGAAACCAATTGAATTTGATCGATCAGGCATTGCAAAATTTGCACACTAGATGTCGAAAGGTTGCTGGTGAAGAGGATGATTACATCATTGATTAAAAACAAAAACTTGTTAAAAATTTATTTTTTGACTTTAATGTAAAAAAAAAACGACATTACTTTCCGGTTTGCTAATTTCGTTTTATTTGCAATTAGGGTAAGCGTAAAGTTAAAATTTTCTTTAGCAGTGTGTCCTGCCAATTTTTTTTTTTCCAACAAAGATTTTTATTAGTACCGGTTGTGTAAGGTTATAATTAAATAATAAAAATTCCGTTTTTCCACGATTTAGAACTCATTGATCAATAACGTTTTCGACATTAATTCAAATGTTATAAGTTTTTTTTCACACCATCGATTGGCAACTGAAGATGGCAGCCAAAAGCTGTCGTCTTGGTTATTGGTGAAAAAATCCATATTGTGAACATTTTATGCAACACGGAAAGTTTATAATTTAACGATTTTTTTTTTATGTTTTTTAGAAAACGTTTTGCTTATGGCATTATACACTCACAGGAATAGAATTAAACTGACTTAAAAAAAATTGAAATAGTTTTCACTTCTCCTTTAAAAATCATGTTATCATATAAAGTATAGACAGAGAACTAAATAGCACTAACGAATACCGACAGTAATAAACAAATAAAAATCTTAGAAACTCAACAATAATCAAACATACTTGAGGATAATACTAGGAAGATGCAAATAGGACCCTTGATTCCATAGTACTGCTATAAAATAGTGCCAAGTCATGAATAATGCACTTTATGAGGTAATTAAGTTTTATTGTTACGATGCAATAACATAACGTGCATTTGACTGTTTCATGCAGAAATAGCATCCGCTGCTTTATCACCAAGTCAGGTCGTAAAAATGATTATTTCGTTCTGTAATTTTCATGGGATGTATTGAGAATCGTTACATCGATAACATGTTATGTCCGTATGTAATATCAATCGTCATTTGTTTCTTTATGCTGGAATTAAGTCTAAGCAAAGAAGTAATATGAATGAGAATAGCTCATGAATGAGCTGTGATTCATGAAGTGAGCCCTATCACTTTTAAACATGTTTAGACAATGAATGTATAATGTGCATTATACTTTTGTAACAATTACAAATCCCAATGTAAAATTATTAAAAATTGTATAAAATGTAGCCAAGCTACAGGAACCTATTGTAAATAGATTTATTTATTTAGAGTCTATACCGATTTCCATAATTCATAGTATCACGGGGATATGGAAAAAAAAAGTTCATTTCTCTTTAAAAGCTTTCTATTAACTGGCTAGTCCACGTTTGTTATTCTCAGGCCATTATACAAGGTAAAAAATAAAACATGACAATTTAATAGATAAAATCAGTTACAGTTCACAAATGATTAAAATAAAATTTAATAACTGTCACAAATTACAAATAAGAGGGATAAATTAAAAATATTTAAAATTTTAACAGTTTTATCTTTGAATTTTGTTGTCAACAGCTGACTAGATACAACGAACATTTGGCGTTGAATCAAACCTAAATTATATTATCTCTTCCAGTCTAACAAGACAAGAGGAATCGCTTAATTTTCATACAAGAACTCTTGTCTGTCTGTATGTTGGTATTTTCCACACCACTGTCCATCTTACATTTGGATGGTATGTTTTGCAACACCGTGCATTACAATGTACGTATGCTGATGAAGATCTAATAGGATAAAAAACAAGTCAAGGGAAATGCATCAAGCAATTAAAAGAGTTTCGCTACGAATTTAGACTTTATTACTTCTTGTAGTCCGCTTAAGGCACATCGTATATTATCATTAATTAGCAACTTTTGATAACTTACCTAGTATGAAAGGATATATATTTTAATTATAGACAGCTAAAGCATTCAAACATGGGATAAACCCACTTTGGGCAAACTAATTTTCTTCTCAATTTATTAAGTTTAAAATGTCCCGCGGATAATCTGGTAGATTGTTTTCACTCCATGAAAATTTAAATATACTCTTCTTGATGTGATTTACAATCAATCATTAATTGGAGTTTGAAAAAAAATAATGTTGGCAATGAGGATTTTTAATATCAGGTCGAGTCATAAGTAACTTCCGGTGCAGCTAAGTAGAATCTATTGTTAGTATCTACCCGCTATGAGTTACCAAGACAACAAGATTTTGTTTTCACTTTATAGACGAGGCTTCAGTTAGTCTTTTGCCAACTGTTTTGTGTGATACACGTTACGTTAAACTGGTTTTTTTAACCTCTGAAATGGAGAGTCAAAAAGTACATATTCGTCATGTAATGCTTTGGGAATTTAAACAAGGCAATAGTGCTAGGGCGACAGCTGAAAAAATATGCAGTGTATATGCTGAAGGACTAATAACTGATCGGGCAGTTAGAAATAGGTTTATAAAATTACATTCTGGAGATACGAGCTTAAAAGACGAACCGAGGGCAGGACGTCCTTCCGACTTTGAAAACAACCTTTTAAAGGCAATATTGGAGCAAAACCCACGTCAATCAACAAGAGGTATAGCAGAAAGGTTGAATACATCACAATCAACTGTTAACCACCACCTGGAGAAATTAGGGAAAGTCAGCAAGTTAGGAGTACCTCACAATTTCAGTGAACGGAATAAAGCAGATCGCATGTCAATCGCCACAAGTATGCTCTCACGGGTAAAAATCGAGCCTTTTTTAAACAGGATTGTAACAGGCGATGAAAAATGGGTTACCTATGACAATATAGTCCGCAAAAGACAGTGGCTTGATAAGGATCAACCACCCCTACCAGACCCGAAAGCAAACATCCATGGCAAAAAGATTTTATTGTTTGTATGGTGGGATTGTCAAGGAATAATTCACCACGAGTTGTTGTAGTCAAATTTAACGATTACTGCGGATAGATACGTTCAGCAGTTGCAAAGAGTGCAAGAAAAAAATAAATAAATAGAAATTCTAGAATTCATTGTGAAATTTCATGTCTCTATCTTAATTTGGGGACTCCCAAGACCGGAACAGACTCACAGACACAAACATGAAAAGAAAACATTTGATGAAGAAATTCGGCTAAGACGAAAGTAGTTTCTGATTTTGGAAAAAAAAAAAAAAAAAAAAAAAAAAAAACGACGAAAGCCTATAAAAGGATGAGCCCATTGATGTTTGTAGTAACTGGTGCTAAAGTGAGACGGAGCAGTGAATTATGGGCCCATAAAAAGGTCTGTGGGTTAGTGGGCGACCGCGGTGTCTGCGAAGCTTTAAATAGCCCCGAATAGCTCCCCACTTATTCCTTATTGCCGGCGCGGGATATTTGACTTGAGCCCTATTCTATTTCAGTCGATGAGGGGTCGATAGTACGGCCGCACATTTAAAATAAGAAGCAAAGGTGTGGCTTCCGCTGCGACGCGTCGAGAACGCGCGACATTGCGTCAGAGCCGGGTCGCGTACTCGGAGCGGACGTCATAGGATCCTCTTACTACGGGCGCGAGGGAGGAATACGCCCCAAGGACACGGAACCACACTGGATACGACCTCTAAGGCATGGTGACTGGGAAGAACAAGCCATAAAGGAAGGACTGACCATAACCATTAATGAGTATTTGAGAGCATGAAGATCAGTCCTTATTCTAACAGGAAGTTGAGGCATAATACATGCTCACATTGGTGGATTTTACTGATGCATATATGTTAGGGGATGGTTTTTATCAACAGCCTCCTGACACTCATTTGGGACTGGGGTGCCGGCTCTTGTCCAAGTACTTTCTCAGGTTTACATCGGAGGCCTCCTCAGATGAGTTAAAATATACACGAATGTCAACACCCCAAATGTATTATCAAGCATTATAAACATGATGTAAGGTTTATTGGACCACACCTATAGGTAGGCGGAGGCTTACTCTAAAGTGGAAGTAAATATATAAATAAAAGTGAAATTTTGAGTTGAGTAAAGTTAAAGTGAGTAATTAAAGATTTATGTGGAGATAGAAAGGACATTAAAAGCCTTTATTTCAAATATTGTCCTTTCTCCACACAAATCATAGTTATAGAGAGAGCTTTGAAGTGTGGAGATAAAAATGGAACTAATGATTTATGTGGATAAAGAACAATATTTGAAATATTAACGTTAAATAAAATGAGCCCACATACGAGACTAAAAAGACAAGAACTAAACAGACGGTTTGGACAACTATACAGACTACTTCAAAGGACATCCCATCTCTCAATAGAAAATAAACTACTAATCTACAAAGTTATACTTAAACCAATCTGGACATACGGAATAGAGCTATGGGGGACAGCAAAAAAGTCGAACATCAAGCGTATCCAATCCTTTCAATCAAAAGTCCTGAGAACAGTAGTAAATGCCCCTTATTATGTCAGCAACAAAATCCTTCATAACGACCTTAATATACCCTACATTCTAGAACTCATCCCTTCCAAGTTTACGAAATTCCACAGTAGCCTTTCCAACCACCCTAATCCTGTAGCACAGTCACTGCACTGCGTCACTCATCCCTATAATCCTCCTCGGAGACTGAAACGGCAGTGACCTCGTGACCTGCTATAAATGCGTGACAGTGGGAGTCCTGGCAATGGCCAGTTTCTCCAATGATGTCCTGAATGAATGAGCGAGTGAATGATGAAATGTAAATATGGTATGAATGATCGTATATCTTAATTACTTATTGCCTAGCAAGGCAGATTGTAATTTTAGCACAATAAAGGAATTTTATTATAAGAGTTAAATAAAATGACTTTGAATGTTGTACGAGAAACGCAATTGAGTCTTTGTTCAGAGGAAAAACATTACCTACATTAACGCATTATCCAAATCATATTATATATATATATATATATTTGTCTGATTTATGTTTTATAATTACACATTAACATGGCTATAGGATGGACATTGGATAGTTAAGTTGAAAGAGCGCCGAAGCATGGTTCGAATTGTTCGAAGTAGAAATACTCTTCAAGTATTCTGCCACACGCTAATATTGAAAAAAAAAATATATATATACATAGAGCTAGAAATCAGGAAAAATAGCCGACTTTTTTAAAAGACAATAATAAAGTAAATTAAATTTGTGAAACTATTATTAATTAAGAGCCAAAGAAGACAATTTATTTGCTAGATGTATAACAACGTATTGTCTGATGAATGAAACTGTCAGCAATTTATAGTTGTTATTTGTTAAGACATTACCAGCTGGACCCAGAATCGGATCTAGGAGCTCCCGAAAATCCGGGACTTGATGATGACATTGCCAATACAGGAAACAGTATATTTATCGCTCGAGCCCCTCACTAGATTTTGGCTGGGCTCTGGTCTCGATCTAACTTTTTTCTTTGGCTGTTAATTAATTATAATTGGTAAAAATGGCGTGACCAATACTACTAATTTCTCTCTTTAAAATTGTTGAAATCCATCTCGAACCTGACTAAAATATTTCCAAAAAGAACATTGTAAATTTACCAAAATGATCATCTTGCTGTTTTTAGGGTACTGTTGTTAATCCCGCCTTAACCTTGAATAAAATTAACAACTTTAAATTGCTGTTTCGGAGGTGTTACAACAGACAATACGGTACGACGCTAACCCTATTTCGAACATTTCTTAAACGTATCATTTTTCATTGAAGGTTATAGCGTACATTGACATAGGCGAGTTAAGTAAAGTATGGTTTCACGGAGCCTGCCTAGCTCGACGGTTCTTCTCTGGCCGGAGGCAGGAAGAGAGTACGACCAACCGCATACAAATGCAAGCATCAAGTCCTTAGATGAAATCTCCGCAGGAGTACTGATGTACAAGGAGTTCCAGCTCGCAAACATCACTAATTTGTATGTGAGATTAAAAGTTGGAAGGATGTCGTGACTTGTAATGGTGCTTAATTACACTTCCCCATGAATATTCAACAACTTAAAAATACAGGAAGCACTGCTGTACTTTATGGGAGAGGTTTTACTTTAGGCTAAGTGTTCGACGGGAAATATATACCATTTACAATTTACACGAATAAAGTTAGATCGTTTCACAAGCAGTTATTTAAGATATGCAGTTCTTGTTTGTTTTTTTTTAAATTGAACATGATTCAAATTAAATTAAAGACTGTGTTTAGAGCCAATAACATGAAACAAATTTATTCCGAAGGGACACTTTAACTTTGTCATGCAAAGGAACCGTAATGATGAGTATAAAAATGGACATGCAGCTCCATTTCTCTACTCATTTGAGTAATAAAACAGAAAAAGTTCGACAAAGGTCTTACCGGCTTCACCAATTGCTAACTATTTCAAACTGATGATATATAAATGAGTTCTCCAGCCAGCTCTGCTGAACCGCACCCAGTTATATACTCACTTTACTGACAATACAGCTTAAAGTCTGCAACAATTCCAGATTGGGATCATGAGAAAAGTGGTCCGGCATACCTCTCTCGAGAGGTTGAAGCACCCCGACCTGCGTTGCCCCGATTTTTTGACTCGTTGCAGCACCTGACAAACCCAGTGTTTAACACTATGACCCCACCACCCCCCTCCCACATCGATGGCAACAGACTGTCGGGGAAAATTAGGTTAAAATTTTAGGTTAGTTTTAAGTCTATAAGATAAATAAGGTGAGCCCCATCACTTTTAACAAATTCAGTCCATTAATGTGTAATGTACATCATTATACTTTTGAACAATGCAGGATCACTATTAATAGAAAACAGAATTTGAATAAAATGTAGCCAAGCTAAAGGAAATATAATGAAGCAATTGTAAATAGATTCGTTTGTAGAATCTATATTTTGTAAGATATATTAATTTTGTAACGAGGGGAAAAATTAAAAAGGAACCGTAATAATGGATCATTCAGCCTCAACAGGGGAAATCATCAGCGAGTAAATTCAAGGATCATTTGTATTGTTTTTCATTTCGAAATCAAATATTAATTTGTTTAATGTTTTTATAGATTATAATATTAATTAGGAACTAAATCATATTTTTTTAAACTATAAATGCATATTTAAAACTTTCCTAATTTACAAATTATTATTAAATGATAGTAAGATAGTAAAAAAAAATTGAATGAAAGTACTTGGATTTATTTGTCAGAAGATCTTACTGATTGAAAATAGCTTCGAAAAAAAAAGTCGCTTTAACTATTGAGATACAAATCAGAGCTTTCACAAATAAGAGGAATCTCAAACAACGTTTTTCTGTTATTGTGAGTTGGGAAATACACTACATACAGTCTGATCTACAAACAGACGAATGATGTTCCCTGTTCGAATGTAAAGCCCCGTCGGGCTCAGCAACAAACGAGCTTCTAAATCCATAAGCACAATAGCCCAGACCAGATGATTGGATAGCTACCACAGCAGCTGTAAATATATGTATGTACATGAAGCATGCGTTAAGGAGAGAGAGAGAAGCCCCACCCGGTGAGTTGCCAAACTGAGGGCCAATGTCATGAGGGGAGGTCAATGTCGCTGCTCAGTCAGTACACCTATAGCACATCTATTGCGCAACTTCCATCATCTCGGCCTAGAACCATCATTATTCAGTCACTAATTATAATATATAGTAATGAAGGAGCACTGCGGGGTTCGATTTCCTAAGGACATTTTATTTTAACCGTCCTTGTTGAATAATGAAGTAGCCGATGTTATAGCGATGGTAACAACGTTAGCACTTTAGCGCCACCTAACATTAACAGCCGCAACCTCAGTCCGTCCTTACCCCATCATGACCAAACAACCAAATATACCAAGATTTAACCCAAACTTCTACAAGGAAGATCGCAGAGATTCGGGCCGAACACAGATGAATCGCGGGGTACATGTTGAATAAAGAAGTAGCCAATCTGATAGCAATGGTAACAGCGTTAGCACCTCAGCGCCACCTAACATTAACAGCGGCAACCTCAGTCCGCCCTTACCCCATCATGACCAAACAACCAAATATACCAAGATTTAACCCGAACTTCTACAAGGAAGATCGCAGAGATTCGGGCCGAACACAGATGAATCGCGGGGTACTCGTTGAATAAAGAAGTAGCCAATCTGATAGCAATGGTAACAGCGTTAGCACCTCAGCGCCACCTAACATTAACAGCGGCAACCTCAGTCCGTCCTTACCCCATCATGACCAAACAACCAAATATACCAAGATTTAACCCAAACTTCTACAAGGAAGATCGCAGAGATTCGGGCCGAACACAGATGAATCGCGGGGTACATGTTGAATAAAGAAGTAGCCAATCTGATAGCAATGGTAACAGCGTTAGCACCTCAGCGCCACCTACCAATAATAGCGGCAACCTCAGTCCGCCCTAACCCCATCATGACCAAACAACCAAATATACCAAGATTCAACCCGAACTTCTACAAGGAAGATCGCAAAGATTCGGGCCGAACACAGATGAATCGAGGGGTACATGTTGAATAAAGAAGTAGCCAATCTGATAGCAATGGTAACAGCGTTAGCACCTCAGCGCCACCTACCAATAACAGCGGCAACCTCAGTCCGCCCTTACCCCATCATGACCAAACAACCAAATATACCAAGATTCAACCCGAACTTCTACAAGGAAGATCGCAGAGATTCGGGCCGAACACAGATGCATCGCGGGGTACTCGTTGAATAAAGAAGTAGCCAATCTGATAGCAATGGTAACAGCGTTAGCACCTCAGCGCCACCTAACATTAACAGCGGCAACCTCAGTCCGCCCTTACCCCATCATGACCAAACAACCAAATATACCAAGATTCAACCCGAACTTCTACAAGGAAGATCGCAGAGATTCGGGCCGAACACAGATGAATCGAGGGGTACTCGTTGAATAAAGAAGTAGCCAATCTGATAGCAATGGTAACAGCGTTAGCACCTCAGCGCCACCTACCAATAACAGCGACAATTTTGACTATGGCTGTGGTGTATGGGGGTCTTTGGATGTGACTCGGGGCAACTTGAAGCAAATCACAAATGTTTTTATCTAATTTCATACTGTACATACTTCTGCATATTGTTTTTTTGTTGTTTTTTTATAGGTGGATCCGTCTATGAATTTATTCACTAAATGCAGTTAAACAATCTTATATTTTAATTCACAATTATCGTTATCTTTCCTGCAGAGTTCTACACTTTATTTTACATTGTCATTATTTTTTTATTATGATATAATAGTTTTGTTTTTTTCGGCAGATGCTATATAAATATCAATGTTATTCATAGTGAACTTTGTCCCGGAAACAATTTTTTTTAATATCTTCTAAAAAGATGAAATTACTCAGGAGCGGCCAAAAAAAAAAATAAACCAACTAAAAACTGGAACCACTCTTACGACTATTACGATTGCCTTGAATATTCTCAAAGAGGATTGGAGCCTCTCCTAGTAAACATTACAGTAAATACACCAATGTTTATGTTACTCTCTGTGGTATTAATAACGGAAGAAAGCTTAGCGAGCGATATTTTCACGAAGGGATCAATCCTCTGGCAGATACTTGTGGATGTATTTGCACAAGGAGTATCCTAAAGGAACAATGACTCACGAGTGAATGTCCAGAATTAGATGAAGCAATAAGCAATTACACAAGAATAGACAGAGGAGGAACATTGGGGAAAAAACAACAGTATTTAGAGATGTTTGTTTGCATGACTTGCTGAAAATAAAAGCGTTTAAACGTGCGGTTTACAGATAGGAAGAAATATGGCGTAGTGGATAGGGTAACTGATTTACGCTATGAACGTAACGGGTTTCAAATCTACCTTGGTATATACCAGATTCTATAGAGGGCACACGAAAGCGCGATCAAGTCATTTTTCAAAGAATTCTAATCTTTACAAAAACAAAACATGAAACATCATGAACCCCCCCCCCCCTAGTCCCAGTTTCTTCTGGACTGGCTAAGTCCCCTATTTTAGCTAAACCTAAAATTTGAAAGAATTTACCAACAGGTTTCATTTGATGATGCATGATTTGAAAATAAAAAAAAATGTCTATGTCTAATTTATGCGGAGTGTCTAATAATGTGCAATATGTGTTTCTTCTCATTATTGTGCGTGCATAATAAAATTAAATATGTGTTAGGAATAAATGGTCTTTGACTACCTAATGTCATTAAAAATCTATTCACAAGTCAGTTTCTTACGGAAGGATGATATTTTGCAATGACTATAAAATGATGAAGGGTAAATTATCAACAGACTTTGGAAGGCCATGATCATAAAGCGATTAAATGTTTTGTAAGTAATAACATATTTAAATAAGGTATGTTTCAATGATAATTACCCACATCTGACGGTCGTCGGAACGTGTGAAAGTTATAATACCAGACAACTGGATCAGTAGTGTGCAAGGGTGGTCTATTGTCTTCACTACTGAAGGGGTCGTGTTGTGTGTGCTATAGTGTTCGGGTGAGCGCAGACCGTAACTTTCTAGGGTCACGATAATCAACCTTCTATTTAGGACTCAACATTGTAAATACGATATTTATTTATGAAAAAGTACACGAGTCATGCATCTGCATATATACTATAATATAAACTGGACTAAAAACTACTAAAATATATTAAAACAGCCAATAACTCCAAG
The DNA here is from genome assembly GCA_930367205.1 of Acanthosoma haemorrhoidale. Lineage (NCBI taxonomy): Eukaryota > Metazoa > Arthropoda > Insecta > Hemiptera > Acanthosomatidae > Acanthosoma > Acanthosoma haemorrhoidale. The sequence continues at coordinate 16,513,866 of OV884013.1, read as the reverse complement.
ATATATATATCTGGAGAAGAAAGCATTATATTTCCTTCTAGATCTAGCTATATCATATTTGGAATTATTTTTTATCTAGAGCACGTTAATTTTTTTTGTCTTCTTAACTTTCTCATCTATTTACTAAAATCGCTTTTACTTATTTCCTCCATAACGTCAGATGGACTATAAAGCAAAGTTATCGTAATCCCAAATACAACCATTGTAACATGAACGCACTTATAATATACAAAGCTGACAGTGATGGAATGCATATTAGCAAACACTCACCACCATCCTATATTTCCTCACTGCCTACCCAAACAAACGTTATACTATGCTCGAAAAATAAGAGGGATCTTGTACTCACAATTAGTCACTCACTACCTTGCTAAACGAACATAATCGGACCTTCCAAACAACCATGGATCATGTATTCACAATTAATTACTGACCAATTTGCTAAACAAACATTATTAGATGCTCGAAACAGCCTAGTAACAAGAACTCGTATATACATAGTCACTGACTATCCAAACAAACCTCATTAGATGGTCAAAGCAACATTGGGTCATGTACTCACAATTACTTACTCACTACCTTGCTAAACGAACATAATCGGACGTTCCAAACAACAATGGATCATGTATTCACAATTAATTACTGACCAATTTGCTAAACAAACATTATTAGATGCTCGAAACAGCCTAGTAACAAGAACTCGTATATACATAGTCACTGACTATCCAAACAAACCTCATTAGATGGTCAAAGCAACATTGGGTCATGTACTCACAATTACTTACTCACTACCTTGCTAAACGAACATTATTAGATGCTCGAAACAGCCTAGTAACAAGAACTCGTATATACATAGTCACTGACTATCCAAACAAACCTCATTAGATGCTCAAAGCAACATTGGGTCATGTACTCACAATTACTTACTCACTACCTTGCTAAACGAACATAATCGGACGTTCCAAACAACAATGGATCATGTATTCACAATTAATTACTGACCAATTTGCTAAACAAACATTATTAGATGCTCGAAACAGCCTAGTAACAAGAACTCGTATATACATAGTCACTGACTATCCAAACAAACCTCATTAGATGGTCAAAGCAACATTGGGTCATGTACTCACAATTACTTACTCACTACCTTGCTAAACGAACATAATCGGACGTTCCAAACAACCATGGATCATGTATTCACAATTAATTACTGACCAATTTGCTAAACAAACATTATTAGATGCTCGAAACAGCCTAGTAACAAGAACTCGTATATACATAGTCACTGACTATCCAAACAAACCTCATTAGATGCTCAAAGCAACATTGGGTCATGTACTCACAATTACTTACTCACTACCTTGCTAAACGAACATAATCGGACGTTCCAAACAACCATGGATCATGTATTCACAATTAATTACTGACCAATTTGCTAAACAAACATTATTAGATGCTCGAAACAGCCTAGTAACAAGAACTCGTATATACATAGTCACTGACTATCCAAACAAACCTCATTAGATGGTCAAAGCAACATTGGGTCATGTACTCACAATTACTTACTCACTACCTTGCTAAACGAACATTATTAGATGCTCGAAACAGCCTAGTAACAAGAACTCGTATATACATAGTCACTGACTATCCAAACAAACCTCATTAGATGCTCAAAGCAACATTGGGTCATGTACTCACAATTACTTACTCACTACCTTGCTAAACGAACATAATCGGACGTTCCAAACAACCATGGATCATGTATTCACAATTAATTACTGACCAATTTGCTAAACAAACATTATTAGATGCTCGAAACAGCCTAGTAACAAGAACTCGTATATACATAGTCACTGACTATCCAAACAAACCTCATTAGATGGTCAAAGCAACATTGGGTCATGTACTCACAATTACTTACTCACTACCTTGCTAAACGAACATTATTAGATGCTCGAAACAGCCTAGTAACAAGAACTCGTATATACATAGTCACTGACTATCCAAACAAACCTCATTAGATGCTCAAAGCAACATTGGGTCATGTACTCACAATTACTTACTCACTACCTTGCTAAACGAACATAATCGGACGTTCCAAACAACAATGGATCATGTATTCACAATTAATTACTGACCAATTTGCTAAACAAACATTATTAGATGCTCGAAACAGCCTAGTAACAAGAACTCGTATATACATAGTCACTGACTATCCAAACAAACCTCATTAGATGCTCAAAGCAACATTGGGTCATGTACTCACAATTACTTACTCACTACCTTGCTAAACGAACATAATCGGACGTTCCAAACAACAATGGATCATGTATTCACAATTAATTACTGACCAATTTGCTAAACAAACATTATTAGATGCTCGAAACAGCCTAGTAACAAGAACTCGTATATACATAGTCACTGACTATCCAAACCAACCTCATTAGATGGTCAAAGCAACATTGGGTCATGTACTCACAATTACTTACTCACTACCTTGCTAAACGAACATAATCGGACGTTCCAAACAACCATGGATCATGTATTCACAATTAATTACTGACCAATTTGCTAAACAAACATTATTAGATGCTCGAAACAGCCTAGTAACAAGAACTCGTATATACATAGTCACTGACTATCCAAACAAACCTCATTAGATGGTCAAAGCAACATTGGGTCATGTACTCACAATTACTTACTCACTACCTTGCTAAACGAACATTATTAGATGCTCGAAACAGCCTAGTAACAAGAACTCGTATATACATAGTCACTGACTATCCAAACAAACCTCATTAGATGCTCAAAGCAACATTGGGTCATGTACTCACAATTACTTACTCACTACCTTGCTAAACGAACATAATCGGACGTTCCAAACAACAATGGATCATGTATTCACAATTAATTACTGACCAATTTGCTAAACAAACATTATTAGATGCTCGAAACAGCCTAGTAACAAGAACTCGTATATACATAGTCACTGACTATCCAAACAAACCTCATTAGATGGTCAAAGCAACATTGGGTCATGTACTCACAATTACTTACTCACTACCTTGCTAAACGAACATTATTAGATGCTCGAAACAGCCTAGTAACAAGAACTCGTATATACATAGTCACTGACTATCCAAACAAACCTCATTAGATGCTCAAAGCAACATTGGGTCATGTACTCACAATTACTTACTCACTACCTTGCTAAACGAACATAATCGGACGTTCCAAACAACCATGGATCATGTATTCACAATTAATTACTGACCAATTTGCTAAACAAACATTATTAGATGCTCGAAACAGCCTAGTAACAAGAACTCGTATATACATAGTCACTGACTATCCAAACAAACCTCATTAGATGCTCAAATCAACATTGGGTCATGTACTCACAATTACTTACTCACTACCTTGCTAAACGAACATAATCGGACGTTCCAAACAACCATGGATCATGAATTCACAATTAATTACTGACCAATTTGCTAAACAAACATTATTAGATGCTCGAAACAGCCTAGTAACAAGAACTCGTATATACATAGTCACTGACTATCCAAACAAACCTCATTAGATGTATAAAGCAACATTGGGTCATGTACTCACAATTACTTACTCACTACCTTGCTAAACGAACATAATCGGACGTTCCAAACAACCATGGATCATGTATTCACAATTAATTACTGACCAATTTGCTAAACGAACATTATTAGATGCTCGAAACAGCCTAGTAACAAGAACTCGTATATACATAGTCACTGACTATCCAAACAAACCTCATTAGATGTATAAAGCAACATTGGGTCATGTACTCACAATTACTTACTCACTACCTTGCTAAACGAACATAATCGGACGTTCCAAACAACCATGGATCATGAATTCACAATTAATTACTGACCAATTTGCTAAACAAACATTATTAGATGCTCGAAACAGCCTAGTAACAAGAACTCGTATATACATAGTCACTGACTATCCAAACAAACCTCATTAGATGTATAAAGCAACATTGGGTCATGTACTCACAATTACTTACTCACTACCTTGCTAAACGAACATAATCGGACGTTCCAAACAACCATGGATCATGTATTCACAATTAATTACTGACCAATTTGCTAAACGAACATTATTAGATGCTCGAAACAGCCTAGTAACAAGAACTCGTATATACATAGTCACTGACTATCCAAACCAACCTCATTAGATGGTCAAAGCAACATTGGGTCATGTACTCACAATTACTTACTCACTACCTTGCTAAACGAACATAATCGGACGTTCCAAACAACCATGGATCATGAATTCACAATTAATTACTGACCAATTTGCTAAACAAACATTATTAGATGCTCGAAACAGCCTAGTAACAAGAACTCGTATATACATAGTCACTGACTATCCAAACAAACCTCATTAGATGTATAAAGCAACATTGGGTCATGTACTCACAATTACTTACTCACTACCTTGCTAAACGAACATAATCGGACGTTCCAAACAACCATGGATCATGTATTCACAATTAATTACTGACCAATTTGCTAAACAAACATTATTAGATGCTCGAAACAGCCTAGTAACAAGAACTCGTATATACATAGTCACTGACTATCCAAACCAACCTCATTAGATGGTCAAAGCAACATTGGGTCATGTACTCACAATTACTTACTCACTACCTTGCTAAACGAACATAATCGGACGTTCCAAACAACCATGGATCATGTATTCACAATTAATTACTGACCAATTTGTAAAAACAAACATTATTAGATGCTCGAAACAGCCTAGTAACAAGAACTCGTATATACATAGTCACTGACTATCCAAACCAACCTCATTAGATGGTCAAAGCAACATTGGGTCATGTACTCACAATTACTTACTCACTACCTTGCTAAACGAACATAATCGGACGTTCCAAACAACCATGGATCATGTATTCACAATTAATTACTGACCAATTTGCTAAACAAACATTATTAGATGCTCGAAACAGCCTAGTAACAAGAACTCGTATATACATAGTCACTGACTATCCAAACCAACCTCATTAGATGGTCAAAGCAACATTGGGTCATGTACTCACAATTACTTACTCACTACCTTGCTAAACGAACATAATCGGACGTTCCAAACAACCATGGATCATGTATTCACAATTAATTACTGACCAATTTGTAAAAACAAACATTATTAGATGCTCGAAACAGCCTAGTAACAAGAACTCGTATATACATAGTCACTGACTATCCAAACCAACCTCATTAGATGGTCAAAGCAACATTGGGTCATGTACTCACAATTACTTACTCACTACCTTGCTAAACGAACATAATCGGACGTTCCAAACAACCATGGATCATGTATTCACAATTAATTACTGACCAATTTGTAAAAACAAACATTATTAGATGCTCGAAACAGCCTAGTAACAAGAACTCGTATATACATAGTCACTGACTATCCAAACCAACCTCATTAGATGGTCAAAGCAACATTGGGTCATGTACTCACAATTACTTACTCACTACCTTGCTAAACGAACATAATCGGACGTTCCAAACAACCATGGATCATGTATTCACAATTAATTACTGACCAATTTGCTAAACAAACATTATTAGATGCTCGAAACAGCCTAGTAACAAGAACTCGTATATACATAGTCACTGACTATCCAAACCAACCTCATTAGATGGTCAAAGCAACATTGGGTCATGTACTCACAATTACTTACTCACTACCTTGCTAAACGAACATAATCGGACGTTCCAAACAACCATGGATCATGTATTCACAATTAATTACTGACCAATTTGTAAAAACAAACATTATTAGATGCTCGAAACAGCCTAGTAACAAGAACTCGTATATACATAGTCACTGACTATCCAAACAAACCTCATTAGATGGTCAAAGCAACATTGGGTCATGTACTCACAATTACTTACTCACTACCTTGCTAAACGAACATAATCGGACGTTCCAAACAACCATGGATCATGTATTCACAATTAATTACTGACCAATTTGCTAAACAAACATTATTAGATGCTCGAAACAGCCTAGTAACAAGAACTCGTATATACATAGTCACTGACTATCCAAACCAACCTCATTAGATGGTCAAAGCAACATTGGGTCATGTACTCACAATTACTTACTCACTACCTTGCTAAACGAACATAATCGGACGTTCCAAACAACCATGGATCATGTATTCACAATTAATTACTGACCAATTTGTAAAAACAAACATTATTAGATGCTCGAAACAGCCTAGTAACAAGAACTCGTATATACATAGTCACTGACTATCCAAACAAACCTCATTAGATGCTCAAATCAACATTGGGTCATGTACTCACAATTACTTACTCACTACCTTGCTAAACGAACATAATCGGACGTTCCAAACAACCATGGATCATGTATTCACAATTAATTACTGACCAATTTGCTAAACGAACATTATTAGATGCTCGAAACAGCCTAGTAACAAGAACTCGTATATACATAGTCACTGACTATCCAAACAAACCTCATTAGATGCTCAAAGCAACATTGGGTCATGTACTCACAATTACTTACTCACTACCTTGCTAAACGAACATAATCGGACGTTCCAAACAACCATGGATCATGTATTCACAATTAATTACTGACCAATTTGCTAAACAAACATTATTAGATGCTCGAAACAGCCTAGTAACAAGAACTCGTATATACATAGTCACTGACTATCCAAACCAACCTCATTAGATGGTCAAAGCAACATTGGGTCATGTACTCACAATTACTTACTCACTACCTTGCTAAACGAACATAATCGGACGTTCCAAACAACCATGGATCATGTATTCACAATTAATTACTGACCAATTTGTAAAAACAAACATTATTAGATGCTCGAAACAGCCTAGTAACAAGAACTCGTATATACATAGTCACTGACTATCCAAACCAACCTCATTAGATGGTCAAAGCAACATTGGGTCATGTACTCACAATTACTTACTCACTACCTTGCTAAACGAACATAATCGGACGTTCCAAACAACCATGGATCATGTATTCACAATTAATTACTGACCAATTTGCTAAACGAACATTATTAGATGCTCGAAACAGCCTAGTAACAAGAACTCGTATATACATAGTCACTGACTATCCAAACAAACCTCATTAGATGCTCAAAGCAACATTGGGTCATGTACTCACAATTACTTACTCACTACCTTGCTAAACGAACATAATCGGACGTTCCAAACAACCATGGATCATGTATTCACAATTAATTACTGACCAATTTGCTAAACAAACATTATTACATGCTCGAAACAGCCTAGTAACAAGAACTCGTATATACATAGTCACTGACTATCCAAACCAACCTCATTAGATGGTCAAAGCAACATTGGGTCATGTACTCACAATTACTTACTCACTACCTTGCTAAACGAACATAATCGGACGTTCCAAACAACCATGGATCATGTATTCACAATTAATTACTGACCAATTTGCTAAACGAACATTATTAGATGCTCGAAACAGCCTAGTAACAAGAACTCGTATATACATAGTCACTGACTATCCAAACCAACCTCATTAGATGGTCAAAGCAACATTGGGTCATGTACTCACAATTACTTACTCACTACCTTGCTAAACGAACATTATTAGATGCTCGAAACAGCCTAGTAACAAGAACTCGTATATACATAGTCACTGACTATCCAAACCAACCTCATTAGATGGTCAAAGCAACATTGGGTCATGTACTCACAATTACTTACTCACTACCTTGCTAAACGAACATAATCGGACGTTCCAAACAACCATGGATCATGTATTCACAATTAATTACTGACCAATTTGCTAAACAAACATTATTAGATGCTCGAAACAGCCTAGTAACAAGAACTCGTATATACATAGTCACTGACTATCCAAACCAACCTCATTAGATGGTCAAAGCAACATTGGGTCATGTACTCACAATTACTTACTCACTACCTTGCTAAACGAACATTATTAGATGCTCGAAACAGCCTAGTAACAAGAACTCGTATATACATAGTCACTGACTATCCAAACCAACCTCATTAGATGGTCAAAGCAACATTGGGTCATGTACTCACAATTACTTACTCACTACCTTGCTAAACGAACATAATCGGACGTTCCAAACAACCATGGATCATGTATTCACAATTAATTACTGACCAATTTGCTAAACAAACATTATTAGATGCTCGAAACAGCCTAGTAACAAGAACTCGTATATACATAGTCACTGACTATCCAAACCAACCTCATTAGATGGTCAAAGCAACATTGGGTCATGTACTCACAATTACTTACTCACTACCTTGCTAAACGAACATAATCGGACGTTCCAAACAACCATGGATCATGTATTCACAATTAATTACTGACCAATTTGCTAAACAAACATTATTAGATGCTCGAAACAGCCTAGTAACAAGAACTCGTATATACATAGTCACTGACTATCCAAACCAACCTCATTAGATGGTCAAAGCAACATTGGGTCATGTACTCACAATTACTTACTCACTACCTTGCTAAACGAACATAATCGGACGTTCCAAACAACCATGGATCATGTATTCACAATTAATTACTGACCAATTTGCTAAACAAACATTATTAGATGCTCGAAACAGCCTAGTAACAAGAACTCGTATATACATAGTCACTGACTATCCAAACCAACCTCATTAGATGGTCAAAGCAACATTGGGTCATGTACTCACAATTACTTACTCACTACCTTGCTAAACGAACATAATCGGACGTTCCAAACAACCATGGATCATGTATTCACAATTAATTACTGACCAATTTGCTAAACAAACATTATTAGATGCTCGAAACAGCCTAGTAACAAGAACTCGTATATACATAGTCACTGACTATCCAAACCAACCTCATTAGATGGTCAAAGCAACATTGGGTCATGTACTCACAATTACTTACTCACTACCTTGCTAAACGAACATTATTAGATGCTCGAAACAGCCTAGTAACAAGAACTCGTATATACATAGTCACTGACTATCCAAACAAACCTCATTAGATGGTCAAAGCAACATTGGGTCATGTACTCACAATTACTTACTCACTACCTTGCTAAACGAACATAATCGGACGTTCCAAACAACCATGGATCATGTATTCACAATTAATTACTGACCAATTTGCTAAACAAACATTATTAGATGCTCGAAACAGCCTAGTAACAAGAACTCGTATATACATAGTCACTGACTATCCAAACCAACCTCATTAGATGGTCAAAGCAACATTGGGTCATGTACTCACAATTACTTACTCACTACCTTGCTAAACGAACATAATCGGACGTTCCAAACAACCATGGATCATGTATTCACAATTAATTACTGACCAATTTGCTAAACAAACATTATTAGATGCTCGAAACAGCCTAGTAACAAGAACTCGTATATACATAGTCACTGACTATCCAAACCAACCTCATTAGATGGTCAAAGCAACATTGGGTCATGTACTCACAATTACTTACTCACTACCTTGCTAAACGAACATTATTAGATGCTCGAAACAGCCTAGTAACAAGAACTCGTATATACATAGTCACTGACTATCCAAACCAACCTCATTAGATGGTCAAAGCAACATTGGGTCATGTACTCACAATTACTTACTCACTACCTTGCTAAACGAACATAATCGGACGTTCCAAACAACAATGGATCATGTATTCACAATTAATTACTGACCAATTTGCTAAACAAACATTATTAGATGCTCGAAACAGCCTAGTAACAAGAACTCGTATATACATAGTCACTGACTATCCAAACCAACCTCATTAGATGGTCAAAGCAACATTGGGTCATGTACTCACAATTACTTACTCACTACCTTGCTAAACGAACATTATTAGATGCTCGAAACAGCCTAGTAACAAGAACTCGTATATACATAGTCACTGACTATCCAAACCAACCTCATTAGATGGTCAAAGCAACATTGGGTCATGTACTCACAATTACTTACTCACTACCTTGCTAAACGAACATAATCGGACGTTCCAAACAACCATGGATCATGTATTCACAATTAATTACTGACCAATTTGCTAAACAAACATTATTACATGCTCGAAACAGCCTAGTAACAAGAACTCGTATATACATAGTCACTGACTATCCAAACCAACCTCATTAGATGGTCAAAGCAACATTGGGTCATGTACTCACAATTACTTACTCACTACCTTGCTAAACGAACATAATCGGACGTTCCAAACAACCATGGATCATGTATTCACAATTAATTACTGACCAATTTGCTAAACAAACATTATTAGATGCTCGAAACAGCCTAGTAACAAGAACTCGTATATACATAGTCACTGACTATCCAAACCAACCTCATTAGATGGTCAAAGCAACATTGGGTCATGTACTCACAATTACTTACTCACTACCTTGCTAAACGAACATTATTAGATGCTCGAAACAGCCTAGTAACAAGAACTCGTATATACATAGTCACTGACTATCCAAACCAACCTCATTAGATGGTCAAAGCAACATTGGGTCATGTACTCACAATTACTTACTCACTACCTTGCTAAACGAACATAATCGGACGTTCCAAACAACCATGGATCATGTATTCACAATTAATTACTGACCAATTTGCTAAACAAACATTATTAGATGCTCGAAACAGCCTAGTAACAAGAACTCGTATATACATAGTCACTGACTATCCAAACCAACCTCATTAGATGGTCAAAGCAACATTGGGTCATGTACTCACAATTACTTACTCACTACCTTGCTAAACGAACATAATCGGACGTTCCAAACAACCATGGATCATGTATTCACAATTAATTACTGACCAATTTGCTAAACAAACATTATTAGATGCTCGAAACAGCCTAGTAACAAGAACTCGTATATACATAGTCACTGACTATCCAAACCAACCTCATTAGATGGTCAAAGCAACATTGGGTCATGTACTCACAATTACTTACTCACTACCTTGCTAAACGAACATTATTAGATGCTCGAAACAGCCTAGTAACAAGAACTCGTATATACATAGTCACTGACTATCCAAACCAACCTCATTAGATGGTCAAAGCAACATTGGGTCATGTACTCACAATTACTTACTCACTACCTTGCTAAACGAACATAATCGGACGTTCCAAACAACCATGGATCATGTATTCACAATTAATTACTGACCAATTTGCTAAACAAACATTATTAGATGCTCGAAACAGCCTAGTAACAAGAACTCGTATATACATAGTCACTGACTATCCAAACCAACCTCATTAGATGGTCAAAGCAACATTGGGTCATGTACTCACAATTACTTACTCACTACCTTGCTAAACGAACATTATTAGATGCTCGAAACAGCCTAGTAACAAGAACTCGTATATACCTAGTCACTGACTATCCAAACCAACCTCATTAGATGGTCAAAGCAACATTGGGTCATGTACTCACAATTACTTACTCACTACCTTGCTAAACGAACATAATCGGACGTTCCAAACAACCATGGATCATGTATTCACAATTACTTACTCACTACCTTGCTAAACGAACATTATTAGATGCTCGAAACAGCCTAGTAACAAGAACTCGTATATACATAGTCACTGACTATCCAAACCAACCTCATTAGATGGTCAAAGCAACATTGGGTCATGTACTCACAATTACTTACTCACTACCTTGCTAAACGAACATTATTAGATGCTCGAAACAGCCTAGTAACAAGAACTCGTATATACATAGTCACTGACTATCCAAACCAACCTCATTAGATGGTCAAAGCAACATTGGGTCATGTACTCACAATTACTTACTCACTACCTTGCTAAACGAACATAATCGGACGTTCCAAACAACCATGGATCATGTATTCACAATTAATTACTGACCAATTTGTAAAAACAAACATTATTAGATGCTCGAAACAGCCTAGTAACAAGAACTCGTATATACATAGTCACTGACTATCCAAACCAACCTCATTAGATGGTCAAAGCAACATTGGGTCATGTACTCACAATTACTTACTCACTACCTTGCTAAACGAACATAATCGGACGTTCCAAACAACCATGGATCATGTATTCACAATTAATTACTGACCAATTTGCTAAACAAACATTATTAGATGCTCGAAACAGCCTAGTAACAAGAACTCGTATATACATAGTCACTGACTATCCAAACCAACCTCATTAGATGGTCAAAGCAACATTGGGTCATGTACTCACAATTACTTACTCACTACCTTGCTAAACGAACATAATCGGACGTTCCAAACAACCATGGATCATGTATTCACAATTAATTACTGACCAATTTGTAAAAACAAACATTATTAGATGCTCGAAACAGCCTAGTAACAAGAACTCGTATATACATAGTCACTGACTATCCAAACCAACCTCATTAGATGGTCAAAGCAACATTGGGTCATGTACTCACAATTACTTACTCACTACCTTGCTAAACGAACATAATCGGACGTTCCAAACAACCATGGATCATGTATTCACAATTAATTACTGACCAATTTGCTAAACAAACATTATTAGATGCTCGAAACAGCCTAGTAACAAGAACTCGTATATACATAGTCACTGACTATCCAAACCAACCTCATTAGATGGTCAAAGCAACATTGGGTCATGTACTCACAATTACTTACTCACTACCTTGCTAAACGAACATAATCGGACGTTCCAAACAACCATGGATCATGTATTCACAATTAATTACTGACCAATTTGTAAAAACAAACATTATTAGATGCTCGAAACAGCCTAGTAACAAGAACTCGTATATACATAGTCACTGACTATCCAAACCAACCTCATTAGATGCTCAAATCAACATTGGGTCATGTACTCACAATTACTTACTCACTACCTTGCTAAACGAACATAATCGGACGTTCCAAACAACCATGGATCATGTATTCACAATTAATTACTGACCAATTTGCTAAACGAACATTATTAGATGCTCGAAACAGCCTAGTAACAAGAACTCGTATATACATAGTCACTGACTATCCAAACCAACCTCATTAGATGGTCAAAGCAACATTGGGTCATGTACTCACAATTACTTACTCACTACCTTGCTAAACGAACATAATCGGACGTTCCAAACAACCATGGATCATGAATTCACAATTAATTACTGACCAATTTGCTAAACAAACATTATTAGATGCTCGAAACAGCCTAGTAACAAGAACTCGTATATACATAGTCACTGACTATCCAAACAAACCTCATTAGATGTATAAAGCAACATTGGGTCATGTACTCACAATTACTTACTCACTACCTTGCTAAACGAACATAATCGGACGTTCCAAACAACCATGGATCATGTATTCACAATTAATTACTGACCAATTTGCTAAACAAACATTATTAGATGCTCGAAACAGCCTAGTAACAAGAACTCGTATATACATAGTCACTGACTATCCAAACAAACCTCATTAGATGCTCAAATCAACATTGGGTCATGTACTCACAATTACTTACTCACTACCTTGCTAAACGAACATAATCGGACGTTCCAAACAACCATGGATCATGTATTCACAATTAATTACTGACCAATTTGCTAAACAAACATTATTAGATGCTCGAAACAGCCTAGTAACAAGAACTCGTATATACATAGTCACTGACTATCCAAACCAACCTCATTAGATGGTCAAAGCAACATTGGGTCATGTACTCACAATTACTTACTCACTACCTTGCTAAACGAACATAATCGGACGTTCCAAACAACCATGGATCATGTATTCACAATTAATTACTGACCAATTTGTAAAAACAAACATTATTAGATGCTCGAAACAGCCTAGTAACAAGAACTCGTATATACATAGTCACTGACTATCCAAACAAACCTCATTAGATGGTCAAAGCAACATTGGGTCATGTACTCACAATTACTTACTCACTACCTTGCTAAACGAACATAATCGGACGTTCCAAACAACCATGGATCATGTATTCACAATTAATTACTGACCAATTTGCTAAACAAACATTATTAGATGCTCGAAACAGCCTAGTAACAAGAACTCGTATATACATAGTCACTGACTATCCAAACCAACCTCATTAGATGGTCAAAGCAACATTGGGTCATGTACTCACAATTACTTACTCACTACCTTGCTAAACGAACATAATCGGACGTTCCAAACAACCATGGATCATGTATTCACAATTAATTACTGACCAATTTGTAAAAACAAACATTATTAGATGCTCGAAACAGCCTAGTAACAAGAACTCGTATATACATAGTCACTGACTATCCAAACCAACCTCATTAGATGGTCAAAGCAACATTGGGTCATGTACTCACAATTACTTACTCACTACCTTGCTAAACGAACATAATCGGACGTTCCAAACAACCATGGATCATGTATTCACAATTAATTACTGACCAATTTGTAAAAACAAACATTATTAGATGCTCGAAACAGCCTAGTAACAAGAACTCGTATATACATAGTCACTGACTATCCAAACCAACCTCATTAGATGGTCAAAGCAACATTGGGTCATGTACTCACAATTACTTACTCACTACCTTGCTAAACGAACATAATCGGACGTTCCAAACAACCATGGATCATGTATTCACAATTAATTACTGACCAATTTGCTAAACAAACATTATTAGATGCTCGAAACAGCCTAGTAACAAGAACTCGTATATACATAGTCACTGACTATCCAAACAAACCTCATTAGATGCTCAAATCAACATTGGGTCATGTACTCACAATTACTTACTCACTACCTTGCTAAACGAACATAATCGGACGTTCCAAACAACCATGGATCATGTATTCACAATTAATTACTGACCAATTTGCTAAACGAACATTATTAGATGCTCGAAACAGCCTAGTAACAAGAACTCGTATATACATAGTCACTGACTATCCAAACAAACCTCATTAGATGCTCAAAGCAACATTGGGTCATGTACTCACAATTACTTACTCACTACCTTGCTAAACGAACATAATCGGACGTTCCAAACAACCATGGATCATGTATTCACAATTAATTACTGACCAATTTGCTAAACAAACATTATTAGATGCTCGAAACAGCCTAGTAACAAGAACTCGTATATACATAGTCACTGACTATCCAAACCAACCTCATTAGATGCTCAAAGCAACATTGGGTCATGTACTCACAATTACTTACTCACTACCTTGCTAAACGAACATAATCGGACGTTCCAAACAACCATGGATCATGTATTCACAATTAATTACTGACCAATTTGTAAAAACAAACATTATTAGATGCTCGAAACAGCCTAGTAACAAGAACTCGTATATACATAGTCACTGACTATCCAAACCAACCTCATTAGATGGTCAAAGCAACATTGGGTCATGTACTCACAATTACTTACTCACTACCTTGCTAAACGAACATAATCGGACGTTCCAAACAACCATGGATCATGTATTCACAATTAATTACTGACCAATTTGCTAAACGAACATTATTAGATGCTCGAAACAGCCTAGTAACAAGAACTCGTATATACATAGTCACTGACTATCCAAACAAACCTCATTAGATGGTCAAAGCAACATTGGGTCATGTACTCACAATTACTTACTCACTACCTTGCTAAACGAACATAATCGGACGTTCCAAACAACAATGGATCATGTATTCACAATTAATTACTGACCAATTTGCTAAACAAACATTATTAGATGCTCGAAACAGCCTAGTAACAAGAACTCGTATATACATAGTCACTGACTATCCAAACAAACCTCATTAGATGGTCAAAGCAACATTGGGTCATGTACTCACAATTACTTACTCACTACCTTGCTAAACGAACATAATCGGACGTTCCAAACAACCATGGATCATGTATTCACAATTAATTACTGACCAATTTGTAAAAACAAACATTATTAGATGCTCGAAACAGCCTAGTAACAAGAACTCGTATATACATAGTCACTGACTATCCAAACCAACCTCATTAGATGCTCAAAGCAACATTGGGTCATGTACTCACAATTACTTACTCACTACCTTGCTAAACGAACATAATCGGACGTTCCAAACAACCATGGATCATGTATTCACAATTAATTACTGACCAATTTGCTAAACGAACATTATTAGATGCTCGAAACAGCCTAGTAACAAGAACTCGTATATACATAGTCACTGACTATCCAAACAAACCTCATTAGATGCTCAAAGCAACATTGGGTCATGTACTCACAATTACTTACTCACTACCTTGCTAAACGAACATAATCGGACGTTCCAAACAACCATGGATCATGTATTCACAATTAATTACTGACCAATTTGCTAAACAAACATTATTACATGCTCGAAACAGCCTAGTAACAAGAACTCGTATATACATAGTCACTGACTATCCAAACCAACCTCATTAGATGGTCAAAGCAACATTGGGTCATGTACTCACAATTACTTACTCACTACCTTGCTAAACGAACATAATCGGACGTTCCAAACAACCATGGATCATGTATTCACAATTAATTACTGACCAATTTGCTAAACAAACATTATTAGATGCTCGAAACAGCCTAGTAACAAGAACTCGTATATACATAGTCACTGACTATCCAAACCAACCTCATTAGATGGTCAAAGCAACATTGGGTCATGTACTCACAATTACTTACTCACTACCTTGCTAAACGAACATTATTAGATGCTCGAAACAGCCTAGTAACAAGAACTCGTATATACATAGTCACTGACTATCCAAACCAACCTCATTAGATGGTCAAAGCAACATTGGGTCATGTACTCACAATTACTTACTCACTACCTTGCTAAACGAACATTATTAGATGCTCGAAACAGCCTAGTAACAAGAACTCGTATATACATAGTCACTGACTATCCAAACCAACCTCATAAGATGGTCAAAGCAACATTGGGTCATGTACTCACAATTACTTACTCACTACCTTGCTAAACGAACATAATCGGACGTTCCAAACAACCATGGATCATGTATTCACAATTACTTACTCACTACCTTGCTAAACGAACATTATTAGATGCTCGAAACAGCCTAGTAACAAGAACTCGTATATACATAGTCACTGACTATCCAAACCAACCTCATTAGATGGTCAAAGCAACATTGGGTCATGTACTCACAATTACTTACTCACTACCTTGCTAAACGAACATTATTAGATGCTCGAAACAGCCTAGTAACAAGAACTCGTATATACATAGTCACTGACTATCCAAACCAACCTCATTAGATGGTCAAAGCAACATTGGGTCATGTACTCACAATTACTTACTCACTACCTTGCTAAACGAACATAATCGGACGTTCCAAACAACCATGGATCATGTATTCACAATTAATTACTGACCAATTTGTAAAAACAAACATTATTAGATGCTCGAAACAGCCTAGTAACAAGAACTCGTATATACATAGTCACTGACTATCCAAACCAACCTCATTAGATGGTCAAAGCAACATTGGGTCATGTACTCACAATTACTTACTCACTACCTTGCTAAACGAACATAATCGGACGTTCCAAACAACCATGGATCATGTATTCACAATTAATTACTGACCAATTTGCTAAACAAACATTATTAGATGCTCGAAACAGCCTAGTAACAAGAACTCGTATATACATAGTCACTGACTATCCAAACCAACCTCATTAGATGCTCAAAGCAACATTGGGTCATGTACTCACAATTACTTACTCACTACCTTGCTAAACGAACATAATCGGACGTTCCAAACAACCATGGATCATGTATTCACAATTAATTACTGACCAATTTGTAAAAACAAACATTATTAGATGCTCGAAACAGCCTAGTAACAAGAACTCGTATATACATAGTCACTGACTATCCAAACAAACCTCATTAGATGGTCAAAGCAACATTGGGTCATGTACTCACAATTACTTACTCACTACCTTGCTAAACGAACATAATCGGACGTTCCAAACAACCATGGATCATGTATTCACAATTAATTACTGACCAATTTGCTAAACAAACATTATTAGATGCTCGAAACAGCCTAGTAACAAGAACTCGTATATACATAGTCACTGACTATCCAAACCAACCTCATTAGATGGTCAAAGCAACATTGGGTCATGTACTCACAATTACTTACTCACTACCTTGCTAAACGAACATAATCGGACGTTCCAAACAACCATGGATCATGTATTCACAATTAATTACTGACCAATTTGTAAAAACAAACATTATTAGATGCTCGAAACAGCCTAGTAACAAGAACTCGTATATACATAGTCACTGACTATCCAAACCAACCTCATTAGATGCTCAAATCAACATTGGGTCATGTACTCACAATTACTTACTCACTACCTTGCTAAACGAACATAATCGGACGTTCCAAACAACCATGGATCATGTATTCACAATTAATTACTGACCAATTTGCTAAACGAACATTATTAGATGCTCGAAACAGCCTAGTAACAAGAACTCGTATATACATAGTCACTGACTATCCAAACAAACCTCATTAGATGCTCAAAGCAACATTGGGTCATGTACTCACAATTACTTACTCACTACCTTGCTAAACGAACATAATCGGACGTTCCAAACAACCATGGATCATGTATTCACAATTAATTACTGACCAATTTGCTAAACGAACATTATTAGATGCTCGAAACAGCCTAGTAACAAGAACTCGTATATACATAGTCACTGACTATCCAAACCAACCTCATTAGATGGTCAAAGCAACATTGGGTCATGTACTCACAATTACTTACTCACTACCTTGCTAAACGAACATAATCGGACGTTCCAAACAACCATGGATCATGTATTCACAATTAATTACTGACCAATTTGTAAAAACAAACATTATTAGATGCTCGAAACAGCCTAGTAACAAGAACTCGTATATACATAGTCACTGACTATCCAAACCAACCTCATTAGATGGTCAAAGCAACATTGGGTCATGTACTCACAATTACTTACTCACTACCTTGCTAAACGAACATAATCGGACGTTCCAAACAACCATGGATCATGTATTCACAATTAATTACTGACCAATTTGCTAAACGAACATTATTAGATGCTCGAAACAGCCTAGTAACAAGAACTCGTATATACATAGTCACTGACTATCCAAACCAACCTCATTAGATGGTCAAAGCAACATTGGGTCATGTACTCACAATTACTTACTCACTACCTTGCTAAACGAACATAATCGGACGTTCCAAACAACCATGGATCATGTATTCACAATTAATTACTGACCAATTTGCTAAACAAACATTATTACATGCTCGAAACAGCCTAGTAACAAGAACTCGTATATACATAGTCACTGACTATCCAAACCAACCTCATTAGATGGTCAAAGCAACATTGGGTCATGTACTCACAATTACTTACTCACTACCTTGCTAAACGAACATAATCGGACGTTCCAAACAACCATGGATCATGTATTCACAATTAATTACTGACCAATTTGCTAAACAAACATTATTAGATGCTCGAAACAGCCTAGTAACAAGAACTCGTATATACATAGTCACTGACTATCCAAACCAACCTCATTAGATGGTCAAAGCAACATTGGGTCATGTACTCACAATTACTTACTCACTACCTTGCTAAACGAACATAATCGGACGTTCCAAACAACCATGGATCATGTATTCACAATTAATTACTGACCAATTTGCTAAACAAACATTATTACATGCTCGAAACAGCCTAGTAACAAGAACTCGTATATACATAGTCACTGACTATCCAAACCAACCTCATTAGATGGTCAAAGCAACATTGGGTCATGTACTCACAATTACTTACTCACTACCTTGCTAAACGAACATAATCGGACGTTCCAAACAACAATGGATCATGTATTCACAATTAATTACTGACCAATTTGCTAAACAAACATTATTAGATGCTCGAAACAGCCTAGTAACAAGAACTCGTATATACATAGTCACTGACTATCCAAACCAACCTCATTAGATGGTCAAAGCAACATTGGGTCATGTACTCACAATTACTTACTCACTACCTTGCTAAACGAACATAATCGGACGTTCCAAACAACCATGGATCATGTATTCACAATTAATTACTGACCAATTTGTAAAAACAAACATTATTAGATGCTCGAAACAGCCTAGTAACAAGAACTCGTATATACATAGTCACTGACTATCCAAACCAACCTCATTAGATGCTCAAATCAACATTGGGTCATGTACTCACAATTACTTACTCACTACCTTGCTAAACGAACATAATCGGACGTTCCAAACAACCATGGATCATGTATTCACAATTAATTACTGACCAATTTGCTAAACGAACATTATTAGATGCTCGAAACAGCCTAGTAACAAGAACTCGTATATACATAGTCACTGACTATCCAAACAAACCTCATTAGATGCTCAAAGCAACATTGGGTCATGTACTCACAATTACTTACTCACTACCTTGCTAAACGAACATAATCGGACGTTCCAAACAACCATGGATCATGTATTCACAATTAATTACTGACCAATTTGCTAAACGAACATTATTAGATGCTCGAAACAGCCTAGTAACAAGAACTCGTATATACATAGTCACTGACTATCCAAACCAACCTCATTAGATGGTCAAAGCAACATTGGGTCATGTACTCACAATTACTTACTCACTACCTTGCTAAACGAACATAATCGGACGTTCCAAACAACCATGGATCATGTATTCACAATTAATTACTGACCAATTTGTAAAAACAAACATTATTAGATGCTCGAAACAGCCTAGTAACAAGAACTCGTATATACATAGTCACTGACTATCCAAACCAACCTCATTAGATGGTCAAAGCAACATTGGGTCATGTACTCACAATTACTTACTCACTACCTTGCTAAACGAACATAATCGGACGTTCCAAACAACCATGGATCATGTATTCACAATTAATTACTGACCAATTTGCTAAACGAACATTATTAGATGCTCGAAACAGCCTAGTAACAAGAACTCGTATATACATAGTCACTGACTATCCAAACCAACCTCATTAGATGGTCAAAGCAACATTGGGTCATGTACTCACAATTACTTACTCACTACCTTGCTAAACGAACATAATCGGACGTTCCAAACAACCATGGATCATGTATTCACAATTAATTACTGACCAATTTGCTAAACAAACATTATTAGATGCTCGAAACAGCCTAGTAACAAGAACTCGTATATACATAGTCACTGACTATCCAAACCAACCTCATTAGATGGTCAAAGCAACATTGGGTCATGTACTCACAATTACTTACTCACTACCTTGCTAAACGAACATAATCGGACGTTCCAAACAACCATGGATCATGTATTCACAATTAATTACTGACCAATTTGCTAAACGAACATAACAACTATAATAAATACTACAATGTTGATTTATTTGCCACTATAAATTAAGGTTGCTAATCGCCTACTTCTCACATTATGTTTTAACGATATACTATAACTTAGAAATCAGCGTTTGTCTGGTAAACATTTTGTTAAAATCAACGCAGCAAGCAAAGAAACTGCAATCAAACTTTAATATAATGTATTGGTACATAACACCTATTTGCTATCTTTCTATATAAACTCTATCATATAATCGAAACACCTATAGAACATGTATTTAGAAATTCATATTGACAGCTTTTCTCAGTCAACCCTTAAACAGACTACAATCACTCGTCACTCATCTTCAACAACTATTATAAATACTACAATGCTGATTTATTTGCCACTATAAATTAAGGTTGCTAATCGCCTACTTCTCACATTATGTTTTAACGATATACTGTAACTTAGAAATCAGCGTTTGTCTGGTAAACATTTTGTTAAAATCAACGCAGCAAGCAAAGAAACTGCAATCAAACTTTAATATAATGTATTGGTACATAACACCTATTTGCTATCTTTCTATATAAACTCTATTATATAATCAAAACACCTATAGAACATGTATTTAGAAATTCATATTGACAGCTTTTCTCAGTCAACCCTTAAACAGACTACAATCACTCGTCACTCATCTTCAACAACTATTATAAATACTACAATGCTGATTTATTTGCCACTATAAATTAAGGTTGCTAATCGCCTACTTCTCACATTATGTTTTAACGATATACTGTAACTTAGAAATCAGCGTTTGTCTGGTAAACATTTTGTTAAAATCAACGCAGCAAGCAAAGAAACTGCAATCAAACTTTAATATAATGTATTGGTACATAACACCTATTTGCTATCTTTCTATATAAACTCTATTATATAATCAAAACACCTATAGAACATGTATTTAGAAATTCATATTGACAGCTTTTCTCAGTCAACCCTTAAACAGACTACAATCACTCGTCACTCATCTTCAACAACTATTATAAATACTACAATGCTGATTTATTTGCCACTATAAATTAAGGTTGCTAATCGCCTACTTCTCACATTATGTTTTAACGATATACTGTAACTTAGAAATCAGCGTTTGTCTGGTAAACATTTTGTTAAAATCAACGCAGCAAGCAAAGAAACTGCAATCAAACTTTAATATAATGTATTGGTACATAACACCTATTTGCTATCTTTCTATATAAACTCTATTATATAATCAAAACACCTATAGAACATGTATTTAGAAATTCATATTGACAGCTTTTCTCAGTCAACCCTTAAACAGACTACAATCACTCGTCACTCATCTTCAACAACTATTATAAATACTACAATGCTGATTTATTTGCCACTATAAATTAAGGTTGCTAATCGCCTACTTCTCACATTATGTTTTAACGATATACTGTAACTTAGAAATCAGCGTTTGTCTGGTAAACATTTTGTTAAAATCAACGCAGCAAGCAAAGAAACTGCAATCAAACTTTAATATAATGTATTGGTACATAACACCTATTTGCTATCTTTCTATATAAACTCTATTATATAATCAAAACACCTATAGAACATGTATTTAGAAATTCATATTGACAGCTTTTCTCAGTCAACCCTTAAACAGACTACAATCACTCGTCACTCATCTTCAACAACTATAATAAATACTACAATGCTGATTTATTTGCCACTATAAATTAAGGTTGCTAATCGCCTACTTCTCACATTATGTTTTAACGATATACTGTAACTTAGAAATCAGCGTTTGTCTGGTAAACATTTTGTTAAAATCAACGCAGCAAGCAAAGAAACTGCAATCAAACTTTAATATAATGTATTGGTACATAACACCTATTTGCTATCTTTCTATATAAACTCTATTATATAATCAAAACACCTATAGAACATGTATTTAGAAATTCATATTGACAGCTTTTCTCAGTCAACCCTTAAACAGACTACAATCACTCGTCACTCATCTTCAACAACTATTATAAATACTACAATGCTGATTTATTTGCCACTATAAATTAAGGTTGCTAATCGCCTACTTCTCACATTATGTTTTAACGATATACTGTAACTTAGAAATCAGCGTTTGTCTGGTAAACATTTTGTTAAAATCAACGCAGCAAGCAAAGAAACTGCAATCAAACTTTAATATAATGTATTGGTACATAACACCTATTTGCTATCTTTCTATATAAACTCTATTATATAATCAAAACACCTATAGAACATGTATTTAGAAATTCATATTGACAGCTTTTCTCAGTCAACCCTTAAACAGACTACAATCACTCGTCACTCATCTTCAACAACTATAATAAATACTACAATGTTGATTTATTTGCCACTATAAATTAAGGTTGCTAATCGCCTACTTCTCACATTATGTTTTAACGATATACTATAACTTAGAAATCAGCGTTTGTCTGGTAAACATTTTGTTAAAATCAACGCAGCAAGCAAAGAAACTGCAATCAAACTTTAATATAATGTATTGGTACATAACACCTATTTGCTATCTTTCTATATAAACTCTATGATATAATCGAAACACCTATAGAACATGTATTTAGAAATTCATATTGACAGCTTTTCTCAGTCAACCCTTAAACAGACTACAATCACTCGTCACTCATCTTCAACAACTATTATAAATACTACAATGTTGATTTATTTGCCACTATAAATTAAGGTTGCTAATCGCCTACTTCTCACATTATGTTTTAACGATATACTGTAACTTAGAAATCAGCGTTTGTCTGGTAAACATTTTGTTAAAATCAACGCAGCAAGCAAAGAAACTGCAATCAAACTTTAATATAATGTATTGGTACATAACACCTATTTGCTATCTTTCTATATAAACTCTATGATATAATCGAAACACCTATAGAACATGTATTTAGAAATTCATATTGACAGCTTTTCTCAGTCAACCCTTAAACAGACTACAATCACTCGTCACTCATCTTCAACAACTATAATAAATACTACAATGCTGATTTATTTGCCACTATAAATTAAGGTTGCTAATCGCCTACTTCTCACATTATGTTTTAACGATATACTGTAACTTAGAAATCAGCGTTTGTCTGGTAAACATTTTGTTTAAATCAACGCAGCAAGCAAAGAAACTGCAATCAAACTTTAATATAATGTATTGGTACATAACACCTATTTGCTATCTTTCTATATAAACTCTATGATATAATCGAAACACCTATAGAACATGTATTTAGAAATTCATATTGACAGCTTTTCTCAGTCAACCCTTAAACAGACTACAATCACTCGTCACTCATCTTCAACAACTATAATAAATACTACAATGCTGATTTATTTGCCACTATAAATTAAGGTTGCTAATCGCCTACTTCTCACATTATGTTTTAACGATATACTGTAACTTAGAAATCAGCGTTTGTCTGGTAAACATTTTGTTAAAATCAACGCAGCAAGCAAAGAAACTGCAATCAAACTTTAATATAATGTATTGGTACATAACACCTATTTGCTATCTTTCTATATAAACTCTATTATATAATGGAAACACCTATAGAACATGTATTTAGAAATTCATATTGACAGCTTTTCTCAGTCAACCCTTAAACAGACTACAATCACTCGTCACTCATCTTCAACAACTATTATAAATACTACAATGCTGATTTATTTGCCACTATAAATTAAGGTTGCTAATCGCCTACTTCTCACATTATGTTTTAACGATATACTGTAACTTAGAAATCAGCGTTTGTCTGGTAAACATTTTGTTAAAATCAACGCAGCAAGCAAAGAAACTGCAATCAAACTTTAATATAATGTATTGGTACATAACACCTATTTGCTATCTTTCTATATAAACTCTATCATATAATCGAAACACCTATAGAACATGTATTTAGAAATTCATATTGACAGCTTTTCTCAGTCAACCCTTAAACAGACTACAATCACTCGTCACTCATCTTCAACAACTATTATAAATACTACAATGCTGATTTATTTGCCACTATAAATTAAGGTTGCTAATCGCCTACTTCTTACATTATGTTTTAACGATATACTGTAACTTAGAAATCAGCGTTTGTCTGGTAAACATTTTGTTAAAATCAACGCAGCAAGCAAAGAAACTGCAATCAAACTTTAATATAATGTATTGGTACATAACACCTATTTGCTATCTTTCTATATAAACTCTATTATATAATGGAAACACCTATAGAACATGTATTTAGAAATTCATATTGACAGCTTTTCTCAGTCAACCCTTAAACAGACTACAATCACTCGTCACTCATCTTCAACAACTATTATAAATACTACAATGCTGATTTATTTGCCACTATAAATTAAGGTTGCTAATCGCCTACTTCTCACATTATGTTTTAACGATATACTGTAACTTAGAAATCAGCGTTTGTCTGGTAAACATTTTGTTAAAATCAACGCAGCAAGCAAAGAAACTGCAATCAAACTTTAATATAATGTATTGGTACATAACACCTATTTGCTATCTTTCTATATAAACTCTATCATATAATCGAAACACCTATAGAACATGTATTTAGAAATTCATATTGACAGCTTTTCTCAGTCAACCCTTAAACAGACTACAATCACTCGTCACTCATCTTCAACAACTATAATAAATACTACAATGTTGATTTATTTGCCACTATAAATTAAGGTTGCTAATCGCCTACTTCTCACATTATGTTTTAACGATATACTGTAACTTAGAAATCAGCGTTTGTCTGGTAAACATTTTGTTAAAATCAACGCAGCAAGCAAAGAAACTGCAATCAAACTTTAATATAATGTATTGGTACATAACACCTATTTGCTATCTTTCTATATAAACTCTATTATATAATCAAAACACCTATAGAACATGTATTTAGAAATTCATATTGACAGCTTTTCTCAGTCAACCCTTAAACAGACTACAATCACTCGTCACTCATCTTCAACAACTATTATAAATACTACAATGCTGATTTATTTGCTACTATAAATTAAGGTTGCTAATCGCCTACTTCTCACATTATGTTTTAACGATATACTGTAACTTAGAAATCAGCGTTTGTCTGGTAAACATTTTGTTAAAATCAACGCAGCAAGCAAAGAAACTGCAATCAAACTTTAATATAATGTATTGGTACATAACACCTATTTGCTATCTTTCTATATAAACTCTATCATATAATCGAAACACCTATAGAACATGTATTTAGAAATTCATATTGACAGCTTTTCTCAGTCAACCCTTAAACAGACTACAATCACTCGTCACTCATCTTCAACAACTATAATAAATACTACAATGTTGATTTATTTGCCACTATAAATTAAGGTTGCTAATCGCCTACTTCTCACATTATGTTTTAACGATATACTATAACTTAGAAATCAGCGTTTGTCTGGTAAACATTTTGTTAAAATCAACGCAGCAAGCAAAGAAACTGCAATCAAACTTTAATATAATGTATTGGTACATAACACCTATTTGCTATCTTTCTATATAAACTCTATGATATAATCGAAACACCTATAGAACATGTATTTAGAAATTCATATTGACAGCTTTTCTCAGTCAACCCTTAAACAGACTACAATCACTCGTCACTCATCTTCAACAACTATTATAAATACTACAATGTTGATTTATTTGCCACTATAAATTAAGGTTGCTAATCGCCTACTTCTCACATTATGTTTTAACGATATACTGTAACTTAGAAATCAGCGTTTGTCTGGTAAACATTTTGTTAAAATCAACGCAGCAAGCAAAGAAACTGCAATCAAACTTTAATATAATGTATTGGTACATAACACCTATTTGCTATCTTTCTATATAAACTCTATGATATAATCGAAACACCTATAGAACATGTATTTAGAAATTCATATTGACAGCTTTTCTCAGTCAACCCTTAAACAGACTACAATCACTCGTCACTCATCTTCAACAACTATAATAAATACTACAATGCTGATTTATTTGCCACTATAAATTAAGGTTGCTAATCGCCTACTTCTCACATTATGTTTTAACGATATACTGTAACTTAGAAATCAGCGTTTGTCTGGTAAACATTTTGTTAAAATCAACGCAGCAAGCAAAGAAACTGCAATCAAACTTTAATATAATGTATTGGTACATAACACCTATTTGCTATCTTTCTATATAAACTCTATCATATAATCGAAACACCTATAGAACATGTATTTAGAAATTCATATTGACAGCTTTTCTCAGTCAACCCTTAAACAGACTACAATCACTCGTCACTCATCTTCAACAACTATTATAAATACTACAATGCTGATTTATTTGCCACTATAAATTAAGGTTGCTAATCGCCTACTTCTTACATTATGTTTTAACGATATACTGTAACTTAGAAATCAGCGTTTGTCTGGTAAACATTTTGTTAAAATCAACGCAGCAAGCAAAGAAACTGCAATCAAACTTTAATATAATGTATTGGTACATAACACCTATTTGCTATCTTTCTATATAAACTCTATTATATAATGGAAACACCTATAGAACATGTATTTAGAAATTCATATTGACAGCTTTTCTCAGTCAACCCTTAAACAGACTACAATCACTCGTCACTCATCTTCAACAACTATTATAAATACTACAATGCTGATTTATTTGCCACTATAAATTAAGGTTGCTAATCGCCTACTTCTCACATTATGTTTTAACGATATAGTGTAACTTAGAAATCAGCGATTGTCTGGTAAACATTTTGTTAAAATCAACGCAGCAAGACAAGAAACTGCAATCTAATTTTAATATATCTGACATATCTATTCAAATACTTAATGAATAAATTGTAGTAGGTGTGTTTGATATAGATTAATCACGGGAATGCAATAGGGAATATGTGATATAATGAGCTTTGAATGACGACTGCCCAGCGATGGGTAGTTGACAGAGCTAAAGATCGGGCTATAACGAGCAAGCTGTAAT
Source organism: Acanthosoma haemorrhoidale (assembly GCA_930367205.1). NCBI lineage: Eukaryota > Metazoa > Arthropoda > Insecta > Hemiptera > Acanthosomatidae > Acanthosoma > Acanthosoma haemorrhoidale. The sequence goes on along the minus strand of OV884013.1, from coordinate 16,485,220 downwards.
AACTCATCGAGTGAACGAGTGACTGGATATTAGCCAGTGAGTGTAGGAAGACGTAAGGATACAATTACTAACCACTTGAGAGCTAATCAGATGTTGCTAGGAAACACTGTCATTATGAATGGGTCTGATACACTTTCCCTGCACCTTATCAATTGTGTCATCAATCACCCAGTGATAAGGCCAATGAGTTAGGACATCTCTCAATGATGATAGAGTAACTATTTAATTAGTACAAGTTACGTTAATTTTAGATACCATTTTGTAAGTTTATATTAATACGAACAAATTGTAGAGAATTATTGACATTTTCATTTTAATGTGGCTTTACTTTGAAACAAGTACAGATTTTTATTCTGTCCGTGTAGAAAATGTCCTGGCAGTTTCTTTGAGTGTCAATTTTTTTTTTTAAATAAAAAAATCGAATTCACTTGCGAAAAAGGTTGAGTCTTAACGGTATTTCTTATGATAGTCGTAGCCAAAAAATATTGCAATTTAAAGGACAACTGTCATTTTCTGCGCATTTTTTGGTGAATATTTTATCTACTATTAACAATTTACCTTAAATTCTTTTTGTAAATATTGTCAGTGAACGAGATGGTTAGAATTATTTATTGAATGCGAGCCAATACGTTTATTATTTTTCAAAAAAAATAAATATTTTATTCATATGTCTCTAATATAATTGAAACAAATATAAGCGAGTCTTTTTTATTTTCAAGTAAAGAATAGATCTTAATGGGGGGGGGGGGCATGCCCTCGCACAAAAGTACACCTACTCATGTAGCATCTATTAACAATGGAGTTTATTTTTTATCTGAACTCATGTTTAGTTAATTATTAAAAAACAATCTACAGAACAACTTAATGGTTAAAATGGGCTCCTCTTAGTGGATTGTAGCAGCATCATCTTACTAACTAACAAAACCGAGAATACTCTTACTGAACAGTAAATACTTACAGTATTTATAAGTATAGCAGTAAAATATGGTTAGTTAAGAATTTTCAAAAGCAATTAGTTAGGTTTGCATATTCATGTCGATAATTAGTGAGGGTGAGAATTACAACTTTTAGTTAGTTATTTCAGACTTGTCTATTCAAAGCAATTGTGCGAAATCTATTTGACGGTTCCATTGATTGACTCCACTTACTGCATGCATGGAACTAACCGAACTGTCATGATGTGCGCATTTTATTACAACTTTTCGGATGACAATGGGACACTGGAAAAGGGTTCATCACATTATCCTTATTAAAACTGTTCCTCATTCATCCCCATCAAGTGACCAACTGTAACCATTGATGATTATTTTAATCACTGCCGCAAGATGATGTTCCTTTCAGCCTAGAAAAGATTCGTCCTGCATCAAGTGATTCGTATCTAAATCCCATTATGATATCAAAGATTATATTATTATTTACTTGTGGGATAATTGAATAAATTGTTAATTATATATTAAAATGAGCCGCCGGGCAGGTGGCAGGTAGAGGTGAGTTATCTCCAAGACTGTACACTCATAGAACAAATATTTTGTTGCCCTTTGGTATTAGGAAGGATCAGCTGTGTGACTCTTCAGTCTAAGTGTAGTGTCTCAGAGATGTATAGAAGATTGTCCTTATCAATTGTCAAAAATACATAAAAGTTCTGAAAGCTCGACATTTTGGTATTTGTCGGGATTAGACAACTGATTTTGCACCTACAATAAAACTTCCCAGAACATTTTGTTTTCCAGGTGAAAAGTTTTTTTTTTTTTGTTTTTTTTAAATCCTAACATCTTTGAAAAAATTTCTGTCTCTACACAATATAGGTTATTTAACAAAAAATATATGAAGCAAAACTGTTAATAAAGGTTGCTTATTGGTACTCATGCTGACTAAATACGTTTTGATAATAATATTCAGGGCAGGTTGACATTGATAACTACATTTGACTGGATCAATTTCATTTTATGGAGTACAAATGCCACTATAATAACCAGAAAATATTGAGATTTCCATGAGGACTCTCCAGAAAGTGTGCTGACTTGAAGTGTCGCTTCAAAATTTATTTAAAATAATTACTTATTGAAAAGGTGTAATCCTTGTATTCAAATATAAAGTATCAACGTCGCTTCTAAGGACAACACATACTTCCTTTTTTTCAAGTTGGCTCCATGTGGAATTATCATCTAGAAATATACATAAGTGCATCGCGCTAGCGTTCTCTCTCTAATCCTCCAGAAAAACTCAGAAAGGGAGACTATCCATATCTCTATCCATATCACTTCTTAGGTAAATATATACAGAATATATAGAATAATATCAAAGTTAACAGTGTACCCTCCTGTTAACAAAGCATAAGAAACATCTGTGAAATGTTGGCCACTGGCTATTGGTTTGCCATTTCAAAATTACGGTTCTTCCCGGAGCACCCTTCTAAAACAATCATAGTGCCACAGAGAAAAATTATAAATTTCTTCAGAGATGATTTTCATATTTCTGCTGCTGGCTTTTCTCCCAGGGTTTCTATGCTCCTCCCCGCATTTACCTCTCCACTGCGGTGCACCTCTTCCCAGTTGCTTGCCAGGAAGGAAATGTACACAGCAGGGGAAGTAACTAAAAAAAAAACAGAAAGAACTGTATAAAATAATATTCATTATATTTTGTGATATTAGCTTAGCCAAAGAGTCATTGTGGCACGGCGAGTGCTCGAACCTGGTGCCAGGCACTACCTAACAAAGCTTTTATTTTAGCTTTTATTTATTTTATTATCATCTTCATGTTGAGGTCGGAAACTTTTCAGACCACATGTCTACTCCATCTGTCAGCTATCCTGTTTCGAGCACGAGCCGTGCCAAGATCAAACCACTTTGACTAAGTCCACAGTACTCCGGCATAGGAAACCAATATTGTAGCAGTACATTGTACATTGTCACACAGAACTTCGACATAGGGAACCATATTGTAGCAATACATTGTACATCGTCACATAGTAGTTATCAATTGTAGTAGCGCTTTTCCAATTTCCTTCTCCTTTTATCCGTCTCCAGTTATAATGATTGTTCTATTGAGGGATGATGATTTATATCTTTCAATAGGTTATACTAAAGTGAAATGAAAAACTATGTTCAAAAAGCTCAAAAGTATATTAATTAAATGGCTATAAAAGTGTTTATTAGAACAGGTAGGTGGTAGTTATTGTAAAAGCTAAAACCCAACTTTAAATGAGGTGAAAAAAACTTTTTTTGAAAGTCTTGAATCAGACTTGGTTTATTCCCCCCCTTATTTATATTTACTTTGGATGCATTATAATCTCCAAGTACTTACAACTCTTTACATGGCGTATATTATGTAGTTTTCATTCAAAATATAGTTAAAAATCCAATTTATGTAATTTGTAATCATTGTAGGCCATCGATATGAATATCATTTTTAAATATTCAGCATATACTATACTTACTATATATAATTATTGTCATAAACACCACACAACTCCAATATTGCACAATTCAATTCATCACAATAACGTGATTAGTATTTGAGGGGGATTTATCGCCGTGTTATCCATATTTATATCCAATATATATAACAATACTATCGTATATACTATAATACTATAATATATATAATATGTTATTTTATATAACAATATAAGAATATATCCAACTATTTAAAACAATACATTTGGATATCATGTTATAGACAATGCAATAACACGGGAAGGATACCGGAACATGTAATAACAATATAGTAACAAGAATAAGTAAATTGTAAATTAAGTTATCTTGTTCTTAAAATTATTTATCATAATCGCACTTATCTCGTGCCATTCTGGCCCCCCCCCCCAACCAATTCGCCTAGCTTCTTTATTAAATGTGCTCAAAACAATAATGTTTAATTATTTGCTGTCACGAAAAAATATGAAAGTTGCAAAAAGTGTTTATTTTTATTTTATTCTTATTTAGGTTACTATTATGAGTACTTTAATATAGCTACTTAAAGTAATTTCATTACTTTTTTTTTTTTGTATTTAAGGTGTAAATCTAGGAATGTGTATATTTACATTTTTATATGTGAATACCTAAATAGTGAATTCGTGTGAGTGTTTTATACGTACATATTGTTTTTGTTCATACTAGACGTTTTAGTCGAGTCTGATTTCAGTCAAAGAATAAAAAATTTTGGTTCTTAACAGGCCATTATAATAAAGATAATTACTATATTAATAGCTACTATTAATTTTGGTATGCAACTATAAAGATTGTCTATTATTATTAATAAAAGAGGATATATCTCACGTTCTTAGTACAATTCACTATAGAGGTCTATTCCCATGGCCACTAGAGATTCTGCGAAATTCCAACCGTGAAAAGAAACGCATCCCACCCCCTGCAATTTATTTTCAAATCTACAAAAAATATGAGAGATGCTCTTTTTTGTTTTGTTCGCCTTGGCTCCCTTGAAAGTACGGACCCTGGCAGGTATATAACTGCCAGGGCCATCTGCCTATGGCACATTTTTTGCTCTTTTGAGACTATAACTAAAAAATTATGAACTCTCTAGAAGGGAAAAAAATAATTCATCTCGCAAAAAATCCACTCTTACAACAATCGTCGTTATTTACTGTTTTTTTTTTTTAATTTTGTCTTAGATTTGTAATTTCCTACAATGTGGCAATTGTAGATTATTTATTAAAATGATAACGAATAGATATATTTAAATTATTTATTTTTTAACTAATTCAAGTAGCTATTTATCTCTCCATAATGAACTTAAAATTCCCACTGCTCAAGATCACATTTCCTCAAAATTCTCTAATATCAATTAGAAGTTATCAGATTTCAAGTTTCACCCGTACGGTAAAACTCGGAGATTCAAGCCTGAAAATATGTTTTCAATAAAAGTGTACATGTAAATGTGTAAATTTGTGATATGAATGCTACATTGCATCACAGTTATGTATTGCCCTTCTAGGGTAAATAGTAATAATATTTAAAAAAAAAAAAAAGAAAAAGAAAAAAAAGAAGAAGAAAAGAAAAAAGAAAAAGAAAAAGGAAAAAACTAAAAAAAAACTGTGTGAACTTACTGTGTAAAGTGTGTGAAATTTACATGAACGCTGAAAGGATGAACGTGAAGCATGTTGCTGCGTCTGTGTAACAATGATGTATTCTGTGTAATGATGATATATTCTGTATAATGATGATGTATTCTGAATAATCTGAAAAATAGGAAATAACATTAAAATAGCTATCAATAAAATGAACAAGATAAATATCTTTTATGAAAACATTCGCTATTTCGCTGATTCTCTAAGCAATCGGACAAAACGAAACATATTGAAAATGCATTTGATAATTCAATATAAGTTCATAAAGTATAATTTTTAGAAAAGTATTTTGAAAAGGCAGAGTAAATACAGTTTAATCTATCTCCTTCTCTCGAGCTGGAGCAAACAGGATCATTAATCCCAAAACTCGACAGTAGCCTTTGGTATTATGATTTCAGTTGGCGAGAAATGAAACTCAGCCTGAGGATTAGCGATAATGTCTTTATTAAAAGAAGACTACGGCCATTACTCCGGGCATCTTCCGGCCATAGTGCAGAAGCCATTAAGGAAGCCATGAGGAACAGAAGTGGTTCCCTCATCATTGACTGCACCCTGGACGATGAGTGCAATAGCGCGGGTAGACTGCAATGCGGAACCACACTTTCCGACCGGGGGGCAGTGCAAATCCTATTTCATCATGGAGCTTCTAGTCGCCACATCTTCTCTGTTACGCACGGTGTGGTTAATGAAGGGAAATGGCAGCTATTATACCGCCGAGTGTGTGCGGGCGATGAATATTTTAACTAAAATAACTTTTAAAAAAATCGTGTGTGATGCATCAGACAAAGATCGTTTTAATTACATCTGCAAAATCACAGATACACAGATTAATTCGATAGTACACTCGTAACGAGATTGAAAAACAAAATCTTTATTATTTTTTATATGTTTTTTATTGCTATGAGTTATGATTGTTGAGATTGGTTGAGTTGCCAACAGGATCGTATAAATTGGCAATCTCATGCAAGACTATCCTGTGAAATTGCATATCTCTAGCTTAATGGCCTCAGGAAGACTTGAAGAGAGAGAGAGAGAGAGAGAGAGAGAGATTTGTTCATGTTTGGTGAGCGTAAGTGAGTTACTTAACTCTCTCCTCATTTTGTCAATTATGAGTTAAGCACTTCCATCAAGCAACCACTCCAAGCCAAGACCCGACGCATGCATATATGGTTTGTCAAAACATATTAATGGATTTGATATGTAAATAAACTTATTATTATTATTATTAAACTCGATAAACCTTAAACCAATGCAAGATAGTATCATTTAACAGATTCCTAAGCACAGAAACAAGAATTGTTTTGATGATTCGCAATAGAAAAGGGTTTAAAAAATCAAGAACTTTATAGCTTAAATTATACAAAGCAGCATTTCGATTATTCTACGTCTTAGAAGTTTCCTACGAGGCAAGTAATAAAGCCTCCAAAACTGTGAATACTAATATTGCACTCGATGTCACACGTAGGTACAATCAAGCTCAATCAATTTAATATAGAAACATGTCAAGTGTACGGCGCACAGGTACAGCAGAACCGAAAAGGGGCGAATTGTATCGATTGTATGCAATCGTGTCCTCACTTGTACATTCGCAAAGGATCGTCCAAATTCAGTAACTGGCTTAATAAGTCCTCCTGGTGTGAGTTGGAATGTGTAATCATTAAAGAATATTAAAGTAATGGTTCGAAACAATTAACAAATAAGTTGATCAATCACTTACACCGTCGGAACACCAAGTGGATGAATAAATTAATTATTAAATAAAAAAAACTTGAATAATAAATGGAAAAAAAATACTTAGCTCTTATGTTGATAAAATGTATGTATTTTATTACAGAAAACAATCTTAAATAAATATAACAATGATACTATAAATAAATACTTAATTAATTACTTCGTAGGCTAACTAAGGGAGACCTAGGGCCCGGATGCTAATGACGAAGGCCCTCTGAGTGGAGAGTTAATTAGTTAGGGAAGGGATCTTCGGCTCGGTTCCGACGATGGCCGAAGCCTTCGTTAGTTGTAATTGCTTTATCTATCAATAGCGCTTCGTAATTATATACTCTATGCTTCTATTAGAAATAAAATGAAAAAAAAACAAACCTCAGTTTATGAAAGACTATCTCTCTCCATCTATAGTGTAATGGTTCGTTACCGATTGACGAATACTTATCTCATAAGTAATCATGTAAGTTAAGCTGCAATACCTTTTTTATTATTAGAACTACATAAAATCACTTAATAAAACAAGATTTATGTTCTCCATTTAATGAAAATTACGATAATTACACACATTGTACACGTGATTCAATTTCGGTTGCGAAAAGGACGTTATTGACAGTAGTAATGACTTAATTTTTAATAACAGTTCACAAACACCCCAACATATAATAATGCATATTATTAATCAATACGACAGAAAACAATTTGTATTACTAATTGATTTATTAATGATACTTCACTATGTTTATCATTTGAGTTTATTTACTTTAACCATCATCAAGACATAAAATAAAACAATAGCGAAACAAGTCGCAGGCTGAGTTGCAAAAAGTAGCAAGCACGCGTGCGTCATTCGCGTGACTGAAGCATACAAAACAACTGCACAGTACTGCATACTGTTAATGTGCTGGTCACACGACCTAGTCTTTAATTAAACACCCTGTTCAAAATCATATAAAAATATTTTGAGACCACCTCAACCGGAACATACCAACAGACTCACAGGTAGAAGATATCTGTAGTTTTGAAAAAGCCATCGCAATCTAAGTTACCAGACTAAATGCGAGTATCGAGATGGGAGGATTAGGTCATTTCAGTGACCAGATCGTTCATTTACAGCCGAAACGGATCAATCGATACACAGTTCTTCGGCTCCTCAAACCGTTCATACGGAAGGATTGAAGAGTTCACGTGAACGACTCATCAGTCTAAGTGATCGGATCTTTGAGGATCGTTCATGACCGACGCGTCTCTGCTATTACTGAAATGCCTACTCATGGTTAGGTAACCTCTATTACAGTTTCCGTTGATGTTACGATTATTACTAATAGATCTAGGGCTTCTAGCTGTTAGTAAATCCATTGTGAATCATAATTAGTACAGCTATTCAATGAAAGTATTTACTAATACAACTTCGTTAGTATGTTGGCTTAGCTAGTAGGTTTTCGTTAAATTTACTAACGGCATCGATTCTACTTTACTATGTACTTGTGCGAGATGGTGGATGTTGACAGTTGAAAGCATTTTAGAGAACTAGACTCATCTACTTCTGAGTGTAAATATTACTCAGGTTTTTCACACATAGGTTTGTTCTTTTATAGTCAAAAGGCCAATAAGGGAACGTAACGAGAAAAATCTTAAACTTGATGAAGTTTGTCTTGAAAAAAATAAAAAGGCTGACGGGTAACCCTCGAGCAAGCGAAATAAGATATTGGAAATTGCAGTTTCTGACATATAATATTCTTAGAAAGTAATGCGGACTCCTTTTCACGTGGTTACACACCGATTATAAACATACACGTGTATGTTGTGAATGGGTATACTATTTCATCTCTAACGCTTTTGTTTGTAACAACATACAACCAACATAAACAATACAATATGTTTCCATGTTCGCGGTAGCTATATTGGATCTTACAGTTATATATTTAGTGAGAAATATGCCTAATCAGCTTCCCCCTGCACTGACTAGTATCGGACCTCGTGTTGAACTGTCCTCAACGTTCGTTCACCGGGAACTTTTCCCCGTTGAAAAGTTATCAGTCAATAAATTTAATAAAATACTATCTCTTATTCGTCAGCATGAGCGATCCCTAACAAAAACACCCTAACCTAGATCGATACATTTAGATAAAAATTGAATTTGATGAACAGTGTTTGATAGTTCGTTTTAATCGGATTTAATATTATTTGTATTTTGTTCGCTTAGCAATTACATTTCAAGGCGATCTGGGTTTGATTCTTAAGCGGATAGTATGTTTTGATTTACTTCCGGTAACATAAGTAGATGGTTTACGGTTGCATTCCTCAATAGGAGTATACAACGGCGTGAAGCGTTAGTATTATTATATATAATTATTTACAAATTAATAAAAAATCATTAAAACAATCAATAAATTGTTGTTGAACATAACTATTATTATATTATTATACTTCATATAATGACCACATGTTAACCCATGGGTCTGTCTGGAACATAACCTCCCCCTCTTAACTATTAACAGGAGAAATTGTGTAATTTATTTTAGCATATTACAGAGCTAATATGAATAATAATATTATGTATTTAGGAAATATAAAAATTACATAGATTTGGTTGGGTCAATACTGGAAAAGCCATGCTCTAGAGATTAGTAGAAAAAACAATCGATAGTACCCAGACGATCTGCTTGGCTGCGGGTTCTATCCAATCCTAAAGGAACAAATTTAAAACTGTAACAATTAGTATTACCATTTTTAAACAAATGTTTATATGTTTTCAATCTATTGTCCTTTAAAAATTACCGTCACAGCAGCATATCCTGTTGTAACCATTGATGAAACCTCCAACTATACCATCCATAATAACAAGAACAAATACAGAGTAAATAATAATTTAAATAATAACCAGTGCTCAGTAAATGGCGATAAATTCAGTAGTGGTGATATCACGACCTACTCCAACACTTCAAATGTTGTCTTTGTCAGCTAACAATTTGGGGTCCAGCGGCACGTGGCGTGAGGAGCCTATCCCCTATTGCAAAGTCTCCTCAGTGTATTAATAATACATAGATATAGTTTATATATGTATATATATATTCATAGGCATGCGTTTAAATAATTAAATCACTTCAAAAAAAAAAATCAAAACGATAGTGTAACTTATAACAAGAAATTTCTCAAAAATTCTCTTTTAAATTTTAAAATAATTTCTCATTTTGACTAAACAATAAAAGGGGTTTTATATTTTACTACTAATGGCACGATAAGACTAGTTATACTGAATAAGGAACAAATACTTGTACTTAGCAAGCACGTGCTACAATTACTTTATAAATGGTGCAATAAATATTTAATATGTGCAAACGGCAGGGAAATATTGAATAATTTAATTTAAAACTAAAATGTATCACACCCATGGTCGCAGAGTGGTCTAAATTAGAGCTATAGCTCACTTAGATGAAAATGTTTGTTTTGATCGATAAAAAATTATTAAAATTGTATTTTTGTTCAATAGATGTGTTACAAACTTATACTAGACTGTATTAAAAATGAAAAAAATAAGTATTTGTGCTCTAAAACATCCCACAACACTGATCTACTCACCTTGTTGACCATGCTTTAACGTTTAAAATCCCATTTTACTTCGGCTCTGGAGACACAGGACCTGAAAACACTTCACTAGACACTTAATCCACACTGCGTGATGGCTGATGAGCTGCTGTTGATGATATTTCCTGGAGAAATGTGGGAAATGCCGACGAGCTGGAGTAGGCTGCTGCACGTGCTGGCCCCGGTTAGAAGGGATAACCTAGCGGAACCTTCCCCCTTATCAGTGTTGCCAGCGACCCGGCCGTAGTAGCGTTCTCTGATCTGTCGATGACGTGAGCACAGCTCGTGGTTTCAGGGCTGTCTGATCCCTGAGGCTGTGGATGGACACGTACACATCTAAAGCACTTTCAAGGGAAACTACATAACTCACTCATGCGTAGGCGTTTATAGCAGCCGATCATTAATTATTAAATTATTTAAATTAAGTGAAAATCCCCACGAATTCTCTTACATCTTGACCTACTAAGGAAATGCGGTAAAGTGTTTGCCAATTGTACCTGCTCGGGGTACAATACTCTCTGGGTCGAAGAAAGGTCGTCAGGTAGGTGTGGACAGACCGTACTAAGTATTTGCCTTTTGTATTGCACATCCTACTATAAATCTTTTTCGGCCCTTTAAATGACCGGTCAAGCATTGGCCAATATACCGAGGCTGTACTTTCGAAAAGGTTCCGGTCACTCGTATGCCCCTATGTTATACCTAGGATAGTGTTCGTAACCTGTTTACATTTTAAATGTATACGCAACTTGAACATTTGAAATATACTGATTATTTAGATAGATACAAAATTTATATAGACATCTCTTACAATTACGTACTCAAATTATATTTATTGATATTCCTCTTCATGTATTTTTTATAGCATTGCCATACTTAAAATTAAAATTACAGATAAAACTCGTCATGCAAATGGCCTCATAAAATAATATGGTGTATGTTGTGGTAGGTAATAATTAGGTGTAATGTTGTCAGTTCAGGTATTCTTGCTTAACGTTAGTTTCCGTTTATAATACTCATACACAGATTTTGAATTGTTTAAAGTATTTTGATTCCCGATAGAAACTCCGTACTGGCGAGGCATGTGTGAGAATAGTGTAGAATTAGGTGATTAGAGTTTTGTGTAGAATTATAACTTATTTTGGGTGAAAGTTTTGATATTGTGTTTTAGAAATGTTATTATTTAATTTAGTGTTTAACCAAGATACTTGACAGATCTAGGCAATCTAGGCAATTTGACCAAATCATCGTACATGTTATGTAAGGTTTTTTAACAACTTAATAAATTGCTTCTTCGCCATGAGAACAAATCTAAATTTTAAATGGTTGATAGGGCCCTAGCTGGAACCCTGATTGAACTTTTATTTTTGAAAATGTTTCCCTTTATTATAAGTATAATTTATTATATAAGTAGGCAAGATGGGAGCGGTATTAATTTATTATGGGTCTTCTTTCGGTGAACATTATTACTTTAATCATTTTCTCGTTTTTATGTTCCGTTCACAAAAAATGTGTACGAATTTGTATATTTTCTTTAAGATCTTCTTAAGTCTGTTTGCAAAGTTATCAATTCAACACGTACGCCATCGGTATAAAAAGACATTTTTACCTACGGTTAGTTATTAGTTCAAATACTTATAATAACGGGAAACATTTTCAAAAATAAAAGTTCAATTTGGGTTCCAGCTAGGACCATATTATATATTTAAAATTTTGATCTGTTCTCATGCCCAAGAAGCAATTTATTAAGTTGTTAAAAAAACCTTACATAACTTGTACGATGATTTGGTCAAATATGCTTACAATTGTGTAATATGTTTGATACAATACAGCAGCTCATAACAGGCATGTAAATAATTCATGTAATATTCGTTCATACATTACATATTTATGTAAGTTAATATGTTTTTTACTGTTTATGCCTGACTATTGTCAGTTATGATTACCGCACTTCTTCAACACCTTTTACCTTTCATTTCTTCTTTTCAGAACCTGATGAAGGCGTACGTAATATATCGAAACCTCGGCCATTCATCTTAAACGTTTTTTTTATACTTAACATTTCTGATTGTATCACTCCCGCCCTGTAACATACCTTTGTTTATAATTGATTTTTATAGCGCCATTATCAACAATTTTCTTAAATTCTCCTAGAATGTTGTTATTCACATATTATTCCATTTACCAGTAACATACTAACTATAATTGTTTTAATATTCGAAAGACCAAACGCTCCAAAAAGAGACAGCTCTGTATTAATATTGTTGTTGAACTTTGTTATTGCTGTACATTATTACGTTGTTGAACATTAATATGACCGTTTGAAAATTAATTTTAAACAGCAATATACAAATTTAATTTATTTTTTTACATAGTAAAATTACAATTACAATCCTAAGAGTAAAAGAAGAAACCTGTGATAGAATCTTAAAATCATTTTTTGTAACTTTTCTGTAAAATTGAATGAAAATTTAAAATGGTAAATAGATATTAAATTTAAAAGTTAACTGCATTAAATACAATAATAACTGTGTGATGCATTTGAATAAATTTTGTGACGATATAATTTTATGCTTTTTGAATAAATATTCTGTCATAAACTGCCAGTCCCTGTTATATTGCATCTTATATTTTGTTATATTCAGATTTTCGCAAAGATGTGAAACAGGTTAAAGCCTTTGCATATATTCTTTATATTCGTTTATATAAACTATTACATATTTATGTGATTTGATATGTTTTTTTACTATTTATGCCTGACTATTGTCAGTTATGATTACCCTACCTTTACCCTTTCATTTCTTCTTTTCAGCACCTGACGAAGGCGTACATAATATATCGAAACGTTGGCCATTAATCTTACATCTCTCTTCCACCAACCTAACTCAATTTCTAGACACTTTCTTCCACTCACTTTTACGTCCTTACACAGTTTAAATATCTATTTATTTATTTTACAATTTAAATGTTAATTAATGTAAAAAAGATTTTTCGTCGAAATTTAAAAAAAAATTTAATGAAGAATAAATGTCTTGTTTTATAATTCATCATCACAGTATTAATTACCCTCCTTCCGTTGTAAAGTACAAGGGGGGGGGGGTGCCTGAAGCTCAATAATTAAAAGGCTTTAAATCTTCCAAAATAAAACACTACCAAAATTCTCCTTGGTTCGTCATAAATAAACGACAACAGCAAAACGAACAAATAAAGACAATAGGTGAATTCATGAAGAAGCAATTCATTAAATACAGTCATAGTTAGCCATGTGCAGAAGGATGAATCAAATACAGCATTGGTAATACGTCTTCATATTCAATTAAATCATTAAAGCATTGTTTGACGTTATTTCTGTCGTGATTTAACTAAATTATCAACAATTACTATCATAATCCACATTATTTGTCTTAGATTTTAAATAGCACCGTTGCTCAAACCTCTTCATATGATTTTTTAATTGGCAAGTGTATTCAATTCACATGTATAGCCCTCAGGAACTAGCAAATGTAGAACAGACAAAAAAATTAAATATTTAAAAGATAAAAACCTTTAGATTAAAACATTCTTTTTTATAAGATACAAAACCGTTAGATAGATAGAAAATAATGTTAGTTGCAAAATTATATACAATGAAAGTGTGTGTGACACTTACAAATAAACTTCTTAAAATAATGTTTAAATTTATAAAAGATTAAACTACAATTATTTATATAGTACCTGCTATAAAAATATGAATAAAAGGTATTAACATTAAAATTACAACATCATACAGGCAAAACTTTATAAAAATCATTATATACAATTAATAATATTTTATAACAATCTGTGATTTGACTTGAGTTGAAGCTTCTGTTGAGATATCGATATCACACTTATAATTTCTGTTACTATGTGTATTCAGTTCAAATTGTCATTTTATGGAATAAACGTGAAAGAATGGTTGGTAATCAATGCTAAAACTTCCGACGAAAATAAGATACCAAGTTGCCGAGTACGTTCGTGAGGTTTTTAATAAATATTATATTTAACAGTGACTCGGGAATTTTGTATTGTTGGCACTGTGTTAAACCAGTTTCGAATGTCCAACCCCTCCAAGTTCTAAAACATAAACAAAACAAGGGAACATAGTCAAGGTTTCGACAAACTTTCTCAACTTCATCTTCAAGTGATTCCACACATTACGTGAATCAACTTTTGAAAGTGGTCAATATCCACTTTGATAAAATTAACAAGAAATACTTCACCAAAGCACTCTGAGGGAAACATATTTACAATGTATATACATTTTGACTATGGCACATTTAATTGTATTTACTTTTTTACGTATTTATCATTTTTAGTCACTTTTAGAAATATTTTACTTCTTTTTTTATTTAATATATATAATCGAGACCTACTTACCATCTATTTTTATCTACTTAAGCCGATCTCCCAACAGACTCTTCCACGCATTGTAATAATGCCCGTTACCTGCTGCGAGTCACTGGCGGGACAAGTGCGAACATAGTGGCAAAGGTGTGCTTGATATTCGTCTTTTCTATCCAAATTGTTACTATTAGAGTTAATTTTGGTTGGCAAGAAAGTGATTTCGGTTCGTACCAGTAGATAGCGTTATGTTTGTTTCCTTATTCTTTTGTCAATGTTGGAATTTTTTTCTTTTGACATTTGGTAGTCGATACCTTCAGGTTGCTATAGAAACAAATTCCGAGTAATTTTGTTTACAACTTTCACTTTACGGTCAGTTTTAACATGGAGTGCAAAAATAAGCATTTTCAACATATTTTACTTTTTTATTTTCATAAATGCAAGAAAGCGGCTGAGGCTCACAAAGAGATATGTGAAGGTGTCCATTGTTTAACAGAACGCACGTGTCGAAATTGCTTTAAAAAATTTTGTTCTGGAGATTTTTCACTGAAAGATGGCCAACCTTCTGAAGTTGATGATGACATAATGAAAGCCATAATTGACTAGAATCGTCATATAACTGTGCGAGTGATTGCAAAACAGTTAAATGTATCACACACAACAATTGAAAATCATATAAGACGTCTTGGACTTGTTAAGAAGCTCGATATTTGGGTTCCGCCACGACAATGCGAGGCCTCACACATCTTTAGCGACACGTACGAAACTATTGGAGCTTGGTTGGGAAGTGATGTCGCAAGTTTACAAAACTTCTTAAATGGTAAAAATTTTAGTAATAACGACGACCTCAAATCGCACTTGGTTGAGTTTTTTGTTGACAAGGACCAGAAGTTCATTTTTTGTATAGAACAAATTAAGTTTTATTTCACACTAAAAAACCGAAATCACTTTCTCAATAATTCCAATGCTAATAATAGAACCTCGATAACTTCAATAGCTTCCAGCTGTTGGCTGTTGAGACCTTCTTTGGAGACATAGGAAGTGGTACATTGTCACATCCTATCATGAAGGCATCTACCAGTTCTCCGCTAATTATTTGAGCGTTAAGTTCAATTTTTATTATCAGATCATCTAATTTGTTGGCGCAGACGTACTTAGTATGCCGAAACCAAGTCCATTAATAATTACACAGGTGGTCTGAAAAGTTTCGACCTCAACATGAAGATGATAATAAAATAAATAAAAGCTTTGTTAGGTCGGAAACTTTTCAGACCGCCCTCGTAGGATGAAAAACTTACTTGTATTAATACAAGCCCCGAAATATTTGTAGTATGTGGGTATTATATATTTTATTTTATATATTACTTCTTTATTTCATCCCTTATATAAGAAAGAGGTCACAGAGGCGCAGTAAATACAATTACTAGGACCCGACGGGCAGACAGTCACGTTCAGACAGCTGTAAGCGCGCAGGCACCCCTTTCATGTAGCCACCCTAGCTGCTCTAGGCCATATGTCCTGGCTGGCTTAGCATCCATCATCATCCAGCACCTGGTATCTATCTAGCATAGATAATATCTAGGATACTCTATGCACAATTCCTTTAAAACCTGTCGAAAACTGATAATTATTCGAACAATCCATTTTTTTTAGAGGATCTTATTAACATTCTTACCACGAATCATATTCAAATAAATTTTTTTTTTCTTCATAGCCCCTTTAAATTTACAGATAATTATATACAATTATAGATCCTCAGGCGAATCTATTTACAAATTATTTTTGTATTTCCTGCAGCGTCGCTACATTATATACAGGTTTTGTTATTTTATAAAAATGATAATCATGATGATTATAATGATGATACACACTATACTTGACTGGACTGAACTGACTAATAAAAGTGATAAAAGTTGCATACTAATTGTTAACCTAATTTTCCCCCGATACTCTGTTACCATCGATGCGGGAGAGGTGGTGGGATCATAGTGTTAAACACTGGGTTTGTCAGGTGCTGCAACGAGTCAAAAAACTTAATGTGCCTCCGGCGGACGAACTCGCCCACCGACGGCACACCAAGCAACGGGTGCAAGTCAGCGTTCTTTAACCCTTCGAGAGAGGTATGTCGGACCACTTTTCGCATGATCCCATTCTGGAAATGATGGGGACATTTCATATAAATTTATTTCCAATAATTACATCTTAAAAAAAAAAATTACACTATTGCTCTTTACTATGAATAAACTCTTCATTGAAGAACATAAAAATTCTTATTTCGGAAAAAATATAATTAAAAAAAAACCAGGCGAAAGGCATGGTATCGGCTGAATAAGGAATATTCGCGAAAATGGGAAAACCTGGATTCTTATACCGGCCACGGATTTTTGCAAGAGAGACACCGATCGCTGGGAGATTTAAAATAGTCAATTATATTTGAATTACTATTTACAAATTAATTGTGTAATTTAATTTATACATTATTATGATTAGTTTTATTAGCAATTTTTTTTATTATTTTAAGAAGACATACTTCAGAGGGAAAATTGTCGTGAAACTGATTCAAACGATGAACAAATCAATTAGCACGCCTTTACAGCTTGACACTTGAATCTAATCTACAGGGGACAAGTAGCCTCTTAAGAGAGAAGCTAAATACTTGCAAACTTTGTGTATCGTGTACATTTGTAAAAGAAAATGACTGTTAATAAATTTAATTTTCTATCCTTCTTATTTCCTAAAATAAGTGGAACCAGGTAAAATGATAAACATTTGGTGATAAAATGCGATTACTCAAAAGCTAAACGTTATTGAGAGCGTGGAATACTCTGTGATAATACACACGACATCTTGTCTAGTTATTATCATTGTGCCCTCTTTGTCTTGAGTGAAATTTGCTAAAATTGTTAAAAATAGCGACAACTTTGAACAGGACAGAAAATAACCGGGTGATCCAAAAAACGGGTTTCAGATTTGAATACAAGTTTCAGTTGGTGAAAAAATCTCTTTAGCGATTCTAATGTTGCTTTAAAAAATATAATGTGTACTACAACATAAGGCGAGATCTTTTTTATTTGCCGCCATTTTTTTCTGCCATTCTTTTCACCATTCTGCTTCTCTAAGCGAGGATCTTACTTACGCCATTGTGGTTCGTATGAATAACAGATGGGATACGATGCAGCAGTGCTGTCTTCATTAACTGCTTTACGAGGGTGGTCTGAAAAGTTTCCAACCTCAACATGAAGATAGCAGCAGTCGTAAATAAAAGCTAGTGGATTTCGTTGTTCATCTGTTGACAGCTACTCACCAATGTTTCAGCCATTTTGGACGCGCAGTTGTTGTGTAACAGTCGTTTGAGCGAGTCAATGTTTTTATAAAAATGGACAAAATCGAGTATCGAGCTGTCATTAAATATTTGTTTTTGAAAGGCAATACGCCTACGCTAATCAAAGATGAGTTGGATTCTGTATATGGGGACTCTGCACCATCATTTACCACAGTGAAATTTTGGGCAGCTGAATTTAAACGTGGTCGTAACAGCTTGGGAGACGATGAACGTTCGGGACGTCCAAAAACTGCAACTACCGACGAAAACATCGCCAAAGTTCACCAAATGGTGCTAGACGACCGCCGAATTAAAGTGAGAGAGATAGCAGAGGTTATGAACATGTCAAAAGAACGTGTTTGTCACATATTAAATCAACATTTAGAGATGAGAAAGCTGTCCACGCGTTGGGTGCCGCGTTTGCCAAAAACGTGTTCGAATGAACATTTCCAACGCTCTGTTGGCGCAGTTTAGGTGCAATAAATCCGAGTTTTGGCGCCGATTAATTACTGTGGATGAAACTTGGATACACCATTATACGCCCGAAACAAAAATACAGTCCAAACAGTAGACTGCAAAGGGGGAACCGGCTCCAAAAAAAGCAAAAACTGATTTTTCGGCTGAGAAAGTGATGGCGACTGTTTTTTGGATAGTCATGGAGTTATTTTAATCGATTATCTTCAAAAAGGAAAAACCATTACAGGAGCATACTACGCATCATTACTTGACAAGCTGAAGGCAGAACTTGCGGGAAAACAGCCATATTTGCAGAAAAAGAAAATACTGTTTCAGCAAGACAACGCACCGTCTCACACCTCAGCGGTTGCCATGGTGAAAATCCACGAATTACGGTTTGAACTGCTTGACCATCCGCCTTACTCACCAGATCTAGCCCCAAGCGACTCCTTTTTGTTCCCTCATCTAAAAATTGCGCTCGGAGGACAGAGATTTTCGTCAAATGAAGAGGCAATCACCTTCGTGAACGATTATTTTGCAGAGAAAAATGCCGAGTACTATTTGGACGAGTAACAGAGATGGGAGCACCGCTGGGAGAAGTGTGTAGAGTTATAAGGAGACTATGTTGAAAAATAAAAATAAAAAATTCTGTAAAAACGTCTTGTATCTTTGTTAGGTCGGAAACTTTTCAGATTCTCCATCACCGAGTCCCTTTACAATTTATAACTTTTTAACCACAATCATATAATGTTAGTTTTAAGACATGGACTCCTTAAAATGCATGAGAAAAAATTGTAATCAGTTTATAATAATTAATAAAAACAAATAATTACTCAGGGGTTGAGGAAAATAAAAAAAAAATCAATATTTTTTTAATCAGCATTTTTTATTAGTTTTATATATTATTTGTTCTTTTATCCAAGAATAATGCAAGTTGTAGTTTTTTTTTTAGATACTAGTGACAAGTTGACTGATACTGTATTAACAATATCATTTTAACATATATGTACACATTTTCTACCGGACACCAAGTAATTAATTATGACGAATATACTTTTGATTACTAATACATTCTTTATGTTTTTGTTTTATTATTTCTAAGTTGTAATTGTCGAATCTATAAATCCTCTAGGTGACACGACGGTGCACGTTAGAAATACGTGCCCCGGAGCTGACTTTAGTCGACAATTTATTAAATTGAAAAAGTGGCAAGTAATTGTTTTTGTTGTTTTTTTCTAAGCTCTCTAGTTAGAATTTTAGGATGAGGGAGAAATATAAAATATTTAGGGTGATCGGATCCTTGTACTAGGAGGACCTGCTTGAAGGAGGTGTGGGAATCCTCGGTGGAGGTTGATTGTTACGGTACAAAAGTAATTGTTTTTTTTTTGTTTTTTTCATAGCCCCTTAAAAAAAAAAATAATAAAAAAAAAAAAATTGGTCAATAATATGTATTTATTGTAATGTCGTCAAGCATATTTGTCGGATAGGAATTCTATGTTTTCGGCGGGCTGGTATTATATGTTGTCTTGATGTGATGGTGAAATATTTAAGAAAATACATCATTATACATATACAACCTTCGTCTGACGAACCACCTTTCTCCATACTACTGCACTGGCTAAATAGCAATGGTCCACTTCTTAATAAATGCAATTGAATAAAAAAAATATATAACAGCATAATACTGGACACTGGAAGCTACAGAAAGAATTTAAATACTAAATTAGGAAATGTTATCAAGGAAGCATAGACCGTATGACACAGGAAATAACTAGATATTGCATAGAAACTGCACAAGCTGTATCAAGCAAATAATAATTACATATTACTTATAAATAATATAAGATGAAAATAACATCTTCACCGAAAACCAAAGCCATTCCACCATAACTCACATCGATGGCAGATGTTCTACTTAAGGTAAGATTATTGCACCATGTTACAAACTAAAAACTAATGTTCTTGTGAACACTAAAATCAAACTAATTTTCAATAAAATGACAAAATGATATATTAAGTATTTCCTCACTCCCACAATCCTGGATGGCTTTCTTCTGAAGGTCTATAACTTTTACAATGGTTTAACCTTAAATATTTTTAGCATTATTTTCTTATGTACTTTTTATTTATGATGGAGGAAGTGGCTATGAGATAGAACTATTATTTTATTTTTATGAAATCCATGGGGGCTATTTTAAATTCTACATATTATATTGTTGGGTATAATCATTTTCAGAAGTTGTCAAATTAATGTAGTGCATACGGTTATAATTTGAAATTTGTAATTATTAAAACTATAAACTAAAAATAAAAGTAGTAATTGTTACTTTAATACGCTACCCTTTATTAAATCATACTAGGGTTTTTTTAATTCTTTAAATGTCTGTTTGGTACCATTATTTTCAGGATTCGACCAGCTTTAATGAAATTATAATGTTTTATTGTGTTTGAAAACTATGAACTAAAATTAGCACCGAAGCTTAGATCTTCGTTATTTGTTACTCTTAAACTATTTAAATTGTTATATAAAAACACCTTTTTTCAAATTAGCTCTATGTTTATATACATTAAATTAATAAATTAGTTTTCGTTTAATTATTGTCCATTTCTATTAAATGATTTTACCAATTATTAATTTGTAATTTTTTACAGTAATGCTACCAATCCAATTCGGTGCTATGTATATGTTAAAATAGACAACAATCTTCTCAGGTTTGTCATTATACTATTTGTATTGTGTGTTTATTTTAATAATCTTTTTATTTAATGAATTATATCTCATTACTTTCCAATTTTTGTATTATGTTTTTTTAAATCTATTCTTTGTATGTTGTAACATTCGAACAGACAAAATTTGTATACATCTTGATTTAAATGTAATTATATATATCTTGATTCTAAATTATATTGCTGATGATGTCTGATAAACAAGAGAACCGTTGACTGCTAAATTGAACAAAATGATATTTTGGAGAGAACATAACACGAACAACCTCAAGTGCTGCTTGAACAAACATACATATATAAATGTATAATTTTAACTATTAACTATATTAAGTTGTTGCGTACAACCGGTGACAAATGCATGCAATAAATAACATGGCTGAAACACACTCACTTCAATTGCCAATGTCTCTCACCTTGTCCAAGTATTAAAGGTTGTATTTCAGGATTTCTAAGGTTTCTTTAATGCCCTTAGTCCTACTTAAACAGGTGCCTGGGTAGCAGACGTCAGTTCGAACCAATTGGGTTCCAAAAACAAATGATATACACAAGACACATGTAGGGCACTTTCATCTCAACAGAATTATGTATACACTCCCATGGAGTACCGCGGTAGTTATGTCTAATGCTTCATGAATACACCTGGGTTCGTCTCCCGAAAGTGGGAGTCGATTTATTTCTTTATTTATTTCTAGCTCCCAGAGGAGAGCCGTTCCATATGTATAGCGGGTAATCTGAACACCATATTCATTCCAGGTAATGATAGACTGGGCTAAGTGTGTTGGCATAATGCGCAGCAGGCCCAAAGAAATGTGTTTTTGTTATCGCCGTACCCGGGGAACAAATTGCGTTTTTTACCAAAGTGGGGGGCGCCGAAGGGTCGACGCTAAGATGAATGCAAGCACTGTCGGAGATAAGGGGGGCTGCGCTGTCGGGTTCCCAGGGACGGGGGTAGCGTTCTACCTGGAACGCGGGTTCTGGGAAGGTTGGGGGGTAGCTGGGGGGGATAACAACCCCCCGTTACACTTTTAGCACTTGTGTGTCGGATCTGGTAGCATATGGACCACACAGGCTTCTGTTAGGAGACGTCATGGCGTACATACTGGCTACCATGGGACTAGCAAAAAATAAAAGGAACCGAATTCATTTATTGAACAATAAACCAGTTTTTCAACGATCCCATCCTTGTAAATTATCAAATTATCACGCCAACAACTACGATAAAAATAAAAAGTTTATTTCTCAAATTATACATAAACGCAATAATGTACGGAAATAAGAAAAAAATGAAAGTATCTTCTGGTCAGGGACAACTCAGCTCTCATAACTCAACTCATAAAAACACTAACAATCACTCAAAATTATCTTTTTAACAAATGAAATAAATGTCAATTACTAAGAAACAAAACCATTGTTGTAAACCCAATCTTTATTCGTAAACTGAGGAGTGTGGATGTAGCAATCTTGGTTAAGTACATAAAAAAATATATTATTGTTTTAGATGAGTTTTATATCCTACATAACCCATTAGAGATAACCGAAGATGACAGCTTAGAACTGCCGAAAGCGCTATTACAATAAAGAAGAAGTTTTATGTGGAAAGACAATAAAACTGTTTTATAATTACACCATCCCGGCAGTAATTTTTAATTAAAACCATTCGTGAATATATTTTTTTTATTGTGGATAGAACCCACTATTATTATATAATGATTACATTGTGTGGTCTGGAGGCGAACCCAGGACTTATTCGGGTGCTCAACCAACTGAGCTACCATTGCTCGAGCGAACTACCCAATAAGTATATTTTTCAGACAAACTTTTGCAAAGGCTATGCAATGTACCAGATGACAGCGGGAACGCAATATGACGCCTAGATCTACACACTGACAGCTAAGTTCAAAGTTTGCCAACGTTTAAACACTATATGAATATATATTCTTCTCTCGTTGAACTATCTCCATCATACTTGTTTGTGAAACTGCAGATACCTTTTTAGCACCCCACCACCCTTACCACATCGATGGTAACAGACTGTCGGGGAAAAATTAGGTTAAGAATTAGTATGTAAGTTAGTTTTAAGTTTGATCAAAAAGGTGAGTCCCATCACCTTTATTAGAGTCAGTTCAGTCCAGTCACGTATAATGTGTATCAATATACTTGTTTATTCCATTATATAATTTTTATAAAACCAAAAATAAAGCAAAACCTGTATATAATGTAGCGATGCTACAGGAAATACAAAAATAATTTGTAAATAGATTTGCCTGAGGATCTATAATTCTTTATAATTATCTGTAAATTTAAAGGGGCTATGAAGAGAAAAAAACAGATACGATTATTTTACGTTTTTTCACAAATCACCTGCTCGAGGGGTTGCCTTGGGATGCCTAGGGGGTGTTTTGTATGTAATGTGTCAGCGTGAACTGTACACATTGAGTGAGTGGAATTGTGTGTAAGGTATTAATGAGCTCTTAAATCACAATTATTAAGCTGGCTATGCAAATTGTAATTTTATAAATAAAAACACATAAAAAAAAAAATTAAAACAATAAAAGTAATAATAGGGGAAAAGAAGCAACGGTTTGATGCATTATTATACATGATACATTATAAACTTATATGTTATATTATACATTTATGTTAAACTTATATCTAACTCTTATCTGTATTCTTGTTAACAACAATTGTAATGATATTACAGTGCTTAGCGTAATATTAGATTTGAATTTTTTTTTTTTATTATTCAATTTCATTAAGATAAAATTACAATCTGCCTTTTATTAGGCAATGAGTAATTGAGATAAAAGTTATCATTCATACCATATTTACAATTCATCATTCACTCGCTCATTCATACAATATATACAAACAGCCCAGAGGCCCCCCAAGTCCACAAGGTTGTCACCTCCCTCGCATGCGAAGGAGGAAGCGGAGACTTGGATAGTCCCCCACGCTCCTCTGTCAGCCGCGTCACCGGGTGCTAGCCAGTGGAGGCTGACCAAGAGCGCGAGAGCCACAGACGCTCAGAACATGATTGGAGAAACTGGCCATTGCCAGGACTCCCACTGTCACGCGATTATAGCAGGTCACGAGGCCACTGCCGTTTCAGTCTCCGAGGAGCATTATAGGGATGAGTGGTGCAGTGCAATGACTGTGCTACAGGATTAGGGTGGTTGGAAAGGCTACTGTGGAATTTCATGAACTTGGAAGGGATGAGTTCTAGAATGTAGGGTATATTAAGGTCGTTATGAAGGGTTTTATTGCTGACATAATAAGGGGCATTTACTATTGTTCTCAGGACTTTGGATTGAAAAGAATTTGAATTTAGTGAAGCCTAAAACTCGTTGATATTTGAGGCTTTTTGTGCAAGGGTGTCTGTCAATTCACTTGTCGTGCATTAGAAAGGTCTGGATTAGTTATGACTAATTGTAGTTGCTAATTACCGCACTTAGTGGACCTTTGAGAAGGCACTGATCCCTGATGCCACAATTCCTCAGCTATTTTCAAACCTTTCTGCCCTCGTAAGCAGTAAAAGTAAAGGCTACTAGTACTGAGTTAATGGATGAATTAGTTGGGCTGTAACTATCTCCTTTGTGGCATATTTTCATCAAATTTCTTCTACCTGTAGACAATATATCTCGTACATTTTTTTTTGTTATCATATATCTGGTATTTATAAGCTGTTGGATGTTCGAATTTTTTTTTTGGTGAGGGGAAATATTTGAAGAAATTTCTTGGCGACTTCTGATTTCAACTAAGTGAAGTTTGTCGCCTAATTTTATAGGGCTAAGGGTTCTTTCCAAGTTTATATAACCTCCCTCCAACACACTGAGGGTTGTTTTTCTTATAAATTGTTATTCTTATAAACATTTTTTTGAAATTGCGAATAATATTTTTCATGAATAAATCAAATAACTTTTTCATATGGTCGTTAAGTTTGTATTAACATAGTTACTTTTTAATGTAATACTCATTTAAAATTTTATTTTAGCAGAAACGTCATAATTCGGTACATAAGAATGGATTAACATAAATTTATGGATACTTAATGCAAATATTTATTTTTTTACATTTGTGTTTTAGTACTGAGTATAACTGCATAGAGGAAACGTCCACTCTTGCTGTAATATAAATAATAATATAATTTTCTAAATTTTTAAATTGAAACATCTTTATTATACTAAAATTACAATCTGCCTTATTAGGCAATAAGTAATTGTGATAAATATTCTCATTCATACAGAATTTACTATTCATCATTCACTCGCTCATTCATACAGTATTTACAAACAGCCCAGAGGCCTCCCAAATCCGCATGGTAGTTTGTCACCTCCCTCGCATGCGAAAGAGGAAGCGGAGTCTAGGGAAGTCACCCACGCTCCTTCGTCAGCCGCGTCACCGGATACTATAATTTTCAAGAAATATAAATACAAATATCAATAAAAATTAACTCTATTCAATTGAAAAATCTCAAAATTAAAAAGAGTACCATTTTTAGACATTAACTATTTAGTTAATTATTTAGTTAATTTATTTTGTCATGTGAGTAGTAGACCTCTGTTTAAATCGTGTCTCTTATTTAATTTCTTCACTTTATTGCTTATGTTCTTTAAATTGGATCCCATCAATTGTTAGATGTTTAAACGGTTTCAGAAGCTGCTTTCGATGCATCAAACATCTATTCTTCTGTACCCATCCTTCGTCGATAACTATTCTAACATTTTTTTGTTATCATTGCTTAAGACAGACATGTAAAAAGATATATAGTAAACCGAAAAGTTGTGCATTAATACATTTGAAGAAAATCCAACGCCTCTCTTTCATCAGCCTCGATCAATATCGCAGGAAATTCACAGCTTACAATGAACTGGTATTAAGGGAACTGTTATCAGTAAACAAACATAAACAGCGTGAGAAGCCTCGATAATTGAACAGTTTTCACTCATTAAGAGGAAATAGCGGACAGAAAGTGTTCAATAATTGAAGTGATCCGGTTTGAATTACTTTCTTAATATAGTATACTACTTAATGGCTCACTTCAAAACTACCTCGGTCTAATTAATCAATCTGCGGTTTCTTTACAATGATATGTGCAATTATATTATTACACGGTGAAAGATTACATGAAAGAGAACTCTTTATAATTTTGAGATTTTTCAATTGAATAGAGTTGATTTTTATTGATATTTATATTTCTTAAAATTATATTATTATTGATGTTACACCAAGAATCAACGTTTCGTCTATCCATGTATTATCATGACTAAAACGGACGAAAAACACAAATACATCATACAGCATCGAATCGTTTTTACAGAATATTTGGTATAATACACTTTTTCCAAAATCGCCGACGTACATTTTCTGATAAGTATTTTTTACATCACGTCACACAACACTCTTTTTTTCCTAAGAATAATTAAAACTTGGTTTTAATTTGACCAAAAAAAAAAATCCATTTCTTCAATTTTGAAGTGATTACAAATTTCAATGGGAGAGAGGTGTTATTCCAAAGCCAACCTACTTGGGTGCAATTAATGACGATCAACAAATAAACCTAAAGAACGTCGTGAAATTAAAAAAAATTTCAACTTGGATATAGGTTATAAACTTTATAATTTAGAACAAATATTTAATGTGGTTTCGTAATGAGTCGAGTTGAACTAAAGCAATTGAAATGGTTACCGACAGAGACATGGTCAACATTGATTATTGTCACTACCCTTTCAAGTTTCAAAACGGTCAAATCACTTTAAATTAATAGTTTATTTTCGAATTTGACTGTTAATAAGTCCGAAGGATGGTCCCCGAAAATTGTCATATTTACAGCTGTGCGGGGCAACAACATTACAACAGCATCAGCCCATTCACACCTTTAACCTTCACATTAGCCCCCCCCACGGTGACCTTTGAATTCCCACCATCATTAATTATGACAAAATATTCGTAAAATCCAATTATTTCAGTTAAGCAAGTTTGATTGAGTTCAATCAAATCCATTCCAATGCAGCCTTTTTATAAATTTTTTTTATAAAATTCTAAAATATTTTCCGTGCTTGTTTACGAGAAAACCATAAGTTGAAAAGGAAGTAAAATGTATGTGAGCATGGCGGGGAAAGGGAAAATTCCACTTATGACCACTAACTGCATCCGTTTTGAGAAGTTTCCTTGTGTACAAAACAAGTGAAATAGCCTTAAAAACGAATACAACAGGATGTTGCTTCAACCCTCGAGCTAACAGATATTATAAATGTATTTAGCAGCCATCTTATTCGCATAGTTTTAAAGGTTGGCTGATCACTATCTTAGGAAGAAATGCAATATCGATTTATTTAACGAAAAAAAATTAATATCGTCAATCTTGGATAAGAATAAAAGCTTGACATTGAAGTACACATAATTTTTCTGGGTTTTTTTTAAATATAAAGAATATACTAGATACTAACATAAAACATTTCTTGATAACATATTATCCCTCTAAGCACTTATGTTTAGGTGATTTATCTATGTTAGCAATATTTTGTTGTAATGAACTCTCCCTGTGTTTGCGTTTATTTATGTGGTTTGTTGATACCTATTTTAAAATATCTAGAATATAATCTTTTGATACTTGGCGCAAATTACACTTTATTATTTTATCTCATCTAGTAGCCATCCAGCTTCCATTGGCAGTTACCAACTTCGGTCGGTGTAACGTTGACAATGTTTTTTTTTCTCTTTAGAGGTAAATGTTTTATCTCTTTTTCGCATTCTGCTCTCGGTCTGGCGGTAGTGGTGAGATTCTACCCACCCTCTTCTATAGCTAACAAAGATGGAAAATGAAAATTGTTCAGAATTATAAAGCTGATCCAAACTGTAGATGCACAAGGGCTGTACAGATCATGTTTCGATGTAAAGGAATACTCTAAAACAGAGTGGAGGTTAGTTATATGATGTTATCTATGCATGACTTTAATATTTTTGTTATAAAACTATACTTACATAATAAAAAAAAATCGTATCCTAATATCCAATGGATCTAGTCTAATAAAAAGACTATGATGATTGATGTTGATTATATTGGGTCGGCAAGAAAGTGACTTCGGTTTGCACCAGTAGATAGCGTTATGTTTGTTTCCTTATTCTTTTGTCAGAATTAGAATTTTTTTTCTTTTGACATTTGGTAGTCGATACCTTTAGGTTGCTATAGAAACAAATTCCGTGTAATTTTGTTTACAAGACACCTCCATTTTAGTAACCATTTTGCGAAGAAGTTGAAGCATACACGCATGAAGTCTTACCGGCTTACGCACTTTGACTTCCCCCAATCTATCACTGCGTCTCAAGCTACTGATCTACAAGAGCATACTCAGGCCTACTCTGCTGTATGGTGCATCGCTATTTCGTTATCTGACTTATACGACAGCTAAGAAACTCCAACAATTCC
This sequence comes from Acanthosoma haemorrhoidale, assembly GCA_930367205.1. NCBI lineage: Eukaryota > Metazoa > Arthropoda > Insecta > Hemiptera > Acanthosomatidae > Acanthosoma > Acanthosoma haemorrhoidale. Next base: position 16,456,537 of record OV884013.1, on the reverse strand, counting down.
AAAACGGTATACTGATGAAAGTGGTCAGAGGTACTTCATTCGAGCTGCGGAGCAACATTGAGCTTCACGAGATCTTTGAGCTGCCTTCGGTGGATGAATTCATCCAGCGTAGACACATCCAATTTTTCGACTCATTACAATATCTAACAAACCCGGTGTTTAACACTATAACCCCCGCTCCGTTCCCCCATCGATGGCAGGACGCTGTCGTGGCTGGAACACTCTAGTCCTAGGTTCTAAGTAGAGATTTAGTTTGTTTTGTTTTGTTCCTAGTGTTTAGTGTTTGGTTTCGGTGTCAAATAGAAGGTGGGCCTCATCACCTAGTGTAAATATAAGACTTTTAACCACAACACAAATCTATTATATTATGCACTCCTCCAAATTTATGTGTGATTCTATTATGTGAAAATTGTATTCCAAATATTTTGTTATTTTTCTTTTTTGTACATTGTATTGTTTGTTTTGAAATTTAAAAAAAAAAAAAAAAAAAAAAAAGTTGTTTACAACTGTCAGTTTACGGTCAGTTTTAACATGGAGCGCAAACATGAACATTTCGACACATTTTACTTTTTTTATATTCATAAAGGCTAGAAAGCCACTGAGGCTTTAACAGAACGCACGTGGTTTACAAAATTTCGTTTGACAAAATGAAAGCCATAATTGAATCGAATCGTCATATAACTGTGCGAGAGATTGCAAAACAGTTAAATGTATCACACACAACAATTGAAAATCATATAAGACGTCTTGGACTTGTTAAGACGCTCGATATTTGGGTTCCGCCACGACAATGCGAGGCCTCACACATCTTTAGCAACACGTACGAAACTATTGGAGCTTGGTTGGGAAGTGATGTCACATCCCCATACAGCCCGACCTTGCACCATCGGATTATCATTTACTTCGAAGTTTACAAAACTTCTTAAATGGTAATAATTTCAGTAATAACGATGACCTCGAACCGCACTTGATTGATTTTTTTGCTGATAAGGACCAGAAGTTCTATGAGCGCGGGATCATGAAGGTAATAGAAAGATAGCATAAGCTCATCGACCAGAATGGAAGATTTTTGACTGACTAAAGTTCATTTTTTGTATAGAATAAATTGGGTTATATTTCACACTAAAAAACCGAAATTACTTTCTTGCCAACCTCAATAGATAAAGTCTAAATTGAATTGCATATACATTTTAATTTATGAAAAATATGAAGCCCTTATTATGTTTGGGTAATTTACCTGTGTTAGTAATATTTTAAAGTAATGATTCTAGGCTATATTTAAATTTATCTATAAATTGTGTGCTTATCGCTTTAAAAATGTCTAGAATTTAATCAGCTTTGGATAATTTGACCAACTTAAATTTAAACCTGATTTTGGATTATTTGAAGTTTGCTGATACTGATGTGAATGAACCAAGTTCGAACTCGGCGCTGCGTAAGTTAAAATGTGTTTAGTCTGAGTATTAAAAGTTTATAATTTCTATTGATAAATGGCAAAAGGATATAGATACAGCTGGCTTTCCGGTTTTTCATATGTGGTTTATATGCGGTGTGAAAGTCTGCTGTTAAATAAACCCCAAGGTGCTTTAGATTAGGCTCACGCTATAATTTGTTATTTCTATTTTATATTATTTAATATTTTAGGTCTTGTTTCGTTGAGAAATAACTAGAAAAAAAGTCGGTGACTCTGACGTGATCTGGATTCTTCCTGATGCTAACACATATGGACTTTTGGTGACGTGTTGCAAGTACCAAGAGCCTCCTATAGATGGTGCCACCTGTTGGGGTTTATATTAGGTATAATGGCGGATGACTATATTTTATAGTTTATTTTATTAATAAAGGGGTTTAGAAATTAAAACATATATATATTAAAGTCGTGGGGATTTGTGTCGATTCCTGTCTGGTCTTCAGTAAACAAACGCCAGGAAAGAGAGCTTATACTTTCATACAGGCACCGAACCTCATTCGTCAGTACGTTTTCTCTCTTGCGCGTAAACTTTGGTGCCTTAAAATTACAAAGTTTACTCGAGAAACTAAATTTCTAGTTGGGCAGAGACGTTTATAGTACAACTACACATTCTATCATATCTTGCCATTGTCATTCAGTGTATAACATGTGTTCTTATAATAATGATAATCATGGAATATAGATTAATTATGTAACAACACTGATCCGTGATTGTAAATGAACTAAAAAGAATGAACTAGGATAAATTATTTTTTTAATAACTACTATTTTGATATTATTGAAAATTATTGGGGTGACTGACTATTTTTATTAATTTAATTTTACTTAAGAAGTTTTAATAATTTTTATTTTCCCCTCTAGGGAAACGCCCAACTTCTCACAAAAAATCCGATAGATGCAAAAAAGTAATTATTATCGAAAGTTTTGATGACCCTGAAAGTGAAATGATACCCCTTAAAGTATAAAGTAGCTTTTGATATTTAATAATTAAATAAGTTTCCAAGAGCTCATTCGGTTCAAACCCGAACCACCTGTTGAGGCGCTCTTTGGCTTCTAACTGATTGTGGGAGCTTTAGTATTTTCTATGCTGAAATTTTATATAATTTTGACAGCATGTATAAGTATGCTTCAATTTTAGTGAATGAATGGTAAAACAAATTGAGTTTGTTGTTTTTAGAAAAAAATATTTAAAGAAAGTAGCGGATGTTTCTGATTTTTGCTATTAGTCGTTTATTTTGTATTTAATAAGTTTAATATTTCTTCCTACACAGTAATGGTCTATTTACTATTATGCTACGTTCTATTCTGAATTATCTAAGTTTTTTGTTTTAGTAAAGTTCATCTGTATTCAATTAATTTTATATGTTGTTGACTCAGTACACACCAAACATATATCGATATATATTACAATAGAAAATATGACTGCTACTTTCCAGCTCATACAATTTTTGAATATTTCATTGTAAATTGTAATTTTTGATATAGCTCATTCTAAATTGTAGCTCTGCTGACAGCTCAACAGGTGAAACGTTGATTTTAGAAGATGTTGATTGAAGAATACTGAAGCTTACTACCTCAAATATTAGGTAATCGATTAAATTTCAATTGATGAAAAAATATCGAGTCTGCATCGACCAGTTTTATTTTCAGTCTCAATTACGTGAATCATAAGATACTATTCAGGTCGAGTCATAAGTAACTTCCGTTTTTTTTATCAGACATTTATTTTTCTCTCATTAGATAACAAAATTATATTAATTTTGACCAGTGCAGAACGCTTTTCATGGAGTTTCTCTTGCACTCTTTGCAACTGCTGAACGTATCTATCCGTTAAATTTGACTTCAACGACTCGTGGTGAATTATTCCTTGACAACCCCACCATACACACAATAAAATCTTTTTACCATGGATGTTTGCTTTCGGATCTGGTAGGGGTGGTTGATCCTTATCATGCCACTGTCTTTTGCGGACTATATTGCCATAGGTAACCCATTTTTCATCGCCTGTTACAATCCTGTTTAAAAAAGGCTCAATTTTTACCAGTGAGGGCAGACTTGTGGCGGTTGACATGCGATCTTCTTTATTCCATTCTCTGATATTGTGAGGTACCCACACTCCTAACTTGCTGACTTTCCCTAATTTCTCCAGGTGGCGGTTAACAGTTGATTGTAATGTATTCAACCTTTCTGCTATACCTCTTGTTGATTGACGTGGATTTTGCTCCAATATTTCCTTTAAAAAGTTGTCAAACTCGGAAGGACGTCCAACCCTCGGTTCGTCTTTTAAGGTCGATCCCCAGAACAGAATTTTATAAACCAATTTCTAACTGCCCAATCAGTTATTAGTCCTTCACCTATACACTGCATATTTTTGCAGCGGTCCCCCTAGCACTATGTCCTTGTTTAAATTCCCAAAACATTACATGACGAATATGTACTTTTTGACTCTCCATTTCAGAGTTTAAAAAAAACCAGTTTAACGTAACGTGTATCACACAAAACAGTTGACAAAAGACTAACTGAAGCCTCGTCTATATAGTGAAAACAAAAACTTGTCATGGTAACTCATAGCGGGTAGATACGAACAATAGATTCTACTTAGCTGCATCGGAAGTTACTTATGACGACCTGATAATTTCAGACCCAGACAGACACAAAAGTGTAAACAAATGCGGGGGGGGGGAACAACACCCCTCTGAATTTACTGTTTCCCTTGACTTTTCGGCGAAAACACTCGTGTGAAAAGGCCCAGTACCCTGCCAGTAGATAAAACAATCTCTATTTCGGTGGTTGTATTTACGGTGCAAATATTTGCGTCAATTAGGTTAGTAGGGAATGGGTAAACACTGGCGCAGCCTTGGATGCGATCGCTATCAGTGGCGCTGTACAACAGTGTAAGCAACCGCATTAGATATTCCTACATCTGTTTTCAAATATTAAATATTTGGGAATTGCCGACTCCTTTGTAGGCGTGTTTGGTTATTCACAACTCCATTCAAGGATACAAAAAGCATGAACGCTCTCGCCATTAATGTAGAGCGTCATATGTATTGAGGTTGGCAAGAAAGCAATTTGGGTTTTTTAGTGTGAAATACAAAACTAAATTCTTTCTATAAAAAAAATGAACTTACATTCTGTTCGATGACCTTATGCCATCTTTCTGGTCACATTATGAGCCCGCGCTCATAGAACTTCTGGTCCTTATCAGCAAAAAACTCAACCAAGTGCGGTTTGAGGTCATCGTTATTACTAGAATTTTTACCATTTGAGAAGTTTTGTAAAGTTCGAAACAAATGATAATCTGATAGTGCAAGGTCGGGGCTGTATGTGGGATGCGAAATCACTTCCCAACCAAGCTCCAATAGTTTCGAACGTGTTGCTAAAGTGTACAAAAGATGTGTGAGGCCTCAGTCGTGGCGGAACCCAAATATCGAGCTTCTTAACCAGTCCAAGACGTCTTATATGATTTTCGATTGCTCTGTGTGATACATTTAACTGTTTTGCAATCTCTCGCACAGTTATATGATGATTCGATTCGATTATGGCTTTTATTTTGTCATCATCAACTTCAGAAGGTCGACCAGAACCAATTCAGACAAGTGCGTTCTGTTAAACAGCCAACACCGTAAACATCACATATCTCTTTGTGAGCCTCAGCCGGGTTCTTGCCTTTACGAAAATAAAAAAGTAAAATGTGTCGAAAATTTGCTTATTTTTGCACTCCATGTTAAAACTGACCGTAAACTGACAGTTGTAAACAAAATTACACGGAATTTGTTTCTATAGCAACCTAAAGGTATCGACTACCAAATGTCAAAAGAAAAAAAATTCTAATTCTGACAAAAGAATAAGGAAACAAAAATAACGCTATCTACTGGTGCAAACCGAAATCACTTTCTTGCCAAGCCAATATAATCAAGATCAGTCATCTTAGTCTTTTCATTAGACTAGATCCATTGGATATTAGGATGCGATTTTTTTTTTATTATGTAAGTATAGTTTTATAACAAAAATATTAAAGTCATGCATAGAAATCATCATATAACTAACCTCCACTCTGTTTTAGAGTATTCCTTTACATCGAAACAGGATCTGTACAGCCCTTGTGCATCTACAGTTTGGATCAGCTTTATAATTCTGAACAATTTTCATTTTCCATCTTTGTTAGCTATAGAAGAGGGTGGGTAGAATCTCACCACTACCGCCAGACCGAGAGCAGAATGCGAAAAAGAGATAAAACATTTACCTCTAAAGAGGGAAAAAAATATTGTCAATGTTACACCGACCGAAGTTGGTAACTGCCAATGGAAGCTGGATGGCTACTAGATGAGATAAAATAATAAAGTGTAATTTGCGCCAAGTATCAAAAGATTATATTCTAGATATTTTAAAATAGGTATTAACAAACCACATAAATAAACGTAAACACAGGGAGAGTACATTACAACAAAATATTGCTAACATAGATAAATCACCTAAACATAAGTGCTTAGAGGGATAATATGTTATCAAGAAATGTTTTATGTTAGTATCTAGTATATTCTTTATATTTAAAAAAAAACAGAAAAATTATGTGTACTTCAATGTCAAGCTTTTATTCTTATCCAAGATTGACGATATTAATTTTTTTCGTTAAATAAATCGATATTGCATTTCTTCCTAAGATCGTGATCAGCCAACCTTTAAAACTATGCGAATAAGAATTGTAAGTTCACTGATTCGATATATTCAAATTCAGGATAACTATTCTTATATATGTCTTAAATCGTTTATAGGTAATATATATATATATGTGTCTTAAATCGTCTACAGGTGAAATAATATGCGCAGCTTGTGGAAGAGCAATAAATCTCTGTGCGGTATCCTCTCTTATCTTCATCATAAAATTAATCGAAAGTTTATTACACAATGTACTTGGCTTCATTGACAAGACTCTACAAGATGATGGGGCTCACCTTTTGATCAAACTTAAAATTAACTTGCATACTAATTCTTAACCTAAATTTTCCCCGACAGTCTGCTGCCATCGATGCGGGAGGGGTGGTGGGGCCATAGTGTTAAACACTGGGTTTGTGAGGTGCTGCAACGAGTCAAAAACCTTAATGTGCCTCCGGTGGATGAACTCACTCACCAACTGCACACCAAGCAACGGGTGCAGGTCGGCGTTCTTTAACCTCTCGAGAGAGTTATGTCGGACCACTTTTCGCATGATCTGGAAACGTTGGAGAACTGTGGCTGTATTGTCAGTCAAGTGGACAAATCTTAAATACGTTCTTAAATGTAACTTGAGAAATTAATAAATACGGGACACAGATATCTTAAACGGGCATAAATGAGTATAATGCCAGTATACCTTTTGAATTTTCGATCCTTTTTATGACTGTTGTCGTAGAACAGAGACAGGCAGAATGGCCGACGAAATGCAACTGCTTTTCATCTGTAGAAAATTGGTTATATTTGTAGGTTGTGTCAGTTTGAAGAAATAAAGTGTTTATTTTCAACATCTGACAATAATTTCAACTAACGCAGTCCAAATCGACTACCCTCAATAACCTCCAGATGTATCTCAGTTTAACTAACACTTTAACCTTTTTTTTTACTTTCCATTTTTTATTTGAATGATACAACGTGTGAGTGATGTGTTTTACACCGAGTCAAATACTTATAAGCTCCTAGTCTATCTGTTGTTTTGTTTTGGTTGTGTAGACGTTTGGGAGATAAATCATGTGGGTTTTAATTATTTTTATATCAAGCTTCGCCTAACTGAACGTTAAAGATCCCTTCGTTAGCATGCATAGAGATTGTTCTCTTAAAATACCGAATATTCTACGTCAATAAAACTAATAAAAAATGTCCGCGGATGTATATTGGATGGTCTCCAATGAGGTACAGCAAATACACTAAAGAGGCGATGAAATGGCCATCCCAGGCACTATATAATGGCCTAATTGTGTTCTGGCCATTAATGGCTAGATCATTTAAAAATGGCCTTTATTGTCTAGCTACGTCACAGTGATGTAGAGGACAATGGCTGCGGTAATTATCGGATGAATGGGCGTCGTAGAGGGCTTTGAATGGACGCGGCCCATCTGATTGCCTGTCAACTGTGAAGGTGACCAATCGCAGCTCTCATCAATCGCGCTCACTTTCGATGGGTCCCAGTTACTCGCGATAATAGTTCTCCAGCGGTCGGGAACAACTGGTCTAAAGCGGACTCAACTTGTTCGTGACTCGATTCATACCAGGCTAGCTTCTTACAAAGAAATTTGGTCGTTGGAAGGTGCAGGAGTCCTGGATCGAAATTGGTTCGAAGGCTTCAATGCTGGGAATACCCGCCTTCAAGGCGAGGTGTCGATGATGATGAATTACTATTTAATGCAATCAGTGACCACGAGCATTATCTGATGCAGTAGAGTCTTCAAAAGTCACAGCAAGTTTATTCATTTTCTTCTTAAGCACAAGTACATTTGCAGCAACCTATAGCTGAAATGGTGACTAGATATCCCTGTTTACAACTAATCTGCTAATATATACCTCACTTTAACTCTACGGTGCCACTGCCGTTTTAGTCTCCGAGGAGGATTATAGGGATGAGTGGTGCAGTGCAATGACTGTTTTACGGGATTAGGGTGGTTGGATAGGTTACTATGGAATTTCATGAACTAGGAAGGGATGAGTTCAAGAATGTAAGGTATATCAAGATCATTATGAAGGGTTTTGTTGCAGACGTAATAAGGGGCGTTTACTAAAAATAAAAAAAAAAAACAGTCCTTCCTTAGGTGATAATTCATTGGCTATTTATGAAATTACTATTTTCCGTTATGGAGGGATTTTATTAATCAATACTGTAACAAAAAAATGTTATGTCAATATTTTAGCTGTTTACATTTTCTATGTCAATGTCAATTTTAAAATCATCTTCATTTTTTGTAATAGGGAAGAAGTCTTATTTTCTTTGGAGGGAGTTGTAAATACACAATAAAACTGTTCACGCTACAAATATGAATATAATATAACATAGTGTGCACAATGTAAGTGCACGAAGGCAGAAACATGAGAAATACAAAGAAAAGAAATTAATGGAAAATAAGTAAAAAGGTTGGTTTTTGGATCATTGCCATTCCATGAAGTTTCTTGTTCCATTTTTAATTCCATGAAGTGGGTTTTGGATGAGTTTATAGGACGTTAAATAATGGGTTCTTAGATTTTTAATATTCTCTTCAAAGTTTCGATATTTAGTCTTGCCGAAAATCCCTTTTAACTAATCATTGGTGTATAGTGAAAACTTTTTCATATTAATTAGGCATTGGTTTTGACTTTTCTGTGTTAAAAGTAAATTATTAAACCTTTATTCTCTTTTCTACTGCAAGGGTTTTCATTGACCGAAATTGTTTAAATATTGTACTTTTTAATTCAATTTCTCAAAAACACAAGAAGTGATTTGACAATTGAGAGAGGCCCTACTTTCAAACTGGTAGCTATAATATCGCCTTTTGTCTGTCTGACTAGGTGTAATGATAAACCAATCAATCTGATCTTTTAACGTACATTAAACAACACCTCAGACTTGTCTAATTTTGGTTTTGTGATAAAAAACATTCGAGCTGAGTTATATAGTTTTTTTCATTTGTTGAAATGACAATATTTTAAATATTAATTCTTATTATAATTCTATTTTTTCCCCTTCATTATATATTGATTGTGAGCGGTTGGTAAACATGAAATCTTCACTATTTCTTTGAACATTTAATCTATTTTCTAGTGAGTCAAGACTGGAGAGCACCTCCCTTATCCTAAAACTGAGTTTTTTTGTCCTACTCTTCCAGGAAACCTCACCTGCCTCCTGATTAATTCCACTTTAATATATTCATCGGGAGGAAGATCTGGAGGTAAAGTGGTGATTCAGATGTCCCGGGTCTTATCAGGGAAGCAGCAGGTATGTGGAGGAGCAGGTGTCTTACAGCTGTGTTCATTATAGGGACCAGGGGAGGGGGGGGGTCTTCTCCTGGTGGGAATTCCTGGGATTTTTCTTTTCATACAGTAGGATACGCTATATGATAGGCTAGGATCTAGGATGTTATATTGAGCTAGCAATAATGGAGTCGAAGCAAAGGGTTTATTTTTCAGAAATGTACAAAGGAACGAAACTAAGACACTAATAGTTAGAATCTTAATTCGATCTGTAAGTTACATGGTACATTTCGCAACGCTATAATTTATTATAATGGGTGTCCCAGAATTAACGCAAGATTTGAATTTGCCGCCATTCGAGCAGTAGAGTGCTGGCAACCCGAAAAAAACAAAACAATTTGACAGCTGATTGTTTAGGGTTAGTAAAAATGGAGCGTTACACGATAGAACAACGTGTCTTTATTGTTGAACATTATCTCAAAAATAATGAAAGTTTGGCGGCCGCAGTTTGAAACTTTCATACAAAATATGGTCGGAATAGTGTTTTGACTTCATCATCTGTGAAGAGATTAATTGAAAAATTTAGGGAGTCTGGATCAGTTGGAGACACTAAACACACTGGTCGCCCAAAAACAAGCCGTATACATAACACAGTTCTTTGTGCCGAAATTGGATGATATTGATGTGGCCAATATGTGGTTTCAACAAGATGGCGCCACATGCCATACAGCCCGTGAAACAATTCAAATGCTGCATGAGACATTTCCAGGTCGTGTACTCTCTCGTTTCGGTGATCAGAATTGGCCCCCTAGATCGTGTGATTTAACACCTTTAGATTTCTTTTTATGGGGTCATTTGAAGTCAAAGGTGTATGTCAACAAGCCCACATCCACCCGTTCAACCAAATTTATGTCAAATGCTCATGGAAAATTTCGACAAAAGAGTGCGTATGTGCCATCAAAGTCGTGGAGGCCATTAGCCCGATGTGTTATTCCATAAATAACCCTATCCTATTTACTTTATAATTCAATAAAAAAATAACAACAAAAATACTAAAAACTGTGTTTTCTATTTAAATCAAATCTTCCGCTAATTCCGGGACACCCTTTAAACGGCTCAAGGTAGTTAGTTATCTGTGGTTTATGGTGCTATAACCCATAAATGCTAACACTGCCATCAAGTGATAAAAAATGACTTCAAAACGTATAATATATAAATAAATAGTAAATCAATAATCTTACTAGTGACGTATCATTAAAAGTATTATATAATTTATACATAAAAGGTTATACAGCTACAAAGTTTTTACAAATTGTCAAAAGATCGAGGGAAAAATGATAAAAAGGTTGAAAGTATGTACGTAAAGATACAAATATAATTCAAAATGGTTAGACAATTAAAATATATTTAGGTGTACAGTATACTTTTATATAAGTTAAATTATTTTGTATTTTATTCGTATTATGGACAAATATAATTTAGCTGAATAAGTTTTATTTGTAAAGTAAACATTATCAAATGTTTTGATCATCAGCTTTTGATATCACATTGTCATTTGTGAGTTTTGATCACTTTAAACTACTCACTTGAATAAAAAAGGAATTGAATCGAAATATGAAATCTGAGAGGTACGAAAGAATCTATCGTCAACCAACATAGTAAGTCCATTAAATCAACAGGTAAATAAATATGATTACAAGTATAATAATTGAAATATTCATACCCGTGTCTTAATGAAGATTGTAATTTTAATGACAATCACCAAAATAAATAATTTTAAAAAAATCATCTGAAAAATGACATTTTATCTCAAGTAATTATGTATGATAGATATTTCTGTTTTTTAGATTTATTTCTGATTCACTTTTATACTTCTTGGGATAGTAATACATTTCAGGATATTCCTTCGGGTCTGTTTATTTAATGTAAAGTAAGAGCCAATTTTATTTACTGAGCCATTTCGATACAGAAAAATGTTGACTATGAATAATAGTGAAAAATGCCCCTATCAGGTACGTAGGCTAGGTAGGGCATGTTTAGATGGTAGGTCAATATTGACTACAAATTAGGTAATTAGATAAAACGAGCTGTTTTTATGACCATAGCATAAAATATTTTACGAATGAAATTTATGGGTATTATTATGACATACAAGGTTTTTATTTCTTCTTCTCTATTAAATATGTATGACGTAGTGGTAGCATGAAACACTATTGATATCGTATGTATCTTCATAGATGCATATAATTTAGCTATGTAATAAGCGATTGTGCTCACTCCAACGTCAAAAACAATATACAAAGTCCAATGTTTTAAGGGACATCTTTAAAGCAGATGGTGCTTCCATTCGAATCCCTCAGGTATTTTTCTACGTCCTAGGGTGTTTAAACGCACAAGTAATTAACTAATAATGACTCTTAATTGTTTTTTTCAGGGCTGGAATTATTTTTAACAGCGTCGAGCCGTCGATCGAAATTAAATGCTTCTAGATCAAACAACAGTTGTCCAAATATAACAATCCATTGTATTTCCAGCAAGTAATACATACTAATAGCAAGGGTTATAACGAAACTGGGGCATTACAACCACCAGAATAGACATTTGTATTTAAAAGAAAAAATAAATAAAGAAATCCTAAAAAGAAATGATGAAAAAAACAAAAAAAGGGAAACGTCTGAGAACATTGAACAGTTAGTCTATAAAAAGCAGACTCAAGTGAGTGGATATTTGCATCTAAAGAAGGGGAGAAAGTTAGTCTGCTCGAGGGAGGACATTTACTGCTTCATATGTCAAAACTGACTGCCTCAGGTCGGCGGTTTTAGTCTGTCAGTACCTGGAGTGGGGCAAGAGTAAGGAACCAGTTCTGGAGAAACTTCTCAAATAATAAGGATTCGGGAGAGAAACCTAAATGAATGGGACTGAACAGGGATTTTTCCGGGCATCGCTCTAATGTTTTTACGATTAATGCGATAGAACGATCTCTTGAAGAGTAAAGAATCATTATAATGCCACAGTTTGCAGTAAACCCTTTGAGAACAGAAGAGGTTACAGTGCGAGGTGGAATAGTCCTTAGCCCATTGTTCTGCTGGGTTCTACCCCAAGTACAGAGGGTAGTTGGCTCCTTACTTTAATTGTATGGCCTGATACCGAAGCGAAGGTAGTCGAGTCCATTTCTGAAAACGGTAGTACAGGAGTCGGTGGGCAGATTATTGTCAAATCTCTTCTTTGCAATATCCAAAGCCGGACATTGTTGGGACAAAGGGTTTGGACCGATAACAGTCCCTGACTACCTGGGGAGGACAATCATGCTTGAAGGAACTAGCGAACAAGACTAGGAAAGCTCTTGGATTCTCTACCTCCTTTATTAAGGAGGGATCGTGCCTCATATCCCTCCAATTTTTACCACGATATCATTGATTCAGATGAAATTGTTCAGCCTGTGCTTAGGTTCAACTTACACAGATATGAAAAAAACAAAAGTATGCGGATCTAGCTTTATATAATCAAAAAAAAAATCAAGTCCAGCAAAAAGGGTTAAGAAAACGATTGATAATGACAGTTTTTATGTATTTTTTAAATAATGATTTACATTTTTAATTAATAATTTTTAAGAAGAAAAATGTCAAAGAAGTTAACTTTGATTTGTAGTATTTCTGGAGTAAGAAGAAATGCTACTCTAAAAAAAGTTACTGTTTGTGCTAAAGTTGCGAACGTGGTATAAACGAAAGTTTTAAGGGCTTCTTCTAAATGGAGTTTAAAAACAAAAATTATACCCTGCTCAAAATTTTCAAAAAATAACTTGTTTTGTAATCCCATCAGGATGTTTTGAAGCGATGCTACATAGCTCATGTCCTCCCAATAGTAACTTGGTCCTCGAAGTAAAATTTTAAGAATGGATCGAAAAACATTAGGCGACAAGCTGACGAGAGTGTACTGCTGCCTTGCGTAAATGCCGGTTGACTTGTCACATTAACAATGCATATCATAAACATCGTTTATACAACTTGCGAAAATTCAATATCTTTCTTCTATTATCAATGGTGTCTTAAGAGCTTCCGTATCAGTTTTCAAGCCAAGTCCATTACAAAGTTATTAAAATAAATAAATGAAACAATGTAGAGTTCTCAAGGAAAAATACCAAGTACTCTATATGCAACCATGTGTGTGTGAAGATACGAGGGCGAACATATCTCTAATGTTTATGTTTGCACAATTGCATAAAATTGTCCTCTCCTCTGGTAGATGCCAAACTATGTTGTGAAACAAATTTGATCATGTACTGGTGCTCTCTAGTGATAAGTGATAAGGCTTACGTATTATTGTTGATAAACAAATCGCGGAGATAAGGGCAGCCTTGTAGTGGCGTCTATCGGACCGCAATTGCGTTCTCTCCTCGGGCGGCAAAGGTCGAGAGCCGAACCCAACGCAACTTTTTTCTTTTTTTTTTTTCGGTGACAACAAAAAGGCATTAATGTGTCTTCTCAAAAGGACATCATCCTTCATGGTGCCATGTCGAGGCAGGATAATCCTACAGTATATTTGTTTTCTTCGTCTTGCCAGAAAAATGAAGACACTACGTAGGAGGGGATGTATTGTGTTGACATATTGTATATTTTCTTGCTGTATATGAATTCATTGTATCTGAATGAATTAATCTATCAGGATGTCGGCTTTGATGTATGAAAGAGTTGGAAGATTTTCATCAAATTTATTTATAGGCAACGATTGCATCAGGTCCTAATGCCGTGATGTTGAATGTTTAAAACATTTTGGGGAATTGAGAAAGTATAGACATCTCGTTTACATGACTCGTACTTTTATGTTGGAAACGCGCCAGTTTATTTTTTATGCTTTTTAGCAATATTAACTTAATATTATTTTTTTCTTTCTTGCTTCTAGTGAAGCACATAACCTTATCCTGAGGTCTATGAATCAATGTTACCCGGATGATTATTATGCTGGGAGATTATTAATTAATTTGATGAAAATATCAAAATCTTTATTGTGATAACTAAATCTGCCTTGTTGGGCAATAAGTATTTGTAGTCGATGGTCTCTTTCATACCATATTAACTATTCTTCATTCATTCGCTCATTCTCTACAGTATTTATAAACAGCCCAGAGATCTCCAAAATCCACATGGTTGTCACCTCTCTCGCATGCGAAAGAGCCAGTGGAGGGAGACCTAGAATGCGAGAGCCACATACGCTCAGGACATGGTAGGAGAAACTGGCCATTGGCAGGACTCCCACTGTGACGCATTTATAGCAGGTCACGAGGTCACTACCGATTTAGTCTCCAAGGAGGATTATAGGGATGAGTGGTGCAGTAACAGTGAATGATCAATGAATGATGCCGACGTAGCAGCTTTTGCTGACTAGTATAAATACGATTCACCTGTAAGCCTAATATTATAGACATGTTTGTTTTAGCATAATTGTATCCGCCGGAGACACGTCAAGCTTATTGACTCGTTGCAGCAACTAACCAACCCAGTGTTTAACACTATGACCCCACCACCCTTCCCGCATCGATGCCAACAGACTGTCTGGGAAAAAATAGGTTAAGAATTAGTATGCAAGCTAGTTTTAAGGTTGATCAAAAAGGTGAGCCAAATCACCTTTATTAGTCAGTTTAGTCCAGTCACGTATAATGTGAATCATTATACTTGTTTATTTATTATATAATTTTATAAAATAACAAAACCTGTTTATAATATAGCGACGCTACGGGAAATACAAAAATAATTTGTTAATAAATTCGCCTGAGGATCTATAATTGTATATAATTATCTGTAAATTTAAAGGGGCTATGAAAGGGAAAAAAAATTAGCGTAATTGTTGCTCTATTGTTTGTAGTAGATTTTTTTTGAAACAAAAGAAAGTTCGATCAACTCAAAGTTTATAGTTGTTGTGAAAAGCTTAATGTAAGAAGACCATCATTTGTATCAATGTTGTTTGAGATATCAATCGTTTTCATTTCAATCAATGCACCTGGTTCCAAGGTTCCTATGGTGTAAAAATACCACTTGATTAAGACGGGGTATTTTTTTCTTCATGTTCGAGCGGCATTGGTCTAGTATATTTAGTAACACTTGTGGGGGCTCTCCACGGGATATCACGAACGAAGAATAAGTTTTAGTCCCAGCTGCAGATGGACTGCTCGAAACAGTTTTGTCTGACGAACAGCGATTTGCAAAGGATGTCCAAGTTCATATTAGGATTTCTGGGAGTTGACGGAGTTGACTGGTAGCCCTCAATGCAAGGGATTTGTTGTACTCCAACAACTGACTTAATGACAAGTTTTAACTCAGGCACCAGGCTATGTCCCCGGTAAAACATCGAAATAATGATAAGTTGAAAATCTATCTCATCTATTGACCTTGTGATCTATTGCTGATCATGGGATTGAGCGAGTGGGCGAGTGAGAAGTCTTCAATAATTGATGCTATATAAATTTTGGTGATTTGTATTGAACGGTTATTAAACCTCAAGATAGATCAGATGTTTTTTGATGAAATTGTTTCTGTGGACTTTGTCGTTTTAAGTTGTTTCATGCTTAAGTTGTTCAGTCTTGAGAATTTTGACCTTCTCTATCATCTCAAGTCCACCTTATGCCCTCAGTTTGCAGAAAAATTGTAAATGTCATTATATATGTTTAATAATTATAAATTTGACAAACTGGCTTAAACGCAAGACGCATTCTTCAGGATTCAGTTGTTTCATGCACAAAGAGCTACGGTTTTTGAAAATTCTAAAATTTCTACTCCTAAATAATGAACTTTATACTTGACCTAATACCCCCAGGTAAATTAAAATATTCACTCAAAACAGATTTTCCAAAACTGGCATGACTGGAATAATTTCATTCATACATTAAACCATTCATGTATGTTTGTATATCATGTACCCCCCAAAAAAAAAAAAAAATAAAAAAAATAAACCAATCTAAACATTAGTGTTTGTTGTTCTTGAAAACAGTTATTTTAAGATATTGTCCATTTTCAGTTTCCTTGTGTTCTATTCCGTCTGTTCGTAGTACTCAATGCGTGTAAGACTGAATCTTGAAGAATGCGTCTTGCGTTTAAGCCAGTTTGTCAAATTTATAATTATTAAACATATATAATGACATTTACAATTTTTCTGCAAACTTAGGGCATAAGGTGGACTTGAGATGATAGAGAAGGTCAAAATTCTTTCAAGGCTGAACCGCCACGGAATCAAAATTTTTTAGTATTTCTTTCTTTGTAAAACCATGAAATGCAATTGCTATTCTCTGATTCAATTTATTTTTGATGGGTCTTATAAAAAAGTTTAGGATATTCGCTTTCAATATCTTTGTTGAAACTATTTGATGGATCTCATGAGATGTAGTAATAATTTTCTACATGAGTTTTGTAATCTGTAAAGTTTTAACTATTTCCTCGCCTGAGCAATTCACAATTCAATTTAGGCAATGGAAAAAGTTTTACAAATGAACTTAAAAAAAAGAAAGTCTTTTAAAATGTAATTGCGTGATTAAAAACGGAAGCATTTTCAAATCAGATACAAATGACTTCGTCTCATTCAATGCTTATTTTGCAATCAAAATTAATCATTTAATGCAATTAATTAACAATGAGTGTTAACCATTTTAAAATTTCATTTAAAAAAAAAAAAATTATGAAGAAGGACGCCTCAAAATTATTCAGTGTTGCAACCATTTCATTCATTCATCCATTGGAATGTTAGACGTGTTGCATATTGCTCTGGTGTTCAGCTCCTTGACCATATTGGTGCATTGACATCATATTGATCACTATTAAACATGAAATAGTGATTGTTGTTATAAATATCCTTTCATATTGTCATAGCTGATTACTAATAATTCATTAAACAGGCTTTAACCTGAAACTTTTTAAGGCGCGAATTAACTGTTTAAAGAAAACGTTTATTTAAAGTTTCAGTTTGTGTTATTGCAACGCGACACAAAAAAATATCTTAGGAACTGCAATTTTACATGACATATTAAATAACACATTTAATAAAATTAAACATATTTAAATGCTTATTGATATTAAGCATATTTATTTGAAAGTACGCACAAAAGAGAAGGGGGTGCTTGTATTTGATTTGAAAATGCTTCCGCTTTTATTCAAGAAATTACATTTTTAAAGACGTTTTATTTTATTAGCGTATTAGATTTTACAGCGTATGTACCTAGAATTGTATCTTCAAATTGAAACTAGAAAGTTATATTTTAATTTTTATATTTTTTACAATAACTTTTCTCTAATTAGAATCTTCAAAATATCCAAATATACGCATCTATTTACAAATATACAAAATAAAATTTGGCTTTGTTGCAACTAAGAATAGAAATTCATTTATAGACATATAGTTTGCCGATTGTTTTAAAAAAAAAACGCAAATAACTTTAGATGCAATCGGAGAAAACCCGAGACCGGTTTATAACACGTTCAATAGTTGTAACTATTAAAAGAAAACTTTTATTTAAAGCTTCAGTTTGTGTTATTGTAACCCCACAAAAAACAAATATTTTGGGAACTGCAATTTTACATGACATATTAATAATAAAATTAAACATATTTAAATGCTTATTGATATTAAGCATATTTATTTGAAAGTACGCACAAAAGAGAAGGGGGTGCTTGTATTTGATTTGAAAATGCTTCCGCTTTTATTCAAGAAATTACATTTTAAAAGACGTTTTATTTTATTAGCGTATTAGATTTTACAGCGTATGTACCTAGAATTGTATCTTCAAATTGAAACTAGAAAGTTATATTTTAATTTTTATATTTTTTACAATAACTTTTCTCTAATTAGAATCTTCAAAATATCCAAATATACGCATCTATTTACAAATATACAAAATAAAATTTGGCTTTGTTGCAACTAAGAATAGAAATTCATTTATAGACATATAGTTTGCCGATTGTTTA
The DNA here is from genome assembly GCA_930367205.1 of Acanthosoma haemorrhoidale. Lineage (NCBI taxonomy): Eukaryota > Metazoa > Arthropoda > Insecta > Hemiptera > Acanthosomatidae > Acanthosoma > Acanthosoma haemorrhoidale. The sequence goes on along the minus strand of OV884013.1, from coordinate 16,438,210 downwards.
AAAAAAAAAAACGCAAATAAGACTTTAGATGCAATCGGAGAAAACCCGAGACCGGTTTATAACACGTTCAATAGTTGTAACTATTAAAAGAAAACTTTTATTTAAAGCTTCAGTTTGTGTTATTGTAACCCTACAAAAAACAAATATTTTGGGAACTGCAATTTTACATGACATATTAATAATAAAATTAAACATATTTAAATGATTGTTGATATCAAGTTTATTTATTTGAAAGTACGCACAAAAGAGGGGGGGGGGTTTGTATTTGATTTGAAAATGCTTCCGCTTTTATTCAAGAAATTACATTTTAAAAGACGATTTATTTAATTTTTTTGTAAAAACAGTTTTCCAACCCACTACTGAAATATTAATGAAACTATTACTTATCAAAACTGTAAGGAGGCCTTCAAATAAATTATTATTTGACTTAGTTCAATAAAAGCTAACAATTATTTCGGATCCTTGGATTAAATTGCAACGTACGTTACACAGACAACACAGCACATATGGTGGCTCTGTTTACTCACTAGGTATTCACAGTTGCCAATATGTCGGTGAAGGTTCATGAATAAATGAATTTAACATGTCACCTTGGAGCCAATTTATATTATTTAGATTTTTGCATACGCTACGTGCTACAGAAATACGTGACGGCTGTTTTACATTATAACCCACGGGACAGTTTGAACGGATCAATTACAATTAAAAGCGATACAAAAAAATGCCACCCTAAACGATATGCTCGGGTACGTGGTGGTTTTAAGTCTCCAGTCATAGCTGATAAAAAACTGACTGAAGAAATTTCCAGTATTTGTCAATTCTGAATGAATTTTAAAATCCATACTGCCCAGGATGCTCCCAGCAATACTTTCAGCCACTTATAGTCACAATACTTTCAGCCACTTATAGTCACAATACTTTTTTTTATCTGGTCATGTAGTGTTTCTTTCGTGTTTGTAGACATCCTTGGGCATCAAGTACCGTAGAGGACAAGTTTATAAAATAGGTTTGAAGTTGAAATAGACGACACTTGGTTGGCAAGATCCGGCTAGAAGTGCAGCAATGCGTGATACACGCCTCTCCGGCACATAACCAATGGACAGACAGCAATTTTTAGTTTATTAGTTTGCAGCATTCAAACGAACTAATAAAATTAACGATTACATTTAATAGAATACTAGTGTAACGTCTGCCTGTTTGACGGTATTAGTTTTACCAGAACCAGAATTCTTATGAAGTTAAAAAATAATACATTTCTCTAAACGAACAACAAAGCAGCTTAAATATTCAAATAAACTTAATAAAAATAATCCGTCATAAGTTCTGAAATGACAAAGAAATCGGAGAAAAATAATAAAACAATCAAACCAAAATGACTTAAAATTTTGTATATTTTTTTACAAATATTAAAATAACACAAATATAGAACAACCAAATTGATGTTTATAAATCTAGTAAGAAATATTAATGGCTAAAAATAATATTGTGTTATTATTGAAAATAATGACTCATTTCCTTTAAAACGTTTCCCCGGTCACTGAGTGATTCATAAGGAATATGTTTAGAACAACAGTTGTGGAAAATTGCTTTTTGGTAAGCTATAAAAGTATTTTGGTCGCTAGTATTGTAAGGGCCGATCCAAAACCTATACTTTGGAAATTGATGGTGTGTAAGGGCAAGAAGAATAGATGTAATGTTAAGCCGGCAAAATATCAATAATTATTATCCCAAGGAGGCAATTATGAATGGTAAGATATTTTATAGCTTATGTGCTTTGAATTGTATCTTCAAATTGAAACTACAAAGTTATATAATAATTTTTATATTTGTAACACTAATTTTTCTATAATATCCAAATATACCCATCAATTTGACAAATATGCAAAATTTGGCTTTGTTGAAACTAAGAATATAAATTCATTTATAGAAATATATTTAGCCAATTGTTTTTTAAAAAAATACCCAAGAGCGGTTTATAACCTGTTCAATAGTTACATAATCTCTCCTCTTAGTAAAAATATCCATAGCCCAATGGAAAATATTCCTACCTGTAGTTGAATTTTGTCACTAAGCTGTGCTCATAAGAAAACCCTCTAGGGTTTAATTGTTCGAATATATCGAAAGGATGCCTTTATTGCAATTGAGGCAATGTATGCAAGTATTATATTATAGTAAATATATTATAGCCACCCTTACAAAAAAAATAACTTATCAGTAATTTTGATACAATTCACTTGTTGAATATTTAGAACTATATACACATTCCACATTATTACTATATACACTTATTATTACTATATACCCTTATTATTACTATATACATTTATTATTACTATATACATTATTACTATATACACTTATTATTACTATACACATTATTACTATATATACTTATTATTAATATACACATTATTACTTTATATACTTATTATTAATATATACACTTATTATTACTATATACATTATTACTATATACACTTATTATTACTATACACATTATTACTTTATATACTTATTATTAATATATACACTTATTATTACTATATACCCTTATTATTACTATATACATTTATTATTACTATATACATTATTACTATATACACTTATTATTACTATACACATTATTACTATATATACTTATTATTAATATACACATTATTACTTTATATACTTATTATTAATATATACACTTATTATTACTATATACATTATTACTATATACACTTATTATTACTATACACATTATTACTTTATATACTTATTATTAATATATACACTTATTATTACTATATACATTATTACTATATACACTTATTATTACTATACACATTATTACTTTATATACTTATTATTAATATATACACTTATTATTACTATACACATTATTACTTTATATACTTATTATTAATATATACCCTTATTATTACTATATACATTATTACTATATACACTTATTATTACTTTATACATTATTACTATATACATTTATTATTATTATATACATTATTACTATATACACATTATTATTATATATACTTATTATTAATATATACACTTATTATTACTATATACATTATTATTATATACACTTATTATTACTATACACATTATTACTATATAAGCTTATTATTAATATACACATTATTACTATATACGCTTATTATTACTATATATATTATTACATTATACATTTATTATTACTATATACATTATTACTATATACACTTATTATTACTATACACATTATTACTATATATACTTTTTATTAATATATACACTTATTATTACTATATACGCTTATTATTAATATACACATTATTACTATATACCCTTATTATTACTATATACATTTATTATTACTATATGCATTATTACTATATACACTTATTATTACTATACACATTATTACTATATATACTTTTTATTAATATATACACTTATTATTACTATATACGCTTATTATTAATATACACATTATTACTATATATATTATTACTATATACATTTATTATTACTATATACATTATTACTATATACACTTATTATTACTATACACATTATTACTATATATACTTTTTATTAATATATACACTTATTATTACTATATACGCTTATTATTAATATACACATTATTACTATATACCCTTATTATTACTATATACATTTATTATTACTATATACATTATTACTATATACACTTATTATTACTATACATATTATTACTATATATACTTATTATTAATATATACACTTATTGTTACTATATACATTATTACTATATACACTTATTGTTACTATATACATTATTATTATATACACTTATTATTACTTAATGCCTGTTTTGCATATAAATAATTAAAACCAATATTCCCATATTCTTGTGTTCTCTGGAACGTACTTGCAATTTTCTCAGTAAAATTTAGACAGCATATACTTTTTTGTTTCGCTTAATGTTTTTCAAAAACAGAAACCCTTACTATATTACATGCCTGCCTGCTCTGAGGATTGTGAGTCATCTGATTGACCTATAAAGTTCATTAATTAATTCCCTTTTTTAAGGGTTTATATCTGTTCCATTTTATTATTAGTCCATTGATTTCGCTACTCCTCATCCTTTACTGTCTATAAATAATACGAGAATATATACAACGTCTGCTATTTGTTATCAGACATGCTAATCAGAGCCCCTACGATCAAAGCAGCCTTGGATTTGTTAATTGTGGATTATCTCGTACGGTTTCGCTTACGAATTCAAATTACTATCTTGTCTATCACTGCCGGCGGTCATGTAATTATCAAACATTATCTGCGCATAAACGTACTTAACATAATAATCATAAATAGTGTATATAATGTTTATCTTGTAAACATACCGACAGTAGATTAGTACTTAATACTCGGCTTTAGTTCCTACTGTACGATTGATCACCGGTGTTATCATATATCAGTTAGATCTGTTATTTACAAAAATAAAACAATTCTCAATTAATAATTAAAGCATTTCAGATAGAGTTGTTCATAGAAGAGCATTTTTTTTGTATTAAAGTGTAGTCAACATGTATCACCATATGTCAATATGTATGTATCACCCACCAGCAGTGCGTACGTTTGAAAGCATCACTTCAACCTCAGTTCCTCAGTAATTTCGAGTAGGACATCAAATTAGAGATTTCAACACCTTGATAGATAAAATGTCAATCGTATTTTATTTTTTAATACTACAATAATAATAATATTATGTTACAAAACTTGGTTTTTTAACCATAATATTTAGCCATGATAGTTTGATTTGAATCTCGATGTGGCTAAAATGTAAGGAACTAATCAGTCATTTATTTACTGACTCTTCCAGTTCTCATTCAGTATTTATTCGTTGAATAATAAATAATTGAATACGTTCTCTGAAAATATATTAATAATTATTCATCTTCATTTTTAACAAACTAATATGATTATATTATTTATCTTATTAATATTTACTTTATTTCCTTTTTTAAAGGACGATCTTGTTGTCCAGTAGATGATCGCCTATATAATATTTAAATAGATGAATGAATCATAAATAATTAAAAGAAACAAATATTATTTTTTAATTTATTTTAAAAAAAGTTATTAACGAAAAAAAATATATAACTGCTCATTCGCACATTTACTGAATAATTAGGGCAAAAGATAATTAATAAAATAAATCTTATCATAATATTTGAGATTATTATCTCTATCATAAAATATTACGCAAAAGAACTGTAAGGAACTCATTACTCAATTACCTATTTACTCTTCCTGTTCTCATTCAGTATTTATTCCTTGAATAATAAACAATTTAATAACAACTCTGAAAATATATAATAATTATTCATCTTCATTTTTAACACACTAATATAATTATCTACTTTATTTTATTCAAGAACCTTCAAACAGTTTTCCTTACATAATTATCATCATAAAAAATAGATAAGTTTTGTAACAGTGATATGTGATTGTAATATTTAATAAAAATGAACTAACATAGATTATTTGTTATTTATTTTAAACATTTATTGTATAGATATTATTGAAAGTTCATTCGTTTATCTATAGTTTTTATTGGTCCATTTTGACTGCTTGGGAAAGACAGAACCTTTGCAACCAGTTATGTTGATATGTACGCAACTTATCGTCGTTATGTGATGGTTTCAGTTGGAATGGCAACAAGTGATTAAATTCAAATCCATAACTTTTAGGCGTAATGGAACTTTTAATTGTTGCTGTCACACTTCATTTGTACTTTTTCAATTTGGTACAGTTCTAGATATCATTCGTTACAAACGTTACTATTGTTCTTTTCTGTTTGGATAAAAAAAAAAAAAAGAAGAAAAACCAAGTATTTTTTCCCTTGCAAGTTCTTCAGAAGACATAAGTTGTGTGACAGTGACATGTGTGCCACATTCCCACACGTGGCTAACAGCTCTACCACGTACTCAACTTGTCTGTCATTACCTAATGACTTCACACATCTATGAACTGTATTAATAACAAACGTGCCTGCTAGTCTTTTGCTTTATGAGTACAGGAATCGATCCGTGCAACATACAAACATCTGTGGCAGAATGTCAAGGCTGTAGGTAGATTTATAGTGAACAGTATGGTGCCTCAAATGATTCACTGTTCGATAAATTATTACATAAGTAACAAGGCATATTGGCTGATTAAAGCTTTAAGAATATACTGGCTGTCCCAGAACCAACGCAAGATTTGATTTAAATAGAAAACACAGTTTTTAGTATTTTTGTTGTTATTTTTTTATTGAATTATAAAGTAAATAGGATAGGGTTATTTATGGAATAACACATCGGGCAAATGGCCTCCACGACTTTGCTGGCACATATGCACTCTTTTCTCGAAATTTTCCATGGCCATTTGGCATAAATGTAGTCGAATTTCGTTGATGCAGCGTTGAAATTCCTCTTTTAATGCACGGGTGGATGTGGGCTTGTTGACATACACCTTTGACTTCAAGTGACCCCATAAAAAGAAATCTCAAGGTGTTAAATCACACGATCTAGGGTGCCAATTCTGATCACCGAAACGAGAGAGTACACAACCTGGAAATGTCTCAAGCAGTATTTGAATTGTTTCATAGGATGTATGGCATGTGGCACCATCTTGTTGAAACCACATATTGACCACATCAATATCATCCAATTTCGGCACAAAGAACTGTGTTTACGACGCCGAATTGATGTTCATCTTCATCGCTTAGGATAATTATGCTCGAAAAATCAGCATCCACTTGTTGATGTTCAATAATTACTAATAACGAACTCTCTTCGCTGAGTAGCTTAGGCTTCAATTGTTGTGTTAACTGAATTTTGTAAGCACGGAGACCCAGATCTTTAGTGAGTAAACGCTGTAGAGAGCTTCTTGAAATTTGCAATTCTTGTCTATGACGCCGAATTGATGTTCCTGGATTTTCAACAGCACCCTCACGCACTGCTTCGAAATTGACATTAGAACGGCTTGTTTTTGGACGACCAGTGTGTTTATTGTCTCCAACTGATCCAGTCTCCCTAAATTTTTCAATTAATCTCTTCACAGTTGATGAAGTCAAAACACTATTTCGACTATATTTTGTATAAAATTTTCGAACTGCGGCCACCAAACATTATTTTTAAGATAATGTTCAACAATAAAGACACGTTGTTCTACCGTGTAACGCTCAATTTTTACTAAACTGTCAGCTGTCCAATTGTTTTTTTTAGGGTTGCCAGCACTTAACTGCACAAATGGTGGCAAATTCAAATCTTGCGTTAGTTCTGGGGCACCCATTAGTGCATTTTAAATTATAAAAGTTATAAATTATTTGTACTGACCGTCCTGCCTTGTCTCCAAATGAGAAGCTAAGTCTACTAAAGCATTAATAAACAGTCATGATAAAGCATAATGCGTAATTAAAATGAATTGTTTAAAAATACCCGTAGTATAAAAACTGGCTTTTTTTCAGACCCTAAACTTTTTGACAGTCATACATTTTGCCGAAATATCTGTTTTTATTGTTTTAATGTAATTAATTATAAGTGTTTGAATTATTTTGTGCTTGTATTAACATTATTCGTAATACAAAGTTTAGACAATTAAATTCCCTGCTAGTTTAGTTATTTAGGTGATTATACATTTGTGATTTCATTTAGATTCTCACCCCCCCCCTCGTCAGCACAATCAAAAATGTTTATATACTACAGAAGCTACATGAAAAAATAAGATCATTAAATAAAAAATAGTGAATAATATTATAGCATAAATTTTATACGAACTAAATTTATTTCTGTCTTAAAAAATGGTATTGAATGACAAAGTTAATGAAAACCTCAATTAATTAATAAATAAAAAGTATTCAAAATGAATTCCTAGGTGGACTGTTCTCGAAATAAATAAAAAGATAATTAGAAAATGCCTGTAATAATAACATGTTCAATTAAAGAAATCCTTTACACAAATACACAGGAGAAGAAAAACAATATAAATAAATAAAGAAGTCGTCAGGCAAACATAATAACTAATAGAAAATATAAGATGAGTTCAGTAAAGGTAGTCATTAATGATGTATTCAGTTAGTCTTACGCCTAGTCAATATAGTCAAGGGTCTATGAGAGTGGTCTGTGAGAGCCTACCCGCGGCTCGCCTTCAACATATTTCTGAACCGCGAGATTCATCTCAATTTAAAAAAATATATTTATTTTATAATAGTGAAAATTATAGCCCAAAGTAGTGAAAACTAATGTATTAAAAAAATAAATTATTTGTGCATCCATATATTCAAAAATTAACTGTCGAAATTATGAGAAAAAATTAACTTTGATTTTAATATTCTTGCGAATATATGATGCGTTTAGTATCATTATTATTATATTAGCTATGTTTACATGTAACAATGATAGTACCACAATATATAACTCATTATGTTTCAATTTTTCACTCCAAAAAATGTCTATATTGGGTCTAAATCTAATATGTGGCCGCGGAGTTATGATGCATTCCCAAAATGGCCCGAAAGATCATTTGGGTTCATTATTCCCTGGTTTATATGGTTCTGAGGTTTTGGTCAAGTCAAAACATAACCAGTCTCGTTTACTTCAATTTTATTACTTCAAAGAGTCAAACATTTAAAATTCTGATTAAAGTTGCTACTGGAACTAGTCAGCTATCTAGAAGCCGGCAACATAGTTGCGTCGGAATCGATCTTATCTCTAGTTAAAGATTACATTTAAACTTTTAATGTGAAGGTTAATTATCTTTATTGCCTCCCCAATATCTTTGTTTGATAAAGCGTTAACAGCTCAGAACGGTTGTTTATGAATGCTGATTATCGCTATGATTATGATGCTGTTCAGGGTGATATAGTGCGCACTCATCACAGCTCATCGTTTTATGAGTAATACATATTATTAATTATCTAGTCCTAACAAAGGGAGAGGCCATACTTTTTATATTTATAGTTTCAACGAATTAAACATCTTTAAAGTCCCAGCTCAGTCAGTGAAATGGACATTATGTTTCTATAATGTTTCTAACAAATCCAAATGAAGTTGGAGACAGCCTGAAAGAACGTAATAAAAATCGGACGATTCCGAAACAAAATTCAAAAAAATATTTTTTTTTTTTCATCGGATTCTTTCGAAAAATCTCAATTAATGTTAGGTGTGGGCCTAAAGGGAAATTAAGACCAAATAAAATGACAATTATGTCTGTTAATTCCATCGACATTAATTAATGCATGGTTATTTTTAGCATTTTATTGATCCACAAAAAAATAATGTATTTTTTTTGGAGGTGTCTCCAGTTCATATAGAAGGCATGGAATTTCTCATCGAGGTCGTATTCAAATGCAACGAAAACATGAAACATGCTGCCTTCACTTGTTTATTTATGCTATTGTTACTCTATATTATAATTATATGTGCAATTATTTAATATACGGTTTATTAAAACTGTAATACGATAGTAATAAAACGACAATATATCTCGTATTTGTTAAAATATTACTCGGACTAAAAAGACATTTATTAAAAGCACATAAATAAGAATAGTTTATTTTATAACCTTAGTTTAATATTATCTCAGGGTTCTTTCTGTATGATTATATTGCATAATTCTATCTATTTCATATTAACATAATTGGCTAGAGAAATTTATATATAATTTAAATAGTATCTATCTAATATAATGATTTATAATAGCATGGATTCATTGTAATATAGAGCAATATGTAATTATTGTTTTGTAGTTTTAAACAACCATAACAAAATTATTATGACTGTTAAAACGTCATAAAATTAAGCATGGTAGTTAGTTTCATTTGATGGTGTTATATAGAAGCAACTATATTATTGAAAGCTGTATTTTCTTGTCCCACTGATCTACTATTAAGTATCAATCGTATGTTTACAAAAACTCATTAAAAGCTTCTCAACAACTGCAAGGAAACTCTTGATTGTGAAATTAATACTTGACTTGAATTTAGTTATGTTAGATACGAGTTTATTGCGAACCGTGGGGTTTAATTTTCGCAGAGAGAGCATTCCCACAATTGGCGAAGAATCTTGATCATTAGCAGTCGGCAAGCCATCCAAATGAGTTCCGGAACAAAAACCATCGATTAATTTATTGTCAGTACAGGCAGTTGCTACGTTGTTCAGATTAAATGTTACCACTAGCATGCTTCTTGTGTGCCATAAACGAACATGTCATCATTGGCATGCTTCTTGTGTGCCATAAGCGAACATGTTACCATTGGCATGCTTCTTGTGTGCCGTAAACGAACATGTCACCATTGGCATACTTCTTGTGTGCCATAAGCGAACATGTTACCACTGGCATGCTTCTTGTGTGCCATAAACGAACATGCCCTTTAGAGCGCCCATGTTTACTTCCGACGATCAGTGTACTATCCCTCTAAGGACTGACTTAAGTACACATCGTAAAGCTGGACAGATGTACACTTCCTCAGTCAACAACTAAACAGGGCGGCCTAACTCGTCAATCGCGAGCGCGGCTTGGGAGGCACAAAGGGTCCTACCTGCCCTGCCCTACCAACACTAAACAAAGCATTGGGTTCCGGTTTTTTCCTCTCTTCCTTATTCTTTCTCGGCTTTCCTTACACCTCCGTCTGTTTTTTTTTGTCCCTCGCCCTGCTCCCCTGTTCACCGAGGGTTGTTTCACCCCCCCCCCCTCCGGTTTACGAACAATAGCTTACTTAATATCGTCTCGCAAACAGCTCTAACGAAAACTATTAAGAACAAAAAAAATAGTTTATTTACAGATTCATGAATTATTTATCCCATGACAGAGAAGATTTTTCTCTTGTTTTGACATCGACAGTAGGGTTTTGATATGTACCTATAAAGCGCCTTCCAATAGGGACTTCCAAACTTTGACAGTTGATAGCGGCCATATTGTTGAAGCTGCTTTTGTTTAATTGGCTGTCATTTATCAGTCTGTTTTGCCAAATCACCATGGATGGATATAGCGTTATACAACACGTGTTAATAATAAAATTGTTTTATCAATATGGGTGTTCTGTTCGGGAAACGTTCCGCGGTCGCCATAACCGTCCTACCTAGAAGACTATTCCCAGTGTGGTGGATAAATTAGAGTCCACTGGTTCAGTAAACAATCAACCAACACCCGACGAAACGGAAGATCTGCCGAAAAAATCGCCGCTGTCCGTGAGAGTGTGCAGGAGAATCCGAGGCAGTCGATTTCGCGTCGCTCACAAGAGCTCGGTCTTTCGCAGGCCACAGCTTGGCGAATTTTGTGTCATGACTTGGGCCTGCACCCGAACAAAATTCAACTGACCCAGGAGCTGAAGTTAAACGACCATAGACAACGACGTGTGGTGTCATGTGCACTGGTCACCGAGATCGTGGGATCTTACCCCGTTAGACTTTTTCTTGTGGGATTTTCATAAGTCGCAGGTCTATGCGAATAAGCCACAAATCACAGCGGTCCTCAAAGCCAACATCACCCATGCCATCGATCAAATTCAGCCTGATTTATGCGGCAGAGTCATGGGAAATTGGACATTTCGGATGCGCGCCACCCAGCGAAGCCGCGGCGGACATTTGCACGATGTTATATTCCATTCGTAATGGCATCAATAGGCCTTTCAAATGAATAAAAAATTTCGATAATATCTCACACATACTTTATTTAATTTAAACTTAATGATAGGAAGCGCTTAATGAAAGACCCATTACTTGAGCTATAGAACTATTATATTATTGAGATATCTGTATTGTACGTTTCTAGGCCAGATTCGCTATTCAAGTTGCTACTCGTATTCCCTGATGGGGCTGAGAGAACCCTGGCCAGATCCATACCTCTCCATATTGGAGGGGGAAATTGCAGAATGGAAAAGATAATGGGCACAAAATATCATTTCGTACTAATTTGTTACCCGAGATCACATATCTTCTGCCTTAATAACATCATACAGCAGAAATTTAGTAATTTTCAAAAGATAGGGAAGTCCAAAAAAAAGGAAAATTGTTTTCGATTCTGCTTACTGAAGAACTCCTAAGAGCTCAAGCAGAATTTCAATTTTTATAAGGCTCAAGATTATTTACCATAAAAATAAATTGGTACTTATTATCCCCGTCGAGATGGAGACATGCAATTTCAAAGAGTCCACGTTTGACATAAGGGCAAGTTACGGCCAGCTCCGTAAAACACATCGAAGTGTTATTAATTAATTGGCATTGTAAGAAAAATTCTACAATTTTGAGTAAGGAGATCAAACTAAAGATCTCTTGATTAACAATATATACATTTTTCTATGTGGCTGTTTTTAAACCATAATAACAAAACATTATTAAGTTCACAATTCCAAAAGTGCGGTTCTCAGACTTGAATTATAGAAAACCACACAAATATAGCCACATTCCAAACAGTATTGGTTATATGACCTTCACTAAGCCAACTGATAATAATCTGAATTGATATCTGTGGTTCAGATAACAAGTACCTCATAATTCTTCCAATTATGACCAATTAAAAAAATTAGCTTATACACTAGAACCGATGGTACAGAGTTCTGACGTACTCAGCGGTACTTAATCAACATAACTATCGAGGAAGCTTAGTGAACCCCCACAAGAATCCGAACAAAATCACTTGAGTAAGGTACCAGCGTAAGTCCATGGATACGCCATCACTTGTCAAGTATTTTTTTAAAAAATAAACAACTTTTATCACAGGGGTATCTACGTCAAGAACCCAACAGGGAAAAAACATATTGAGGAATTCCCAGTAGCTATTTGAATATTAATTTAAATTCTGTACAGATCCTTGAGTGAGTTAGAAACCATGCATGTTAATAACATATTACATTGCGTCACTTCATTCCTCTATAATTGTTTGTAATGATGATACAAAGCACGTTACTTCTATGCATGTGCCATTACAGCTTGTGGGTGGTTTATGTCTTGTGCATTTTCTCCAGGCCATTTGCAGGGGTATCCATGGACGCAGGTACCATTCTTCTTACTCAGGTGATTTGTTCGGATTCTTGTGGGGGTTCACTAAGCTTCCTCGATAGTTATGTTGATTAAGTACCGCTGAGTACGTCAGAACTCTGTACCATCTATCGGTTCTTGTATATAAGCTAATTTTTTTAATTTGGTCATAATTGGAAGAATTATGAGGTACTTGTTATCTGAACCACAGATATCAATTCAGATTATTATCAGTTGGCTTAGTAAAGGTCATATAACCAATACCATCGATGCATTCAAAACGATTATATATATCTGAAATTTTTAAATGGTTTAATACAATATCAGAAAGTATATGAGTCTAAAAGCTATAAAACATTTTAATTTCTGACTTTTTCCCCTCCTGTGAAGGCATTGGCATTGTAATATAACATCGCTTTCATAGAAATTACAAAAAAAAAATTTTTTGAAAGGTAGAAAAGTAGATATTGTGTATTTGAATAATAGGTTTTACTCACTCAAAAGGTTTTATCCACTCACTCCATGACTAGAAAATTCGTCAGCACGACGCAATTTAATTCATCAGTGATTTATTAAAAGTTAACATCGCGTTCGGCCGTAAAATTAATTTTAATACGATTTAGTAAATACACCAGTCCATTTAAGTCACAAAACATTAAATTTTCTTTCTAACCGGGGTGTCGAGATCTATTTAATTTTTGAATAATATGTTATATTTTTTTGTAACTAGTTAAATAATAAAAAAAAATGTTTAAGGATCTGGTCATCAGGACATCAAACAGAACAAGCATGGCTCTACAAAAAAAAAACACTGGTTGAGTTAAATTAGCAAAGATGATGACAGTTCCATCGTCAAACAAAACATACAATACATATTGTTAATCATGTCGTGGAGATCTGTAGTTCGTTGTCCCCTATTCAAAATTATACAATAATTATTTTTAATACCAATTAATTGATTAATTAATTCACTTGTCAAACATTACAAAGGATTAATCAGACAATTGTTAGTTTCAAACTATTCAAATTTATAAATAAATATTTAATTAACGATCCTTAATTGTTTTCCAAGGTAGCATTCATTTTGTTTTCGTTAATCCCTTCGGCAATGTTCCAGGAAGACATTCACAAATCTATTTAAAAGTGGCGTCTACATAGCGAATACTAAACGGCATCTTGATCTGTATAATAGTTTTCCGGAATTGTAATCAGCCAAGCTTTTCCCAGAGAAAATGACAGTGAAATATATCCTGTAGCTCTGAGCTGGAAATGCCATAATAGCGTTTTCACTTTCAATCACAAGCGCCCAAGAGCGCTCTTCTGAGAACAGGAGGACTGTAAAGTGTGATATCCGCGGATCTACAAGTTCTGAGAAGACTTCTCACCCGAAGAGGGATCTTAATGAAGTTCTGGCGGGATGGGATTTCCGAATGAAGTCACCGCGGTCACGTGACCCCGATGTGGCGCCCACACTGGCGGCTCGACCCTGAACAATATTGTCTCCGCAGACAGTTCATTCACGCCCATTGTCATTGATCAGTTGTGGATACAGTCGCTTAAGTCTACTCAACAGGCCTTAGGGTATGTCCGGGCCTTCATACATGTCGGCCTCTGCATGCGTGTATGAATATATTCATGTAAGTGTATTTATGTACGGAGGTTTTACGATAGAACTGATACAAATTATTATCTCGTTAACGTACGCCTGTTAATCGAAACCCCCGAATAACGGGCTCTAAAGAAATTAACCACGACTATTTTAAATAATCATTAGCTGTAACTTTAAATAACTACAACATAAAAAAACATTTCTTTTCACAAAAAATTGTCTGTTTTTTTTATATTGATATTGATTGAGCATCTCTAAACTAAGTTTCATGTTGACTAAGTTTTTTTTTTTTTTTTTTTTTTTTTCTTAGCTCTCAAACTTATAAAAATAGGATGTGGGAAAAATAAAGGAAAATTATTTTGGGCTAATGAGTGCCTTTCACTCAGGGGAGTCCCCCATTTGAAGGATGTATGAGAAGGATATAGGGTGTGGAATGCCTAAAGGAGGCGGGTGGAATCAGGAAGGTAGTGAGAGTCTACCAAGGGAGGAGCTTAGGGGTACCTAGGCAATGGTTTGTAGTCGGCCAGGCTAAGCCTGGCCAGTCTTGACTAAGCTAACACAGTTTAACAACTGGTCATGACATCGTGTGGTTGTTCCAAGGCCTGTGTTCAACATCTGAACTGTTTCGTTTAACAAATATGACCCCCTTTTTTAAAGGAAAATACTTAAGGAAGAGTTAAAAAAAGGAATAGAAGTTTTAAAGCTCGTGAAAAAAATATGAGCACACATCTCGGAGCCCCGGGATATGTCACTATATGCTTTATATAATTTAAAATAAATCGATCGATAAGTGGATTATTTTGTTATTTACTAAATTGGTAAATAGATACGAGTTATTTTCACGTTTAAGTAACCTTTTTTGTTATTACAGACTTAAATTGAAAGCGGAGTCCGATGTGATGTTGAATATATATATTTTAAAATTAGGTTTTATCATCTTTGTGGCCGCAATAAAGGGTATTATATGAATAAAAAACTTATAAGATTTCTCTTAAACTATTTCAGAGCTCTACAAGTTATAATTCCCCCCCCCTAGTTATCAACAATAGTGGTTTATCAATAATTGAGTAACAATAATATAAATTTTTATGAGCCTTCCCTTGGCTTGGACCAAATAATGATTTTTTTCCTTTCTACATCATTCATTGTTTTTATATATATTTAAAACGGTACCATTTATTTTATAATGAATGCAAAAGAAGTAAGTGAAAAAAGATAAAACAAACGAATCAAAAGTATTACCGGCCTCTTCCCAACCAGGTAGATTCGTGATTACACGAATACTGATTCGTGATAACACGAATGATTAGGTATTAATGAGGCTGATTCATTCATACATTCAATCACTCTCACTAATAATATACAGTAACACGAACGTCTTTAATGTCAGTCTCTAAGAAATAAAAACAAAATACATTATAGTCCCTGCCAGAACGCATATAGGCATTTATTTCGGTCCTCAGGACCGGATCGTCTCATTTATTCAAGTAGCCACTCATTGTGCCTCTCCAGTCTAATTGAGACCCAAACGACGGCCCGTCATCTTCAGAAAAAAACCTTTAGGGTAGCCAGACAGGAATTGAACCGGGCAATTGAAGGAACCTCTACTAGTTATACATAATCAATACCACTAGTTATATATTTTTTTTACCCTATTCGTTACCTAGCCCAAACAATAACTAATATTGTGGCTATTTACTGCAATATCAACATCGGAAATGTTTGTTTTCTGAATATTAACACAGCAAATGAAAAATACTCTGGGAAAAACAACGTTGTAATAAATTTACCCCATCTCCCTCTCTTTCTCTCTCATTTGGACAACTTTTCATGACCAGGTAAGTTCATTTCCAAGCATCAATACACAATCCTTACGGCTGCTTGACAGCTAAATTGAGAATTGAGGGGTTAGATCGAAAGATATGGTTTAATTGCCACCAATTGTTTGCACAAACATACACAACAACATATCAAGGACGTAATAGGTTTTCATGTCATCCATAGGTCCTAGCTGTACAGGACAATTCGTTGGATGGCGCATGACGATGACTGCAGTAAAGTCAATCAGGAATCAATAGCATATGGGTTAGATTACCGAATAAGAAAGTAAAATTATGATAAATGCTTACTATGTATACACTTCTCTGCATTTCTAAGTAATGGCGAACAACAGAGAAAATTACTTTAAATAGCCCAATAGGTAGTTGTGTGTACTATCTAGAAGCACACATAGTGACTACACCGGCTATAAGTATTCGCAAAGGTTACAGCTGAGTTAGGCAACGGTGAGACTAACGCCGTTAGCTGCGGTTGTACCTTATCGCCTGGTGTGCCCATATTGTATGCAGCTGCACCACCTATAATGTCCGTCTGTCTGCCAGCATTGTCTTGCGCCATTTGCTGTTGCACCGCTTGTTTCCGAATGTTCCTCTTCACTGTCTATTACCACCGGGCTGTCATTATGGCAGGAACAATGGAAGAGTCATGAGAAGGCGCAATGATTCGGCGAAGAGTTAAGGGAACGGCGGTGAAGTACGAAAAGGAAACAGAACAGAGAGTTGATGATCGGTTTCGAAACTAGTAGACAGACAAAGCAAACTGAGACATGGGAATGTAATAGAACGTGAACTAATTTTTAAAAAGAAAATAAACAGCACAATTTCTGAGAGAATCGTAAAATCGTTCGTCTTCTGGAGAGTAAAGAGAGTAGTAAATATATAGAGAGTAGTCCGTGTAACAAACACGGCTCTAAGAGTGATATGAAATGAGGTAATCAAAAGATCTGAGAGACAGAATGGTGAGAACATGGTTCAATGGCTACAAATTATTTTGAAAAATACTAAATAACTATAACTTTTCTAAACTAGTCATCATCGTCGGACACTTCAATGCACCTCATTAAATAGCGCAGGGGCTCCGCGGATCCGCCCTGAGAGGCTGAGAAGTGGCAATATCCAAGCGTCCTTAACGGTTAGCGCCGACGTCAGGGACGCGTTTTAAATAAATAACCCATGTAAATGTAATACTGAATATGTATTGCCCGAGCCTCCTCAGTTATGTATTCGGGTTCAGACTGCGCCCTGGCTCTAGGTGAGGGATATTGTAGCGACTGTTCTAGACCACCAATATGGGAGCCATTGTTCCCGGCACGTTCCCTCGAGGAGGCTACATTGTTTTTTACCGTCTGTCTCCGGGGCTGTTTTCACTTCTCACCAATACTGCATTAACTACGCCTCCACCGCCCAAGGCGTATCTGGGTTAGGGCTGTCATCCGGGGGGGGGGGGGTCAACGGGGAAGCTTTTTAAACACGGCTAACTGCATGAAGATTTAGTGTTAGTGTTTTCCACGGTCACAAGCTGAAGGTGAGCCTCATCACCTAGTGAGTGTATGTGTATTGGACTTATTAACAACAATCTGAAAGTATTATATTTTATGTACTCCTTAATATGCATCTGCGAATGCAGCACGAGGAGACAGATGTAATTACAAATTTATTTATTTATTTTTGTCATTGTATATATATTATCAATAAAGAGTTTTTGAAAGGGAAAAAAAAAAAAAAAATGCATGAAGATATGTTTGTGTACAGTCAAGAAAGTATCAGAATACTAACAGAATAACAAAGGTTCAGTTCCTGGTTTCAGCCATAAGGGTCTTTCTTGAGAGGTTCAGGTAATATAACTAGCTAATTGAATAAATAAACAGGGGATCCGGTTTATTGAACAGAAATAAACTCCGAAAGGTGCGCTAGTTCTTCAGCGCCATCTACCAACAACGGTGACAACCACTTTCAGGATCCTCGAGAAGGAAATCCAAACCGGAACTCTTCTGTAAGACAATTTTAAGAACGCAGTATGTCTGTAAATATATGAGCAAGTTCAGCAGCCACCTAAATAAACAGATTAGAACTCGTTTAAAGTTAAAAGCACCGTGACTGATGGTATTGACTGTGTACCTTGCCCTATGTTAGACAATATCTTGATAATCAACAAATGATACCATGATCATATGGATGAATTCATCCAACGTAGACATATCAAATTTTTTGACTCCCTGCAATACCTGACAAACCCGGTGTTTAACACGATAACCCCCGCTCCGTTCCCCCATCGATGGCAGGACGCTGTCGCGGCTGGAACGCTTTAGTCTTAGGTTCTAGGTTTAGGTTTTAGTGTTGCAAGCTGAAGGTGAGCCTCATCACCTAGTGAGTGTATGTATATTGGACTTATTAACAACAATCTGAAAGTATTATATTTTATGCACTCCTTCGAATGCATCTGCGTATGCAGAACGAGGAGACAGATGTAATTACAAATTTATTTATTTATTTTTGTCATTGTATATATATTATCAATAAAGAGGTTTTGAAAGAAAAAAAAAAAAAAAATAATCAACAGTAAAGCTGAAGGTGAGCCTTATCACAGTGAGTGTATGTGTTTTTGACTTTTTAACAAGAAACTGAAACGTATTATATTTTATACACTTCTTCGAATGCATCTGTGCATGCAGCAAGAGGAGAAAGATGTAAATTTAAATTTATTTATTTACTTTTGTTCATTGTATACTATTAATAAAGAGAGGTTAAAAATAATCGACAGCAGAAATCTCAAGGGAGACTGCTCAACGTAAAATAAGGAAGTGTAAAAGTCCCCACTAACAACCGGAGATAAAAAAACAAACAGCGATTGTACCAGAGAGTAAATTGTTAGGGTTAGAAAAATGTACAGTAATTTAAGTGAAATATTGATTTTCAAGTGAATACAGATAATTAAAATAACTTAATTGTCACTATTTTTTTAGAAATCAAAATGCAGTTATTATTTTGTCATGTCCGCCCCAGATTCCCTGCTCCTTGCCCACCTTAGCGCATGTCACAACTTTAATACATAAGTCTACTTTATTCATTACATATTTTTATATATCATATGTGTACATATCATATTAACATGCACTAACAAAAACTGGATCACTTGGTCTAGAGGCACAGTGTGGCATTAATGTGGACATCATTCATCACACAATCCTGACCTGACCTTCAGTATTCTTAATGAACTCTTCAGTTTCAAATGAGACTCTGAATTCATCTCTGTATTTGTAAATATTTACCCTGTTAAATATTATATTTATAATAGCCAATTAGGTGAAATTAATGATATGCATTAAGTAATTATTATTAATCGTTATTGTTTTTTATTTAATTGTATTTAACACAGGTTAACAAAAGAAAAGACCTGCTGTTCCCACCTTAAAAAAAAAAAATTATACATCAAATGTTGATAATTCCATCCATTGTGTCAGCACATGGTTATGTGACAGTAATCGTTTTTCTTATTCATACATTATGCTGAGATCCATTGTCGCAATATACACTTACTCGGATAAATTATTTCATCGTTGGAGATGAGTGATGTGCCTGAGAAACAGCTACTCCACAATTAAGCATCATCTCCACTCGTTAAAGTTAATATAATAGTTTCTCTGTGTCAAGCGGTTGGAGTGGGAGAGTTAAGCCTCGCTTAAGTTAGATTGCATCACCGCAATGTGCCCGGAAGGCAAAGCCGACTAGGACTTGGTGAATCAAGTCGTGGACCTGAACAACGGGAGCCAAGGCTGCTCACGACGGGACTGTGGGAAAGCCACTTCTTCAGTGCGTCCATTCGTCTTGTGCGCATTGCATTCACCGCTGAAGAAACAGATGTTGAATTTTGTGAATGAGATAATAAAGTGACTTATATATATATATATATATATATATATATATATATATACTTACAATATAATAATATTATTAATTAGCTAGTTAACATATTTTTTTAACTGAACAGCAAAATGAAACAGTACTATTCCATGCAGATGGGAAATGATTAAAAATTAAACGAAGTGATTTCCCAGAACATGTATAATATATTGGCGGTTTATTAGACTGTAAATACAAATAATAAACATGTAATGACCTTTGATGGTTGAGATTCCTACGTACAGTCCTAATCGATGTGTTAAGAAAACTGAATGATAGTTCAATGAAGTTTATGAAATAAGTCAAGAGGGAGTAATTATTAAGTTCATTGTTTCATATTATAAACATAGCTAAATTTTTATGTCCACTATGATAGTGCATACAAACTTATAAACAAATATAGAACGACTGTTTTATATTTGTTTGAAAGCAAGGCCTCATATGCAATGACCGCATGGATTGATAACTCTTCCATTCATTGTTAGCTCTGGAAATCGAGATGGAAGAAAATAAGAAATGAGAAATGTAAATAGACGTGAAAAAAAATCTTCAATTTGGACATAAATGAGTTTAAACACCTAACCTTTCCATGTAAATAGATAAATAGTGTACATTTTTATGTATGAATGTTAGTCAAACAATTGTAAGAGAAACTACTGTAGCTGCTGTAAGGTGATCTGCGAATTTCTAAGACAACGGTAAAAAAAAGAAAAAGGAAATGGGTTCTTAATAAAACATTAAACACGCGATTTATATTTTTGAATTTTTTTTTTTACCACCATTAATGTTAATCTAAGTATAGGAAAAACAATTACAACTCGTGGTATTGGATATCTTCTGCGCTGTGATTTGAGAAATCTTCTAATTGTATCTGAAAGAAATTGACAGAGTAGGCAGTGACAGTCGAAGGTAATTGAATGAATGTACATTGATATCCTCTCGATAGATTCGGGTTACCTAACTGGAAGCATCGAGGTAAGAAATCTACCTACCTTCACTCAGTTGGAGAGGTTCCCGAACATAATCAATTTCCTCGTTAGATTAGCTTTGGTCACACGTTAACGTGCCCCATTATGTCCATTGTTATATACATGTAGGTCACACACATACTCGAAACATCGTACAATTATACTGAAAACGGTAGAAACTGAAAACTATTGCGCAAGCGGCAGTCATTACTCGCACAGGAAAAACCATTCCCCGCTCAATTATTGTGCATTGTAACAAGATTTTTTTTTTGTTGTTGTTGTGATATTTGATGATTTTTTTTCCTCTCTTTTGATTGTAACGAGCGAAAACTAGGAAGGCCGCCAGTTATTAACCCATTTCCCAGGACGATTCATAGAGGATGCCCCTAGATCTAAGTGCCATTTTCCGTTCTCACGCTGTTTTTCACCATTGCTTCCCCACCTTCAACGTTACTAACCCCTTCCACTCACGTGTGTGAGAATCATTCAAATCTCCATTGCGTTTAAATTTGGAATACATTTTGTTGGCACTCGAGTGCGCACAACAATGGACGCTAAAGACTCGTAGAGTTTTACGTTGTTACGTTAAAGCCGTCATGTGCAGCATGAATCGTCGTATGGAGCTCCTGTCGAATTTCGTTGAAACGTCTCTTCAACATCCATCAAACAAAATTAAGCGGAAGGATTCAATAAATTTTTTTAAAGTCAGCAATGTTTTCATGCACAAAAACTGATCTAATAATCTATTACAAGACTGATCTCATTGTTGTATTCATAGGACAAAAGCTATGGTTTACCCTCTTTTGAAAGTTGAGTTTCCTCGTTTGGTCTTGACAACAATCAATCCAACTGAGAACTCGTAGAAGGCTCTATACAATGGGTCAACATCTGTAACAACAAACGCTTTCCCGAGGGAAAGATCCAGAGAGAAATCCTCGTCCTCTGGGACAACAACAACGACGAGGGTCAGGATCGCTACCTGGTACCCTCAGGTTCGGCTCCTCCATTGTCTGCCGCTGCCCGTAAACAGGAGAACCGGGAGTGCAGCTGTGCAGATTCTGCCAACCGAAGTCGCGTTGCAGTCACCGCCAAAGATACTCTACAATACTCCAACCTACCTGGTCTAATGGAATAGAAATCTGGGGGAGTCTGAAGCATATTCCATAGCTGCGATACATAATCCTGAACAGGACAACCATTGGTGTCTTCTATGCCAACACACTGATCTCGACTTCTCATTGATACAAGACCTTGACACCTCCTTGTACAGGAACTTCCGCCTCCGTTGTCATCATAATCCATATGCTTATGCTCTTGTCTCCCATTTCATTCCCGGTAACACAGAGCGAAGCAAGACTATGGCGAAGGCTCGTGACATCTTCGAAATGAACAAACACTTTGTTTATCAGACATCTCTGTGGAAGTGATTAAGTGAAGTTGTTTTGGCATTTTAAATGTGCATCAAATCCGAAACTCCGTATGCCCCAGATAACTCCGAAAATATGCACTCCACTAAATGTACGATACGTATACTGTCTAAGTTGTACTTGACATCCTACATGACTTAATGGGATCATTGACATTATCGCTCGGTGGGAATAGATCGATTAATACTAACGATTTCAATTTAATCATATCGGAAGCTGAGACGAATTGCCCCCGAATCAGCAACCATTCATCAACAGAGCCGGCCAGCGAGTAGAGCTCCGGCTTGCTTTGATAAATATCGATTTTTATCATGATCGATTATAGCAGAGCGATTTTGACAGAGCGGTGGGTGGTGGAAGAGAGCAAACACGAAATAACTTATGAATACAAACGAGCTGTGAGCGGTTGATCCATTAATCTCACCAAGAGCGTTCACCTTTCGCTTCCTCATGGTGACGAACGATCTCACGCGTTTTGCCCAAGCTGCACCACAGGTTCTTGTGCATATAACTAACTTAATACAAAATAATCGATACACCTATACTCTTAATCGATGCATTTTATACTTAGGGGGAACCCTATTGTACCCACCAATTCCTATTTTTCGGGCGGTCACGAACCCTGGTAACTTGCTAGTGGTTTAACATTTCATGTTTTTCTTCTTTGGCTATTCCCGTTTCCAATTTATGAGTAGTAAAGACTCACATAAGGACTTAATATGTTGTTTTGGGGCAGCATTGTTTGTATTCGCTAGGACTCAGGCAACAGCAGGGTAATCTTTATATATTCTGTGCAATGTGCAACTTATCATCACGTCATGTACCAAATAAAATTTTATTCTATTTACTTCTTATTTTTTGCTGTGAGGAAGTAAAACCAATGGATGATTGGTTCTGGTAGTTTGTCATTTGAGAAACGACTGGGTAAGGCTATTTACTTGATAAGAATGGTTGTGATTATGATATACGAAGAAATATATTAATTAAAAAAAATTAATAAAGAAATAAAATCTGCTCATCTAAAGAATATTTTATAGCCACATAAGTACACTTTCAAAGCTTTAATAGAGCTTAAAGAGGTTTATTAGCCTGACTGCCAACTACAATGACCCGAGTTCAATTACCGGCTTCCTTCCGAAGAATTTATTCTGAGCGTGACAGATCCGGTCTGGGTTCACTCAGTCTCGTGAGAAAAAATGAGTAGTCATTTGAATAAAGAAGTAGGGAAACCAGTTTAGAAAGGTAACTAAAGGTCAATCGGCAATATAGTCAATAGTCTGGCAACTACACAGCATTTTTAAAAATATTATAGTATATAATTATTCTGTTTGCCAACTTCAAAGGAATAATAGGTTATAATAAATAGCAAATAGACGACTTTTTGGGAATAATCCTTCATAAAACCTCTTTTTTTTTTTCTCCATAGACCCTTCAAATTAGCCCCTTTCCTACAACTTCGTTATCATCGCTATTGGACGCAACAGCTTCGTAATTTAAGCGAATTTCCACCAAAAATAAAAACTATTAGTTAGCCCGTCGTTCTAAAGCTCGTGCCTGGAAGATCATCAACCTCAGTGCGAGGGGCCTGACACAAGCAGTGTTGTATTAAGCCTGCTGACGCATCGCCTGTCAGCTATCTCCTGTATATAGTACAAGGGTGGCCACTTGTTCTACATCGTTCAAACATCATTTTCGACACCGCTGGTCCTAGCGAATTTCCACAAGAAATCCTTCAGTGGTCAGGGGTGAAAATGGGATTGCTTTTAAAATAGCTCTAAGCAAGCCTTCCAACAACCACGATGCATAAAACTATTTTATGACGGAATACAACATAAATTATTTGTAGCCTTTAATATATTTTTATTTTAATGTGAGTTAACCTCATCCCTTCCAAGCTCATGAAATTCCATAGTAACCTATCCAACCACCCTAATCCCATAGCACAGTCATTAAACTCCGCCACTCATCCCTACAATCCTCATCGGAGACTAAAACGGTACTGATACGTGACAGTGGGAGTCCTGGCAATGCCCAGTTTCTCCAATCATTTCTCCTGAGCGTCTGTGGTTCTTGGTCAGCCTCCGCTCGCTTGTATCCGGTGACGCGGCTGACGGAGGAGCGTGGGGGACTTCCTAAGACTCCGCGAGTGAATGAAAATTGTAAATATGGTATGAATGAAAACATTTATCACAATTACTTATTGCCCAATGAGTCAGATTGTAATTTTATCATAATAAAGTTGTTTTTTATCAATTAGTAATAAGGTACGTTAACGTGGTACCCATCATAGAGATTTTTTAATTTTTGAAAATTTATAGAAAGAGTTCATGTTATATTATATCATAAAAAAATATTTTTAATTGTTGACTACTCCTACATATTGAATAAGTTTAGAAAGCTTATACTCACTGCTAAATAACAAACTGAACAAAAAGTTGAGAAATGAACTGCTCCCAGTTGATATTTGAGCTAATGCGAAGTGAGTTGTTGACTGGTAATATGAATCTTTCCAATTTCCATTTCAAATCAGTGGGGGGGGGGGGAGGATAGAGACGAACTTTTCAGTTAATATCCCATGGATTTGGAATTTATTTGGAAGGGATAGTATGCGGCATGGAATAGTGAATTAATAATGACCACTTCATTCATTACATGAAGGGTTTTACATGAATTTGACCCACTGGAAATCATTCCATGGCCCTTCATTGCTTCATTTTTATACTGATTGATGGGAATGACAGTTCACCTTTACTGCTGTGAGAATAACTAACGTTCAAATGGCAGATTACAGCATGAAAACATATATTCTTCGCTCTGTGATTTTTTAGTGCTAAGAATATGTTTTTCTAAAGTTAGATTGAACTTTATACTGTCGTCATTTCATTGCATATATATATATTTTGCAATTTTTGGATGATAATTCATAAACTAGAACACAGTTAATAAGTAACAACCAAAGACTTTATATTAATTGCTTGTATATATCTGAAAAAACGTCGAACATCACGCGTATCCAATCCTTTCAATCAAAAGTCCTGAGAACAATAGTCAATGCCCCTTATTACGTCAACAACAAAACCCTTCATAGCGATCTGAATATACCCGACATTCTTGAACTCATCCCTTCCAAGCTCTTGAAATTCCATAGTAACCAATCACGCTAATCCCTTAGCACAGTAATTACAACAGCGCCACTCATCCCTATAATCATCCTCGGAGACTAAAACGGTAGTGGCCTCGTGACCTGCTATAAATGGGTGACAGTGGGAGTCCTGGCAATGGCCAGTTTCTCCAATCATGTCATGAGCGTCTGTGGCTCTTGTGCTGTTGGTCAGCCTCCCACGCGGCTGACGGAGGAGCGTGGGGGACTTCCCAAGACTCCACTCCCTCTTTCGCATGTGAGGGAGGTCTCTGGGCTTTTGTAAATACTGTATAAATGAGCGAGTGAATGAAAATTGTAAATATGGTATGAATGAGAACATTTATCACAATTACTTATTACCCAATAAGGCAGATTGTAATTTTATCACAAAAAAGAGCTTTAAACAATATACGAGGGCGGTCTGAAAAGTTTCCGACCTAACAAAGCTTTTATTTTAGCTTTTATTACCATCTTCATGTTGAGGTCGGAAACTTTTCAGACCACCTGTGTATATATATGCTTATATATGCCTTATAGACCTTCCCTATATGACTTCTCTGGGGCCAAAATCAAATGTAAAATTATTAAAAATTGTGTAAAATGTAACTAAGCTGAATGACCTACTGTAAATATATTTAGTTATGTAGAATCTATACTGATTTCCATAATTTATATATAACTTAACATAAATAATTTATAATATAATTTAACAAGAGGATATGGAAGGGGGGAACCTCTAATTTTTTTAAAAATAATATCAATTTTTTATTTTAATTTTCAATTTTCATTTCAAATTCAGTTTTTGATTTTTAAAATGAAATAACTTTGCCATCCTCCAAATAAACATCCCTTGCTGATACACACTTCCATGAAATGCTGATGAGAAATTCAACCAATTATTTATTAAATAATTCAAATGGTGACCTAAATATCAACGAGATAAGTACTATCTCTATAGGCGACTGAATACTTGTTGCACCACTCAAAATATTTCTGCACAATCATCTCTGACGAATGTAATGAACAGCTCTTTAAGAGCTCTTAATTGAATTATAAATATTGCCAAATTATTTTATTTAATTAATTACCTGCGTCGCTTGTATTGCTGATATGCATTATTCGTAACTGATGACCTAAATTTAGTTATATAAATTCTAAGCTAAACTTTTTTAGCAATTTAAATTATCGAAATTAAGTGCATGGAAAGTAAAAGACCAATGTATGAGTTGTACTTATTCTTATATAATAAATAGATGTACTTATAGACTTTTTTATTATTATTATAAGAGGAAATATTCTTTTCTTTATCTTCTGAAAGCACAAACTTTATTTATGATTAATGTAGCAATCACAGTGGATTGTGACGCCCAAGACTCAAGTGGTTCCATCTTGAAATTATTTTTTTTTTGTAGAATTAATCACAAGTTACCAGATTTTTGACTGTAACAAAATTTATTTTGCATGGAATATATTAATTAATTCTTCCTCGCCGGGAAAATTGTACTAAATAATAAAAAATAAAGGAGCAAAGACACAAACAACTAATACGAACGAAAAACGAATAAGTAACAAATGACAGATCAACGAATCAAAAGTTATTTGGTAGTTATGTTTGAATAAATTTGTATTCGAATAATGACCTGACTTTTTGACACTTTTAGACAGTGTTCTATGCATTTTCGTCATCCTTCAGAT
The DNA here is from genome assembly GCA_930367205.1 of Acanthosoma haemorrhoidale. Lineage (NCBI taxonomy): Eukaryota > Metazoa > Arthropoda > Insecta > Hemiptera > Acanthosomatidae > Acanthosoma > Acanthosoma haemorrhoidale. Next base: position 16,410,639 of record OV884013.1, on the reverse strand, counting down.
GCCAGTCAATGGTCGAAAAATAGGTCAGATGAGGTCAGGTCACGGGATCTGGGAGGCTTTGATAGGATGTTGAATAATGGCAAATGTTAGAAATATCTGCACTAAATTATTCATAAGTGGTCTTATAAATAAGAGCGGCAGTAACTAACTCTCCGGTCTATCGAAAAACCTGATTCTTGTACAATGGATATTGTTGTTGTGTGTGTTTACATATTAAAAGCTATTTGTTTCTGTCCAAGCAGGGGATACTTCAAATTTATTTTTCTATTTATATGTAAATTTATTGTTACTACCTTAGGTATTTTAATAGTAATCTTATTTGTAAAGGGTGTCCCAGAATTAACGCAAGATTTGAATTGGCCGCCATTTGTGCAGTAAAGTGCTTGCTGGAAACCCTAAAAAAAAGCAATTTGACAGCTGACAGTTTAGGGTTAATAAAAATGGAGCGTTACACGATAGAACAATGTGTCTTTATTGTTGAACATTATCTCAAAAATATTAAAAGTTTGGCGGCGGCAGTCCGAAAATTTCATACAAAATATGGTTGGAATAGTGTTTTGACATCATCAACTGTGAAGAGATTAATTGAAAAATTTAGGGAGACTGGATCAGTTGGAGACAATAAACACACTGGTCGTCCAAAAACAAGCCGTTCAAATGTTAATATAGAAGCAGTGCGAGAGAGTGTTGTTGAAAATCCAGGAACATCAATTCGGCTTCGTGTACATAGTTCTTTGTGCCGAAATTGGATGATATTGATGTGGCCAATATGTGGTTTCAACAAGATGCCACATGCCATACAGCCCATGAAACAATTCAAATACTGCGTGAGACATTTCCAGGTCGTGTACTCTCTCGTTTCAGTGATCAGAATTGGCCCCCTAGATCTTGTGATTTAACACCTTTAGATTTCTTTTTATGGGGTTATTTGAAGTCAAAGGTGTATGTCAACAAGCCCACATCCACCCGTGCATTAAAAGAGAAAATTGAACCACATTTATCCCAAATGGTCATGGAAAATTTCGACAAAAGAGTTCGTATGTGCCAGCAAAGTCGTGGAGGCCATTTGCCCGATGTGTTATTCCTTAAATAACCCTATCCTATTTACTTTATAATTCAATAAAAAAATAACAACAAAATACTAAAAACTGGGTTTTCTATTTAAATCAAATCTTGCGTAAATTCTGGGAGACCCTTTATATATGAATCTGAATATAATGAATATTCTATCCAGTATTATTTTGTGAATAACAAAACTTTGACCCAAAAATGACCGTTTCTTACTTATTATTACTTTGTATGGTACCAAATTCTTGACTTGCGAACCACGCTTCGCCAAAAAACACGGCCACTGGCTCTCACCTCCCTAACTAATAACAAATTCACTATTTTGATCTTTAGCTCAAAAAGCTTTTCGCATTACCGCCTTTAGTTGTTCCTTAACTATGCGTTCAAAATATAACTCCTAATGTGAAATATCACGTGAGCTAATTCAAATTCAAAAAGTCACAAAATAGCGATCCAGTTAGTCAGTTTTATATATATAATATATATTCTCATATTTTATTCTGACCAAAATAACTGTATATGTTTACAGTATATTACTGTTAAATGAACTTTTGAACTTACAGCATATAGCTGACGGTCACGTATCTGTTTAAAAGTGGAGCCTCGACCTTTGTGTCATTAGTCATATCTAATGATAGTGGGGATATCCTGCCAGAAAACCATTTCAGAAACCATTCTTCACCATTACGTTTAACCATTATGTACGATGTTACCCCAAAAGGAGTTCCGCTTATCAGTTGGTCATCCTCTCGGTCAGTGTTTGTCTACAGCCCCTGATTGCTGATACACGGACCCACATAGATATCGATAAACTGATAAAGACATCAGAATCGTATCTTATACCGTTCAAGAATCGATATCTTATCTAGAGTTTGGCTGCCAACTTCTTATTAACACGATTAAATACATATCAATAATTGCTTATATTAAAATAATATGATCTATAATTTAGAGCAGTGAATTAAAATAAAATTTAAAAAAAGTAATTAACTTCATGTTCTCAAATTGAACTCAACCCGTGTATTTTTATATTTCTGTGGTAGTACCATCAATGATGATGCTATCAATAAAACAATCACCATGAAAAATATTAAAGCTTCATAAATAATTTAATTAGTTGTACAAAATTGAATGTTTGTCTATTGTATTAAATAGGGTATAAAACCAATTATGAGGCGTAAGTTAACTATAAATTCGTAAATTTATACAGAAGGATGATTTTGCGTTGAAATTTTTATAGACGCCTTATTAAAAATAGTGAAGAGTCGAATATCATCGAAATATAAATATTTCCTGTTATATTAGATATGTAATCAAATCGACGTCCTCGTTAGTGATATATATTATGAGCAGGAGATGTAGTAGATTGTCATAACAAAAAGGCATTAAAACTGTCAATAAACAGTTCTCGCAACCGTAACGAAATCCTTGATTGTATAATGCATCACATTTAGTTTGAATTTTATCCTGTTCTCTGTTCAAGCGATTTATTAGTCTTCTCTCGTTTGAACTAGAGAAATATAATTTTACCTAACAGTAGTGACTACCTGACAACAGGAAAATTTCACAGGACCACAGGTGTTTTAGTAGTTTAGGAGTTTTTTTGAGCTGACTCCATATGAATTTGATGCCTTGAATTCAAATATGGCATTAGTTATAATAATAAAATTAGTTATATAGCCTAGGAGATCAAATTTATAAGATATAACATTTTTGTGAAATATACGTTACACTATTCAAAGTTAAATCCTTGGAATAAAACAAAAAACTAAACACGGAATTTGTATTATTATATTACAAAAATATTATTGTATACAAAGATTGAGGAAAAAGTCATCGATGACACCAACTAGCCACTGAACACATCGGAAGCTTCTTTTCCGTAACATCCTTGAATGCATTTTGGAACAGTCCCTTTTTAAACTCCAGCAGTAATCAGCCATCAGCGTATCCCATCTTCCTTGTTAGTAGGCTTCCATAGTTTTAATATCCTGGTGAAGTCTTTCACCTTGTTCCTCGCTGGTATATCCTAAATTTTCAGGAAAACGGTTTAAGTTCACCTTATTAAGTGCACCTTAATAATCATGTTACACTCAACTGTTTGAACTAGGGAGTTAAGCATCTGGTAAACCAGTTCAACATATTTTACAGCTTAGCGTTTAGCCAGAAAATGTCCGATAACTGTAATAAATTAAGGCTTTTCGCTCAGCCTCATTCATGGAATTTACGAATGCAGGATCCTTCAATGAGCTGTATTATTTGAAGACCGTCAAATATTCCTGCTTTAATTTTCTCTGTACTCAACTGAGGAATTTCCCCCTATATATGCAAATCATGATCCGTTGTAATTAAGAGCTTTTGCAAACTGCTTCATAAGGCCCAGATTTATGTGCAGAAGAGTAAAGATTATTTTCTCTCGTTCAACTGAGGGGTCGTTAATGATATTCTGCTGTCCAACATCAATGTTTTGTCTCTTAGGCCACTATTTTCTAACCCAGTTGCGTGTTCTGTCTGTAACATCAGGCACAAGAAGCAAGGATATTTAGTGCGGCTAATTCGCGGTCCAAGGAGAAAGTTTACCATTTTTAAGTCCACACGAATCACCCATTGATGTTCATCATACCTTATCTTCTCCAAGCTATTCCCATTATGTAGAAGGACATATTTCAAACTTCGCTTTGAGCTGTCAATAAATAGGCGCCAATCGTTTGGAAAATAGTCAGGAAAAACCATTTTTTCAAGGAGTCCCCTAATTTTGTGACAAAATACAAGATAGTCTTCTTGAGTGAAGACGAATACAGGAACTAATCCTTGTATATGTTATTTAGAACTGCACGTTAAAAAAAAATCTGATGTCAAAAAATTTCATATTTAGATCCAGCACCTCAAATATAGTCAGTCCTAAAGTCAGTCCTAAAATCCCAGGCACAAAAAAAATTGTTTTTTCTCGAAGGCCTGTAGATCGAAAAATCATAACGGGCCCTAATCATTTCCTATTTTAAATTTATTTTATAGTTAATCCAAAAAGTAATCAGGATATTTCAAGGTGTTGTGGAAAATACTTTTAAAATGTCAGATAGACTGTATCATATATTTGACCGCTTCTGTAGAACATATAGACAAATTATATCATTATTATATCATCATTATTATGATAATATATTATATTATTATCATAATATATTATATCATGCTATACCTTGTTGTATAAATGCCTAAAGGGGTGGGGTTGTTCCTGGGACATTCCCATTATCACGGACCACCCAACCTAATCTAGCGCCTGGCATCTTAGGTTCTTGGCCAACACCAGGCAGCCTGGTCTAATAAAGGGAACCTTTTCGCATTATTGTAAAATATTGCACTTGATGTGAGGTAAGGGTATAAAGCTATGCTTGGAGGAAGTCAAGTAGCCCAAAAGTAATTGACCAGCATTCGACTCACACCTTTATCTATAATGAGCGTTTCACGAGGTTTTTAGAGAAGCATATAAATAATTTATATGAAAATAACAATTTTAAATGAACAACAAAGTCGTTTACACGGGCAGCTGTGTACTTCATCTTAAAAGGGAATAATCAGGGTGGTTGTCCAGCTTGACCGCTAAGGACTATAGAAAGCATACGGCAATGTCCCAATAGAAAAATACCAAAATGGCTGTTAGATTCAAGTCCTAAGATACTGCATCATTAATTACTTTGACAGGCTCATTATTTCTACAGGCGAAACTGATTTCACATTATATTTAATAATTCACCATAACTCAGTTTAAATGTACTGACTAATACCACCGCAAATGTTGATCATGCCCAGAAATGTTTTATAACAAAAGTTATAGGTGATTTCCTTTGTTTATTTTGATTATTCTTCTGTAAGGCTAAGATTTTAATGAGTAATTGCGGTTTGACTAGCTAAGTAGACTGTACTAGTCAGCACAACCACTACACTCAACCGTCACAAGTAAATTACAGGCGAAATTACTACGTCACTAATAAAACCGTCCATACTCACCTTGAAAAAATTCCTTGTAAATTATACATCCACCACATACAATTACTCAAGCGTCTTAATTCCTCTGACTGGTCACTATCTAGAACCACACATCCCCACAATCATCCGGGCCACTATTCTTGTCCAGAGCGTCTGTGGCTCTCTCTAAGCCGTATGTGGGCAACAGCCGGCCCGCGGGCCGGATCCGGCCCGCTGTAAGATTTGATCCGGCCCGCGAGACATTTTGAAAAACCCAATTTAAAAAAAAAAAATACACTACTTACTCATACTCATGGAATCAAGTGAGCGAGCAAGCCGAGTGGCGGTGATCATCAAAGAGTGAGGCGGCAAACATCAAAGTTCAAAGCCATTGATGTTTGCCGCCACACTGGCGGCGCAACAAAGGATTATTGCTTCGCAATTGTATTGTTCTACACTAGACGATTCTAGATCATTCCTTCATTTTGCCTATATAAGCGGGTGGATGGCCGGAACTTAGTTCAGTCCTATTCGAGCTACCGTGGTGATAAGTTTGCTTTGTGACTTTGTGTGCATCTTGAGTGCTTACTAATTATACCTATTTTCTTATTAAGTTTATCGAACGATAAGTAAATGAAAATGATGTCTGGTGGAAGGAAACGAAAAGTAGATGCAGAGGGTCGCCAGTTTCAAGAAAAATGGACTGAAGAATTCTTCTTTATCTTGCACAATGGTAAGCCTATTTGTTTGATGTGTAATGAATCCATTTCGGTGATGAAAGAATTCAATATAAAGAGGCATTACTCAACTAAGCATCCTACGCTGCTCTCACTGACAGGACAAATAAGAAAAGACAAAATCCAGAAACTTACCGCAAATTTGGAAAAACAGCAGCAAATATTTCATAGACAAAGAACACAACTTGATAATGTTGTGAAAGCTAGTTTTATAGTTAGTTCAAAATTGGCAAAGTCATTGAAACCATTTGCCGAAGGAGAATTTATCAAGGAGTGTATGTCAGAAGTTTGCAGTGTTTTGTGTCCTGAAAAGAAAAATGAATTTGAAAAAATTAGTTTGTCAAGACGAACCGTTGTACGACGTATAGAAATGATGGCTAATGATATAAAAACAACATTGACTGGCCGTATGACTGGTATTGAATCATTTTCCATAGCATTAGACGAGAGCACCGATTTGTCTGACATAGCTCAACTGGCTATATTTATTCGAGGTGTTGATAAAGAATTCACTATTACTGAGGAATTGCTTGCTTTACAGCCGCTAAAAGGAACCACTACAGGAGAGGACATTTTTAATGAAGTTCAAAAGGTATTCACAAGTTTTGGCTTGCCATGGTCGAAATTAGTTGGAGTATGCACAGATGGTGCACCTTCTATGGTCGGCTTACGTAAAGGTTTCATCGGAATTTTGAATGAAAAAGCAACTGAATTAAATGTGCAAAAAGATGGTTTGATAGTCCTTCATTGCATTATCCACCAACAGAACTTGTGTTCTAAGTCCATTCGACTCCAGAATGTTATGAATGTGGTAGTAAAAACCATCAATTTTATTCGATCCCGAGGGCTTAACCATCGTCAGTTCAAGGCGTTTTTGGATGAAATATCAGCCGAGTATGACGACGTAACATATTATTGTGAAGTCAGATGGCTAAGCAAAGGGAAAATGCTGAAACGGTTTTACGAGCTTAGAAATGAGATAGCAGAATTTATGCAAATAAAAGATAAACCACTATCTGAATTGAGTGACGCAAAATGGATATGTGACTTAGCATTTCTTGTCGACCTTACAGGCCATTTGAATGATTTAAATTTGAAACTTCAAAAACAAGGACAGTTAGTAAATGATTTGTACAGCCATTTGAAAGCGTTTCAGAACAAAATCCGCTTGTGGGAGGCACATATGCTGTCTGGTAACAGTTACCATTTCACCACGCTCTCTGCGTATGAAAATATTGCTTACGCTCAATATGCTGAAGAACTCAAGTTACTGTCGGAGCAATTTTCGATCAGATTTAGCGATTTCAAACACATGGAAGACTGTTTTAATTTATTTGCTACTCCAACAAAAAGTAATGTACAAAATGCTCCAATACACTTGCAAATGGAGTTGATCGAGATTCAAGAAAACTCACTCCTAAAATCTAAATTTGAAGACGTGGAGTTGTGCGATTTCTACAAAAAATACCTCGAAGAAGACCATTTTCCGCAGCTTAGAAAATTTGCAAGAAGATTGATTTGTGCGTTTGGCAGTACTTATAAATGCGAACAGTTCTTTTCATTGATGAAAGTTAATAAATCAAAACATCGTACAAGGCTGACTGACGATAATTTGGAAAATTCTTTACGTCTTTGTACCAGTGGAATTAATCCAAACATCGATGAATTAGTTTCCCAAATTCAAGCTCAAGTGTCTCATTGATTTCGGTGTCGCTATTTAACTTTCGTAGTTTGTAACAATTCTAAATTTAACGATTTAATTTAATGCTGTAGGTACCTATTTTTTCATTTCATTTTGTTATTTTAATAAATTGTGTTGTAATAACATTGTCGTATTATTTCATGGCTGACTGATATCTATCGCTAAAAATTATGAACACTACTTTAAAATGCACTACTTTTAAACGCGGCCCGCGAACGTATTTGCACACTAAAGTTTGGCCCATAACATGTCAAAGGTTGCCCATACCTGCTCTAAGCCATCAAACAGTAAAGAAGCTGCAGGGTCTCTGGTTCCTTATACTTTGCTAGGGTTTGTATAGATGCCTTTATTGTGTGTGAGAATATTGTGAATGAGATTGCAATATTGCATGTATGGTATAAACTAATCATTAATAAAAATTACCCATTGTCATATTAGGACAGATTGTAATTTTGTTTTCAAAAAATGATTTTTTAAACGTGCAATCATCAATTTTTATTGATGCTTTACTGCTCTGTCCTTCTCTTTTGGTAGGCAGACAGGGCGGGGGTATTAAACAAGTGCAGAGGAAATATTAACAATGTCGTATTAGCTGCACTAATTATTAATAAATGATCCAAGAGTTTCGCATATTACATCGCAAAATATGAAAGATTAATTACAAATTGTAGAGAATTATTATTGAAGTATGAAGCACGCTATTCATTATTGTTAGTGACGAAATATCTTTCTCGTCGTACAATAGACCAATCCAACATACTCTTAAAGGAATCCGACACAAAATGACTGAATGGATGGAGTATCTACAGTTGGTTATAGTTTACATCTAATAGAGAGCACATGTAATTATGTATGTACATAAGTGTTTAATGTACCTATTAGTTTAAAGAGTTAACTTGGGTTTCAGTTTCAAGCAACATTGGTGTCTTGACTAAATAAATTATAGTCGTGTAAGATCAAATAAAACAAAGACAATTATATGAAAATAAATAAATAGTAACACAGAACCGACCACCTATAGTAATAGAGCGGTAATTTATGATATTTTAATTAATATTGGAACATATCATGGCTAAGCCGTCATTTTTTTTTTAAATTTTAGAGTAGCTAATTATAATTTAATCTTAGTGATAACAAATGGCAATTTGAGCATGCGTCAAGAATATTAAGTAGGATGTACTTACATTTCGACGTCTCTTAAAGATTGGCAGCTCTCGCCTTCAGTTGCTGGGCCATCAGACCGATAACCGTCTTTAGTTCGAACGTAAATTAACGCTAAATAAGACACTAAAACAATCACTTATTAACACCCTTTTAGAAATTTCAAGAAAAATTTAACTAGAAAAAGAACCAAAAAAAACTATGCAATGTACTCTTTTTTTTTTTTTAAATTTCAAAACCTCAAAAAGTAATACAATGAACAAATAATATAATAAAATAATTGAAAAACAGATTTCTCCTCGTACTGCGATGCTCTGATGCATTCGAAGGAGTGCATAAATATAATACATTTTGTTTGCGGTAAAAAGTTCATAGTCTCATATACAACACTAGGTGATGAGGCTCACATTATGCTTGTTACCGCCACTAAACACTAAACCACTAAAAAACCAAACAAAACAAACTGAAACCTAAACCTAAGACTTAAGTGTTCTAGCCACGGCAGCGTCCTGCCATCGATGGGGAAACAGAGCGGGGGTTATCGTGTTAAGCACCGGGTTTGTCAAGTACTGTGGGGAGTCGAAAAATTTGATATGTCTACGCTGGATGAATTCATCCACCGGAGGCAGCTCAAAGATCTCGTGAAGCTCACTGTTGCTCCGCAGCTCGAATGAAGTACTTCTGACCACTTTCATCAGTATACCGTTTTGAAATTGTTGGAGTCACCGAGCTGTCGTATACGTCAGATAACGAAATAGCGGTGTACCATACAGCAGAGTAGGCCTGAGTATGCTCTTGTAGATCAGTAGCTTGAGACGCAGTGATAGATTGGGGGAAGTTAATAAGTGCGCAAGCCGGTAAGACTTCGTGCGTGTTTGCTTCAACTTCTTCGCAAAATGGTTACTACAATGGAGATGTCTGTCCATTTTAATTCCCAGATATACTAGGTCGTTGGCTGGTGAATTTTCCTCCGTTCCTACTCTGTAACTAGTAGGTAGCGGGCTTTTTCCCTTTTGAAAAGAGAAAATTACACAGTCAGTCATACAATGTACTCCGCAGTACGTGCCAGTCAAATAGCTGGTCTGTGACCGACAGTACCAAGTTCAATTTCGCGAACCAGTACGATCCTGTGCACGGCTCAGCTGTTTGATTTCACTGCGAAATATTATTTTAAAAGAACGGTAAGAACTGGCACCAGTGTATAAATACACCAGTGCTGAATAAAAAAAAAAAAATAGTTTAGTGCGAGTCACAGAAGTAAGGGTTACTCCCTCTTGATTAACTCCCCCACATTTATTAAATAAACGTTATTAGTATTTTAAAAACAGATTCAAAAACAGTCTTTATAACATGTCCCATGTATATTAAAAATAAAATCACCACTAATCTGGTTTTGTGTTGTTTGTTTTGTTTATGAGTCCACTAAACCCACAGAATATCCTTAAACAACACGACTTGATCTTTATTTCGGAAGGCTGATTGTGGGATATTCACATTAATAAATGCACATAAAATTTATTTTATACTCAAACGAGGCCTTCACCGCCATCACCGCCAAGTATCATATAATTAAAATGACAGACTAGGAGATAAAAATGAAAAAATAAAACAAAAATTGAACTGTAAAGTTAAATGATGTCTCCTCTTCTAAACCATTATACCCTTTTTCGCATTTTAATTAAGAGTTACTTGATACCTGCGGTAAAGCGTTCGACTCTGCATAATAACAAAATAAAATGTGGGTAAACCAGAGAGAGAGAGGTGTATATTTAATTTGATACACGCCCCAATACGCTTCTGCAAAATAATATATGTTTCCCTCGCCCAGTAAATAACTGATTAATACCGCTTATTGTTTTTCAAAGTAGCACCATATTTGCATTAGCTGAAACCAACATCTCTTTTTGTAAAACAGGGATTGAGTTTTTGTGAATACGATTGTAATGACAGTTTTAACGAGTTTTTTTAACACAAAAATAATAACATAGTAATAATCGAGATAAAAGAGATCTTTTATTTCATTCCCCACTCAGTTTCATTAAAAAATATTTATTATTTTATTTCCAAGTAATTAAGTAATTACTTTACTACCCTTTATTTAAAACAGTTCAATATATTTTACATAAACTAATTGAACGCCCTTTTAAAATTAATTAAATAAGCCAGACAGGGAATTCACAATCATCAGAACAGACAGAAACTTTTTATGTTATTTACTTTTGCTTACAATATATATGCAATAGAGTATAGGGTGATTTATCTGATGTAGTTAGCGGTCGCTACATTCGGTAAGCAGGTTCGCTAAGTTGAACTATAAACGACAGGGTCAGCACTTAAGTATCGCACGACATTATAATATATTACGGCATTATAATATATTAAAACTAATAAAATAAATATTATAGTTTCCTTGTTAAATTAGTTGCGTATTCTGCCAAAAAATTTATACTGTTTTAGCAAGTCACTGGTCTGGTTACGTCATTAGAGTCTGATGAAGTTAGCTCTTATGACTTTGGACTTCTTAGAGATGTAAATCATTTCTTCAAGGCGACATTGAAGAGTAAGTGGATCCACTAAATATTACATTTGCATGCTACTAGGGAATGGTTATCATTACAAGTAAACTACTACACTGTTCCGTGTACAGAAAGTCTATACTAAACTCAATTCAGAAATTCTTGAAATTTCCGAGTGTGAACCCTCCAGTCTGTTTGTATAGGGTGTCCCAGAATTAACGATTAAGATCTGATTTAAATAGAAAAGTTTTTAGTATTTTTGTTGTTATTTTTTTATTGAATTATAAAGTAAATAGGATAGGGTTATTTATGGAATAACACATCGGGCAAATGGCTTCCACGACTTTGCTGGCACATACGCACTCTTTTGTCGAAATTTCCCATGACCATTTGGCATAAATGTGGTTGAATTTCGTTGATGCAGCGTTACATTTCCTCTTTTAATGCACGGGTGGATGTGGGCTTGTTGACATACACCTTTGACTTCAAATGACCCCATAAAAAGAAATCTAAAGCTGTTAAATCACACGATCTAGGGTGCCAATTCTGATCACCGAAACGAGAGAGTACACAACCTGGAAATGTCTCGTGCAGTATTTGAATTGTTTCATGGGCTGTATGGCATGTGGCACCATCTTGTTGAAACCACATATTGGCCACATCAATATCATCCAATTTCGGCACAAAGAACTGTGTACACGACGCCGAATTGATGTTCCTGGATTTTCAATAACACTCTCACGCAGTGCTTCGATATTGACATTTGAACGGCTTGTTTTTGGACGACCAGTGCGTTTAGTGCCTCCAACTGATCCAGTCTCCCTACATTTTTCATAAATCTCTTCACAGTTGATGAAGTCAAAACACTATTCCGACCATATTTTGTATGAAATTTTCAACCTGTGGCCGCCAAACTTTCACTATTTTTGAGCTAATGAAACCCTAAACTGTTAGCTGGCGAATAGTTTTTTTTAGGGTTGCCAGCACTGCACAAATGGCGGGAAATTCTTAATTCTGGGACAGCCTTTAATTCAGCTTGATCATGGTCATCATGTCCCTGTACTAAAAAAAAAAAATTCCATTTTTATTATTTTTAGAGTCCGGCTTGGCTAACACCAAGTTTAGAATAAGCACCAATATTATAACTTAAGAACGTATTTGAATAAAAAATCTTAGCTTTCCTGTAATATTTACTGATATTGAATCATCTTTGAACAATAGGAAATAGACAACAATTGAAAGATTTAAGGTTCCTGATTCTAAAAGTACAGTATTAAGTAAGCAGCTACACTTGATGTGAACTGCTTCATTGTTAAGTTCCAGGAATTCAATATTACAGTCAGATATCCAAACATGGCGTTTATTTCTTTTTTCTTTGCCATTGTTAAGGTAAAGGAACAATTTTTTTTTTTTCATAAGACAACATAAGTTTCACTTCTACTGCGTAGCTCCGCGCATATTTAGTATTATGTATTTGCCAAAAAAAAAAGAACAGTTAGCTGAAGCACATACAACACAGTATTTTTTAACTTTACATTTCTAAATATTTGTATTAATATAATATATATCTACTGGTCACAACTATACTGATTAATATCTACAGTGATCCTGATATTTCGTGTCCCGATTATTCGTATTTCCGGCTATTCGTACAAATTTGCCGGTCCCTAGAGAAAATCCCGTTAAGTGGTATAAAAACAATGCATTTTAGTCCCCTCGGTAATTCGTATTATTTATATGCTCGAAGTCACTTAAAACGTCTTATAATACGTATTTCCAGCTTTCGTAAAACCTCGTTAATTCGTACTGTTTCAAGAGAGGGAGAGAGGACAGTGAGAGACCAGAGAGCAGAATGAGTGCGAGATAAATCAAGTTGAGATACAACGAGATAAATCCCTTCTTCAGAAGCAAAAGGGAAAGCGAGTGAGAGAGACAAGTTTTCTATGAAATCCCATATGTAATTCGTACTCTTTTTACTGAAAGGAAATAAGGAGAGGAGAGAGGTTAGTTTAGTACAAGTCCTGAAACTTTTCTTTCGTTTCTACAGCTCAGCCTCGTTTTCGTTATCGTTGTGACACGTTACCATGCTTCCGAAAAAAGTTAGCCTCTCCATTAAAGAAAAACAACAAATCATAAAGGCCGTGGACGGTGGCTTTAAGCAAATTGACGTATCCAAGCATTTTAACGTCCCTCGTCCCACTATCACATTAATCCTGAAGAACAAGGACAAAATCACTTCCCAGACATCAAGCAGCAAAGTAAAACGCTTCAAAACTGGTGATTACCCACAACTTGAAGAGAACTTAAAAAAGTGGTTCGCGCAATCAAGATATTTAAGTGTACCAGTTGGAGGAAATATACAAAGGAATTGAAAATACCCGTCTGCAAGGATTGCGTAAAAAAAAAATTACGGATTTGTTTCGTACAAATGTTTGGTGTTAATTTAATCTAGAACATAAGTATGTACATATTTTTTATTCCATGTATTGTTTATTGTTTAGTTTAGTATTAAGCAGCGTTTATTGCATAGTTCTTGCCCTTATTACATTGTACAAACTTCTTAATACATACATGTTTGCATTAATACGTTTTTTAATTTTGTACTCCCGATAATTGGTACTCCCGATAATTCGTACCAAACTGTCAGTCCCTTGACAATACGAATTATCGGGATTCTACTGTATATGATACCTACTGGATACATAACATACACTACACGTACCAGATCGAGAATCTACGCAATATGTCAGGATCGTTAGTTTCAGGTGAAACGATGATAAAGAAAAAGTATGAATTAATGTAAATCCATTGGAAAAAATGATATGACAGCATACGAAACTCAAATTTGTAACAAATATAAATTAACTACTCCGATAAACCTAAAACTTTCATTAAATAACGAACTCAACATTAATCAAAGTATATTTGATCACATGTTCCTAGATGTATATATGGCAACCGCCTTTTTTTCAAACTTGGAACATCTTAATTTTTAAAAATGACAAAAAAAGTTTTTACTAAGATGGTTTTAAGTAAAAAAAAAAAAATTATTGGTTGTGTATTTTCGATTATGACATATTAGTTATTAGTTAAAAATTTAAATTGGCTAAAGTGCAATTATACGTTACGCTAGTCTAAGCTGTTTTTCATAGTGAAAAATAATTTCTATGATTGTCTCGAATGAATCTGAAACTATACACAAGTGTATTATGAAGTTAAATTTGAATTATTACGTTTGAAGGAGACTGACTAAGGGAAGTTATTGTATTGAATAATAAAAAAGGTGGCCAGCTGGGTTCAGTTGTGCGCAGCGCCGCCTAGATCGCTTCAGTCAGTGGTACGGTTGTGCTTCGAAACAGTGACATGTTGCAGAGAGTGCCTTTGATTGTGGTTCTTGGTGCTACGGGGACGGGGAAATCGAAATTGGCCATTCAGATAGCGAAAACATTTAATGGAGAGGTCATCAGTGCAGATTCCATGCAGGTAGGAAGTATGGCAAAGTCCCTACGCTTGTGAGTACATAGCACTAAGCGAGCACATGTTTCTTTTTCATAGGTTTCCTTTTAAACCGCCTTAGGCTGCTTTATGCCTTGTATTTCTTTTTACCAGTCCGTTATAATCACGTCAAATATAGTTTTATGCCATGCTAACCGCCTTTCATCAAGATATATTTAATGTAATATTAGTCGTTATAACCATGCGTAACCTTCCTTTGTTATTATTTTTTAAGTTTTACACAATATTTTTATTATTTTCGACTGAGTCTATCTTAACAAAACATATTTTATGGCGCACATTACAATAAAAACATAAATGGCAAGTTTGTGTGCTATCAAATGTGCATTTGTCCAAATCCCCTGGCACATGTTCTATAACCAATTGTTTCCTTATGTAAAATTATACAGCTGACTTCCTTATTTCTATAATGCTATATATTTACTCTAATAAATAAAAATGAATTCCTAATTACAATTATCATTTCACTTAATTACTATCACCATTTGCTGAAGTAACTGTCAATTAAACTATTTTGACGGGTGATCAAAACCCTGATTAACATGTCATTATTAGTCAGTAATCAAAGGTACAATATTATTGTATTGATAAATAGAGTATTTTGTCCTTAATAATTGCATTTAATCAGAGTTTTATCAAAACCATGCTGAGGGACGATTAAAATTAAAATAGCTATTCCTTGGTATGAAAATGCTGAAGGCGAGTTGTGTGTTACAAAAGCTGGATATTTGATTATGTGTCCTATGCTTATGATAAAGGAGCAATATTATTTATTTATTTAAAGTTTTGAACCTGTCGTATTATTCCCTTGCTAAATATTACGGTTTAATTAATTTTAAGGTTATTGTGACGTATCACCTAAAAATTTAAGGTGTCTCAACTGTTTAAAAATTAATTTTATTTGTGCGAACTAAACAGTTTCAGAACTATAAATAGTTTTAATTAATTAACATTAATTGTACATAATAGAAACTTTCTTGTCACAATTATTAAATTATCATTAAAAATAGTTCAATTAATTTTTAGTTAAAATATTATATTTGTTAAATTATTATTAAATTGATTGTTG
Organism: Acanthosoma haemorrhoidale; assembly: GCA_930367205.1. Classification (NCBI taxonomy): domain Eukaryota; kingdom Metazoa; phylum Arthropoda; class Insecta; order Hemiptera; family Acanthosomatidae; genus Acanthosoma; species Acanthosoma haemorrhoidale. The sequence continues at coordinate 16,394,904 of OV884013.1, read as the reverse complement.
AATATTAAATAAATAAAAATTTAGAATACAATTGAAGATCAGCTGTTGGGATAGGTTAGTTTTGCCAGTGGCTGGCTGCGTTTGGAGATCTGTCATTTTTTATTTTAAAAGCTTCATTGGTGTATTATTGATCAATGCTATTATAAGTACAATTATTGTAATTAGTTGGTTGTTATGTGCTGTGTATTGGTTATCGAACAGTTATATACTTATGAATTTTGATACTTAGTGTTTCAGGATTTATATTGTATTGTAATATTGCCAAAGTATTTCCCTCTTTGTTTGGTCACATTATTTTGCTGCTTTATTGGATTATCTTCAATTTTATCAAAATATTTGAATAATCATATTTTATATAATAATCATCATAATTTCTAATGTGAAATTCATTTCTTTCCTTTTGTTTAAAGTAAATATTTGAGTATTATACGGAAAATTTTAACTTTGTTATTAGCTTGTGTGGCGAGAAAAGAGAAAATACTATATTCTTATAATTATATTATTATTAACACTGATATTAATCAATATTTCTGTTATAAATTCAACAGAAACACAATTTGTTAATGATAAATTATGCATGGTCTTTACCAATTCTTTATATTATTCAGATTACATGTAGATAGGTGTGTCGATTATTTCACATAGTAAAATTATAAGAAATTATTGTTTTATTTAAACTGACTTGTTGATTTTTCAAATATTTTGCCATTGTGATAACTAATATTAATATTGTAATAACTGATATACGGTTTACAATACTTCAATTTAATAATATTAACTGCAGTTGTTAGTCAAGATGCAAATATGTAATCAACAAAAGAAGAATGACGAAATGTTCGTCGAAATGGTTCGAGCTGTTCATGAGTTATATTTCAGGTTTAAATGAATTAACGTATTCATTTTAATATTAAACTATTTTTTATTTAGTAGAAATGTACAGGCTCGTCGTAATCAAAGTTCAAATTCAAAAGATACAATTACCTTTTAAACATTTTCTTAAATCTATGCATACCATTTTCTCAAAATTTGCTATAGTAGATTTTAGGCTTGACAATGTTTACCAACTTTTTTTATATTTTTATCCTTAGACTTCATTGTGATCAGTATTATTTAAAATTAATGTCCTGTAAGATTGGCTACTTGATTCAGATACAAGAAAACTACTCGGCAGAAAGAAGAAATATTTTTGAGTGGTGACTAGTGGTGGAATTGGAAAAATTGTCACTTTCCATTCGAGTGATATCTATGTTATGGACTATGTTCAAACATAAAAAATTTTGCTAATAATTTTCATCCAGTACTCGGTTAAGATAAGATGAGCGAAGCCTCAATGTTCTGATATTGATCCTGCATATTTATTCTTTGAGTGAATGTATCAATTTTTTGTAATTGACAATTAAAAAAAAGTTTGAAATAGTACTTCATAATGAATTAATTTATTGATGAAGATATCTCAATAGTCGAACATTTTTGTTTTTGGAATTTGTATGTAATAAATATTTTATTAGTTTTATTTTTTATTTATTATTATACCCTCACACGGGTTTGGTAGAGTTGGTATCGCTGACTCTACTAACTCTTCTTTTCTACTCCTTGAATCTTTTCTTTGGTCGACTTCTCAGATATCTTCTGTTCACATCCTCTTCCTAGTATCTCCACCATCTTAGGTGTTTTTCCCTATCTTCTCTATTGTCTATTCAGATACTTGTACATCCAGTCTCTCATAGATAGGCCTAGTCCTGATCTTATCCAATCGAGCTCGCAAGCATCTTCTGTTAGTTCCCTTCTATCCTGGAATACAATCGGTTCATGGTCCACGTTTTTGTTGTTAATGAGAGGATAGATTTAACAATGGCCACAAAATTGAATAAATGAAAAAAATCGTCATGTAGATAATAAATAATATATTTCTTTTGTAAGTTCTCAAATGAAAGTCTCCCATTCATAGTATGGTAGTTTGAGGCTGGGTGGATATTTTGTGTTTGTCATCTCCCACGTACTAATTTCAGTTTCTGTCCAGTCTATTCAAATTCCATGTGTGGAATAAATCCTCAAAATTCTGGATAAAATTAGAAAATACCAAGTATATTATTATAGACCTAGTTGCCATAAAATATCTTGAAGTGTCCCTACAAAATTTGTGAATCGCCCCCAAAAAATAATTCTGGTTTCCCCCCTCTTCAAATCATATTAACCACAAATATTTATACCCAAATAAAAATTATATACAAATATGATTACATCCAGCTATGAAATATTCAAGTTCAAAGTTTGTTGGAAATGTATTAAACTGTGAATACTAAAGCAGGAAAGAGGTACTTAAAACTACACTGCCGTACTTGGTATTTGTTTATTACTTTTTCATTTTCAATGTATTTTCAATTTTATCCGATTTAAAGGTAGTAATAAGAATACACTACATGCCTAGAGAGACTCTAGGCCCAGCCACCAGTGGACTCTCACCACTGTACCGAAACAACCAACCACCACCGAGGCTTCCCACACCCCTTAATCCTCTCACACCACCTTCAAGCAGGTACTCCTAGTATAAGGATCCGATTAACCTAAATATTATATATATTTCCCTCATCCTGAATTTCTAACTAGAGAGCTTACAAAAAAAAATAACATGCATTGAAGAAAAAGACAAAAAAAAATATTAAAACTTCATTTGGACTTTTTTGCACTTAGAAGAAAAAAATCATTGTTTTTCGCCGAAAATTGCAGAAAAGCAATAATCAAACAGGGATTTTAAACCTAAAATAGAACTAGAAACGCTTTAGAATCAAGGAGAACATTTACTGGTTTAAAAAGTTATATTTATCATTAATTGAATGTATTTATGTATTACAATTCATTATTTAAGTGCAATAAACGGTCGTAATTACGCAATGATAACAAAATAAAATAAATACGAAGGTTTAAAATTCACCTTCAAATGCGACGCGATATTGTCGAGGCTGTTTTTTTTTTATCACAAAGGCTTAGCCTTTGTAGCTTTACATAGATTTAGCTCTTTTGTGACATCTTAAAACCAAAGTCGTACTGTGTTTACTCAGCGAAAGTTTGTCTAAGATATCTTTTAATTGACTCTTAAATTAAGGTATCATTTTTTATTTATATTCATTAGTTAAAAATCGTAATAAAATTAATATGATTATGGGCGTCTCCCTGAAATCATGGGTGAGGGGGGAATTAAAAACTACAAGTAAAAGGTACGTCATGATATATCAGTATGGCATTATAAATATTACTTAATATTTATTGATGTTTAATTACTATTTATTTAACAATAAACTATCCTCGCTTAAATATTTCTAGCTTCTAAACCCCAGATTATTGTTCTGTTAAAAGATTAATATTTACTATTATTAGGGAAATAAATTTTATTTGTATATATATATATAACAAAATACTAAATTGTCGACGGTCTTCTGGTCTAAACGATTTTAAAAAATAGAGGTATACATAACATAAAGAATATTTTAAAATATAAATTTAGGAACAAACCAAAACATCTGTGAATGTTAACATCATTAAGCTCATTCATTCGCCATGTCAGAATTGGCAACATTTGTGTAAAAATGAATAAATTTTACAAACCGACAAATTATCACAAGGTTAATCGGTTTCTTTGTAAAAAATATATGTATATAATCACATATGACAAATTATTATAATCGCAAAAGTGTAATTTCATTGTTTTAAAGGTTTTGTCCGGAGATCGGCTTAGGTTGATGAAAAAGAGTCATGGGCAAAGTTTTGACTTGTTTGCATCAGGTCCTGACAATAAGGCAATAGTGTGAGTGTTAAAACATGATTGCCAAGAATCAGTGACAATAGTTTGGTGCGAAATAATACAAAACTGAGGTGGGCATAAGTGCTTTGTGGGTAGTTCACAACACCTCATGTGTCTTATGTGTTCTCTCGCATCCAACTGCTGTCACTCATTCTTAACAATCACCTTTAACACCTACACGCTTCTCTTGCTGTCAGTGTTGCCTGATGAAGACATACATTCAAGTCGAAACGTTGCTCATTGGTACTTGATGAAGACCTAACCACTCTGTTTCAGAGGTTTTTCAAAGCCTTCGACTCATTTAGTCATTCGCAAATAAAACCATGAATGTTCACTGCATGGAATATTATTGTTTTATTAAAATAAAGTATGGAACTTTTATTGTTCTCAATATGTAAAGAAATTTACGACAAGAAAAATTTATGAAAAAGGTGCCACTGATCCATGGATCAGATACCTCTCTAGAAAAGGCTGGCAACATTTAGCTATTCCACCCTTTAGCTCGCCCCAGAAGGGTAGTGAGTTCTCGGGGGTTGAACCGAAACGTCGATTTGACTATGCCAGTAGAGGCAAACGACAAATGAGCGATTGACTGGAACAAGGCAAACAATGGTGTACATTTATAGAATTATTATTTAAAAGGCACTGTGTGAGATAGAAGGAAGGAAAAGTCCGGTTTGGCAACTTGATGAGGGCCCACTTCCGGTCATCGGGCCGATTCATTTCCTTCCTGCCCTGTTTCCTTCATTGTCTCCTCTTCGGTGCATTATCCTCATTGCTCAGTCTTCCTTTGTTTATCTTAACCGACATTGTAAACACTATCATATTGGCTTTTTTTTGAAAATATATCTTTAGTTTCAGCTTGGCTTCACACTGGAACTGTCACAATAACATTGAATTAAAAAATGTGTACAGAGTGGGGAATAGTATGGTTCAGAGAACAAAAATGAAAGAAATCTTCGGTTCATGTATCATGTTTTCATTTACCGATAAAAAACCCTCATACTCGGACTAATTTACTCATTTACAATTTGTTAGCAAAGCCCGTAATGACTTACGCAGCACCAAGTTGTGGCTTAGTCAGTCATAACGAATATCAGTAATGATCAAATAATACATAATAAGTTTCTAATAATCATATTTGACGAACCCCACAGTATACTACAGTTGTTAAAGTGCTCTAAGTAGCCCAAAGTTCATTATGTTCTAGATATTTTAAAAGATACAGTCACAAACTTTATAGACAAATGTATACTCGTACGTAGGGAGGATCCATTACTTCAAAATAGTTTGCCAGTATCTTTAACCATAAAAATGAAACAGGTTCTCCCGACGAAATGCAAAATAGAATCAACGTTATAAATCATACCTTATGATTATTAATTAGTTACTTAGCTGTTAAGCTAAAAAAATAGGTCTTACTACCATATTGAGTAGAGTACCATATCAAAGATCTCGTTGCAGTGAATTGTAATTAGTACATACATTTTCAACTGTAATGTGAATCATCATTCATGTCATGTTTAGACGCATTGTTTGTATCATGGTATTACTTTTTATTTTAATTCTCGCTTAAAGAGCTGTATCGTTGTTTCCACTGTTATGTGTAATTATTATTAAATATTATTCAATGGAACTGCTTTCGAGTGTGTGTTCTAATGATATAATATCTCGATAAAACTACAGATATATACCAAGATGGAGTAATGAGTGTAAGATCATAGAAAGCCTTCATTCTGCGTTGTTACCTTCCCTTTCTTGAGAGAAGTATTGGGTTGGCAAGAAAGTGATTTCGGTTTGGACCAGTAGGTAGCGTTATGTTTGTTTCCTTATTCTTTTGTCAATGTTTTTGAAAGATTTTTTTATTGTGAGATTTGGTAGTCGATACCTTTATGTTGCTGTAGAAAGAAATTCCGTGTGATTTCGTTTTCAACTGTCAGTTTACGGTCAGTTTTAACATGGAGTGGAAAAATAAGCATTTTCGATACATTTTAATTTTTGATTTTCATAAAGGCAAGAAAGTGGTTGAAGCTCACAAAGAGATATGTGAAGTTTATGGTGTTGATTGTTTAACAGAACGCACGTGTCAGAATTGGTTTAAAAAAATTCGTTCCGGAGATTTTTCACTGAAAGATGATCAACGTTCTGGTCGACCTTCTGAAGTTGATGATGACAAATTGAAAGCCATAATTGAATCGAATCGTCATATAACTGTGCGAGAGATTACTAAACAGTTGAATGTATCACAGACAACAATTGAAAGTCATATAAGACGTCTTTGAAGAAGCTCGATGTTTGGGTTCCGCCACGACAATGCGAGGCCTCACACATCTTTAGCTACACGTACGAAACTATTGCAACTTGGTTAGGAAGTGATGTCGCATTTCGAAGTTTATAATAATTCTTAAATGATTGGGTTTTTTTGCTGATAATGACCAGAAGTTCTGTGAGCGCGGGATCATGAAGTTGACAGAAAGATGGCAAAAGGTCATGGAACAGAATGGAAGATATTTGAGTGATTAAACTTCATTTTTTGTATAGAAAAAAAATGAATTTTATTTCAGACTCAAAAACCTAAATTACTTTCTTGCCAACCTCAATTTAATGATATTTACGTAACTCCCCTAAAGCCGCCTGTGACCTAGAATAGTTTCTAATATTAACTTGATGAGAAGAGTTGCAATGACAGTTGACAGTACGACAGTATTGCTGACAGGGCCAGTGGAAAATACCCGATCTGCCAGCGATAGGGAAATTTTATTAGAGCGGATCCGTAGCTGATAAAGACATTGAATAGCTGGCGATACGTTCGTTCACCTTAGCATTACACTCTCACAGTCTTGTTTAGGAATTGCATTGAATACTTTTAACGATTCCTCGGACAATCTTTGAGAGATTTACCTATGTGTATTTTCCACTATAGCTTGTTCTATAGCTATTTACCCACTTGACTGACAATACAGCCAAATGTCTCCAACATTTCCAGAATGGGATCATTTGAAAAGTGGTCCGACATGCCTCTCTCGAGAGGTTGAAGAACGCTGACCAGCACAATGATACACATTATAAGTGACTGGACTAAACTGACTAACCTAATTTTCCCCGACAGTCTGCTGCCATCGATGAGGGAAGGGTGGTGGGGTCATAGTGTTAAACACTGGGTTGGTTAGGTTCTGCAACGCGTCAAAAAACTTAATGTGTCTCCGGCGGATGAACTCGCCCACCGACGGCACACCAAGCAACGGGTGCAGGCCAGCGTTCTTTAACCTCTCGAGAAAAGTATGTCGGACCACTTTTCGCATGATCCCCTTGTGGATGTCACCATGATTTTTTTTTTCTTCTTATCTCTCAAAATAATAAAATGGGTGTGGGAAAAATAATAAAGGAAAATTATTTGGGATGAAGGGTGCCTTTCACTAGGGGGAGTCCTATATGAAGGAAGTATGAGGAGTGAGAAAGGCCTAAAAAAGGCGGGTGGATTCGGGAAGGTAGTGAGAGTCTACCTAATCACCATGAGTACCATCCTGCCACCGTATTCCTTATTATAATGTATTTGATATCAGGTAGTTGCCTTTGTATTTGCACAATTTTTATTTAATTATCTTCGACAAGATACTGTTCTATCTATCAAATAAGTACACTCGCCCTGTTCCGAAAAGGGCGGGAGCATGTTATTTGATCGCCCTTCCTGCCCTAAGTTGGTGGGCATAAAACCGTTGACCCCTCGTATACAAACAGACTTCGCCTTGACGGTAAAGTTGAACGGCCGCCGAGAGAAGGCGCGTCAGCAGACCTGCCAAACTTCCATCGATAGTTATCTCCTTGCTTGATGTGCTCACTCCCACTCTTGGTCCTGTTGCTTACTAATGCCTATTGACTGCTTGTCTTGTAGTAATTACTTATGCTCATTACTACATTTGGTCAAGAGTAGCAAAAGTTATCTTAATTCATTCATTCTGAGCCTTTTGAAATTAATATTGTGTATTATTTAGCTTAGTAGTCACGCTTTGCTTCGTTTGACGGTTTTGTTTTTAATATTTCCTGAGTAGAATTAAAATTAACTAATATGTTAGAATGTCGGTTATCGTTTATAGGTGTTTTTTTTTTATATAAAAACAACTTTATTATGATAAAAATACAAAATGCCTTATTGGGCAATAAGTAATTGTGATAAATGTTCTCATTCATACCATATTTCCAATTTGCATTCACTCGCTCATTCATACAATATTTACAAATAGCCCAGAGACCTCCTAAGTCCACATGGTTGTCACCTCCTTCACATTCGAAAGAGGAAGCGGAGTGGATAATAATTAATGTTTTTGTTCGGATGCTACATTTGTAACATGTGATAAAAATAATACAACGTTTTACGTCAGTGAAAGGCAGCTACTAAAGATCTCCTGCTTACATACAGCTAGTATATTACTCCAAACAATTTCTTTTTTCGGTTTTAAGTTTATTTCAGACCTGGGCCTTATGGTATAGATATGAAGTCCAGATCAAGGTGTCTTATCATCGAGGTTCCGGGTTTGAATCCCTGACAGTGCATTTTATTTTATACGAATGAGTAGCGTGAGACTTTAAAATTCCCGCCTTAACTTAAAAAGCGTTCACTTTTGCCGTGTTGGCGTTTAGTCAGATCTTGTAATCGGCAGTTTCTCCTGCTAAGATTCCTCGGAATAAAAACTGGAGCCGTCGACTGTGAACTCCTCAAAGATTTGGTCTTATATAAACTGCTTTAGGTTTCTCTGCCCTGGATGCCCAAAGAGCGGCACAGTTTTTTAGTTTAGATTTGCATTGTCACCTCTTAGATCTACCCGGGTCCTTTACCCGATCTGGATTATTTCACTATTGGACTGGAAGGACCGTTTTGGTCAATTTTTGGCCATTTTGTTTTCCTATCGCACCAAGAGACTATCCGATGTATTTCTTTAGGCCGAAAAATAATCAGTGAAGACCAGTCGATGGTCTTAATCATACAAAATTATCATAGTTGATAACTTCGCAAGCTCTGATTTTCGTAAATAATTTTACGAATATATAAACATTAACATTTCTGGAAACTGTCAAAGCAACCTTTCAAAAAAGCACCCTTATTCTGGACGGTATACTCAGTTTTGAAATTCCGATTTGAATTGAAGGAGAAATGTTAGTGAGAATGCGAAAAAAAAATGTTGAAACTATGAACTTTTTAGGATTAATTTGTAGTTATCTACTAAAAAAACAACCAATAACTCCTTTAAACCAGTGAATTCGTCAATATTCAAGATGGTCGTTTTGACAATTCAAAGTACATTTGTGTAGTAGATAATTTAATTCTGATAAAACCAAAATCTGGTCTAAAGTTGAGTTGAGTCGGGTCTTTATGACGGAAAGAGATGTTTTCTTGAAAATACAAACCTTTAAAGAGTAATGTCTTGGTAAAGGACCGTGTTAGAAAACGACAGTTGGTGGGGTTTGACTCCATGTCAGATGTGTCCCCACACACCTACGAGCCGATAGCCGTAGTTCGAATTCAACCGACCTCTCCCCCGCAGACAGTGGAAGATGGAAGACCCTGGTATGCGTAGATGTCTGGTCTAGGACCTTGAGACAAGAGGAGTCAGTGGGTGAACCAGTCTGCAGGGACATCTCGGGTCAAGGTCTTCTATTCTCCAGTTCCTCTATGTATCTGCCATTATCTAGGACACGATAGCCTTTATCAACAATGCAATAAGAAGCGATTGTCAAGTATTAAACAATCAAGGTTTCGACACCCTTACTAATTACTCCTTCTTGATTGATTTCATGTTTTATATAATTATTTTTTTTTAACATTGACAAGTCAAAAATCTCTCTCTAGCATTACCCATTGACTGATACCGCACTAACTGATTATTGATAATTAATTACTTTAATTTTGAGTTATCATAGCATTTTTATAATATCATTGCTGGTGTTGGTAAGCACGATTTTAATTTCAGGACTTTGCATAGTTATACTTCAAAAATAAAAAAAAAAAGTTAAATATTTTAATTAATTACGTTTTATAAATTTGAAAATATTTTCGGGTAATGTATAAAAAATTTCAAGTGTATAGGTAAAACCTGAAACTTATCGGATTCTTGGAATTTAACTAAAAATATAACAAGCCTCATAATTAACAATCATTGCTAATAGTAAAATTCAATAATTTCATGTCAGAATTTATTGCTTCCCCCTCCCCCCTACAGAAAACTAATAAACTGTATAATTTATAATTACCTTGGACATTAAATTCCTTATTAATTAATAATGGTGTGATACAACATGCGTGTTATAACGTATCAGCCAGACCAATGAATATGTGGAGATTGTTAATTTCTCCTCATTATCTTTAACCATTATTTATCCCCACTTGAATATGACCACATTATTGATTTTATTATCCCACTAAATTCACGTTAAGCACAAGTGTATAATTATTTCACATAAAATTCAAAAATAAAAACTAGCTCAAAAACTTTGAGTAATATAGTGATTATGCTTTAACTAATTGGCTATTAATGGTTATTCAAGATGTTTCTACTGTAATAATTTTTTTTTTTAGGACTTTATCTTTATTGTGCCTTATTATAAAATTACAATCTGCCTTATTAGGCAATGAGTATTTGTACTAAATTTGAGAATTACATAAAATCTAACTGTGATCAATGTTCTCATTCATACCTTATTTACAATCCATCATTTACTTGCTCATTCATACAATATTTACCCAGAGGCCTCCCTAATCCACGTGTTGTCACCTCCCTCGCATGCGAAAGAGGAAGCGGAGTCTTGGGAAGTCCCCCACGCTTGTCCGTCAGCCGCGTCACCGGATACGAGCCAGTGGAGGCTGACAAAGAACGCGAGAGCCACAGACGCTTATGATTGGAGAAACTGGTCATTGCTAGAACTCCCAGTGTCACGCACTCTAGGCACCTTTCAAAGCGAATAAATCTTTCGCATTTTACTATAATAATTAGCTTATAAATTGTAACTTAAACTTTAATTTACTTCAAATTGGTTTTAACTGAACTGAGATGTTTTGTTTTGTTTTAAATATGTTTCTGTACTGGACTATTCCTACAGTGAAACCGTATATTTGTAAAGTGGATCATCGTGAACATATTACACCTTACATTGTTACATTTTTTTTAGTCTGTCACATTTATGTATGTTCGGTATATTATTTGACAATCACAACTTATAATTTTTACAAAAATAAATAGTAATTCAGGATCATTAGTTAGTTTATCGCTAGAAATTCGGTAAAAAATATACGCACTTGTAAAATGATAAATAAAATATAATATTATACTAATGATATGTTGAAAAAGGGAAAACTATTATTATACCGAATTAATTGGAACTAGTACCTAACCTAAACTACAACTTGGGTTTCAATCCAAAAAGAGTTGTCTATTGTGTTGTGAGAGTTGCATTAAAACAATTGCTTTTCACTTACATACTACTGGATTGTTTGGTCACATATCCACAAGCATATAATAGAATGTTTTCATCTTTACATATGATGTGGTACATAATCGAACTTGCGCCTCGTTCTAGGACAGAATGCTAAATCCCGCTTGCCCGAGCAGTCGTGCAGGGCTCGATTCGTCATATATGACATATCAAGGTCACCTTCTAGTAGAGACAGTCTGACAGTCTGATACTCTTCCAACCGAATCATTATTTTCTCATATAATGACATGTATCATGAAGGTTTTTGATATATTGACATTAGAAAAAAAAAATATATATGTTTTTTCTTTATTCATTTACTTTAGAACAGTATTCTAGTTATAAACGTTTCATTTCGTTTGGCTAAAATTAAAAAAAATTATATAAGGAAATCTTGAAAGAATTTTTTTTATGTGGTTTAGTTGTAAAATTATGATTTATGAGCTCATTCATACCTGCACAATTCCAATCACTCAATATGTACAGTTCACGGTCACACCATACTCATCATATACACCAACATGCATACAAAATACTTTAAAAAATTTGACTAGGGGTCCCCTCAGTAAGCTGGTGGAAATGTTGGGGATAATTCTCCCCCACCCTTCATATATATCTACCCTTCATGTGTCACTCTTCATATATCTATAGGTAGATAGAATGGGATATGGTATATGCTAACAAACACTAGGTTTTGAGTTAAGGTGTTACAATGAGTTAGTAGTGGGGCAGGGCCTAGCAACTCTTCGTTCTTTAACGCCCTAAATACCATTTCATTTCACAACTGTATATTTACTTGATCATACGGTGTACACATTTTTAAAAATAGTTTCCTGTTTGTTTTTTTTCAGGTAAGTGCCCTGTTCTTGCGTTTGTACTTATGAATTTTTGTTTCAAGGCCGTAAGTAGCTAATGATAATTTTATGTTTTAATTTTTTTTTTTTTTTTTTAAATAGCCTATCAAAGTTTTCTAGATAAATTTGTAGACATTTCGCGTTCCTCCAAAATAATGCCTGTCTTCTCTTATCCGTCGGAATCAAACTTGTGTCGTTCCGGTTTATGCGAACTGCAGGTTGAATATGACATGAATACTATAGTATTAATGGCTTTAAATTAATTAAAATTCATTTGAGTTAAACAAAGATACAAAGTGGTCTTTTATTTTTCAGTGCTCAATTACCTGTACGGCTAAAATATGTACTTGAAAATAACCTTTCTTTGTTGGTAGGACAGTTTTTCTCTTCAGTATTTTGATTTGTATGACTGTTGATCGTGTTATTAGGATATGATTGTATTTTTCATGTCTCCTTACTCTAAAATGGGGCCTGTATGTAAACATTCATGTCTCTAACTTGAAAAGGGAACTGGCTAAGGCCAGACAGACAGATAAGATTAAGATAAATGACAGCGTTTTTGATGAACCTAATTTATATATTTTGATTTGGATGACAGTTAATCATGTAAAAAGGACATGATTGTTTGGCCGATATTTAAACTCCAAGCTATCGCCGAAATTGCAGGGACACGGTTCATGTCCATGCTCCTCGGTGTCCCAGTTTTTGTAAATATCCGCCTTTCATTTTTAATGATGTAATTACGTGACATTATTGACCTCTCTATTTAGCTATAACAATATTAATACATTTAAATATTTCTAAAACGTTTTTTCCGTGGAATAAGTTGATCAGTTCAAAAAGTTTTGCTAAGCAGGGTTTTAGTTTATCCTGATAGGTGTGTAATGAATCTTGTTATATTTAAATCGTAGTTTTAAATCCCTCTCTCCCGACAAATAAGTTATTAATACCGAAAAAAAAAAAAAATCAAGTCCTGCCGTAGAAAAGGTTGCATCTTAGTCATGTCCAATATTTTTTGGGAGTAAAAAAAATGTTCTTATTACGAAATCACAACACTAGATAAAAATCGGCTAGATAATTGGTACTACCGGTACGTACGGTGGAACACGACACACATACGATCACCTAATAGTAATTTTTTAATACGAAAATCAATTAATCCCTTATATTTAATTACCATAGAATATTCCATCAGTGGTTCTTCAATATAATAATATAACCATTACAAGTACCTAACGCGATCATAACAGACACCCGGTCAAATATTAACTTTCAGACTTGAGAAACAGTTTGACGAAATTACTATCTAATATTAAAAGTAATATTTATTAAATCTTTGGACGAAAAATGACATAGCAATAGCTAACCGGTAAAAATAATAATAAGAAAATGTTAGCTGCGTTTTGAATCTTTTTGTTTTGTTTTCGTTTCTTGTGTTGTTGTGAATTAATTATCTTACTTATAAGTAATATAATAAATAGTAATATATTTCTATTGCTACAAAACTTTGTATTTATAGGTTCTTAAGGGTCCTGAAAGTAGGTATGGTTCAGTCATACACTCATGGTCCAGACATACACTCATGGTTCAGGCATACACTCATGGTTCAGTTATACACTCATGGTTCAGTCATACACTCATGGTTCAGGCATACACTCATGGTCCAGACATACACTCATGGTTCAGACATACACTCATGGTTCAGGCATACACTCATGGTTCAGGCATACACTCATGGTTCAGGCATACACTCATGGTCCAGACATACACTCATGGTTCAGACATACACTCATGGTTCAGTCATACACTCATGGTTCAGTCATACACTCATGGTCCAGGCATACACTCATGGTCCAGACATACACTCATGGTTCAGGCATACACTCATGGTTCAGACATACACTCATGGTTCAGACATACACTCATGGATCAGGCATACACTCATGGTTCAGTCATACACTCATGGTTCAGACATACACTCATGGTTTAGGCATACACTCATGGTTCAGTCATACACTCATGGTTTAGGCATACACTCATGGTTCAGTCATACACTCATGGTTCAGTCGTACACTCATGGTTCAGTCATACACTCATGGTTTAGGCATACACTCATGGTTCAGGCATACGCTCATGGTTCAGACATACACTCATGGTTCAGGCATACACTCATGGTTCAGTCATACACTCATGGTTTAGGCATACACTCATGGTTCAGGCATACACTCATGGTTCAGGCATACACTCATGGTTCAGTCATACACTCATGGTTTAGGCATACACTCATGGTTCAGTCATACACTCATGGTTCAGTCGTACACTCATGGTTCAGTCATACACTCATGGTTTAGGCATACACTCATGGTTCAGGCATACACTCATGGTTCAGACATACACTCATGGTTCAGGCATACACTCATGGTTCAGTCATACACTCATGGTTTAGGCATACACTCATGGTTCAGGCATACACTCATGGTTCAGACATACACTCATGGTTCAGGCATACACTCATGGTTCAGTCATACACTCATGGTTTAGGCATACACTCATGGTTCAGTCATACACTTATGGTTCAGTCATGATTTGAAACATCCCATTAAATAACCAGTGAAATAGGACTGACTTTTACTCTTTAATTAATTCATTTTTTTTTTCAAATTTTTCATAGCCGCATTGGATTGTATCTCGGACAGAGTAAGCATACACCGTGCTGACTATATGATTAAATCGTTCGTTCGACTGCTATCGCACGCCAGTGAGGTGAAAGGCGACAGTAGATCCTCTCCCTTCGGAGTCGGCCACAGTGAGGTATAAATGGCGCGCAGAGCGGGGTCGAAAGTTCAGCTGCACCGTTGCCAATGGAGGAGATGCAGATGCAGTTAGCGGTGAGAGTACAATGCACTAGATACTTAATGGTCTATATTGAGAATAGAATCTAGGCCGAGCTGAACAGCTAAAGAGGAGATGGCTATGTCTGTGCTTGGTAATCTGGCCCATCTTTGCCTCGCTCCAGCTCGTATGCGTTATACGGGACCGTTTTTTCAATAATTAGCGATGAGGCTGCTAGGATAGAAAAAAACTTTTTTTTTTAACGCCTCATAAAAAATCTGTCTCGAACCGTGGCCAAGGGTTGATTTTACGAGTATACCACACATTTTTACCATAAAAATGCAATTGTTTTTCAACTTTGGCAAAATTTCCGGTATTAATTTTAAATTACTAATGCACTTTTATTTTTGAAAATCTCGAAACCAGAGTAGCAGCTCATATGTTACCCGTTTTGAAAATTTTCTAAAAACTCTTTATGTTACCTAACAACTTTTATAATAGGCTTTCCATTGGTATACTCAACATTGCCGTTCCGATTTAAAATTTTTCTTTTTTTTTTTAATATTTATATTTAAGGCCGCGTCAACTGCAGTGTTTATTGATGACGAGTATTCAGTTTATAAATTATTGATGATCTTATTTCTTTTGCTTGGCTTGAGTGAAGTTTTTTTTTATCGTTATTCCTCCGTTCGTTTTTTTATATATTTTGGGAATTTGAACAAATGTCTGAGTGAGGTGTTATCAAATGGTCCACATGTGGGTGGTGGATTCTTGGAAGCTTGGTGTGGCCGCAATGGGTTAACGCGTTGCTCTTCTTGACAGTAATAGCGGAGGTGTTTATGACATGATGCGTTCTTTGAAGTTCATCAAATGGCTTAAGCTGTGCTTTCTCATTCTTCGTTCCTTCTTATCCTCGACATAAGTTTTATTTTTGATATGAGTTTTGAGGCAAGCACGAAGTTCATAAATTGCTGCTTCTTCATTCAAGCAGTTAACCTCACGAGGCTGAGTGAACCACATCTAGGCCCACTCATCCTCCTATCGTTAGTGCCGGGAATGGAACCCGGGGGCCCCGCAATCATAACTCAGCTGGTCACTAAGTTACAAGGACGTACTGTTTGTTGCTAATGATGTAATATTGTACTGATTTTGTACGTAGGAACTTTGTTCGCTCTGGTTTTAACTTTCAATATCTGCTCTTCCTTCGACAAACCACCCGATTCTCAACCGTTTGCACGTTTTAATATCCGGTTACAATTAAAAATGTGGCAACGCCCCTCTGTAGAAGTTTATCTACAGGAAATACAAAAATAAATTGTCAATAGATTCGTCTGAGAATCTATAGTTGTATTCTACATCTTTAAAGGGCCTATGGGGGGGGGGGGTCTGTAGAATTTTAAAGGTATTTGTGACGTTTAGCATGGCACTTGATACTGATTATCTAGCACAATCGCATGCGCTCCTATCCCAATAAAACGTAGTCGATAGGCAAAATTGTCGAGTTATCATCAAAAGATGAGATGTTACGGACAAGGTTTAGCATTTTTTGTAAATTTTTTTTTTTGAACACTAGTCGGGGTTATCAGTATGATCTGCAAATGTCAATGGCACTCGTGAATAGAATGCGTCAGTGGCTGTAAGTATGGCGTTACTTTCCTTATCTCATCTTCGGATATCCCTTATCAGCCCCTCGTATCCTAAATCTACATTTTATTGCCATTCCTAAGGTTATGGCTCTGTATAAAAAACAGAATTCCTACACGACTGCGAACGAGATAAAATTTTAAAAGGAAACCGCACGTTCGATCGTTTCCTGTACATTCCTCATCCGATGATAATGACTCAATGGCTGATCTAAAGGTACGTCAGGAAGAACACCCGGGGCAAAGGTTAATCATTGCAATTCATTTGGGAGCCATGCTCATTTTACATATGTATACATAATATTTAGGTCACTGGAACTTTGAGGGAATGGGAGTATCCTGACTAGTCGTTCAGGAGCATTGATAAACGGCTGATTGATCATAACTTATATTATTTCATTTCTACAATTCCATATTGTAAAATTAAGTGCAAAAGTAAGGTAAGGCCAGGGAGCTTCGCCTAGCTCACAAGGATCACGGTGAAACTTAAGGTTTGCAATGCGTGCATTTTACTCAGCTCTAAGTGTGTGCAAACCAAGAACCTATCTTAATCTAGTAATGTACTAGGTGAATATATCTTTATACCTAGGTTAAAAAGAAAGAAACCAAATAACTAATGAATATATCTTTATACCTAGGTTAAAAAGAAGGAAACCAAATAACTAATGAATATATGTTTATAGCTAGGTTAAAAAGAAGGAAACCAAATAACTAATGAATATATCTTTATACCTAGGTTAAAAAGAAGGAAACCAAATAACTAATGAATATATCTTTATACCTAGGTTAAAAAGAAGGAAACCAAATAACTAATGAATATATCTTTATACCTAGGTTAAAAAGAAGGAAACCAAATAACTAATGAATATATGTTTATAGCTAGGTTAAAAAGAAGGAAACCAAATAACTAATGAATTTCAATAAATACCTATTCGGTGTGCGATGGCTTGCAAAACTCGATGAATCCGAAGTGCCAGCTGTTTCTTGCTCTATGAGAACCACAACCTGTGTTATAATAACTGCAAATATATGAAAGTTGTACACGATTCAATTGGAAAGGGACCCGGAATGACATCTTAAATAATATGCAGGCGTGATTACATCACTGCACGATCCATTGACAGACAAAACTTGTGGCTACAATACCTGCTGGAGGTCCTATCGAGATATGGGTAATGGATCACTTATCTTAAGTATGTCGGTAATTATTAAACAATTCTTAATATGCTTCATATATTCCTTAGTCGGCATCTCTGGAATTGATAAAACATTTTTGCATGCATAGAATAGAATTTTAATACACATTTTAGAGAACAGTTTTTTTCTCATAAACCAAATGAGAAGCAAGGGTTCTCATCTGTGGGTAAAAAATGATAACGACGAACAATTAATACTAAAATGACATACTATACATGAAATTGGATTAAAATAAATTACATGTCAATAGTAATAAAAATATTTACAAAAATGGCAAAAAGTATAAGATGACAATAAAACATTTCATATAAACGATTTAGCAATTAAAATCAAACCAGGGGACAGTTAAAATAGTGAAATATATGAGGGGGTTAAAGTGAGAGTGGTGCAAGTCACATTTTCTTCATTGTGACAAATAAAAGTTGTGTCACAATTGCCAATTCCCAAGTCACAAATTTGTGCCGGGAACCAATACTGAAAATACACCTTAAGTGAATAAATACAATGTTTGAGGTTGATAAAAAATTGAAAAACAGGAAACTATTGAGATTGTGACTTATTTATCGTTTTCCCCTACAGTTTAGCCTTCTAGATTGTATTCCTAGAATTATGTTAGAATTGTTGGAAATGACACTTACGCCACTCTGCCTTCGCCATCCCCTCCTCATATATGGTTCATTAAATATAAAGGTTTTATTAACAAAACATAAGAATTAAATCAATCTTTTTACCATATAAGTATTTTTTTTGTGTAGGCACTGTTCACTAAGATATCACATTAGATATTTTATGTCTGTTTACGTAAGGAGAGTTGCTGAGAGGGTGACTTGGCCTGAAGACCCGTTATTAAGCTTTTTCGGTTCTTTCTGTAGCAACATAGTATACTGGTCAGACAAAAATATCTTATTTATAATATTGAATAATGTATAATGAAATTACGGTAATTGCAAGACAGCCTGAGCACTCTCTTACGTAGTGTGTCGGGCGAATTCGAGTTCAAGAACATAAAAGTCCTGGTTCAAACACGGAAAGTTAGTACACAGGCCGGGTCAGTTTGTAACGTCATCAGTAACAGGCTGGGCATGTTAAACACCAGTGTAAACGCCGGGAAGACCGACTGTGTAATCTTCTCCCTCCTAAAGGGGAAAAAATCCTTGCCAAAACCATATACTATAAGAGAACTCGCCAGCTTTCTCAATGTATAAAAATGGATAGGCATTTCCATTTCTCTACTCATTTTAGTAATAAAATAGAAAAAGTACGAAAAAGGTCTTACCGGCTATCGCACTTGCTAACCTGTCGCTTCGTCTCAAATTGATGATATATAAATGTGTCCTCCGACCAGCTCTGCTGTACGGAGCCCTGCTATTTACCAACTTGACTGACAATACAACCAAATGTCTCCAACATTTCCAGAATGCGATCATGCGAAAAGTGGTCCGACATACCTCTTTCGACAGGTTAAAGAACACTGACCTGCACCCGTTGCTTGGTGTGCCGTCGGTGGGTTAGTTCTTCCGCCGGAGACACATCCAGTTTTTTGACTCGTTGCAGCACCTGACAAACCCAATGTTTAACACTATGACCCCACCACCACTCCCGCATCGGTGGCAACAGACTGTCGGGGAAAAATTAGGTTAAGAATTAGTAAGTTTTAAGGTTGATCAAAAAGGTGAGCCCCATCACCTTTATTAGTCAGTTTAGTCCAGTCACGTATAATGAGTATCATTATACTTGTTTATTCATTATTTGGGTTTTATAAAATAACTAAACCTGTATATAATGTAGCGATGCTACAGTAAATACCAAAATAATTTGTAAATAGATTCGCCTGAGGATCTATAATTGTGTATAATTATCTGTAAATTGAAAGGGGCTATGAAAGAAAAAAAAAAACGGAAAGTTAGTGTGGATTTTATTTCAGTTGATGTTGAGATGGGACACGACCGCATGTTGTACGCTTCCTGCCCTGGGAGATAATCAAGCTTAAAGCCTACCTAACTTTAATACTTCAAATAACTGACGAGGGGCTCTGTGACTAGGTAACTTTGCACGAGTGGCTCATGTTCCCAAAAAGAATCCCCTCTCTATACATCTTAGTACTATTTAAAAAAAAAGAAACCTGAAATGATTAAATACAGTCGCTCCAAATCTCATTGGTGGATGGACTGCTGTTATTAGTTGAGCAAGGTTTCCTTCGGCAACCTCGTTTCCTAATCTATTTCTGTCTATGTTGTTTGTAGGAAAATGCTGTCTTTGGAGAAATTAGCATCAGTCCACGTGGTGTGGCGGCAGTTTCTTTCTTGTAGCCTTTAAGTACATTTAGTGTTAGTCATAAAAATTGTAATTTTCTAAAATGCTTTATTTTGCTCTGCCAAGTACTTCGTGTGTTGGCCTCTGTCCGCTAAAAATTGACGCATATTAAAATAAAAATTCTATCTTCATAATTGCTCCATATGGATATGTCAAGACTAGAGTTACGCACATTGTATGTAGATTAACATATAAATGCGGCCAGTTTAACGAACTTCACATTGAGCGGTGATATAAAATTATCTCCCTTGGATGTCAGTTGGCATTTGGATATCATATTTTTTTTTTTTTAAAACGCCCTTAAACTCGTCTACCGTGTATATTTGCAACCAACCCATAAGTATATATTTTTTATTTAAATAACTACGTTTATTTGTATTTATAATATATACGTGTATTTGTAATTCAGTTTTTATGCCATAACAAAAAAAAATTGCAATGACAAATGGTTTATTGATTAGCCTAGGTACTGTTTGTAACAATACTGTTAATGTTTATTAGCGTGCTTTATCGTCATACCGCTAGCTAGCATTACCCAGGATCGCTCATTAACCTAATCAATATGATAGACCTATATTTATTTTTTATTAGCACTCAATTAATTAATTAATAACCATTAATTACTTAGTAAGGATGCCAACCATCTTTTCCCTTCGCTAAATCTTGGTTCGTAAGCTCTTCACAACCAATAATTAGAGTCATACCGATATCATCAAACTTCAAATTATTCAAAGTAAGTATCTAAGAATAATAATTGAGGAACTAAAGTACACTACAATAGTTCAGTTCCACGAAGCATTTAAAGCTGTTAATATTCTAGATATTTCAAAAGCGATAACAACAAACGTTATTATAGATAAATGAAAACATAGCGAGAATACTTCAAACTATTGCTAACGTACATAGGCATTAAAGGCATAAGGGTTTAGGGCGTAATAAATTATGGAGAAATGCTTTTTCTATTAGTATCTAAGTGAAATTTATGTTTTTGTTTGGTTGAACTACAAGATAATGTGACTTAAATTTGAGCATGAAACATAAACTAGATATCATAACGAACACAGGGATATCAGCTGACATTTCCTCATTCTGATTGATATACAGCTAGTTGGCAGGATCTTGCCTAACTGTCCTCTAATGTTGCTGATAAGAGGAGCACTTATCAGCCTTCGTCAGCTGTTACCTGCGGAATACATCTCGAGGCCTGTATCTGTTACGCCTGTTGTCAAATATCCCCGGCGCTATTAACGATAATAATGGGCTGTGTGTATTTTGTTCACGATTTCGCCTGCTGTTCGCTGAAGGTTAGCCGATTGCGAAACATGTCGAAAATAATTATTCCAATAATCTTTAAAGGAATTATTGGCTCATCAATTGTAATTTGAATTTGACGGATTTAATTTATCGAATCTGAAGACCTGTGAGTTAAGAGTGTAAAATAAAAATGGAGAGGCAGCAGGTCTGCAGTCCATGTCCGGTTAATATACTGTTCAGTTTTTAGTTCGAACTACCAATTACGCTTAGTTACGCTTACTACTGTAGTCAGTAGGGTTACTGTTACCGTGCGAACATATCGCGCATGTTGCTCTCATAAAGAGTCAGATAGAACTGTCAAGCGAACTACTTCAACACTTTATGTTTGCGTTGCCTGCTCGCATTCTCCCACCAATAGGCCTGTAATTTGCAAGTTTGTTTTCATCTCTCCATCCATCAAGGATACTGCATATATCATTCATATATTTACAGCTAAGTGAAAGAAAAATAACACACTTTCCTTGTTCCTTGATATTTTCTGAGCTAGTTGATGTTTGCCAGAGCCAGGTCAATCGAGTCTTCTATTTGTCTAGCTAAGGTTTAGACGATGGCTGTTACCCATTTGCCAGTGTTTCTTTACTGATTAACTTATTTCTTGGTCCATCCTGAAGTTGCAGCTTCTGCCGTCGAATTGGCAACTCATCCTAACACAGTAACAGAGCCGATTAGCTACTTTATACTGGCACCTTTGTGAAAGAGGCTTAACCATTTTTTTTGTCTTCTGAGCCCGTTTCTGTAAGGTTTTACAGTCCTAGGTCAAAGTTATGGAGTTCATTTTTGTGTTTTTGGCCAAAAAGTTATTTAAATCGTTAGTACATATTTAATCAACTCTTTCTATTGGTTTGCTTTCTGCGTCCTGCAAGTAGTTTGGAGTAAGCAAAGTATGCAGTAAGTAAGAGCGTTCTATTTTATTATGGAGTTATAAAAAAAATAAATAACAGTAATAATAATAACAGTCGAACATACATTTATTATTAATAAAAAAAAAACAATACAAAAATTATAACATAGCAGAGCTTTTTTTTTTTTTTTTGAGTAAGCAAAGTATTTAGTAAGTAATAGCGTTCTACATAATTTGTTTAGAAGAAGAAAAACAAATAAATGACAGTACTAGTAATAACATAGTCAAACAAACATTTATTATTAATAAAAAAAAACAATAAAAAAATGATAACATAACAGAGCTTTTTTTTTTTTTTTAGTTAGCAAAGTATTTAGTAAGTAATAGTGGTCTACTTTATTATGACGTTCTACATTATTTGTTTAGAAGAAGAAATTAAAAAATAATAATAGAGCCAACAATAACATAGTTAATCAAACAAACATATCTCATTAATAAAAAGAACAATACAAAAATTATAACATAAAATAATATATGCTAAGGCAACAAAATGAAATAAATGATACTAAATTAATAATAACGTCGATGTTTCCCCTAGCTAAAGCAGTGCCTTCATTATTCGTACCCATCTAAAATAAATACAAATGATACGTGATATAATGATAATGATAATGATAATGATAAATAACAACACTAAAACAATGTCCCTGGGCACTGAGCCTTAGGAAGACTGAGACTGCCTCGCCTTTGATGTGACTGTCCCCTGGGCAGCCGTGCGTGAATTTGTATAATGCACTTCCGTGAGACTGGAATATTTTTGGAGAAAATCCTCTGAGTGTTTTCCCACCCTATTCTCTTCCAGGACACATTATATCACATTCAATTCAATTCAACGTTAATGTTTATACATTTCACATCGAGGGGAATGTGTGCTCTTAGAATAATTAACAACAGCTGATAACTTAATACTTTTATTAATATATATCCTAAGAAGTTGTTAATGCACGCTAAGAAGGAAGGAAGCAAGAATGCAATATGTATGCATGTTACAGTGAATGTTTTCAGTCATTAGACATTTATTGTACAATGTTCGCTTTAGTTTAAGTTTGCTTCCATCTCGACAAAAGACTGACATGGAACCCACACACGAGGCTAAAAAGACAAGAACTAAACAGACGCTTTGGACAACTGTACAGACTACTTCGAAGGACATCCATTCTCTCAATAGAAAATAAATGACTAATCTACAAAGTTATACCTAAGCCAATCTGGACATACGGAATAGGGCTATGGGGGACAGCAAAAAAGTCGAACATCAAGCGCATCTAATCCTTTCAATCAAAAGTCAATGCCCCTTATTACGTTAGCAACAAAACCCTTCACAATGATCTGAATATACTTTACATTCTTGAACTCATCCCTTCCATGTTCACAAAATTCCATAGTAACCTATCCAACCAACCTAATTCCCTAGAACAGTCATTACACTGCACCACTCATCCCTATAATCCTCCCCGGAGACTAAAACGGCATAATTAAGTGATAGTGGGAGTCCTGGCAATGGGCAGTTTCTTTAATCATGTCCTGAGCGTCTGTGGCTCTCGTGTTATTGGTCAGCCTCCGCTGGCTCTTATCCAGTGACGCGGCTGACGTAGGAGCGAGGGGGACTTCCCAAAACTCCGCTTCCTCCTTCGCACACGAGGGAGGTGACAACCATATGGACTTGGGGGGGCCTCTGGGCTGTTTGTAAATATTGTAAGAATGAGCGAGTGAATGATGAATTGTAAATATGGTATGAATGAGAACATTTATCTCAATTACTTATTGCCTAATAAGGCAGATTGTAATTTTATCTTAATAAAAATTGTTGTTGTTGTATAGTTTAAGTTTAATGAAGTATCAACTTAAGTTAGTCGGTGCCTATAATCCCTGTCTGTGTCAAACTTGTAAGCTGCAGAGTCGATCAAGCAGTGCAATAGCTGATGTTAGTAAAGTTAATATTCTTAACAAACTTACTATTGTTGGACAAACTGAAAATGAGGTTCGCAGGCTCTTAATTACGTTCTTATACTAAACTTTTCTAACTAAATTTCCCTGTGAATGTCGACACTAACTAGTTATTGACAACTTTTCCGTGTTCTATAAATATAGCATCGGAGCTCAGGGTTAGCCTATATTTCCATTTTCTAAACCGGATTTGCTATTTCTTAATTGAAGATCGTACCCATCATCCTCAATAGGCCAAATTAAACCCGAATCCCCCCCCCCAATTTTGAAGGAACTCGGGTCTGTATCATAAAGTCACAATCAGTGCTACCAAGTTTCTTGCACTTTTTTTTATTCACCCTTTAACCGCTATAATTAACATTCTTATAATTAAATTAATATAAAATTTTATAATTGAGCTGTGAGTGGATCCTTTTACTGGATCTATGAAGTTATTGTATGTCTTACATATGTTTTATTGTTAAAATATTATACTTAAAACTAAATTTGCATTCTAACCTAATCCTAGAGCGGTCCTGCCTCGACTGCCTTCTCCCATCGATGGGGCAACGGAGAGTTATTGCTTTATTTAACCATGAATAGGGAAAGGTTTTTCGGGAGTCATTTAGGTTTATTGAAATTTTCACTTTATTCTGACTATTTTATTTTTTAGGGATTCCGAGCTAACTCCTCCCATTTTTTAACCTTGTCATGTGTCATATCTCATTCAAGCCATGGCCAGCTAAATCGTCCAATGCTCCAACAAATAATAGTAATAAAAACTTCTTTATCGTGCTAAAATTACAATCTGCCTCATTGGTAATAAGTAATTCTGATAAATGTTTTCATTCATACCATAACAATTTCCATTCACTCGCTCATTCATACCATATTTACAATTTTCATTCACTCGCTCATTCATACAGTATTTACAAACAGCCCAGAGACCTCCCAAATCCACATGGTTGTCACCTCCCTCGCGTGCGACGCGGAGTCTTGAGAAGTCTTCCACGCTCCTAAGTCAGCGTTACTGGATAAGAGCCAGCGGGGTCTGACCAAGAGCGCGAGAGCCACATACGCTCAGTACATGATTAGAGAAATTGGCTATTGCCAGGACTCCCAAGGTTACGTATTTATAGCAGCTCACGAGACCACTGCCGTTTTAGTCTCCGAGGAGGATTGTAGGGATGAGTGGCGGAGTGTAATGACTGTGCTTGGGGATTAGGGTGGTTGGATAGGTTACTATGGAATTTCATGAACTTGAACAGTTGAACATAGCAGTTGAAAGCGAAACTAATCGACAAATCGCAAACTGAAGTCTAGTCAATAATGTTTTGCATTCAAATGAATGCGAAGGAGAAATATCTTGAAGGATGATTACAAGCTCTGTCGATTGGCTTCTTTTACAAGGCGGAAAACGCCAGTCACCCTGTTACATAATGTATGTAATATCTTATGTCAGTTTTTGCGGTGGTGTTATTCACCTAATAGTTGTTCACTTAGTCACCAGATAATTCTAAGGAGTACATAAATCACTTTATTCATGTGGAGATTATGTTCAAGTGTTTGGCCATTGTTACCTAGCTCACCAAAATCTGATTTATTTTAATAATTAGGGCTGTGAAAGTTATACTTGCGATCTTCTTGTTACTTTCGTTGGCCTGTCTGTCCGCATCATTGCAAGTCTCCTACTAGAGCTAGGGGCAACTATTCGGATGACATAAAAAAATACTAGCAGTTCTATGACGGTTTAATAATTAAAATATTTGCTAATTAAAAATAAATAAATTTCTGTCATATTGCGTCGAGCATCATTCATAGCTAGACGTTCTAATGTGTTGGCACTAAAGTTAGAAAAAAAAAACTGTTGAATTGGTGGGAACTTTTCCGCTAGGAATTTATTGTGTAGTCAATCACTTTTACTTTTTCATCGTTGCTACTTTTTACGTCTGTAGAAAATTACTTTAACTCGAAAAAGTTGACTTCACAAGTGGACTTCCTTCTCAAGATTTCTCTCCGCGTCTTTTTTCCCTAGTCACCCTTTAAGGCTTTAGATAGAGATTTAAGTATTCTCCTTTGCGTTATAAAGTGAGACGTTGCATTGAAGTTCACACCATGTTACGAAACTCATCCGTAGAAGACTTCCTAATAGCCATTTATTAATACGTAAAAATAAAACAAAAAAACTTTGAGAGTGATATACTATGGAGAGGTGTACCCTTGAGTCACGTGGATGTGACTGGACCCAAGGCGAAGTACCTAGCCCGGAATCCAGTTTCTCAAATGTCACTGGCATAACTGTGGCTATCGTTAAATTAATTCCGTCTTCATTTCTGAATGTCACGGATTACAAGCTAGTTTTGTCTTGATTTATTCAAAAAACAAATAAATAAAAAACAATGCCTATTTGCATACTACAGTATTCTCAAGAGACATGCATTCATTATATTCTCATACTGAGCTTAGCTGTCAGCCGTAATATCACTAGGGTAGGTCTAAGAGACTAATTTCACAAGGAGTGGGCCTTCTTTTAGATTTTTTTAAAACATATTTGCTGACAATATTCTAAGGATGTCTGGAATAAGATTTGCCTAATGCATTTTGGGAAGCTGGTTTAATGATTAATGAAAACATTGCTTTTATCGGCCATCCTATCAACCAAAAAATACGTTCGCAGCTGACGTTTTTAAGCAGAACGAATAACTTTGAATTTTCGTCTACTTTGCACGAAGGATAACAGCGACGATGCCGATTTTAAATCACGGTTAAACATTAGGTGGGTACCTGGCCACTTATTTCACATTACCTGATTCATGAATAATTTTGAATAATGTTTTCTTTGTTTATTGTTTTAACGTTTGATTACTTATTAATGTTTCCTCTCATTCTACTTTCAGGCATAAACATCTCAATCGCCGGCAGTATGTTCCTTTATCAGGTCTTGGATTATCGTTACGATACATAAATCGATCTGCATTAAAGAGCTTTTTATTCGTTGCATCCATATTTAAAATCTGGTTTCTTGGCGAGGAATGTTACTCAAGTGATATCTAATTGATATTCACAATGGTGTCAGTGTCAAAAGTTATCTGAACTTTTCTAAAAATAGAATAAGATTATGAGAAAAAAAATACTTTGTCCAATGTTGATTACCATGCTGTGTCACATAAAGATATTTGTAAATATCTTTATTGTGATAAAATTACAATATGCCATATTGGGGAATAAGTCAATGTTCTCATTCATACACTAGTTACAAAGGGCCCAGAGACCTCCAAAATTGTCAACCCCCTTACATGCGAAAGAGGAAGCGGAGTCTTGGGAAGTCTCCCACGCTCCTCCGTCAGCCGCGTCACCGAATACGAGCCAGTGGAGGCTGATCAAGAGCGCGAGAGCCACACGCACAGGCATGATTGGAGAAACTGGCCATTGCCAGGACTCCCACTGTCACACATTTATAGCACGTCGCGAGGCCACTGCCGTTTTAGTCTCCGAGGAGGATTATAGGGATGAGTGGTGCAGTGCAATGACTGTGTTATGGGATTAGGGTGGTTGGATAGGTTACTATGGAAAATTATGAACTTGGAAGGGATGATTTAAGAATGTAGGGTTCATTAAGATCGTTATGAAGGGTTTTGTTGCTGACGTAATAAGGGGCATTTACTATTGCTCTCAGGACTGAAGCCGAAACTATATTTATTGTTGCATCTTTTTTATTACAAATGGATCCATGGATCATTATGCTCGCAATTTGTTTATCATTATTTATACATCTATATTGTTACTGATTGAAATTATTTTCAAATCGATCCGGAATCAAATCGTGCTTTTTTTTGTTAAAAATACTTCATTTCGTTGTTAGAACGTATTAGCCTCTAATCATCGCTGTTTAAACAAGAAAATTCTTGGTAACTAAAATATTTAAAAATGTCCATCAGATATACCGGCACAGAAACTTATAAAATACCGTGTTTTTATTATTGATTGGATGGTTTTGGAAAACTCAAAAAGCCTCAGAAGCTGCGCCCTAGTTGTTAATGATTCATCGCACTGTGAATGGCTGTTCATTACCTCGCTCCTGTTAGTGATTGGCATGTTGGCATATGAAAACATCCCATTAAGAAACTTTCCAATATCGACTGGTCTGTAAGGCAGTAAGGTCTATCTAACTAGTAGTAGGGACTGGAGAGGGAGGCCAGGTATTAAATAACATACCGACCGACTTAAAGAGAAAAGAAAAAATCGCTTTCACCTTATTACGAAACGGGGGCATTATCAATAACCTGGGCCGGGGAGATCAAGTTTGAAGGAGTCGGAGGAGGATTTCATGGACCGCTATGTCTACTGTTACCTGAGGCCGAATGCTACCTCGGCATTACTTGCAAAGGTAATATAGGTGTTCTCGAGGGCGTTCTCTGATGGAATCCGGGGGGGGGGGAGTATGAGGGTACGGAGTTACCGAGTGAGATGCCTACTTGACCCAGAAAAGTTGCTACCTTTGCTTTATTTACTGCGCAAATGTCGTTGTGTTTTGGCGAGAAATCGGTACTGGGAAGTTCGTCACTCATATCACATCCAGTCCCCATCCTGCCAGTATTTTTCTTATGCTAATGATTATTAATGATAACGTAGATGATTAAATTAACTCAATTATTACGGCTATTACTAAAAAAAAAAATTTTATTACCACGTTGTAGATTTGATGATGTTTTAATTCAATACGAGTAATTCATCTTATGGCGGCTCCTACTATTCCAGCTCATATTCCGAATATAAAATACATCGTTATGGTTAGCTGGGAATAATCATTTATTCAATATTGATAAGATGACTGAAGAATTTAAGTGATAAATTGTAAATTTATATATGGTATAAACCTCTTATCAATTTTTGGCTTTATAGTCAATGTATGATATTAGACTGCAATTCTAAAGTAGAATTAAACTTCTAAAGCTTAAGTTTTATTTATATTTTTAACTTTAAAGGTTAATAGTTTTATTTAACTTAAAGCTTTAATAAAATTTATGATATAAAATTATTTGTAATTAATAATTACTTATGAGGGTAATTTTGAATTTATTATCATAATGGTTAAATTGATTTTAGTTTTTGATTTAAGGATTATTCATTTTTGAATTGATGATTATTTTAACTATAATTCGGGTGTAATATATTAATGTAATTAATCTTATTATGATTATAATCGTTATCACTAAAAAGTTTTTTTCATTAATTATATTTTGAATTACTATTCATTTTGGTAAAAATCATAAAAAAAGGAGGGAGCCCTCCTATTCTTAATATCGAAATTGATAAACATAATTTTTCTGAGTTAGATATATTTATTCTACTTATCTGGTTAATAAATATAATATTATTATAGTTAAATAAGTAACATTATATAACTATTATTAATGATAACCTAGAGATATGTTCTGTTGTGCTACTCCGTACCTCTTATTGCCTGGCTGATCAGCGCCCATGAAGTACAAGAAGAACAACTTCAGTTGTCGATCTGTCCTCGGTGGCAGGGGGAGTGGGAGCAGCCTCATCTCGAAAGGGCCGGCAAAAGAAACCACATGAGTGGCCTCTCATTTGAAGCTGATAAGGCAATGTTTTTTTAATAGCGAGTCAAAGGCACTCTAGACAAGGAACCACTAGGTGTCCGATTATTTGAATTCGAAGACAAATCTAGTTTTTGTTGATTCATCAGAACTCCACTGGGTCGTTCCTTGATCCTCTTGAAGGAGTATCGTGGTGAACTCCCTAATATCCTTAAGCTGCAATGAGATGTGTCTAATTGTGCTGTGGTGTGAATATTGAATAGTTTTAATAGTGCAGATTGGATTTTCAATGAACATATTTTACTTTAAAAAAAACAACATTTATTTTCTGAGATATGTGTATCCGATTCGCTCATTGCCTACTGGGTGCTTTGTTAACAGGCAATTACCATAATTTTTTAAACAGATGCATCATAAATACATTCATGAATTATATATTACGCCACAGATGGGGTTTCCCACGTTCCTCATGAGGCTCCAGCAATTCGCAGGATTGTCAACATTTCTGTTTTTTCAAAATGAAATTCTAAAATAAACACGTTAATTGCTGCTTTTCAAGCATATACTTAACATCTTATGGTTTGTAATAAGGAGCTTCCGGCAGTGATTTGATCTACTGAATATTGTGTAGCAATGCTAATTCATTGTAGAGTGTATATAGAGAATGTCTTAATTCCTTCCTCAAACTATCTCAATGGTACGTCTAAACGTTGGCTACTAACATTTGATGGAAATTGTATGTCTTTCATTCATCGAACAAAACCTATAATCCAGCAAATAATTCATTCATATCTAAATTCAAAGCTCCATGTTACACTCAATAATGTGATCCGTGTCATTTATACATGTAAGCATTTTTTCAACGATTCAATTTGAAACAATAAAGAATGAGTTGGTAATTATGAAATACCATCAAACATTTATCATTCCGCTTACCGTTTTTAGGATATTGATAAAAAAATAATTTTTGGGGAAAACAATTTTACTAACCAAATAATTTATGTTACCGTCATTTAAACATTAAAACATACGGAATACGTCTGAATACGATTTCCGTATTGTTTATTCGACAAAGTTAAAATAACTGTCCTTGTTGTTAGTTCCTCTGGCCACTAGCTATAACTATTATACAAAGACCCTGATTCGATTCTCATATTTCTGTCTAAGGATTCCTCAGTGAAAATGAGAAGCTACTTAGACCTAGCACTAACCACGTTATCTACCGAGTACGTCAGCGACCTCCATTCTTGGCTGTTCATGTTACCTTGCTTTTACTTTATAAAGTGTTACAGTGATAATGAAATAACGAGAACGCTTTTCTTTGTTATTGTGGAATATTTCTTAAATGCCATTCAATTGATATATTTATCACACACTTTGATTTCATATGTTATTTTAAGTTTTAAGATAAATCTACGAGTTATGTTTGTTTTTTTTAATGTTTTACATCCGGGCTGCGAACTTATATCCTACCGGCACTATTAATTTTCTGTGTGAACACTCGCTTACTGAATGACCACAATAAAAACTATAAATAGTATTTCATTCAGTAATATAATTAGGGATTTTTTTAAGAGTATTATGTGCGAAAAACAACATCCTACTAGTAACCATGTTGCTTCTATACTAACAACATTATCAGGATTACCATTCCATTTCAAAACTGTATTGAATACCTCTATAGTAACGAGTTTCCAAATACTTGGACTTTTTTAGCTTCCACTGGCAAAGGTAACACAATGGGACATCTCAGCAATCGTGATCTCTGGTAACTGCAAAAAATATTCATAATCCACAATTTTTGAATTTTGTACACCCATCAATTAGCCTTTTAGTGACTCCCCCGTATTTTGGTTGGGCTTGTCCGATGCATCCGACCATCAACTGGCTGATGACTTCCTATCAGATCTGTTTGGTCATTTCCTCCTATAGGTGTTGTCCACTGGACGGTATCCTTTTGTTCTCCGATAGCTGTTCCATTTCCTACCGCATGGAGTACAACCTCGTGAGGGCTTATCTCTGTTCATGTCCCTGCCTTGAGATCAAGTAACGAGTTGAACTCACCTTGCTCTTTGCCAATAATCCGTAATTACCTTCTGCAGATTGAGTTATGAACTTCAAGGGGTATTTAGTCTGAAGGAATGAATAATGTAGGTGATTCCGTCATCTCATGAATGGCAGAAAAAAAATTCAACAAGGAACATATATCAATATATAATTGCATACTGAAAGAGCTACAAAAATCTTTGTAAATTGTTGATTAAAAAGGTATAAAGTATATATGCCCCCAATTCAAATAAAATGATAAACGTTGAAGGCAATGTAATGTATATAATAATACATAGTTTTAAAAAAAATTGAACTATACAATTTCAGAATACCAATAAATTAAACACTGATGTCTGTATAATACAAAAATAAATAAAGATGTAATAAAATAGAATTTAAAAGCGTTTCTATCTTGATTAAATTTATGCAATGTTAATTTCTGTTCCTTAGCTTCTGTTGGTTAAGCAATTTGTTACCGTTACAATGAAAAATACATTTCTTTTTATTCCGGATATTCATAAGATGAAGGAGTGCTAGGAATAGAATTTATCGATAAAGCTCGAAACTGCTCTAATATTAAATTAAATCTAGCTCATCGAGAGTTTTATAATGCTAAGAATATTATAATGCTAATATTATATATAATGCTAATAGTAGAAGGGACTTGGGCAGAACTGTATACCTACCTTGTGACTTCATGGAAGTCACTGATGGTTCCCTGTTATTTTTAAGTAAGCAACCGCTTCCCTCCTTACTTCCCTTACTCCCTACTTCCCAGAATCTTATCCTTTTCTTATACATAAATATATGTATAGCTTTAGCCCCAGACCCCACTGTTTAGTTTTAGTTTCCCTTTATTGTAACCCGAAGGTGAGCCCCATCACCTAGTCTCTTCACAATAACTTTTAACCACAAACAGATAATGTTAGTTTTTAAGACATGCACTCCATAAATGCATGCTATGCAGTACAAGGAAAAAGCCTCACACAAAATTATAATCAAGTTTATATAATAATTTAAAAAAAATATTGACTCACAGGGGCTGAGGGGAAAAAAAGGACACCACTCAATCCTAGACCTTCACCCAGTATGTAGTAACGTAACTCTTAATATTTGTATATACCATTGTTTTGCTTGCACTTCATTATAAAGCTTTTCTTTTAAAAGACTTTAAAGATTATTTAACTGAGGATGGAACCCGAGGGTAGAGTTTATTGGGAGAAAGTTGATAAAAGAAATTTGTTAGATTTCATCAAATGTATTAATGTTGTTTTTGTCCATTATTCAATTTGACGAAAGTATCCATATTGCATAAGAACTTGAAACGAGAAAAAGAACCATAAAAGAGTTCCTTAGTCTTTCGTTAATATCGTTTACTTTTTTTGCACGGTTCATTCATTTCTTTGAAAAGACGCTTCTCATTCATTCATTCCTTTGCCCAGTGTACACATACTTGGATGATTCACCAGACAGGGGAAAAAATATCGGCGCCATAGGCTGCGCTGAAACCAGGCCTTAGTGTATTTTTTTCTTTCAAGTACACGTTTCTTTTATTGCTGAGGGCTAGAAAAACCTACTTTTATCAGGCGTTATAGTTGGATAGTTTGCAGATGTGGCGTGTCTGCTATTGTAGTATATGAACGGCCATATTTTATTATTGCCATGTTTATTTCACCTGAAAAAATATTTGTTCAGCCGACTCGTATTCTCGTCGCGAAGACAGCAGAAACTCCAGCGTTTCCAAGACCCGAATTTCGAAACAATCTTTGGAGACTTACCACCCACGGCCTCCTGGAAAATGTGATTGGGACCAATATTTTCACTCGACAGAATTCAATATCCTAAAACCTATCTCCCCATCTCGATATTTTCTGAAATGTCATAAGTTCTTTCTCCATTTATTGAATATCCTTATGTTCCTTTCCGTATATTCATTCAAACAGTAAAGAATGAAAAATAACTTTTCATTCATTCAGGCAAGTCATTTACAGGTTAATAGTTGACCTAACTACATGCTCTTTTACTGTGCAGTCGAAATAACTGATTGCCTAGCCCGAAGTGCTTTCATTCGGATCAAAAGTGCCCTGTCTTTATGTCTACACTAACACTTTTATGAATGATTAAATCCAGACGAAAAGTTTAAAGTATATCGCACAACAGCTGGTAAAATGTCTATAGTTTTCGGTTAACTAGCGGGAAGTTTGAAATTAATAAAAATAGCCATGAAAAAGTCGAGCAGTTTCTGCCAACTTTTATGATTTTTCAACCTTACTGAGAACTTAAATTAAATATTAAAGACTTTATGTTTTACTCCCCCCCCCTCCCTATTTTAAAGGACATATTAAACAACCCAACAAGAATCTCTCAGTATTATTTCACTTTCCGCTTCCTTTATTCGGTTTCTTTATAGTTAGTTCATAATTAATGTGAACAATTTTAGCATGTAAAAAGAATATATATATAACAAAATAATGAATATAAAAATGAGGTGAAGCTTCATGGACAAACTATTAATATATAATCCCATTCATTGTACCTAATCTCATGTTTGGAAGCACCTTTGAAACCCCTTGGCGCTTTGAACAGACTTGTTCGATTGTAAAGCGTAGTGATGGCCATTGAAGGATTGGCGGTGCCATTGAGGGAGAAATTGGCCTGCAGATGTGAAGAATGTCAGTGCAAGAGGGCGTGGGTGTCTGGGAGAAAGTAGTGCGGGGTGCGGCCTCAATCGATGCACAATCCACTGTGCCATTTGTCATCTCTCACTGTATGCGAGTATCTTAATGTCCTTACACGTATTATTTATTGGCATTATACATATACATATTTAGTCGGGGAATTGATGAGGCTGGTTGTAAAAGGCAAAAAGCACGCTGGTCAAGAGTTATTTGTGTGTGAGAATTATCTGATATTCAAATCATTTTCATACATGTATAAATATAATCCTAATCATATTATTTTACATCAGATGTTTAAATATTTAAGGGGAAAAAAATTATTTGACATATCGTCCATATGTTAGGAGTTGAAGTGGATGTGACTTCCATGTTATGTGAACTGCATTTCTCATGCTTAATATTTCCTAGCTTCTTCATCAGAAACCTGAAAGGCATGTTGAACATTGCCCAAGGTTTGGTAGTCATGACGATACAAGGCTATGTTTAATCATACTTACATTTTTGCAATAAACTCGGGAAAATCCCGGAGCCTCCCTAGTTATGTAATAAAGATATAGAAATGCCGTCAATAAGTTTATAATTTTATAACTCTATAAAATATTAGATCTCCTTTATTATCAGTGTTACGTTAAATTGGGGTCAACTGTGGAGGGGGGGAAACAAAAAAAACAAAAAAAACTATGGAGTGTAGAATAGAATACGATAAGCGCGTTTTTGCTTATATTTTTATGTAGTTATGGCGTTACGGACTTAAATCATCGATAGTACCACACCTTAATAAATTATTATGTTGCCAGATCCTTGTTTTTTTAGATTAGTTTAATTTAAACTAGCAAAATAACTAGACTATGCCTGTACAAAAATTACTTACTTACTCAGACGGATGCGTACTGCAACTCGGGCTTGTGGTAGAATTATTCTTCGACGGATGTAAGCTTCACATTAGCTTCTAATTCGGTGAAGTTTGTCGTGCCGAAGTTGTGATCACATCCTAGCAGCAGACTCGAGATAAGTAAATTTAACTCCTTGACCCTACGGTTAATAATTAGTTATTCTCAGATTCAGGTCCCTTACAGAAGTAAATACTGTTTAGGGATCACCAAGCTGTGGAAGGTCGCAACCTTGAAATTTCAATCATGAGCTCGAAAAATGCAATTATAAAATGTAAGGAAAATTTTATTAATATTTATGTATCTAACTGTACTAAAATATTTGTATGTTTTCAGGTAAGAGTTCTATGCTTGGGAGAATAAACGTCAACAATCCTGAGGCATTAAAGACCTCCTTGACTGTAAGTAGTCGATAATATTATTGATGCTATTTAATCATTAGTTGTGTTAGGATTATCTGTTATCGTTAGTAGACGCAGTAAACCTACGAATGCCATTCCATGTATGCGAGATATATTATTTATCTGAAGTAAATTGTTACAATTATCGATGGGACGGGGAAAAACGTGATAAGGCAACAGACCTACTTAAAGACTACATTAACAACTTTATTAAGATAAAATTACAATCTGCCCCATTGGGAAATAATTTTGATGAATGATCTCAATCGTACCATGTTTACAATTTTCATTCACTCGCTCATTCATACAGCCCAGAGACCTCCCATATCTACATGGTTGTCACCTCCCTCCCACGCGAAGGAGGAAGCGGAGTCCTGGGAAGTCCCCCACGCTCCTCCGCCAGCCGCGTCACTGGATAAGAGCCACAGACGCTCTGGACTAAAGACTACAATGCAGCATGAAAAATATGGCTCAATATGTAACGGGGCAATACGGGAAAACAAATAGACATGCCAGTAATTAAGAAAGAGCCTTTGATATCTTTCATCGATAAGTATTTAAATTTCGCTTTCGGATGAGTAGATTCTGGATTGCTGCTAAACTCGTTTTATCAACTTCGTATTGAACCATCGTTTGAGTTTCTTAGGACAGGCTTGTTTGTTAGGGCTTTGAGGCGTAACAAAAACCCTTCGGCTCTGAAGAGACGCGAGTGGCCCAGCTAACTAAATGGTGTTTCCTTCCCTTTATCTTGTTCCTTCCGTACTGACGCCTGGCGGGGTCCTAAACTGTATTCTTGATTAGTTATCATTTCCGGCCACCGTGTGAACAGTGAAATAAAAATTCTGTAAAAATTATCTCAGTTTGGATAATTGTTTGTTGTTGATAACTAAACATAGTCTTAACAGTGGGAGGGTTTAAGGAACATTTATTTATTTTAAGCAGAATCGGAACAAATTAAGTTTTTTTATCCTTGTCAACAGCTTTTTATGTTTTTTTTTTTTTTCAATTATATATTCATAGAAATTTTATGGGGCATTATTAATCGTGAAGATCATTTTTACCGTGGAGCCGCTGTTTCCTTCTTTTATCATCAGAGATTGAATCTATTTCTTAGTTGCATCATTTGGTATTGATTTTAAGAATACAGTTCCATTATTTTATTGTTTTTTTTGTTTGAATTCTTTGCATGTTTATGCTTTATTTGTCTCCCTTTCTTAAGTCACATTATAATTTTTTTACAACTCTTTTCCGAAGTAAAGCTTACTGATTTCCCTCTAATCTATCGAGAATATAAAATTACAACTCCGTCGTCACAATTTGAAATATGTTATAAGGGTAAGGGATTGAAAAAACATTATCTCCCTCCTCATTAACTTGTTGACAATCTCGCAGACAGCCCTCGGTCCGATCAATAGTCATTAGTGGAGAATGCTTCATCAAAGTTGGCAATTACTCGACCCTATTATTATTTTATGCTGTTCTATGTCGATCCTTCGTTAAGGCTTCAAACGCTTGTTCTGTCATCCGACACCTCTGCTCAGTGTTCCTCAGAGGTCGGAAGGGGTGTCAGATTCCGCGAGATAGCCGCTTCCTCTACCTGGGACAATGAAAAACAAAAAAAAGTTGGAGGTAGGGCTGTGAGGTTCTGGTAATTGGAGGGCGGAAGGTTCTCTGTTAGCGCTGCCATCACTTGAGGGGGTGGGGTTCCTCCCCCTTCCTTCCCGCCGAGCCAGGCCCATCCCAGGAGGCACAACCTCACCTTATAAGGGTAGGATCTGGAGGGGTTCACTAACACGCTTATGGTCCAGGGAATAGGGGGTTCTTTCTATAATCATTTTACTGCATCACGCAAACGCTAACAAATGCATAAATCACAAAAGGGTCAAGTACGGATGACATTCTGAAAGCCTGTTAAGTCTTCATGCATGAGAACTTAGGTTACATACTAAGTACTTATTTGACTTTCATTTCATCAATTACAACCCATGACCAGCCTAACCCAAATTATAAATAAACTCAACCAACATGGGGTGAGTAATGATAATGATAACTTAAATGTCCAGGTTAACTGTTTGGTTTTTGAATTCAACAGGACAGTGGGCAATGCAATTTACTTCAGTGCTTTATTTACATTTCAGTTTTAGGGATCTCAAGAAGAGCTGTTCAGAAAGTGGCATTTAAGAGTTGTTTGGTAACTGGTGAATCGTTTTGAGTTCAAGAGGTTGCACGCTCGAACCAGGAACGCCCACCCAGTCAATGCAGAAAGATCTGGTTTTGTGAGTTCCAAGGAAACATTTACGTTTTGAAAACGGTATCAACCAGTTCAACAATGAGAGTGCATCATATGATTAGGTTACGTCCATTCGATGTACGTTTGACCGAGGCGAAAATTCCATCACTGATTCAATGAATCTAAGA
The DNA here is from genome assembly GCA_930367205.1 of Acanthosoma haemorrhoidale. Classification (NCBI taxonomy): domain Eukaryota; kingdom Metazoa; phylum Arthropoda; class Insecta; order Hemiptera; family Acanthosomatidae; genus Acanthosoma; species Acanthosoma haemorrhoidale. The sequence continues at coordinate 16,356,661 of OV884013.1, read as the reverse complement.
TCAACTTACAACGACGATTCAGTCGTTACTGTTTACACTAGCTATTTTTACAACCTCTGTTCCTCTGTAGTGTACCACAAACTGTACTTATCACAGAAACCTTCCACCCGCAGATACTATTGTCATGATTATGTACGGCCTATTGCTGCAATTCATAGTATAGCCGAATCCTCACATATTTGTACCGGCAACACAAGTCTTACCTGACACTCCACGAAGACTCCGGAGGAACTGGACTAGGGACTTGAACTGAAACACAATCAATTTTAATCGTTCCTATGACAGAAGCAGCACTGTTTACCTTCATGCCTATGATTTTTACTTAACATTTGGTTTTTGTCTATACAGATTTAGATGCTAGTTTTTTAAAATTATCATAATTATAAAAATCTTATTGTTAATTGCAAAGCATTGCCACAAATGATTGTTAACTCTTTTGGTAAATACTTTCGCATTCTCGAGGCCGGTTCTGTATCACAAGATATGTCCAGACGGGTAGGTAGGGTTTGATTTTTCATTTCATTGTCTTAATTCATGTCAGATGTAAGACAAACTATTATAATAAATATAATAATAAATTTCACAGGCTCTAAGACTCTAATAGCCTCCGTTATAAGATTCCGTTACTATTATTATTGATAGATTTAATGACTTTGTAATGACAGTAATCCACTATATTTGATAATGTCAATTAATACTTGGCCCTTCATTATGTTAATAGTTTAATTTTATATTTAGCCACTCTTAGGGTTCCATAACTTTTATTACAATAAATCGTCTATCTTTATTAAAAGTGGGATCGGAAGAAAATTGTGATAATAGTTTTAATGAATTTAGGTTATTTATAGGCGACAGAGATGTTTAATTCGACACCGACCTCAATATGCTAATGATAGACATTTTTGAATGCTAATTTATGAATGACCATTCATTATTTTTTATCTGGCTGGTTTTATTTATAGTAGCACTGGGGACTATAAATGGCACTACATGCAAATTGTCAACTATAAAAATAGCACTTGTTGAATTACGGACGGGATGCTATTGACACTTTATTATGACTTTGTGATATGTTTAAAAAAAAAAAAATTGTTAATCAGTAGACCTCACTATCTTTAATTTGATACCCCGAAATCATTATTTTATTTTTTATCTTCGTATCAACTAACTAATTAGTTATAGCTAACTAATGGGCATTTCTATATGTTTTATGGAGGGGAATAAATTAAGAAAAATTTCGTTTCTTATTTGACAGGAGCTCACTAAACCAGGAAAGAGAGGCGGACACAGGCGAAACCTAAAGGATTTCCTATTTTGAAAAAAAAAAAAAATGAAGATGACTAACTATATTAATATTTACAAATATGATTTAAATTGTTTTTTGACGATTTATATCCTAACCGTATGCTTGTATATGCAAAGTCATGGGTCTTCTATCTTCTAAGCACTATACTTCTTTCTTTCGTAGTTTTTGTTATTGATAAAGTAATGTGCTATGTTTAACCTCATAGTGAAACTGTTTGGTTTTTTCTCTTATCTTATATTACATGTGAAACAATTATTGGTATATACATTTACAATGCAGCCAAGCTTTGTAGTGGCTTTTAGAAACTTCACCAGTTTCTTATTTTGTTTGTCATCACCACTCGGTGTGCTATGGAAATTTCCGATGATAATTTAAAATAGAACGTGTTTATAATTTAAAATACCTTCGCAGTAAATAAGAAAATATGTTCGACGGTTACAAAAAAGGTTAAGCTCTTGCTCCCACTCATAGTTGACTGCTTTAGTCCGTCTAGATAAGTATGCGGGTCTTAACATTTCTTTAATATCACGTTTTACGACCCCGTAGAGGCTAAGTGCTAGCTAAGCCCATACTAAGTACAAGTCCAAGCGAGCCTACGAGAGCCAAGGCTGTTCCTGGTGCAGAGTGCTGAGAACTGGGTCGGCGCTGGACTCGCCGCTGAATGAAGTATTGGGTCGCTAAAGGTCACCGGGTCTCTGCTTACGTAACTGCCCACTGCTCAGCTATCACACATCTCAGATGGTAGAGGCTGTACTTCTCCACTCTATCATTGCCTTTAACGCTATTAGGCATTATAAATAGGTATTTTGTTGCTTTAGTTGGAATAAGTTGAACTATATTCATTGATAAACTATTAATTAATTGAAAATTAGTAGTATCATACTGAGAACTACATCCTATAAAATATATTGTGGTCCTATAGTGTGTGAACAGTATAATAATTAATAGTATAGCTTTCTATTACAATTAACAGTTTTTTACTGTTAAAACCGAAATTGGATTAGTATCAATAACGTTTATATTTCAAATCTGCAGGTATGGTTATTGTTTTTTGATGTGAAGTTCTGGGTTTAAATTTCTTGAAACCCAATGGAATCATTTCATTTCCTTAAAGACTAGGCTGTCACAAACGATCTTGTACATAAAGATAATTAGTTTTTTTTTTTAAATGAATGTTGAGGTGATATTTGCAGACTCTATTGTACCTGGTAATTCTCATGGTCACATATCTGTCTTGAACTCTTAAGTAATTCATCATCATTGACTTCCGTAGGGCACCTGATCCATGTGTCTTAATGAACTGATATTCTTAATTCTCGCATTGAACTAAAAACCTGCCGTATTTCGATGCCACACTCCTTTACCTTTTACCGAACGAAATTTTTCTAATGCCGCCTTTTTCACTAAATCTTTTTTTCTAGTCGTTTTGAAAGACTGTGTCATCACAATTGTTTGTTGGGACATTCAAGTTGCAGTATATGACATAAGTGTAACGAAAAGGTTATTGAAATATATACCCAAAAAAATAGAAAAAGTACGACACATGTCTTACCCGATTTCGCACTTGTTAACTTCACCCAACTTGTCATTGCGGCTCAACTGATGATATATAGATGTGTCCGCCGGTCAGCTCTGCTGCACGGTGCCCCTATATAATCAATTGACTGACAGTACAGCTGAAAGTCTCTAGAAATTTCAGAATGGGATCATGCGAAAAGTGGTCCGACATACCTCTCTCTAGACCCCACCACCCTTCCAGCATCGGTGGGACAGGCTGTCGGGGAAAACCAGGTTAAGGTAGCTAGTTACTTAGATTTAGGTTAGTATTAGCCCTTTCTTAAGGCGAGACCTTTAATTTTCTATGTTCACAGGCCATATTAGATGTGTATTTATGCAAAGCTTCCATATTGTTAAATCTGTAACTCACTCTATGTATATTGAATGAAAGGTTTTTTTTGGGGGAAAAAAGTATTAGTCAATGTAAAGAATGATATAACTTATATCAAGTCGAATAAAGGATTTAATATGTTATTTAAATGTCAAAAATGTTTTCAACCATAAGAGTTTTTATAATGTCCGCCTTTCTGCTCCAATTGAAAGTATAAAAAGAACCAAATAATTGTACAAACACATTGTGTGAATTAAGTTCCTCAAACATTGACATTTGCTTGGACATGCGTCATTCCTCTCCTCTACTGGAGATGACTCGGAATGCAGCAGTGAGTGCGAAATGAGTCCTTTCTGGTCCGGACCCCTATACTCAAGGGGTGTAGCTAACCCACCCCACAAAAAATAACCAGGCTCGTAATTGAGAGACCGTCCCTTACCGCAGGATAGGCCTGATCCCACGTACCCTTATAATAAATACAGGCGGTGGGGCCTCCTGGATACCGGGCCCCGGATAGGGCGTACTGTCCGAGACAGCTCCCTAATCCATGGATCTAGCTAGTCCTGTTGGTTATCGGCCCTCAAGGGTAGATTCTCTTGTTTCCCTTCTCTCCAGCCCCAATAACCTGAAGTAATAAACTGTTAGCTCTGGCATTCCTTGTCCTCCTTAGGATCCTCATCCCGAAGGAGAGGCTCTACCTTCAAACAGATGTAGGACACTGTTTTTTTTGCCTACCAGTGTCTTGCTACAATTCATATTCAACTTTTCGAATTAGGCTGGTTGTAGTTTGATTGCAATGACAAATGTTGGCCTATTATGTATTAGCTGATCCGCTTTGGATTGTAAGTTACACTTGTAACCTACATTGCAGATGGTGATTCAATGATATCTCTGAAAATAAGTAAATAATAATAAGTTTTGTGGGCCAACAATTATATTTTCATCAGTTTTTTCAATACTTTACTTGCTGAAAAGTTATTTTCAATGACTGCTATAGTTTAGAATAAAAACGATTTTAATGGCTCTTTATTACTATGGTTTTCATAAGTCCTAACCCAAATTAAATCTTGCGAGTCAGGAACAATATCTCAATATCGATCAAAATCTGTAACTTGCTAATCTAATCAATCGCAATTTTAATCAGAATAAAAACGAATGGACACCCCTCATGTGACTCTAAGAATTAATCATTATAGGGGCCTTTTTATTGTGCTTTTAATGAATTTATGTATTTTTTATAAATGAATTATAAATGAAATGGCAAGGAATGTGGTTGAGCATTGCGGAGTGGAAATATTGATTTTGATTTAAAATCATGAATTGTTTTGCTACTGTAAATTCTATCAAAAGGCAATGATTGTTAGTTTTATGATACTGATATTTCCAGCTCTTAATGTTTATTATGCGTAACCCAGCATGTTTATGCATCCAAATAATCTCTGACACTGATCCCCGGAAGGGATTGTGTTAGTGACATAGCAAGTAAGCACCACTGTACAGCAGTGTGCTTGCTCACGTGCTCCCCTAATGGTTGCCTAACCATGTTTTTGTTGTTATTTTATTATAGCTCTAGTGTGTTTTTTTTTCATTGTCCATTGTTGTTGTTTTTCTTGTCAGTTTTGTCAATTTGTTAAGGTCTAACTGAACTTTCTCCTGCAGTACAGCATTTCCTCATCGGATGGAAAGGACTATGCATTTACTCAACTGGCGTTATAACGGCTATAAAATTTATTAGTAACTTTTGTTTACAATCCTTTAAAATCTAATGATACATTGTGTTTCCAGTTGCTTCACGCAGTGATCGTTCCTTTAGCCTTCATAGTCTGCTAAATCCCCAATTATGTGATTCATACCGAATACTTTTAGCTGCTGCTCAGCTATTTTCTTCTCTTGTCTAACTTTCAGTGTTTCAATCATGAGGTAGAAAGTCACTTTTTGGTGCTAGTTAGCATCTGTAAACTAGTTGGCTTTTCTTTAAATGTATTAGGAGTAAACTCGGAGGTTGGAGTGTGCTACTGACCACTCATTTTCTCGAGGATAATCTCTATCCAAAAAGAAGATGCAGCAGAAGGTAATTACCTAATTCCTAAAAGATCCGATTTTCTATCTATCAACTTTGCTATTTTTTTGATTGGATTAAATTTAATTGGTGAGTAGAGTAGAATAGAAAAAAAATCCGGGACTAACTCCCCTATGAATAACATAAATATTTAAATGACAAAGTCATATTTGGCAAATAAAATAAAGTATAACATCATAATAAAAAAACAATAGTAATAACAACGTAAAATAAATTTTAAACCTGAGAAATGATAAAAATTGTTAAAAACAGTTTTTATTAAATAAAGTACATAGAATACTACCACCTATAAGAAACCAAAACAAAATAATGAAATAACAACAATATGCTGAAATATATTCAGAATGACATTAGATAAAAAAAACAGTAAAATTAACACAAAATAAAACAAGGAAGATAGATACAATCTGCCGTTCCAATTTTAGTATATGTACCGCAAAAAAGTCGATCAAGCGTATCCAATTCTTTCAATCAAAAGACCTGAGAACAATACTAAATGCCCCTTATTACGTCAGCAACAAAACCCTTCATAACCATCTTAATATACCCTACATTCTAGAACTCATCCCTTCCAAGTTTACGAAATTCGATTGTAACCTATCCAACCACCCTAATCCCCTAGCACGGTCATTGCACTACACCACTATTGAAAGATGGGATGTCCTTCGAATTAGTCTGTACACTTGTCCAAAGCGTCTGTTTAGTTCTCGTCTTTTTAGCCTTGTGTGTGGTTCCATGTCAGTGTCTTTTGTCGAGATGAAAGCCTAAATACCATACTGTCTCGGATACAGGAAGATGAATGGAATAGATGGGACATAAAGTCAATATGGACGGACCCCCCCCCCCCCCCCGTGATCTTAATATCAAATGATGGTGAATTATTATTATTTTTTATTTCTTAAACGTTTCAGTCACTAGTTGATGTATTATCCATATTTTCTAAACAAAACATACCAAGTTCTAATTCAAACTGTTTTTGAATATTCATTAAAAATTTCAAATATATAAACAGACATACAGACGGAATATGATTGCCTCGTTCTAGTTTTTTTTTCTCGCCATGTTTGCTATGTGTAGTGTCTCGTTCACTTGTAGTGAGCACTTGATGCTTATACGCTGTAATGACCAAATGTCATTGCTTGTCGAATTGATAAATCTTTCATAGTAAACCTCGAGAAAAAATTATAGAAACGAACTCTCTTTCATCTCCGGGCAAAAAAAATGAATAAAACTGAAGGCATTACTATCTGGCAGGGTCATTTGTCGTCCGGCCAGGCTCGGTAGGAAGAAGGCAATTAACATTTAAAAAATTGATTTAATTTGGCAGCTATATTGCTACAATTAAAATTCATTGGTATAAGGGAACCTTGCCTCAGTGACGGATTCCGCCTCATTCCACTCACTACCAGACATATTGACCTTTCATTAAATTGGCATTGATGACTGGTTTTTAATTGTTACATATCTGTATTAATGAAACTTAGCGTGCCGGTTCTTAGAGCAAAAAGAAGAAGGAAAAACCTCAATTCTTGTCGAGACTGGTTGGTGGTGCTGAGGTCGCAAGCCTGGCGATTCATGTAGCTGTTCTATTGCCCCAAGGAGGCTAACTAGACACGGGAACCGTTGGGCCCACTCCTCCCGCCCAGATATGTTACGGACGTGGTCAACTCAGCTTCACGATTGAAATTAAGCAGCTATTCAAATAGACGAATAGCATTATATTTTAAGTTTTTTTTAAAAATACAACACACATCTTTTTTACATTTCGCCTTCGCGTTTCAAAAGACCAGCTTTGAAGAAGGATTGAAGGGGCTCCTGAACGCTGACGGGTACCTTCCCCAGGGAGCACATGAGTAGACAGAACTGTAACGCTTATTTGAAACTAACAAAAAGAAAAACTGAGTCATTCATTCACTATAATTTTTTTTTCTTTCATAGCCCCTTTAAATTAAAGATAATTATAGATCCTCAGGCGAATCTATTTACAAATTATTTTTGTATTTCCTGTAGCATCGCTACATTATATACAGGTTTTGTTATTTTATAAAAATTATATAATGAATAAACAAATATAATGATATACATTATACGTGACTGGACTAAACTGACTAATAACGGTGACGGGGCTCACCTTTTTGATCAACCTAAAAACTAACTTACATACTAATTCTTAACCTAATTTTAACCCGACAGTCTATTGCCATAGATGTGGGAAGGGTGGTGATAATAGACTCACTTAATGATTTTATAATAATAGGCTCACTAGGCAAGAACCATTCTACGGTCAATGAATCCAATGTTCGTGAACTATGCTTAATGTAACTCAAGTGATATGTAATTAATATTCTGAAATGTTCGTTATCTCAACTTTTCGAAAAATAGAATAAGAAAAATGAGAAAAAAAAGAAAAGAAATACTGGTACAAATAAAATCTTTACTGTGATAAAATTGCAATCTGCCTTATTGGGCAATAAGTAATTGTTTTCATTGTTCTCATTCATACCACATTTACATTTCTTCATTCACCATTTATACAGCATTTACAAACAGCCCTGAGACCTCCCAAATCTATATGATTGTCACACTCCCTTCATGCTAAACGGGGTCTTGGGAAGTATCCCACGCTCCTACATCAGCCGCGTTACCGGATAAGAGCCAGTTGAGGCCGACTAAGAGCGCGAGAGCCACATACGCTCAGGACATGATTGGAGAAACAGGCCATTGCCAGGACTCCCACTGTTACGTATTTATAGCAGGTCACGAGGCCACTTCCGTTTTAGTCTCCTAAGAGGATTATAGGGATGAGTGGTGCAGTGCAGTGACTCAGCTAGGGGTCTAGGGTAGTTGGATAGGTTACTATGGAATTTCATGAACTTGGAAGGGATGAGTTCAAGAATGTAAGGTATATTAAGATCGTTACGAAGGGTTTTGTTGCTGACGTGATATGGGGCATTGACTATTGTTCTCAGGATTTTCGATTGAAAAGATTGGGCACGCTTGATGTTTGACTGTCCAGATTGGCTTTAGTATGACAACACACATTAATTAAATCTAACAAAATTAGACAGTATTACACTATCTAATATTTCTTTCTCCTCTTTTCTTTGTGAATCTACTCATGTCTACATGTTCTGCATGATTCACTATTTCTTTGTATTCGAAATTAAAATATAATGTAAATTTAGTCGATTTAGATAATGATTACTGCGATCAGCACGTAGGGCGTTTCTAACGTAGTACGGAGAACTGAGGTAGGTAAAATGACGAAGATTCGACATGACAAACTTGAAGGTACCTGAAACCACGATGAATGTGGATTTGACCTTAGCTGCACTAGTGCCGGTGGCAAAGACTGCAGGAGTGGCCTGGAGGAATTCCGACCTTGGGAGTCGGTGTAACGACCTCCCCCACCTGTGGTCCATAAGCTACCCCACCTAACGGTATTGCTCCTATCTCTGTTAATTAATACTAATTACATTGCATTAGTTATCTTTGTGCCTGTGGGGCAATTCCAGCCAGAACCTTTAGCTATGAAGGGTGAGAGCCCTTCGCGGTCTCTTTTAACCAGCAGCTCAGTAATTAGAAGCAGAGGCATTCCGCTCTCCGTTCCCCCTATTGCCAGTAAATCTAAACATCAGTTGTCTTGCCATTATTGTTCTGGTTCTCTTATCAAATAGCTATTTATTTGTTTGTTAATGGACTATAATGACACGTGTACATACCCATTCAAAGGACGTTTTCGTGTATATTAATTACCAATTACCTCCTTTGTCACTGAGTTTTTTTTTATTTTTCAAACAGAAGATATCGTTATTATCAGAAAGGTTGCCACAAAAGTCATTGTATTAGGTTGGTGCGTATGAAATGTCGGATTTTCTTTAAATGTGAACGTTTGCCTCCCTGTTTTTGTTATGCTTTTGTTTTCGACATAACCTGGTTTATAGTCGTACTGTCCATTGCCAGAGTCACATTTTAGCAAAGAAGATTTTCTCAAAAGTGTTTCCTTTTGTTATTTGCTTTGAATTTTGCACAGATATGAATTCAACCGATATTCGTGTAATTTTCTTATATGAGTATGAACTTGGTAATAATGCTGCAAAAGCTGCACGCAATATAAACCAGGCGTTTGGGGAGAATACTGTGAACGATCGAAAAGTGCAGCGTTGGTTTGAAAAATTTCGGTCTGGTGATTTTTCCCTGCAAAACGAACCGCATGGAAGACCCGAAATGTCTGTGAATAATGATGCTCTGAAAGCATTGGTGGAAACGAATCCAACTGTTTCTTGAAGGGAACTTGCATCCAGAATGGAAGTTGACCATACAACAATATTGCGACATATTTCTGAAATTGGCAAGGTGAAAAAAATGGATAAGTGGATACCGAGCGAAATAAGCTGGATCGCTTGAACGTATGCTCATCATTGCTAACCCGATTTAACGCTCGGCCGCATACATCGTACAAAACAATTTCGAAATTAAAAGAATTAAAATATGAAATTTTGCAGCACCCACCTCATTCACCGGATCTTTCGCCAACCGACTTTCATTTATTTAAACATTTAGAACTGTTTTTACGGGCTAAACAGTACGGAAATGAAGACAGTCTGAAAAATGCCATATCAGAGTTCATTGATTCTAAAGATCAGAATTTCTTCAAGACAGGCATCTATGCATTAAAATCTCGGTGGGAAAAGTGTATTGAAGTAAATGGAGCATATTTTGATTAAATTAACAGCTTTTGGAAAAAGATGTGCAGTTTAATATATTCACTTAAGAATCCGGCATTTCATTCGCACCAACCTAATGAAAGCAATGTTGACTGTTAAACCGTTGCAAGAGAATCTCCGAAGAAAATATTTTGATTCGCGACATTTTTGGATACTGCTAGGAAAAAGGAATCGAGTTCGAAGGGGGGGGGGCTGAAGAAATTTGAGGTGATCAATCAAAATTTGGTTCAAAGGATTCAATTCTGACAATACTTTTCTTAAAGACGCGCCTCGATGAGATTGTCCTTTAGTTGTCGATGATGATCAATGGGTGTTAAGGCATTACCACACCAGGATAGTGTGTACAACAGGGGTTAAAAAGGAGTAAGAATTAAGTTAGTATTTTACATTCTTTTGATGTTACATGATTTGATATTCAGGCTGTGATTGATGTAGTGATTATCAAAACCTGCGTACTCCTTGTGCATTCTGGCTTATTGTATTCAAATGGGCTTTGTGCTGTATTAGGGCAGCCCTGCTTGTATTTCTAGAAACAGCGGACAACACCTTCGCTTATAAATGTTTAATTAATCATGCGATTATTATCTTTGCAACTCATAAATAACCGTATAGTTGCCAGAGCTGTGTATACGTTCTTGTATACAAAACAATATTATATGCAAATATATATTAGATGCAACTACAGTTTATCTTTACCTTTAAGGTTACGTATAACATGATAAATGAAGCCTTTTGAAGCAAAGGGGGGGGGGTATGTGACTACAAACTTAAGAGAAAAGTCAGCGCAAAGTTGATTCGGTTTTGGAAATTGTAGACAAACGCAATACAAGAAAAACTTACGTATCATATCTTCGTACTTCTGTTAACAATAATACTAGGTTTTTTCAAAAGTAAAAATAATGTGTTATTTAATTTATACTTTACTCTTTTTTATTAATAAGTTGTATCGTTGATAAAGTTATTAATTGTTTTATTTATTTATGTGTCCCGACGATTTTTTCGTTTCATGTGCTATTATACTTTGTTGCTGTGAAAAGAAAAAAATTAAGATTTGCGATATTTTAACTACTGAAAAAAAATATTGAGTGGGAAGAGGCGGTGCATTGCAATAGGACTTCGCTTCAATGCTGGGAATACCAGTCTTCAATAAGAATCAGGTCGCCCTTCAGTTGCTGATGATGAAGAATTAGTGGAGAGTGTAACATAGAAGTCGTATATACACGAGGATTAGTGGCTACAATAGAGCGTTGTATCTGAATCGCGAAATAATCGATGTCAACTTAATCAGCAAATTTTTTAACTGTTTTGTTCGACAATAATTTTCTAATGGATGCTAGGTATGTTAAGTTTGGCCGATACTCTCAGTAATAAAAATGCACACATGACAAAAGAAAAAAGCCGGAACCGTAACCTCCAGTCTATCACGAACGATGAGGTCACCGCCTGAGCCTCAGCTAGGAAGATTCATCAAGGGAGTCAATGAAATACTTTTTACTCTCTTAGGGTGGTACCACGTATCGATTCCTGGGTCCTATTAGAAGTGGTTTTAAAACAAAAGCCTATTTGTCTGGTCCGGGATTCACTCAGCCTTGCCAAGAAATGGGCAGCTTAATGAAGCAGCATATCCGGTTTGGAATTTCGAAACTAAGTTTGTGTGGTGTGGCACCTACCTAACTACGGTACTCACATGACGTATCATTCCATGAGATGGTGTGGCATGGGCATAATTTATTGAACGTATTCTGCAGCTGAACCTACATATCATTTTCGATCATTCATAACACCCGACCAGAGCCATCCCCGAAGAAACATTGGTTCGCAGTTAGAAGTCTGCATGCATGCACTAGATTACGGGGACTGTCATTTGTTACAGCTTGTTGAGCTAATTAAAAAAATTCTTCCAGCCCAAACGGTTATAACTCGAAACGAGATATTATTTTTTTTTTTTCTGAGATGGCCTGAAACTGAAGAAGTGCAGTACTTTCTAAAATTCTTCGAGAACTGGATTTGGTTGTTCCGCTAGTCCGTGGTTCAGGGAATGCCCTGCTCAGGCACGTGGGCTCCCCCTATCTGATACTACCGTCTGAATATATATTCGCCATTCTCCACAAACTCTACACTTAATGTCCAATATTTATACATTTTTTTTTTTGGTAGAATTTTTGGCTGATATACTGGCTCTATATGCTTCTCGACATACAAGAAATAGGCACGTGCTCCTGTGCACCGTTAACGTAGCTACAGAGATCGTGAAGCTCTGAAAATGAAAATCCAGCTCCAATGATGACATTTTCTTCCATGACCATTTGGCATAAATGTGGTTGAACGGGTGGATGTGGGCTTGTTTACATACCCCTTTGACTTCAAATAACCCCATAAACAAAAATCTAAAGGTGTTAAATCACACGATCTAGGGGGCCAATTCTGATCACCGAAACGAGAGAGTACACGACCTGGAACTGTCTCATGCAATATTTGAATTGTTTCATGGGCTGTATGACATGTGACACCATCTTGTTGAAACCACATATTGGCCACATCAATATCATCCAATTTCGGCACAGAGAACTGTGTTTACGACGCCGAATTGATGTTCCTGGATTTTCAACAACACTCTCACTGCTTCGACATTTGAACGGCTTGTTTTCGGACGACCAGTGTGTTTAGTGTCTCCAACTGATGCAGTCTCCCTAAATTTTTCAATTAATCTCTTCACAGTTGATGAAGTCAAAACACTATTCCGACCCTATTTTGTATGAAATTTCAGGTCGCCAAACTTTCATTATTTTTGAGATAATATTCAACAATAAAGACACGTTGTTCTATGCGTAACGCTCCATTTTTACTAACCCTAAACTGTCAGCTGTCAAATTGTTTTTGTTTTTTTTAGGGTTGCCAGCACTTTACTGCACAAATGGCGGCAAATTCAAATCTTGCGATAATTCTGGGGCACCCATTAGATCATTTTAAATTTATCTATTCTTTCCCACGTACTTATATTAATATTGTAATAGGATAATCGACTTACGTTGATAAAAAAAAATTATGTTTTTACATCAGATATTTAATTATAGGCTACTTTTTGAGGTACTGTATGTTATCTTCATAAGGTTTAGACGAGCTGGTGGTCAAACTAATTCGGTCAATTTAAAACTGAAAGACTTCTTTGTAGTCTTATTTGAAAGATGTTTAATAGAGTGTAGTTTGAGAGATTTGGTGTATAGGCAGTGGTGATAGATCAGTTGAATGAGAAGATGAGTAGAAGTTAAGAGATCAGGGGTTTGAGCCCCTATAGAAATTAAGGGTTCGATTATTTTTCGTATTTAAACAAATATGCCTGTTGTTTGCTGTAAGACATAAGTCCTCGAACTTTAAAAAAAAAATTATTAGTTTTTTATTATTCTTTTTTTCCCCCCTTGCAATCATTTGTCCTTAAACCTGTTATGGTCCCCGTTGAGTCCATAGGGTTGAGTCCCCGACGTAAGGAGGGATTCTGCAGTGTGGAATATAAAGAAAAATTATACTTATCATTAAAAAAATACATTTTTTTAAGCTACAATCTTTATTTTTATCGGCTAAAAAATGGCAGTTTTTTTGTCATCCACTAAATGTTCAGTTTATTTACCTGATCAATAATTGACATACAGAAATTCGCTACGTTTTCTTATCTGCGCGAGAGGGAAATTCGTGAATTTTTGAAAATGTATGAATAACTGGGGGCGAGTGATCTTGTTCCTATACTTCCTTGTTTGTTATGTAACCAGCAAGCCTCTGTGAATTGACGTAACGCCGTTAGCATTTCGCATTATGCACTGCACTCTTTCTTCTCAATGATATAGAAGTGACTGTTATAAAAGTGGATATTAAACCCGTCCGGAATGCAGCAATCTGCTAATGCCAGATAAGCAGTGTGTCACCTGAAATGCCAAGGTAGTCTCGCTTGAACCAGAATCGGATTTCTTCGCCTACTCTGCCATTTTACTCAGGTTGCTATTATAGATAGTAACCCATAGATCTTGGTTCAATTAACATTTTCGTTACGGTAATTGTTTAAAACCTACGAGGAATTTCTAACAACTTTACTTCCATATTGTCATATTTGTTTAGACTATAATATGGGTACTTGTGCAGTATATGTATCTTTGCCACAGGTTGTTATCGAACCTGTAATGAATCACCCAGCCATGATCTAACTATTTAACCTCGCATTATGAGTCACTTTCCTATAGAATCGTAAATATCTTCTTTTATAACTAGCAGAGAGATATGCTTAGTCAGAAAGGAGGCTAGAATAGTTTCAGATCGAGAAGAGAAGATTCGACCCACGAGAAGGAGTTGAAGACTCGATGTCAGAAATAGGACGAATGGCAGCTCCCTTGGTAAATTATTTTGAAAAATATTGCATAAAGTTTAAGGTTGTACTTTGCATAAAGTAAATTCCAAACAGGATAAACAATTGAGGAAGAATAAATATAGGGTAATGACAAGTTTGTTTATTATATATTTTCCTTATATTAAGACTTCCCATAAGCCACTTTTTTTTTTCCTTCATAACCCCTTTAAATTTACAAATAATTATATACAATTATAGATCCTCAGGTGAATCTATTTACAAATTATTTTTGTATTTTGTTATTTTATAAAAGTTGAAGAATAATGAATAAACAAGTATAATGATACACATTATACGTGACTTGACTAAACTGACTAATAAAGGTGATGGGGCTCACATTTTTGATCAAACTTAAAACTAACTTACATACTAATTCTTAACCTAATTTTTCTCCGACAGTCTGTTGCCATCGATGCGGGAGGGGTGGTAGGGTCATAGTGTTAAACACCGGGTTGGTTAGGTGCTGCAACGAGTCATAAAACTTAATGTGCCTCCGGTGGATGAACTCGCCCACCGACGGCACACCAAGCCACGGGTTCAGGCCAGCGTTCTTTAACCTCTCGAGAGAGGTATGTCGGACCACTTTTCGCATGATCGCATTCTGGAAATGTTGGAGACATTTGGCTATATTGTCAGTCAGATGGGTAAATAGTGGGGCACCGTACAGCAGAGCTGGCCGGAGGACACATTTATATTTCATCAATTTAAGACGAAGCGACAAGTTAGCAAGTGTGATAGCCGGTAAGACCTTTGTCGTACTTTTTCTATTTTATTACTAAAATGAGTAGAGAAATGGAGATGCCAATCCATTTTATACCCAGATAGTACATTGAGAAAGCTTGTGAGTGCTCAACTTATGGTTA
The DNA here is from genome assembly GCA_930367205.1 of Acanthosoma haemorrhoidale. Taxonomy (NCBI): domain Eukaryota; kingdom Metazoa; phylum Arthropoda; class Insecta; order Hemiptera; family Acanthosomatidae; genus Acanthosoma; species Acanthosoma haemorrhoidale. Next base: position 16,341,404 of record OV884013.1, on the reverse strand, counting down.
AGGTCAACCATAAACAACTACGGTATTTTAGATAAAATATTCTACGAGTTCATTTTAATATAGTGAGTAGTAGAGTTTGAGAAATGGTTTAGGTCGATGAAATAGAATTTTCATTTTTTTTTCTCTTTTTGGTTTTCTTAAATCTATATTGATTTCCCATTTGCAGGCATTAAACACTTTATTTTGTCTACGTAGTCTGCAACGAACTAGCACACTCTTATTTGTTGTTTTAGCCATGTATTTGTTCTGCAAATTTCGTATTGTGTTTGTATTCATACGCGCTTGACTTCTGTTATTAATTATTTCCAATAATGTTCTAATTCTAATTACTATAATACTAATTCTTGTTATCAGGGGCTCATCACGATTGAGATGTCGACAACGCCGTGTCCATTAATAAATTTGATGAAAACCTAACAACTTTCTTTTATCAATCAAATCCTATATCCCAACAAACTCATTTAATCATGTAGATAAAACATCTCGGTTTCTAAAAATCTAATTTTTAAAGTTACAGCTAAATTTTGAGGATTTTTTTTTTTTTTTTTAAATGGTTGAAAATTATTTTACCACCTCTAATGCGACGGACAGTAAGCACAATTCAATGTTGAAACTTTATATGTTTAATAGCTTGTGAACTGCAAATTGAGAAAAAATAAAGGTTTTATACTTAGTAATCAGCTTATTGCGTAATATACCTTTACATTTTCAAATCGATTAAATCCTATATCATGTTTCAAAGTAGAGCAATCTCATTTTAGGTCCAGCAAAAATAGAAATCTCTTGCAATCGTACACTGGATGGACAAGAATCAATCAAAATACGATTACCTGTTACATTGTATTTTTATTTTACTCTCTAAAGCTGGAAGAAATTTTCTTCTCTCCATCCTGAAGGTAGCTTTAGTGTATATAATTGCAGGGTTTTACTGCCTCAAGATGAGCTATCAAAGCCATTAACGAAAGGCCCTCGTAGATGACAGGACCACTCACTCGGTGGAAAGTAGGCGGTGGAGATGAGATCTGTGGGGGCCAGCGCCGACTGCATCCTCTTACCGTTAGAGGGAGAGATCTCGACCTTTGAGGATGGCTGGAGGCTGGCCGCTGGAGGGAAAGGTGTCCTGGAGGGAAAGAAAAAGTGGCCCGTTATCAAACAGGTCCTAATGACATTTATGTGTCCTGGGGGTGTGGCGCCCCCTCCACCGGTCGGCTCAATATTAATCAATCGTCCACGTTTATTAGAGCATTCTGTTTTATTTCGGTTTAATTGTAACGGGGCAGGGGCTTCTTGTTAGGAGCAACTGTTAGGCCATTATACACTCCAACTAACAGATTTATACGATGAGTTAAGATGTCACCAATACTAGAATAATAATAATAATCAAACACAATAAATAGAATAGCAATTTGTAATAGTTTTGCCGAAGTAGCATACTTTCGGAAGAATTACTGGAGGAAAATGAGAAATGTAGGGTGCCTGGATACATGGAATTGGAGGAAAGATAAAATAATATAATATAAAGATAAGTTGTATAAATAATATAATGAATTATTAAACTGTGAAGAAGTAAGTTGTTGGCATTATCTGGATTTAAATATTAGGAATGATTAGGAGTATCTTCCATTATAGAGTATGCATAAGTATATTAGTTATTTCAACAATTAAATATCGAAAAGAAAAGAAATAATTGAAATTCCTATAAACTTTCAATGAGTAAAGTTTACCATCTTAACCTATTTGGCTATCAAAAAAATTTTCCTTGAGAGTGCAGTTACTTTAACAAACGATATAGTTCACATTATAATTTTAATTACAATGTCAAATAATTACAATTTGTAGACTAATAATACAAAGTATGCTCTATGCCGTAAATAAAGCAAATCTAACCAAGATTTACTACCTTAATAATTATTATTTAATAATGTAAGCCTACTGGTTGGCTTAAATATCAATTTTTAATTACGATAAAGATTAATTGGTTAATTAATGAATATATAAAATGAATTAATGATAAATATTAATTAATTGGCCAATAAAACTTACGGTTGCGCCTTTTTTTTTTTTTTTAAATCCTATTTATCTCGGCGAAGTTCTTTCATTAAAATAATAGGCCTTCATGGTAATCAGAAATTCCCCGGTTCGAATACCAGACCTGCTAATTTGTTTTCTTTTCAACAAACATTATGTATCATTTAATTAATTGAGGAAATTGCAGATACAACTAACAGCATTGCCACTCTAAGTTATATTGATTCAATGGGGGGTCTGAAGTAGTAGCTAGTTACATTTTTTTTTTTGTCTTTTAACCCCCTCCTAACCCTCAGACTACCTGCTTCCGGCGAAGACACCCACACTTGAGCCTAAGTATGTTCTTATCCTGTAACTCAATAATATTTGTATATATACCAGTGTTGTGATTGTTATTCATAATAAAGTTTTTTTAAAAGACTTTCCTCTACAAGATTATTTAACTAGCTCTAGGGCTAGTGTGGGCGACTAACAAATTTTCTTCGATTTATTTCTTCTCTCTTGCAGACTTAAACTTGGGATATTGTAATATGGTGTAATGTCGAAAGACATCACTGGAGTGGATGGTTACTCCTCATCTAGTCAAACAATAATTAGTTATATTGGGATAATAAGTTCTTGAACTTACCGAGTCCCGATTTATCAGACTCACAGGTACATCCAACATGGACTAGTCTGTTACTGCTTGGCAGATGGAATGAAAGGCTTGAGAAGCGTCACGAATAGAAGCAGCGGACCGCAGACTGCATCCAAAGAGCACGCGGCTGGATCTGGGAATTCCCCGGGTGAAAGCTTCTCCGGGGCCAACAGACCCTTGGGGATGTGAGGGAGTCCACACTAGGCGTGAAGTTGTGAGTGATTTACCAGAATGACTGACTACTAAAGAATAAGAAAGAACTCTTCTTAACAGGCAAGATTGTGTGGGGATGCTAGTTGTCTACCAACCATCTTACAAGAATACTAAATCATTTTACTAAACTACCCACCTAAGTAGTCTTGTCAGAACACGTTTAGTTACTGAATACTCCCCACTGTATTAAATTACCAGTGTTAGCGCGAACTGGCATTAAGTGTTGTTACATTAACTACCCTTCATGATATGCAAGTATTATTAATATTAACGTTTCTTAAATGGTACTATTGACTGCGTGGAAGGACATTAATTACTCGTAATTAATTAATAATTTACTCTTTATTGTTATTTTTCGTAACGATGCTTTTATTTTCAGCCCCTCTTGGGAATATGTAATAACTTCGAGTTATGCCTAGTTTGAGTTTTCAGATGTTTCGCTTTACAATGGACACCCAAATTTATATTGTTTTCTTGGCATTGCTTGAACCATACGTTTTCATCATGCATCAAGAAATTCCGTGCCTCTTTATTTTTTTTGCGTAAAAGTTTACCTTCATTTGAAATTCCGCTGCATTCTTCGTGCAAGAGTTACCAAAATTAGTGGCAATATTTTTTTTTTTTCTGGTTTCCTTCTGTTACAGCTTGGATAATTTTTGAGAAATTGATTTCTTTGTTCCGATATAGGCCTTGTTTTGGAAGTTTGTTGGAACCATTAACATTACACAAACAAAAATATAAAACATAAAATGTACAATGGAATGGTTGGTTATAATAGACGATTACGGAAGTTAAAAAGTGGAGGTATTCCAAAGAAGTGGTTGGTCCGTGGTCCGACTCTTGACTTTCCAATATCCACGAAAGTACTGGGCTTCAGATCTTCTCAGAAGAATTGGCAATTTACTGCATACTTGAGCGAACCTAAACCGGTTGGGGATTTGAAAAAGAAAATCTGGCCCGTGGAAGCGGCCTGTAAAAAAATCTGCTCGTGTGTGGTTAGTACAATTATCATTATACAGTCAACGGTTTGCCTGTTCGGGCATCAGAAAGGGCGACAATTTTAAGACATATGATTACTTTACTGTAATAAAATAATTGGAAAAGAAACTAATGTATCCGTGCAAATGTCTGTGTGTAAACATGAACTCACTGAACTCTAAGGTCATTGTTCCAATCATTCCACATTAGAAGAGATTTTGGAGAAATTCACTTGTGGGGGGGGGTTTCATAAAATTTATAAGTGGAAAAGGATTCGACCCAGCCTGTGTGTCCGCATCAGCTCACAGTATGAGATAAAAGGCGGTGTCGACTTTTAAAAACGTTCTTCATTAATAACTTTTGTGAAAACCCAACTGCCGGGTCGTCACGAGGGGGGTGCCTGGTTATCCCTAGTCCTGGTGACAAGTGAGGGTTGTTTGGGTTTATAACCTGGGCAATCGTTTCGTGACGGCGTTACTATCTGACTCCATTTTTTGATAGGTATGTGCCCCGAAAATGCACTATGTTCAGGAGAAGAGGTATAGGGTAGGTAGGTAGGTCGTTTGTGTGGTATTGAAATGACCACGAATTCACACTCGGTATTTGAGGGTAGGCGAAATCCGTCCGGATCCCAAAGGCGAGTGTGAACCGTAGAGAGGCAGACTGGATTGCCGTGGGGAACACTGCTTGGTAAGTTTGCAGGGACACGACAACCGTTGTACACTAGGGAGAGGTCTCTCCCAAGGAGGTGCTAGATTTAGCGAGACGAAGGCAGAGATTCCCACTAGGAGGGTGTGTGGTCTGACAACGCCGGACTAAAACATAGCGAGGTTAGGAGAGAAGAGATGCAGAGGTTTTTCATAAAGAAGCAGTCAGGTTTCAGAGATCAAGTGGGGTAGCCACGAGCGGGTAGTTGCTAGGAGAATGATTTACAGGGGCCATACCACCGGCTTAAATACCCAGCTAGCCTTGCCCACAGCCAATCATCATCGGCATTGTTGTAACCAATGATGTAGCTTTCCTTTGTTCCCTGGCAGAGGCTGGAAGGGTTTGCCGGTGGTCTGGGCCCATCCATATACCTGGCTACTGACAGCTGGCGTCCCAGCTCATATAACTAATTGGCACCCCGCATTTTTTATTGTTTAACGCATTTACAATGATTTATATTTGGGTAATGTTATTTACATTTGTTTACAATATATATACAATAGAGTATAGGGTGATTTCTCTTATGTAGTTAGCGGTTGCTACACCAACAATTCTCTTTCATCTACCCAATACTATGTCAACTCATTCAAATTAATAATGAATGGGTACATACGTCACAGATGTGAGCGAGTAAACCCTTAGAATTTCGGCAAATATTTGTATTGTTTTAAACCAATTCCGGTTTGAAGGGGCCGCGGATGGATTGGCGCAGAGCGTTGCTCACTCAGCGAGTTAAAAATAAGCCGTTATGTAGTAGGCTTATACAACGACAGAGATAAGGCAACAGCCGATAAGAAAATGACCATTGATTATGAGCTGAGGGTTATGTCCCACTATCGTGTGTGCTGACTCTGCGGTATCTCCTGTTAGGGTGTATTGCCTGGCTTATGCAAACCGGAGTTAATTATACACATGATATGTTTTTAGCGGGAACTGGCGTTTAGCGAGAGGGAGGCTTCGATTCCCAGAAGCGTTTCCGCCTCACAGTGGGACGCTTGTGCATGATAACTACCAATGCATAGAAGATGGCTTGAATGGCCGTCCCTGGGCGATGATTAACACTCAGGGAATGCCGCCTTATTCACCAGCTCTAATTTTAGCGCATCTAACCAATTGCCTGGCTGACATCAGATGCACTTTTTATATCCAGCTGGACCTCCGTTGATGGAATGTGCTCCCTCAAATAATGAGTGTGGGGCACTACCGATTATGTCCCTACTTATATATAATAGTGGGACCAGTATAACAATACAAATTTCTCTAGTCATATTTAAATTATGAATTGTAATTTTTAAAGTATGTTCTATTATTTCATTATAAATCTTATAATTTCTATTTAACACTTCATTTTTTTTCCCCCAGGTAAAATGCATTCTTAAAATGTTACACCCACTGGCAACAACTAATATTTATTTTTAGCAATGTTTGTTAGTTTTTGATATACAATGATTTTCATATCTCAGTCAGAAATGTCTAATGGACATGACATTTATAAAAACAATGGATCAACCTTATTTAAGTAATATTTTAATTTCGACTGGAAATATATAAAGAGTGGACCATAATCTGTATATATGTCCAATTTAAATTTAATTGTTCTTTTTACTTTAAAGCCTAGTTTCCATTGATTATATCACAAAATGCTCTTGTTGCATAAAATGGACCATACGAACTCATAATAGATTTATAATAATATTGTTATTATTGAACTGTGTTCTACTCATCAATCGTACGGATATGAACTTCTTTTACGGTTAAGTGATTTCAAGGAGATTACATTACCTATATGTGGATAGTTGGACACATGTCTGCGCATACTTGCCTCTCGGTACGTGTCTATGACCATGCATTCATGTGCCGCTTCCTACTTCCCGCGGTTAATATGCACTCGCTAATGCACTTATGTATGCTAATGCATATGCGAGGCCTCTAGGTCATGGACCCTGTGTCGTTAACATTTACCTCTGTACAGGGTGTGGTACTACGGCCGGCAGCGTCCTTGTAATCTATGCAAAGGTCGAGCATTTTAATTATGTGCATAATACGAATTTCAATTGTTCCACTTTAACTTGAACTTAATGGTAAATTAATATATTATTTTCGCTCAGAAGACACAAAAGTGAGACAAGAAAATGTAACTTGATGAACTCGTGTGATAACTACAAAACTTCGTTAATAACGTTCCTTTCATTTTTACTTTTAATGTTTTTTTCCAATCAATAGGAAATGCCATAAAATTGAATCCTACTCGCAGACCTTGCGAAGGGAGCTAGCTAATAGCTATAATTAAAGTAGGTAAGGGGGGTAGCCCATTACCTTCATATTAGCACTGTGATGTAATAAAAAATTAAACTAAAATAGAAATTACTTACACGATTATACATTTCCAAATTCAATTTGGCGCCAAACTAAATATAAAAACATTACGTTGGCCAGAAAAATATCACATAGCCAAAGGTCAAAAATTAAATCTAACCAGTTAAAGCTCTAAAGAGTTTAATTATTATTGTTCTGTGTCAAAAAATAGTTTCATAGCCGAGATTCGAGCACAACACCTTTTTGATTTCCGCTCAGATGCTCTCACCCCCCGGTTTTCTCCAGACGATATCTGAAACCTAATTTGAGGCGACACCATGGAAATTTGTTTCTTTTGGAACAACAAGCGCATAAAGTATTCTTCACAAAATATGCAACCAAATCATAGCTCTTATAATCGAATTGTTTAAACAAAAGCTATCAAATAAATGTGCTTCACCTGGCTGAAAGGACCTTGAGTTAATATTGTTCTGTATAAAGTATAGAACATTATTTAGGTGAGCTCGAACAAACCGCCGCTCACCCTAGCTGCATATAGAACAATTAGTGAGGCATATAGATGTGCAGACAATAGCCACATATAGAACAATTAGTGAGGCATATAGATGTACAGACAATAGCCACATGTAGAACAATTAGTGAGGCATATAGATGTACAGGCAATAGCCACACGTAGAACAATTAGTGAGGCATATAGATGTACAGACAATAGCCACATATAGAACAATTAGTGAGGCATATAGATGTACAGACAATAGCCAAATGTAGAACCATTAGTGAGGCATATAGATGTACAGGCAATAGCCACACGTAGAACAATTAGTGAGGCATATAGATGTACAGACAATAGCCACATATAGAACAATTAGTGAGGCATATAGATGTACAGACAATAGCCAAATGTAGAACCATTAGTGAGGCATATAGATGTACAGACAATAGCCACATGTAGAAGGTTCATCAATGGCATAGGCCAAATCCCCCCCGGTGATATGTGGCAGTATCTCACTGATGTTCGTCTGTGATATTGTCTACGCCTCTCTCAACCTTGAACCGTTGTACTCTCAATGAGATTTCTTGGTCCTATCTTTCTAATAGGACATCGATAGTGAACATTGCATCTACTATTAACATTAAACATTGATTATTAATATATCGATTAATTAGTTTATATTAAAAGTAATATTTCAAATTAAAGGCCTTCACTTCTTAATTTGTATTTGTCTTTTATACCTGTAAGTATAGTCATTGAAACTGTTATAAAAAAGGATTGGTAATATGAAATATTTGTTGGTTTTTTAGTAGAAAAGTCTTTGAAATGGTTTTCGTAGCTGAACCGATTGATTTTAATTACTATTAGGAAAGTAAGTCAATATGAAAGATACAATACTAAGTGCAAGTATTCATGCGAGAAAATTAAGTTCCCTAAAGATTGCTCTGGGTTGTATTAAATATTTCGACTATTGTTAGATACGACGGGGGAAAAGATAGATGAGCCGATAAATATTAGCGCCGTGTAGGCAGACTTGTCCCACCTTACCAGTAGACCTTGTTGGCCTAGTGTAGTCTTCTGGTCCTATAGTGCACATTTGACTCCGATGATTGGGGAAGAAAGGAAGCGTGAATACGCTAGTACTGGCCTATAATACGCTTGTAATTAACATTCAAACTTGACCAGTTGTATGTTAACTACGATTGTGATTTAATTAGTGTGTCAAGGGAGAGAAAGCTCATTTGTCACTGTCGTGAGAAAAGAATGTGTTGTATGGTTAAGATGTTTCATTTCGAGATTTTATAGCTAATTTGAATTGGTGAAGGTTGTAATGGTGAGGGAGCTTGTAAATGTTTCTTATCACGCTCGTGAATGTTTCTCTTACGGCTGAGGCATAAAGTTTATTCATGGTGTGTGCTGGTTATTACCTCGTGCATAAGAGAATCCTGCTGCATTGAGGGAGTGAACGGCCGCAGATGGCTGCATGGACCGGGTGAAAGGCATGCACCGTTAGCCAGCGCACCCAAGACCTACTGTACCTTGGCACTGTCTGCCCGGAATTAACCTGGGTTAATTAATCGCGCTAATTTATTTTAAAAGTAACAGTTTATTCACCCTCGAAGATGTAAAATAGTGAGGCTCGGCTTGTGGGGACCTTGGCGCCTCCGGAAATAGGCTCGCCGGCAGATGAGCAGATTAATAACTACAGGCAGAAACTACAGCCGGCCTAGAAATACCCTCGAGTGTGCTGCGTGGGTGGGGGCTTCTTAGTCACTGCCTATAACAGACCGGTCTGCCAGAATGCCCTCTGCTTCTGAGAACAGCCATCGCCTCCTTTCCTTTCGGCTCTTCCCCACCTCTGGATCATCAGGACTTTCGGGATTCTCGAAGAACATTCATACCATTGCCATTTAGAACCAATAGCTAACGAGGGTCTTTCTCTCTGAAGACACTTCAGAATAACATGTATCTGCACTACTCGACTTCATATGCTTTTGAAGAATAACTTAGGATACTAACCAGTTTTTTTTTCTTACTGACGTATATAAACATTTTTCTTTATCACGTTCCTTTAATTACATGCTTTCCTTTCTTGCTTTGAAATAAAAAAATATAAATCCTTTATTATTGTATAGAGCTATGGTAAATTGATTTATGGTTAATTCTTCCTTTGTGAACGCGGGAGTGCGCTTGTGGTTCGGGGTCCTTGGCTTCGCAGGAACCGTTACTCGGGGCTTTGGCTTTGTATAGTATACTCATATGCATCCATTAGTTGTAATTTATAAATAAATAAATACCAGGGATTAGTCTCATACAATAATAGCGTTATAATAAATAATTAAAAGTTAAATAGTTAAAAGTCTGGTTAGTACCAATAGATAAGATGTAGAAAATGTATGTTAAAATGTAAATATTAATTAGGTATACTTGGAATAATTTATGAATATAATGAATGTGACTTATAAGCTGTATGTAGCTAAGAAGTGGTGTGACCTAAGCAGAGGCTATCACGTGAATGGATCTGTGAAGGTGTGCAGGTACTGACTGGTTGGTTTGTCAATCGCTATTTCAAATTTGTACCATCCATGTGTACGTCTAGTTTTTTTTAATATTTTTCCAGCTAGTTTGTTTCATTATTCATTGGCTATTTTACCTTCTAGTGGCTTTGTATATATCTAGGAAGATAGTCCTGCCTATGTAAGATGCTTCGCACCTTTTACCTATGCCCTGGGGTATTATTCAACGATCTATCACCCATTCATAATTTGATCGGAGAAAGCTTTTTATTTTTTTTATTTTATTTATTTATTTTTTTTTATACGGTTGGCTTAGCGAGTAACAAACCGGTTACAAGCTACTTACCGCTGCAGCATACAAAGTAAGTCAGGTAAACGGTCTACCTACTAGTTACATAGTAGGAACGGAGGAAAATTCACCAGCCAACAACCTAGTATATCTGGGAATTAAAATGGACAGACATATCCATTTTATAAACCATTTTACGAAGAATTTGAAGTGAACTCGCACGAAGTCTTACCGGCTTACGCATTTATTGACTTCCCCCAATCTATCACTGCGTCTCAAGCTATTGATATACAAGAGCATACTCAGGCCTACTCTGCTGTATGGTGCACCGCTTTTTCGTCATCTGACGTATACGACAGCTCGGCGACTCCAACAATTCCAAAACGGTATACTGATGAAAGTGATCAGAAATACTTCATTCGAGCAGCGGAGCAACAGTGAGCTTCATGAAATCTTTGAGCTGCCTACGGTGGATGAATTCATTCAACGTAGACGACTCCCTGCAATACTTGACAAACCCGGTGTTTAACACTATAACTCCAGCTCCGTTCCCCCATCGATGGCAGGACGCTGTCGCGGCTGGAACGATTTATTCTTAGGTTCTGGTTTTAGTTTGTAAGTTTTCCCACATTTTTAAACTGAAGGTGAGCCCCATCACCAAGTAATGTATATATGTTATAGACCTCCTTCGAATGCATCAGCGTATCGCAAAAAGAGGAAAAAATTGTTAATTCTTTGTTCATATTGTTTTCACATTTTTTTTTTGGGGGGGGGGAGGAATTTAGTCAATTAATATTTTCTTTTGTAGACCCGAAGAGATGTTTGAATTAGTTTCTTTGTTTTCTGCACTGATGTTTATTAATTTTCAGTTGAGTACTTTTCTTCAGTCCTGAAGAAGAGGAATGGTAATGTGGCAGAAGTGTTGTATTAAACATTCTGCCCGAACGTTGGCTTAAGGCCGTCGACCGATTTAAAATGAGTTATAAAGAAATACCTATCCGGTGATTAATTAGTGGTTGGTAATTCCTAATTATTGTAAGGTTGAGGGCAGACATTCGCCTTGAGACTGTGGATGTGCGAAGGAACCGTCATTATCCCGAGATCCGCTCGGCGAGCCAGAGACCGTGACCCAGACATGACACGCTTCACCTGTAATCACTGGCCATCTCATCTCCTCTAGATATTATCTGGGCTCATGTACAATATCTGTTGTGATTCTCATTTACATATTCATGTTACACCCTACATATGTAAGGATAACTGAGCAATACAACTTGTTTGTAGCTGAGAATGATGAATACAACGCGCATGGCTCAATTAACGGGGGGGCCACCCTCCTGTGTCATGGCCTTCGTATGATTTCTGTGCTCAGGCAAGGTTAGGATAAGATTTTACTAGGCTGTGTTAAAGAAACTCTTCTGCCTAAAACCACTTTATTTCAATAATCAATACGAGATGCTAACATATAATATTGATATATAATACTGACATATAATATTGTCAACATTGAAGCGTTCGAACCAATGCGCTACCATATTCTTTATGCAGAATCACACTGCTTTTTTTTCTTCCGTCATTCTTTCCAGTACATAAATGTAAATGAAATTGTAGTCGGTTTGGGCTGGGCGTGGAATGAAATTAAAGACCTCGACTTTTTAGTATACCGGTGTATAATTTGTTTATTGTTGTCTATTACAATAAGTCACTAAAACAGTTATTTCCTTCATGTTGGCTGTTTTTTTTTGTTTTGTTTTTAAGAAGTATGACATTGGTCTTTATAATGGGTGTCCCAGAATTAACGCAAGATTTGATTCAAATAGAAAACTGTTTTTAGTATTTTTGTTGTAATTTTGTTATTGAGTTATAAAGTAAATAGGATAGGGTTATTTATGGAATAACACATCGGGTAAATGGCCTCCAGGACTTTGCTGGCACATACGCACTCTTTTGTCGAAATTTTCCATGACCGTTTGGCATAAATGTGGTTGAATTTCGTTGATGCAGCGGTACATTTCCTCTTTTAATGCACGGGTGGGTGTGGGATTGTTGACATACACCTTTGACTTCAAATAACCCCATAAAAAGAAATCTGAAGGTGTTAAATCACACGATCTAGGGGGCCAATTCCGATTACCGAAACGAGAGAGTACACGACCTGGAAACGTCTCATGCAGTATTTGAATTGTTTCATGGGCTGTATGGCATGTGGCACCATCTTCTTGAAACCAGATATTGGACACATCAATATCATCCAATTCCGGCACAAAGAACTGTGTTATCATGTCGCAATATCGAGCACCAGTCACTGCTTGACCGGCCTCATTTTCAAAAAAGTATGGTCCAATGATGCCTCTAACCCACGTTAGACGTTGTGGATGCATTTGTTTTTTGACAATCGCATGTGGGTTCTCCGAATCCCTAATGAGACAATTTTGTCGATTAACAAAGCCATCAAGATGAAAATGTGCCGACCATCTTTTGTATGAAATTTTCGAGCTGTGGCCGCCAAACTTTCATTATTTTTGACATAATGTTCAACAATAAATAAACGTTGTTCTATCGTGTAACGCTCCATTTTTACTAATCTTAAACTGTCAGCTGTCAACTTGTGTTGGTTTTTTAGGGTTGGCAGCACTTTACCGCGCAAATGGCAGCACATTCAAATTTTGCGTAAATTCTGGCTCACCCTTTATAATTCCTCAAAGGGTAATGATTAATCAATTACTTAAGATTAAAAATAATTATTTCCTAATCTTAGGGTAATGAATTGAGAGGTCTCTACGTCTTGATTTATCATGTCTTTTACATTAGGGGCTTTTGTGGGCTAGTAAGTTTTCAATAAAATCGTTTTCTCGCGTATCTCTCGTACCCCCCCCCCTTTTGATCGAAACCCTCAATTGTCGGATGTATTACACATGAGGTGAATTTTTATCATTTCTTTACTAAATAATACTCAATAGATAATTTGTTTCAACCGAAGATATTCAGCTGGCCCTACTTGGAGTGTATTAATTAAGCTATTTTCAGTGATATTAAAACCAAATTAAACAGTCAAAACCTTTTTCACAACATCCCTTTATACTGTTTCCTCCGACAATATTATCGTGGAATTATAAAACTGTGTTTAATTTTATATGTACCATCCGATTTGATTCTACTCATCAGCAGTTTTCTACAGTCGTCGCCATCTGCTGCAGATTTAGTCGTTCAATCGTGGATTCATCCACATGTCGAGGAAAGGTATTTCCGATTAAGGAGTAGGGAACAAATAATAAAAAAAACGTTTTATTATACATTTTATTTTATGTGATCCCGGTATGGGATATGCTAATATTTATCTGGAAGACATTATGGCCGGCTGAGAGGGGACAAAAAAGAAGAGCCGCCAAAGGCACAAGTGAACCAAGGTTAGCATTCCTGAGTCTGGCGGCATTTCCTCTCTAGCTCTACCCCCTGCCTTAGTCACTTATCTGTCGCTGGATTATATTCAAAACATGGTTGGGAAAACTATCATTGTATATTGGTGAATAACAATAAAACAGTGGTGTACGGGGCTTGAACCGGGTTCATTGCGATTACCGTACCAATTTGCTGGCCATACATTTACAAATTACCTTTTAGTGGCCCTCGTTAAATTACTTAGTCAATATTAATTGGGTAGATTACAACAATAGTCATTAATAATTGATAAAAATGATTATTATTTTTAGATATTTAAGGCATATACTGCTGGTGTAACAAAACGAAGCACAGAAAGCTATTACAGAATGGCTATATTATTATATTATTCTCTGAAAGTTGCAATATTTGCGGTTTACATGTAGTGTACAGATTTTTTGTTCCTGCTTTCCTAAGAATAAACGCGTGGGTATTTAAAATGTCTACGCGTTAATTGTGTTTTATTTGAATTTTAGAAGACCACTTGTACAGAAAATTAAATAAAAAAATTCTCTCTCTCTCTCTCTCTCTCTCTCTCTCTCACTCGCAGAAAGAGGAGAAAAGTGTTAATTCTTTGTTCATATTTTCACACATTGTATGATAATTAAAGGGGTTTAGAAAAAAGGGGGGGACTCACTTACTCTCAAAATATCGTTACTAGCTTACTATTTGCTTGATTAGAAATACTGGGCAGTCAATCGTCACAGTTACTTACAAGTTATGTTAAGGTGATTATGCCGAGTCGAAGCTATGGCTCATGCAGGTTGAACATAAAAGGCTGAGCTAATTGATAGTTGCAATTATAATATTTGTTTAGTCTTTCATTTCCCAATGCTTAGTCATTTCTTTGCTATAGACAAATAAATTTGTATCTTCATTTTTGGAAGGTCCGATTTAATGTCCTGCCTGAATCTTATCATTACAGAAATATAATTACCCCTCATGTTGAGACTCGAACCTTCAGTGCATTTGTGATCAGTGAAACTTGCTGATAAAGTGATTCCTCTAAATAAAAAAGCTCTTTCACTCCTGCGAACACCACCCCCTCCATCCATCCTGCCTACGATCAATCTGTGCCACCCACTCTCATCCTCAAGACAGGCGGACAGGCAGACAAGATCAATGGAGTCTGCAAGTGAATCAGAGCCGCACAAGATGTCAGTCCATGGCTGCTTGCTGATTGTATGTCGAGTATTTGCCGGGTCTCTAAAGACTACACCAGCCATGTGGTTCACAAAGGGAAATATGACCAGTGGAGAACATTCCTTACTCAAAAATACCACGGTATCAGGGTTTCCGCTGAGATAAAATCGCAATATCTTGCGTGGGTAGTTAATATTCGGTTTTTCCCACTTGTAAATAAGTAACTATCATACATCTTAGTTTAAGTATTCGTTTTAGTTCAGAGGAACCCTGGCGTCTGACGACATAAATTATACTCATCTAATATAAAATAAAACATCAACAAATCATTCAGTTTAAAAAAATATATGTATATATATAAATAAAAATATAGATTCCTGGATTCGGTTAATTTTGAACACTGTCCTCTCCGCAGTATTTTTAACGATGTACTAAACTTGAGCAGATTATACTTTAACAACTTTATTATGATAAAATTACATAAAATCTAACTGTGATAAATGTTCTCATTCGCACCTTATTTACAGTTCTTCATTCTCTCGCTCATTCATACAGTATTTACAAACAGGACAGAGACCTCCCAAATCCACAGATTGTCCAAGTCCCTTCTTCCCTGAATTTCCTGGGGAAGTCCCCCACGCTCCTCCGTCAGCCGCGTCACAGTATAAGTGACCAGATTAGGCTATAAATAGCGTACAATTAGTATCATTAACCTTACCTATATGTACATATCTTTACATATTTATCTGATATGTAAACGTTTATAGTATACTCATAAGAACACTCGTCCCTTTTCTGCTCTTATAGTATTGTGCTAGGATGTTAGCGATCCTCATGTCTAACTTTTTCCGTTCCAGCCTTCGGATTGTTGTTTCTTGTTTATTCGACAGCTCAAAAACTCTTCTTACGCATTCTTTTATGACCTATTCTACTTTTTTTTGTACGGGTATTTTTTTTTTCTGTTTTAAATCATATCCTTCTGTTATTGTGTCGTTATGGGCCGAGAGAAAATCGCAAAGTTGAAAGGTTGAATGGAGAGTCTATCTATACTGTTCCCGGGTAATCGCTTTCATGAACGAGTGTTCATTTTTGTGTTCTGTGCTGATTAAGCCTGATTTATTTTAATGTCCTCTAATGCCCCTTATGGCTTGTCCCTTTGTTGCTTCAATGGACCCGCTCGGCTGTAGCATTTTAACTCGTATTAATAATTTCCGATTGGTTTTGACGTAGGCATGTATTGTGGCATTCAACTTGAATATGTGCGTGTTCATATTATTATTCAGAAGGATTTGTGTGGTTTAATGGTGCCATTTCATGGTTCTTGTCAGAACCTGAACGAAACAACCCACCTTTGCTGAAATGCCCCAACCGTGAAAAAATTGTGCTAGATAACTGATATAAATCAAAGTCAATATTAATTTTATTGTAACGTTCTATATACACTTATTACACACGCAATTATAATTACATCGTAACTACTTTGTGTAGGTAATTACATATGTAATTATATATAATAAAATTTCCCTGGTTCGGTTGTTTGATTTGATTGGATTTATTGCCTTAGGACGATTCCTTTCGCGACGTTCGATTGACGAAAACCAAAATTACCTAGCATTGACCTACTAGCCATCAGTTCCACCAACCATACTAATCCCACCAGCAGCCTCGGCAGGAGATGTCTTTTACAGATATGTCATACCACGGAGTTATTTACAGCATGGACTGGTTTTTTAGGTGATTCGTTAGTTGTTTTTTTTCTCAAAAGTTGATTTTCACCTGTTTGTCTGAATAGCAAGCCATTCTGTTCTGGTCTTAGATAACCACTGTTTGACCAAGGGACAATAAATTTTACATGGAGATCTCATTTGTTGCTCCTAGTGATATGGCACATATAGAATAATATAATAAAATATGATAATGTCTCATTAATTAATTTGTAATCAACATAAGCATGTTTGTCTATCATATCAATGAGCTTATTGAGGCATTTACAAGCACTATTACGCTATGAAATTCCGTCGACCTGATTGTGTGATGCATCACGGCCTAATTGATTTTTTATTGTTTAGAAATTTGTTTGGATAAAATATGTATTACTATTGATAACTAGGTTTAAAGTTGTTGCTAGATTCGCCTGAGGATATATAATTATATTTAATTGTCTGTAGGTTTGAAGGGGCTATGAAAGGAAAAAAAATAACTTATGTTATCGTCAATGACTCGTTTTCGTACATTGAAATGAGAAAGCACTTCTGGCTCACAAAACATAAATAATTAATTCCAAAAACAGTTGAAAAACAAAAGAAAAAATTGTATTTTACATATGAACATAGGAGTTTTATCTGCTTTCCTCTTTCTTCAGGTTTGACAAAAATTTAATTTTGACCATTGTTAACATGTTTAATTTTAATTTATCCAAAAGTCAAAACATTTTGTTTTTATATTTAGGTGAGCTCGAATCCGTTCGTGTTGCTCTCAAACATTTTAGTTAGAAAAAAAAAAAATTATTCTCGGGTCATGTCCTGAATGAATAATATTAAACTGTAATAAAAACAAAAATATCACACTAAAAAATAAATAGCAAAGTAAAATGAAGTGAAAACATCAATTAAAAAAAAATTATAATAATTTCACAGATATGTAAAAGTAAGTTAAAGCAACATTAAATTGAAAGCAAAAAAGGCAATTAATATGTAGGAGATAACATACTGGATAAATGAACGCCTGTATATGATAAGGAAGTTGAAATAAATAGTTTCTCAACTATCTGGAGAGGAACGGATGTAACAGGAGGGTTTTGAAGGTTCGTAAGGATGAAGCATAATAGGAGGGAGAGAATCCCATAGATTAGTGGAAGGAACAGGAGGGTTTTGAAGGTTTGTAAGGATGAAGCATAATAGGAGGGAGAGAATCCCATAGATTAGTGGAAGGAACAGGAGGGTTTTGAAGGTTTGTAAGGATGAAGCATAATAGGAGGGAGAGAATCCCATAGATTAGTGGAAGGAACAGGAGGGTTTTGAAGGTTCGTAAGGATGAAGCATAATAGGAGGGAGAAAATTCCATAGATTAGTGGAAGGAACAGGAAAAGTTCGGTGGAATGGTGCAGTTAGGTTTAATGGGATGTTGAGGTCAGAAAGTCGGGATCTGGTGCACATGAGTTGACTGAAGATGTCAGGATATTGTATATGTGATGAGAATATTTGTGTGCGCTTGAAGGCGTCCCCGTAGCCTAATTTTCATGCTGTCATCTAGCTGTAGACACCCGGATTTGAACCTCCGATTTCTCTAGTTCTGGTTGGGGTTCACTCAGCCTCATGAAGAGAAGTAGCAGTTAATTTCATAAAGAAGAAGAGTGAATGACGTTAATAAAACGGACTGTTTAGAAACATCTTTTTGATTCCTCTAAATCTGTATTTTACGAAAAATCCTGAAATAAACGCTATCGTATTTCATGTTCGAGTTTGATTTGTTGTTTTACTTTTCTCCTGCGTTTACTATAAAGTATGTCTTTAGTCTGTTATTCCGTCGAGGTGACAAAGACACGAAGCAGGATGTACTTGACGTTAAAACCCCGCTGTGCTTCTCAGAAATATCCTTTAAGGTGCTGCGGTTTGTATTATATATGGTATGTCACCCGGGGGAGAGATAAGACGGCATACAGCGGCCGCTCTGGCAAGCCTCAATAAATCTCGCTCGCCCGGTTAGGGATCGGATCCAAAAGTACAGGACCGCTTGGGCCAGTGAAGGCCGACCTCCGCCTGTGTCATTAATTAATATTAACTGCTTCAGATTATTGTCTCCATGGGAACCAACATCAAGGACTGATGTGGACGCCCTGGGTGGTGCGTGCTCTACATCTGCGAGTCCGCACTCCCGCAGTCTCTCGTCTTAACTCTTATCAAGCAGGCTTATCAAATAACGAGCCCAATCTGCAGATAATGACTCGGAGACTGTTCGATGTGTCGAAGGTTCGGCGTCAATCTCATGCTTTCGCCTGTGGGCAAGTATTTCGGTTAACAGTGATAATTGCCAGAAAACTATTCGGGCTGTGTATAAGGTATGATGCAGGCGGTGTAACTTATGTAGCTTGGCAATACTGTTTATAGCGACATGTGACCCCGCGACTGAGTCTCAATTCCATCCATAGTCATGAGTACGCAGGTCATGAGCTCTGTACCTCACAACGTAGTGATTGACATGAAAAATTTGTTTTATTAATGCTATGATTGGCATGACCTTTCTAAACAGAATTTTGACTTGTCTTATGAAATGTTTCGAAAGTGTCTCCTCATGGGATTCTATTTTTTGGTTTTGGTGATTGTTTAATCTCCCCTTGAAGGTTAATTTAAACTGAAATGCAAAAATGAGCTCTTGGGATCACAGGTCACGTCACCAGTATAAACTCATCTTGAATGAACTTGATATGTTTTTGGCCTTAAAAGGGTTCGCTTTGAAAAAAGTTGAAAGGGACTTGCTAGTGTCAAAACAGGGCACAGATGTTATCAGCATATTTTTGTTTGCAGCTCTCTCACAATTTGTTTATTTTATATGTACAATATTCTTTATTGTGCTAAAATTACAATCTGCCTTATTAGGCTATAATTAATTGAGATAAATGTACTCATTCATACCATCAGAGGGCTCCCAAATCCAACCATGCCGTCCATCAGCCGCGTCACCGGTTGCGAGCCACTGGAGGCTGACGAAGAGCGCGAGAGCCACAGACGCTCATGACATGATTGGAGAAATTGGCCATTGCCAGGACTCCCACTGTCACGCATATATAGCAGGTCACGAGGAATTTGTTTAATACTTAAATATTATTCTAGCAGCTGTGGCCCTAATTTAACGTCTCATACTTTGGCTAGAATGATGATTCCTGTTTGTGTGCCACTTCTACTCCGATAATGTTCATTTAAAAAAATTTTTATAATAAAAATGGGAATTATAGATAAAACTCAAGATTTTAAACGCATCCTCTCTAACTACAACTGGTTAAAAGTTCTTAACAATATTTATTATTATTATAACAATTTTTATTTCAGTCATTTTGTTGAAAGACTGATCAACCACAGTCACTTTATTGACTATAAACAGTAACAGACAGTGGTGATGTTCAATGCGACGAAATAACTGTTGAAAAAAAAAAGTGTTAGGGGCCAGTAATGTGACTTTTAATTAATGACAGTAATGTAATGTACTTGATTATTACAGTTAATGAAAGTAATGTAATATACTTGATTATGACAGTAATGTAATGTACTTGATTATTACAGTTAATGAAAGTAATGTAATATACTTGATTATGCCAGTAATTTAATTTACTTGATTATTACAGTTAATGAAAGTAATGTAATATACTTGATTATGAAAGTAATGTAATGTACTTGGTTATTACAGTTAATGACAGTAATGTAATAAACTTGATTATGACTGTAATGTAATAAACTTGATTATGACTGTAATGTAATAAACTTTATTATGACTGTAATGTAATAAACTTGATTATGACTGTAATGTAATGTACTTGATTATTACAGTTAATGACAGTAATGTAATGTACTTGATTATTACAGTTAATGACAGTAATGTAATGCACTTGATTATTACAGTTAATGGCAGTAATGCAATGCACTTGATTATTACAGTTAATGACAGTAATGTAATGTACTTGATTATTACAGTTAATGACAGTAATGTAATATACTTGATTATTACAGTTAATGGCAGTAATGTAATATACTTGATTATTACAGTTAATGGCAGTAATGCAATGCACTTGATTATTACAGTTAATGACAGTAATGTAATGTACTTTATTATTACAGTTAATGACAGTAATGTAATATACTTGATTATTACAGTTAATGGCAGTAATGTAATATACTTGATTATTACAGTTAATGGCAGTAATGTAATATACTTGATTGTTACAGTTAATGACATTAATGTGTAGCAGCGTTAAGATATAAAACAAACAGTACAAGCTCTTCTATTAGATGCTTTTTAAGTTTTTTCCGCGATTACACTGAGAGTTTCGGAACACGCTTCAATAATAAAACGTGCGGAGAAAAAAACATTTAAAAACACGTTGAGTGTAGCACAAATCACTCTCTAATTGTTAGCACATGTCTGCGTGCTCCTAAACTCTTCCAGCAGTCTATAAATGTGGAGTTGAAGTTAGCACAGAAGTCCAGTTTTATAATTCAATATGATACAGGTTATGTCATTCTATACATATTATGGTGTAATAGGTATTGTGATGCTATGAACGTTCGTGGTTCAAATCCCTAGACGAACAGGGCATTTCATTTCACCTTATGCTCCGGAAATTAGATGTTATTTAGCCATAGTCTGTATGCATATGAGCCTCATGAATGCAAATTACATAAAAATATACTTGATTAAAATATCATATAACGAGTTTTTCTGTTATGTAAATTAAAATAAGCGTTAATTATGAAATAAAAAATAAACTTTATTCCGGGGTATTGGTCGCCTAAGAGTACTTAAAAATGCCACTTATATTCGGTCACAGTCTGGCCTATGGGTAGACATCATAATAACTAATTAGGTTTTTGATAGAATGTAAAAGAAAAAAACATACAAAAAAAACTCTTAATGCTATCGGGATACTTCCCAAAACAGTTGGCGGTGGATTGAAAGGATAGAAGAAATTAGTAAAGACAGTAAGGGATGAAGAATGACCGATGGATAAAGGGTGGTTAGACGCGAAAAGAGCTGGTCTAGAAGCAGAATTGAAGAAAACGGAATTTTGAGCAGGGGGAGGGTAGGATTCGAGTTGGAAGGGATAATGTTTTATTGGATAATCTGTGGCAGAGGGAGCAATATGCACCATATCTATACCATATCTGTACCTTCAATATAGACTTGTACACAAGGATGCTACTGCCATGGGTTTGTGATTTTGTTTTTATTATTTATTATATTTTAATAATTCGAAATGATATAACATAAAACAGTCATTGCAAGTCTTCTTAATCGCTATGTTTGATTTACAAAAAATGATTGTATGCCAATTTATGTTTTGTTTTGATTTATCTAACTTCCAGTAGCTATTGATGACCGGTGTTTCCTATACCTTTACAGCTAACTAACATCCATATGTACCTGTTTAGAAGTAAAACCTCTCACTCCGTACTACTGTGGCTTCGAACACTGATTGAGCTCTAGATTTAACGACGCGAAGATCTTCCAACTCCGAAAAATCACACACGATACGCCGAGGTACGAGGGGGCGATGCACTGTCTGCATATTTATCTAGAGTATATTTGAATAATTGAACTATTTGCATCATTTATCGTCCATTATCAGCTCTCCACCCGTTAATTAATGAACAATAGATAAGCACCATGGGACTGTTATTTATTCATAGCTGAATAATATGGCTAGTTACTCTGTCTGATTCACCAAGTACCGCAAGTCATACAATAACGCTTTAACACTTCTTCATACGTCGATCTGTACCGTTTAATCGATTATCAGCTATTTACTATAATTCATATATGATTTAAATAGGTAATTAAAACAGTAAGAAAGAAACGATATATTGTTTTCTTATACTATACGTAGTTCTCCTTCATTATGTAATATAATTGCAGTTTATAGAATTAAACTACATTTTGGACAAAGCTATGATAATTGCACCTATAAAGTAATAAAAACCAAATAAGGACCGATAATCGACGAGCAGTACACGTTCCAATATTACCTGAAACAATATTCGGTACAATCTAAGAGTCGTTTTAGAAATGCGTTCGTCTGTATGAGGTCTTAGCGTGAGATGGTTCAAGTGCGACATAGCACTGAAATAAAATTACTTTTCTCACACAGATTTTTTTTCATTCGTGAGCTAGAGACGTGTCGTGATCCGATGTTACAGACCGTAAACACGGAACACGGGTCGCCCTGACTCCAAGGCCTCACTGACCAGGTTCGATATATCAGTACATTCCGGTTTGTGCTCATCACCGAGTCAGGTTTCGATAATGGACGGGTCATTAGATTTCATTTTCGAAAATTAATCTCTCCCGATCGGTAACTGGCAATTTTTGGAACTGGGCCGACTATTACCGTACTCTACCTGCTAGTCCCCACTCATTCTGCTAGTGTCGTCGCTGTTTTTCTCTAAACCAAATTTATTTTTGAGAAATAACTGGTATTTATTGAAATATGGCAACGTTTTGTATTTGATTTATTATTATTATTACTAGTCCAAAGTAAGGAATTCCCATTACTTTCGAGAAAGCTATAGACATGGGTTTTTACGTCAAGTTCCCATTTTTGAAAATTTAATCGATACAAATCTATCTGTCAGTAGTACATGAACTAGAGGTCTTGTTTTTTCGAGCTACAGTTACAAAAAAAAATCATTAAAATCGTGACAGCTGAACATTATCACATTAAACTAAAAACTACATTGATCGGACTGGTATATTTTTTTTTAGAGGCAATTATGTATAATTGTTCCAGTGGATGCTCCAATTATGCTAAAGATAACACCAATGAAATTAAAAATTAATTATTAATAAAAAATCAGCATTTTTATATCAATATTGAGATGAATGAAATATCTTCCTTATTAATATATGTATTATTTATTGGTCATTTAGTGCGCTGTTATTAAACAGTAGTAATTAAAACTGCCATTAAATGGGTTTTTGCCACCGTAACGACTTCTTTATTGCTCATCATTGGTTGTTTTCTTTAGTTAGGCAGCTATCACATGACACCCCTCCAGAACCCCCCCCCCCACGAAAATTACCTAATAATTCTTTATTTAGGAAGTTACTATAATTGTACAAATTCTAATTCACTCAATGTTAAATATTTGTGAATGTATTCTAATTCTCATGATACTTGCTGGATTGGTGTATTCTGTTTGGCTTGAAGGTAAAAATTGATTAGGATTAAGTCAAAGTGTGAAATAATTGAGAAGGATTTTTTTTTTATTGTACTTATTATATAAAAGATAATTATTACGTGAAGCAATGTCCTGATTAAATAAACAGTGCAGGCTTCTTTTTTATCCATTAGGAATCTCAAGAAAGAATGGAACGTCTTGAAATAAAATTATATTTCGAGTCAAAGATCAAATAAAACATGATATATAATGATAAATAAACAAACATAATCATATCAGGACGGTGTTCGGGGACAGTATGGAGGAGTGTCCCCGAACCCTGCTTTTGCTAACTACTGGTTCGTGTGGACTCATAAAGCACTATAAGTCGTAATATGGCTTAAGGTTGCAGATCAGATGTGGTGTTCTTCGTTACGGTAACTTCATACTAACAATATTTAGATATATAACCACGGGAGATAACAAAAGTGTCATAATAATGGTATTCTCTTATCCATATGGAATATGTCGTATTAGATTTTGAATAATTAAAAAAAAGAAGAAGTAATAATATTAGAATGCCCACGGCTCGTTAAACCTGAGCATTAAATTTAACTTAATATTGCCTCGGCTCGTAAAAAAAAAAAAAAGTATAGATTGCAAAGTTCGTGAAAATATTTGAATTTGTTGGGGATGCCTCACAATTAAGTCTGCACGTGATTGTCTGTGTAGTATTGTCAAATTTAATATTTTGTCAATTTTATTTACTTTCTGCATTTTTATCATTATACATACATATCGTTCTATGTTAGTCGTTTGTGAAGACCGTTAGAGATTGTTTTGTTTGGCGTCAAAGTCGTACATTCGCATTCTCCATTTCTTTAGCATTTAGTGATGACGAACATAAATTAGGCTCCATTCATGCCGAACATATATTTTTAGCTCCATCCGAATCGGGGGGATCTGATTCTGCTAATATGCGGCATAGAATTTATGAAAGAATTGGCATGAGCTGAGGTACCATATTCGCTGTAGTTGATCAGACCTTCTTATCCCGAAACACATGGATTGTGGGTTATCATCCTATTCTAGCCATAGCTGGAATGTTTAGAAATATTGTTTCTCTTCTATTGTGGTTGAATCGATACCAAGTCGTTCTGTTCCACTTAATGAGTGAAAACATACGATTCTGAAGCTCTCAAGGACTCGAATACAAGTGATCTATTAACACGATTAAGGCGGTACAAAAAGCCCTGAAGAAGTGATTGGTTTGTTGTGAAACGCTCTATACTATCAAATGAATTTTCTACTTGTCATCCATTCTTGTGACTACCTTGTTGTTACATCGATTTTATGTAGTTTATTGTTTCGGTTGTCACCCCTTTAGGATAACACAGGACAGGAAGTCATATGAAGTCCGATTTACGAACCATGCAGAAAGAGATGAATTAACTTTCAATTTCGAGTTGGGATGTTTCAGCCATTGAAGGATTAACTCCCTCAGCGACTTTTTGTGATGCTGCCCAGATTCATTGTCATACAGTAGATTTTTTTTTTTGTCTAGTTACATTAAAAATAGTAGCGCAATCACGAGAGATATGGTGCTCGTCCGGTGTTGGCGACAACCCAACTTCAAATTTTACATAAAAGCTTATTTCTTTTCAAATACCATGGCTAGCTATCACTAAGACGATGCCATATTGTTAAATCAAAATTTTTATTTTTACATTTATTTAACCGAATTTGACGTTGTCTCACCGGCTGAGCTATAATTAATAATGACGTTATCTTTATTATCTTAGAACTATGTTCTTTAAGAACCAACATTTAGCTTACACTAACCTGGTTATTCAATGACCCCGTTAAAATTTACAATGTGCTGTGAAATATATCTAAAAAAAAAAAAATGAAATAAACAAAGAAATCGTAAGCGATACTCATGAAAGACGCAAATTTATAAAGAATTAAACTTACTCATTTTTATCATTCTGTTTTACTTCAGTCTTGTTGGATTATAAACGAACTTTACTTATTTAATTTAAACGTTGAATTATTGAAGAATTTTGTTTGAATGCTAATTAATTAATAAATTTATCATTGACAGTTGGGTATAATATGAAATATGTCACTCCTAACAATTGCGTGTACTACCTAACTGTCGATGATAAATGTATCAATTAATTCTCAAGTCAAGTCAATATTACAGCTATTGAAAACGCTGGTTCGCTTTATTAATACACGACTTAGTTGCGAAACGTGATTTTGTCGTAGAGTTTGTTTTCAACGCTGTCATTATTCAGTTACAGGGTAGGAACTGGTAGCCGTTCTTTTCTTCTTTTTTTTATGTTGGAGTGTGGAACCTGGTCCTTCAAGCATTCTATACACTACACAGACACCCGCTATTATTAAAATGGACTGAGAGCTTTCAAATAGTTTTCTGTTAAACCGTGAGGAGTGGTAGCCGATGGCGGAGAAACCCCAGACAAGGGCAGAGCAATTTTCTAAAATCGGTGGCGCACCGCCAAAAAAACACCGTCTGCGCTTGCTCGATGAAAACGTCTTGACCTCTGACCGGGGAAAGTTTCCGTTGCGTGACTAACGATTGGCGTTGGTCGTTACGTATGTCTGTCTGTCTGCCTGTATATATGTATGTCTGTATGTCTGTATGTAAGTGTGTATGTACATTACCTCAGAGGAGATAGCTGGACCGTTACATGTGCCACTGTTAGACGCCTTTCACTGCTGTCTGCCACCAGTCTACCTCGCTGCTACGTCATCTGTTACTCTGCTGGGGTATTTAACTGTCTACGGTGTGGGGTCAGAGATCTTTCAATGATTAATAGCATTTTTATTCCCCACAAAATTATTTTACGCTTTAACAAACCTTTTATTTCAAAACTAGGAACGCTTGGTTCTGTCCAGCAGTGTTTTTTTTTTTGTTTTAGAACATGTCAACCAGAAGGGTCATTGGCGCCGGCATGTGAATGATGATTTAAATAAACTTTGAAATCCATTGAAATCCCAGCCCACACCATTAAGGAACCACGTGGAAAAGGATGGCTCTGGGTGAAATTACAGGCTGCATACCTTTCATTTCTTCTTCTCCACACCCTTTCACGCCCGTCTGGAGATCGTAGAGCATTCCTCACACCATTCGTCAATAGTCCAATGACTGTGTTCTCGAGCCAAAGCCAGCCGTGTAACTCTGTGACACTGAATAAACATTTTTAATTCCATGGAAAGTAAACCTTGGGAACGACAGTCCTTTAATTGAATTAAGTATTATGGGTTACTATCCTCTATATTGACATTTCTAATTGAAAAAAAATACATATTTATTCATAAAAAAAATTGACCAATCCAAAGCAGAAATATTTTGAGATGAAAACATGAAAAAATCAGGTGGGTGGAATTTTCGCCTGTGAGTGTATGTTATGGAGCCCGATAGTGAGAGCATAGCCCCTGGCACCCCCGCCCCGACTGCCTGGTAGGCCAGGCCGACTGCCAGACTTGTGCTCTGATAGTGAGGACTCGAGGACTGATCGGCATAAACCTAAGGCAAATACCAATATTCCACACATCTCAGTCCGCTGGTGTTTAGATAGTTGTTGTGAAGGTTGTTGAAAATACCTCGGAGCCAAACTTACTCTCTCCCGGCTCACGGGAACTCTCCCTGGTTTGCAGTGTAAACTTGAAAATGAGTCCGCTAAAATTTACCGTGTATTTATTGTTGGTTTATTATGATTTTTAAAATGCATTCACATCAAGTTTTTTGACTCGTTGCAGCACCTAACAAACCCAGTGTTTAACACTATGACCCCACCACCCCTCCCGCATCGATGGCAACAGACTGTCGGGGAAAAATTAGGTTAAGAATTAGTATGTAAGTTAGTTTTAAGTTTGCTCAAAAAGGTGAGCCCCATCACCTTTATTAGTCAGTTTAGTCCGGTCACGTATAATGTATATCATTATACTTGTTTATTCCATTATATAATTTTTATAAAATAACAAAACCTGTATATAATGTAGCGATGCTTACACAAAAAATTGTAAATATATTCGCCTTAGGATCTATAATTGTATGTAGTTATCTGTGAATTTAAACTAAAGGGGCTAGGAAGGAAATGAAAAAAAAATTTTAATTCATTTTGGAAATTCCACCTGGAAGATTCACGTGGAGGATAGTAACGTTATTAAGTTCGCCCAACATTTTCACAGGCCCTACATGCCCTAGGATCGTGAAATGTCTCATGGAAGTCTTAGCAGATGATTTGTTGATGTGACCGTATTTTTTAGTGTTTGTGGTTTCGCTATTTTTAACACTTTCATTTTTTTTAATGTACCATTTTAAAATTTCGTTGCATTTCTTTTCCTCAGACGCAAAAATAGATTGATAAGGGGCGGTCCACTTTGTTTGCAATATAATTATTTATTAGGCACTTACAAAAAAATCCATCCCTTTAGATTAGTATTAATTTTTCAGAATGGATAGTATAGCTTGTCGATTGTTTGCACAACATCATATAAATATTGAGAATGTGTGGGCTATTGTGCGAATTACAACTGCAATGCTGAAAATGCAGTAACATTGTTGTAATGCAACACAAGTTACATTCTCAAGTTGTTCTGGGTACTTGTTTGAGTGAGCTCTTTGAATATTTCCCACATCACGATCAGCTATCAGTTACAAAGCCCTCGAATTGATTATCGGTTTGTCAGATTGGAGAGGCAATGATTACGATTGCATCTAAATATTGTGAGATTCAAACATGATGCGGGAGGGAAATTAAGAAGTGACAAGTACGTCGACTATCGTAAATGCATATCACTCGGGAGAGGTGTGATGTTACTAGGAATTTATAATATCTTGTTTACTTTGTGCCTGGCAAATACTTCCTTACACAATATTTATCTTCGTTGTGTTGCATCAAAACAATGTTACTGCATTTTCAACAGTAGTGTTGTTATTCGCACAATAGCCCATGCTGAGTTATTGGTTATGTACTTACCATACACAAGTTTATGATATATACATTATCATTTACATCAACGGATAAATTTATTTTAAATTATCGAAGAGCAAAAAAAAATAATCCTATGTCCAAGGAATTGATAATATTAATCCGCGCAGGTACTAGCGAAACCTACTTCGTTGATATCGAAATCAGCTTGTCTATTCGCCTATAACATTTTAAGTATCGTTAAAGTATTGTTTATGTTGAAGTGATTTTTGAAGTTCAGAAATCTTGTGATCCAGCAACGTTCTAGACATAATCGATATATCCTCAAGTATTTCAACAAATAAGTTTCCACTTCATTATTTTGAATTTATAAAATTCCACATCATAGTGGCATAGTGGCTGAAATGTATATGTTTATTAAATTGTAGCGAAATTAATATCCATAAAACTGTTTTATTTCAAAAATTAATCCATATTCAGTGGAATTTTAAGCCCCTATTGTACCCACTAATTCCAGCGTAGTCACAATCGACTCTTGAGTTACCTACCTGATAAAGGCTTGTCTGGAAGACTGGTATTCCCAGCATTGAAGCGCTTGAACCAAAGCGCTGGCGTATTCCCATGCAGACTTTCATACCGCCCACTGCACGAATTTCTGGAGACATTCTCATGTCAGCATAGTAAATGAATCGTAAAGACGATTGAGGTTGATAATAAACAACAATATGTCAACAATGTATTCAATCACAAGGGCTTTTGTAAGAACCTTGTACTTTCTCTAACTGTGTCCACTTAGCCTTCTGACAGATAATACGTAGTAACTAATTGTAAAAAATAGTAACATGTCTGAAATCCGAAATGAAGGTTGCTAAGATCTCTTAGCATCTCTCTCTATACTGAAATGTTCTGCCGCGAATTAGTTTATTACATCCTTAGAGTTGTACCCACTTCCTCTTCAACGGATTACCCTCCTGCTCAGAAGAGAAGTGAAAAGTGTACACAAGAGAGTTGGCAAGACGAGGTACAATGGAAGAGCGAACTCGATAGATCGATTTGCTCGAGGTCCTGTGTCGGCCTCCAGACGTCCTTCCAGCAGGTGCTTTCTTTCACGGACCTGTCTGTTCCACTTATGTCTGCAAGGTGCCGTGCTCAGTCCGCAGTTGTACCCCACATTATCTAGTATAGCAAAAATAACCCTAGAGATACATTTTTAGGGGTTTGAATTTTTTTTTTTTTTTTTAATCAGAAACTGGTATGTTTAACCGGTGTGCCTTTTGTCCTGTCGATTGTGAACCCCACGTTTGAGCTATAATCATAAAATTTTATATAATGTTTCCATCTGATTAGCAGACGACATGAAAAATATTTTCAACAATATAAAACATAATTAAGGGCTATCAATTAATTAGTTTTAATTACAATACAAAGTCCTAATAAACTGTCATTAACATCGTGCTGACAATTTTAACTCATTCCCTCCTTTGCTAGGAGCGATAATATTATACCTGTTAATTTCATTTAATGTTCTGAAATAAATGTTATATATTATTTTTTTTATAGGATTACAAGTGTCATTTATCAATTAATTACTGTTTTATGAAATCAACTATTAAAATATTTTAATAAAACAACTGTGGCCTAATAAAAATAATTATTAAAACTTAAGTCAATAATAATCAATTCAGTTTGAGCGATTTGTAATGTTATTGAAATCCCTTAAATTGTGTGATACTCCGAACACTAACGTAACTTTTTGTTTGTCCACGTCAAAATAATTCCTTTTTAATCAGTTCTTTGTTAAACGTACCGAGTTGCACATTGACCATTGACGTCGGAGGTCCTGTTTTGTTTTCGCTATTTGAATTCTAGCATGCTAAAGACTTTTTCTACCTCGTAACAGCTTTTATAATTGATTTAGTAATTATTGTTTAATGGCGTCAGCCATCGATTGGAACATTTACGTACCCAAATGATTTCTAGCTAAAAAACAATTACCACAATATACCAATGGTGAATATTTTAGTGACTTTTTGTAATATACTCCCACCCTTAGACCGCCATTAAATCTCTTTTATGAGGTTCTGATATATACGACGGTTCTTCATTTATCGATGAAGCGTTTTGTTCGATGTTTCACATTTATGTGTAAGGGACTGACCCGATCGCCTTTTTTGAAACCTGCTTGTATAGTCGAATACCATTGCCTGGCTTCGACAGAGCGGACAGTACCCGGGGATCGACGCACAGACGGGTATTTGACATGTCTAGCCGGCCAAAAATATTTTATCACCATATTCTACTAATTTTAGACTGCTGATTTTGAAAAAAATATTCTAAAAAATCTAGGACCTCTAGTTTTTGAAATATGGGATGAATCATGCAAATAATAATCAATCCCATTAACTTGGTCTGGGTTTTGCAGCGCAAATGAGTTAATTTAATTACTTTACTAAACATTAAGTTTCTAACAGCTTTTAATCAACATTTATATTGACACCATTTTGTTTTATTTATATTTTGGGTTTAAAAATAAAAATAAATAAAAAGAGATACAATGATTCATCTTATAAATAATTTATTTACGATATACAATAAAATATTGGGCAAACTAGTATAACGCATTTCTTGATTAATCATCTGATGATTCACAACTTTCATCACTCTCCGATTCCTGGAGTCTCTGGTGAGCTATTTGATTGAATGGCTCAGCAGAAAGAAGTAGGGCTAACGTGTCGCTCAAAAATGGCTTGCTTCTTTTCCTCGGTACTGGCCTCATACCAGATAGAAGTGGATCGGAACTTAAAAGCAATCTATTCAAGATATCTATGTTACAAGATTCTCTTGAAAATTTACGAGCGAAATCTGTTCGGTATAGCCTGAAATGCTTGTTCCGAGCCTCTGCAGCTTCTTCAGAAAGCTGTCCAATTGGAAGGAGTGCACTTTCTATTATTGTCGCACCATGAATTAAAATTTTATGAACAGTAGGAGTCATAGGGTGCCATGAATACAACTCCACATATAGTTTGGCCGTTTCCATCGCGTATTCACCAAATTTCATAGCTAAAGGTCACTAGTCCACAAAAACTCGCTCCAAATCGGACTCAGCAGCAGGATAAATGAATGCTAATGCGACAGTGAGCAAGATATACAGTTGATGTATGACAATACTTGGGCCTAACGGGCCGCTGCAAAAACGGAGGCATTCCTCGACCGCTCCACTCACCGGCTGTTCCGATAACGGAACGTATTCGAACCAGTCACCGTTATTATTTCGATATCATTACCTGCTCCGGATATGTTGCACTTCTGTCACTGGTCGTGGGAAGAGCTCGGAATAAATATGAAGTGTATGCGCTTTGTCCTCCCACAACAAGTGGTATTTTCAAATGAGAAAAGTTTACATGTTCTTCCATGTTCCAATCGTCATTATATATGCCTGTATGTCCTATGATATGCCGAAAGAATGACTCTACCTAGCTAAAATTTTAAACATATATTCCACAACTCTAAATTGGCTTATTAGCATTTGATTTGAGTACAGTAAAGGTCTTTTATTATGTGTTGGGGTAATGTGTATATGTGTATAAGTTCCCACTCTCCTTATATATACAATATCCTATAGTTCAAATCCTCAGTCTACTCCAGGAACATAAGTGACACAGGTGTTACCGGCTTTTGGACTTGCTAACTTCACCCAGCTGGTCTCAAACTGATGATCTATAAATGTGTCCTCCTCTCTGCTGTACGGTGCCCCGCTATATACTCACTTCACTGATACAATACAGCTAAAAGTCTCCACCAATTTCAGAATGGGATCAGGAGAAAAGTGGTCAGTCAAACCCTGTCTCGAGAGGTTAAAGAACCCCCATTGCCGGTGGATGAACCAACCCACCGACGTCACATCAAGTTTTTGGACTTGTTGCAGCACCTGACAAACCCAGTGTTTAACACTATGAGCGTTTCCCCATCACCCTGCCCGTAACGATAGAAACAGACGGTCGGGAAAATTTAGGTTATGATTTTGTTAGTTAGATGTAAGTTGACAACCAAGTGGAGGACTTGGAGGGGCCTCTGGGCTGTTTGTATATATAGTATGAATGAGCGAGTGAATGAAAATTGTAAATTGGTATGAACGAGATCATATTGCACAATTACTTATAGCCCTATCAGGCAGATTGTAATTTTATCATAATAAAGTAAAGAGTAATAAAAAAAAAGAAAAAGAAGTAAGTTAGTCTCAAATTTTATGATTGATTTGTTGAGCATCATCATTTTTTCAAACATGTATAGACAATATGCATAATGTACATTATACTTTTGTAACAATCGCGAATCAGTATAAAATGTTGCCTAGCTAAAGGAGATATAATATTCACCTTTTGTAAATAGATTCATTTATATAGAATCCTTTCTTGCTCGCTTTACCTCTCTCGGGAATTAATTCCTTCTTCATTAAGCTTTGCTGTTTCTTTGAAAACCCCCACATTCCAAAACCTCCTTAGCACTCGGGCTAACCTAGCAATTATGTAGCCCATTTTAGCTATTATTCTTTGGACACGTGTATTTTTTGCTTTTTAGTTCCTGATATTCTCATTAATTATTTCTACTTATGAGCCCGTTACAGCTACCTTTTAAAGGATAAATTACCAATTATAATAAGAATCAGTACTTACTAAGACTTTAGTCTGTCAAAAACAGTTTCGCTAACTCTTAAGCATAGCCAAGCCCCAAATGTGAAGCAATTTAAGCTTTAAAGTTTTTATTTTATCCCCCTTGGGTAAGTTCACATCGAAGCCTCTATGCGAAATACTGTTTCGTGATTTTAGCCATCCGATGGCTCTGTTGTTTTCTGCTGCAGAGTGAGCAGACCCTAATCTGTTCTAGTCAGATACCTCTCTCTATTCATTTTCCTCATTCCCGCTTCGAAATTACCGAATCGCGTGCAGGAAATCAACGGCGACCTAATGATGGGCTACTGCTCTGTGTCTTCTCGCCGACTCCACCACTGGCTTCCTTTCCGAACCGGAGGGACTTCTTAATTTATTCAATGATATTGAAGAACTTTTACGTAAGTTTATCATAATAGAGCACTAACCAGTCAAAGGTCATTTTAACATGATCATTAATTTTATATTATTAGCTACTAGACCAAGGCTGCAAACAAACGGTCCCATATTACTCGGGGAATATGGCCCCCTGGCCAGCACAACGCGTTCTCCAGTCGTAAGAAGGCTGATAAATATTCATTGATCATTGACAAGATTTTTCGTTCATTCTGAAATTAGAATCGCTATGCACACAATTTTTTTTTTTTTACGTTTGTTTATTAAGTGCCATTAGTCTGAGCCTGCATTGTTTTTGAAAAAAAATTTCTCCTATTACATTTTCAAGTCAAGGAAGGAAATATATAATATTTTTATTTATTACATAAATTCACACCTATGTATACATACATTTTTTAATAGTAAATTTTTTTAATTATTAATTTAATTATTAAATTATTTTTTTCCATTTCATAGCATTTTTAAATTTACAGATAATTATAGATCCTCAGGTGAATCTATTTACAAATTATTTTGTATTTCCTGTAGCATCACTACATTATATACAGGTTTTGTTATTTTATAGAAATTATATAATGAATAAACAAGTATAATGATACACATTGTACGTGACTGTACTGAACTGACTAATAAAGGTGATGGGGCTCACCTTTTTTTTTTTGATCAATCTTAAAACTAACTTACATACTAATTCTTAATCTAATTTTCCCCGACAGTCTGTTGCCATCGATGCGGGAGGGGTGGTGATAATAGACTCACTAGGCAAGAACCATTCTACGGTCAATGAATCCAAGGTTCATGAACTAAGCTTAATGTTACTCAAGTGATATGTAATTAATATTCTCAAGTTTTCGTTATCTGAACTTTTTGATCAATCTTAAAACTAACTTACATACTAATTCTTAATCTAATTTTCCCCGACAGTCTGTTGGCATCGATGCGGGAGGGGTGGTGATAATAGACTCACTAGGCAAGAACCATTCTACGGTCAATGAATCCAAGGTTCGTGAACTAAGCTTAATGTTACTCAAGTGATATGTAATTAATATTCTCAAGTTTTCGTTATCTGAACTTTTCGAAAAATAGAATAAGAAGAATGAGAAAAAAAAAGAAATACTTGTACAAATAAAATCTTTACTGTGATAAAATTGCAATCTGCCTGGGTGGTGGGGTCATAGTGTTAAACACTGGGTTTGTGAGATACTGCAACGAGTCAAAAAACTTAATGTGTCTCCGGCGGATGAACTCACCTGAAGGAAAGCGAATAAATCCCCGTCCCTAGGTATTTAGTTCACTTTTGAGAAATATCTCCCGCTAAGTGATGCGGGAATTTCGTTATATTAGATCGGGACAGAGATTTTCACACTACAAAAGAAGGACCACAGATTGGATTCCGACGGCTCAACACGGTCTGTGTTATGCAACAAATGACCCCGCACAAAATCGATGCATTAGACAAGTCATTCTTTGAAAAATGTGTGTAGTTTTACCAGGAAACTTACCACAGTAAGTAAGGGATGAAGTAGTTGGAGGTGCGTGGTCTATGGTTCGGCGCTCGAGGAGCACAATTACAAAGAAATACTCAGAAATTCCTCAAAGAAGTTAAGATCGACTGTGAAAAGCTGTACAGCTGGTCAGTCGTATTCAACAGTTAATGAAGAAATAAATATTCCTATAATACACCGTGTAGATATGAGATTTAAGATTTTTGAAGTGTTGATTTAGAAGAAAAGAATTTTAAATTCCAGGCAGAGAAGGAATCATGAATTGAAATAAGAAATGCTCTTTGAGATGAGAATGGAATTCATGAATTTCTCGCTTTAACAACTTCGAATTGTTGTTGGAATGATTTGTTTTAACAATATATATTGTTTGGTGTCTTGTATTGTTCAATCATACAATTGTGTGTTAGGTAGCTGGCTTTGTTCTTTCTCTCTCCAGCTGGGTTTGGTTTACGAGCTGTATTTAGCATTCTAGGCTAAAATGTTTGTGATATTCAAGTATTACTGTTTTGTGTAAAAATATGAAGCAGTTTCCTATTCAATTTTCAATATATTTTCTTTTTCATCCACTTGTGTGGATTTATCGTTATACCGTTTATCGTTGGCTGTATTGTGTAACCCCACAGTTTTATTCTATATTATAAAAAACAAAATGTCCCCGACCAGGTGCTGTAGACACAGTGCTATCTACCCAACTGTAGTTTAGCATCCACCAGCGTTCGATCACCGGTGTCTCTAACGTTTTATTACTAATAATTGATATTATGGTTCAGTCAGCTGTCGGGGAAGTTCCGCTGAGTCAGTACTAATTATATTAAAATATGTATAGCTTCAAAGATATATCCTTGCTATGCATAACGAGTTGGTAAACTTGCGCAATGAGTGATGTAACCTAGACGTAGAGTGGTGAGCAATGTCTACTTGTGTGTAAATTTATGTTAAGTACTTATAACTTCACTTATAGCTTCTCTGATTGGTCTGGTCAGCAGTAGATTATCAACTTTTGTAAAGGTAATCTTCAATCATAAATTGGTTGTCACCAACAAGTTAACTCATCCTCCTTGTATGAGGTTGGAGCTCATCATATGGTATCAAGTATATTATAAACTAGTTCATGGTCGCTAAACAGTTTTCTCCGCCATTTTTTTTTTATATAAGAATAATGTTGTTTTTTATTAATAATAATAATATTATAATATAATGAACCTAAATAACGTGATTTTATATTGCTCGGCTTGTAATATGGATAGTTGTTCGGTCACAATCATTTTACTTCATCATTCGCTACTATATAAGCTTATTTTATTGTTATTTTTTGCTTTATTGTTAACGGCTGATGAGAATTATTAAAACTTTGCATCATTTAGTTATTGTATAATATTTTGCTGCCTATCCTGCTCGATGTGACTGCTTTGTCCTTGCGCAGGTAACTTATGGCCTGGCTCTCGCGAAAAATGCCGAAAATCAGGTTGGTCAAGGCGACTTTTCTTCCTTTTGTGCCATTCTACTTCTTTTGTCCCGAATTCGTACAATTCAGCAAAAGCTTTCATTTTTTTTTTGTAATCTTTTCCTTTCCTCTCTATCTCTCAATTGACATTCAAATCTGTATTTTTTATTTTTAAGAACGTTCATTTTATTCCAATGAGTTTCCTGCGGTGAAGTGACCACTAAGCACATCTTATTATTCGGTTTCCTGTCTGACTAAACCCTAAAAAGCTTCAAGCTAAAACCGAAATGCTTTACGGGCAGCACAGCACTACAAATTCGATTACTATTTGCTAATGCAAATTCATTATATCAAATATCTTTTGGTTAGCACCTAATGTTCCATTTTGATTCTCAAATTAGACAATACGTAATTATTTAAAATCTTACATTGTCTTACACAAGACTGCTATTGTAAAATCAAGATTATAGCACTACGATAATTCTCGACGGACCATAAAATACTGACGACATGTTAAGATATAGAAGTTATCTTACTGTGTAAGTCCAGTTTGCATTTGACTATCAGTGGTGCACATCCATATTTAATAACCTGAGACAAATTCCCAAGTTAGCATATACATACTCATATGGTATATTTTGACAATGATGGCATACTATCAGACTGTGGGCAAGAATTAATTTAAAGAAACACTTCAAAGTAAATCTACTTCACCTTCGCCATCAGGAGGAAGCGTACAAGCGTTTGCATTTGGCATTTTAATAAAGATAAAATCTAAGGATTTTCAGCAAATTCACAAAATTTTTAACATATCTATTTCCGCTGTGTATGATTGCCTGCTCCGCAACAGACTGACATTAAATACCAGGCTTGCTAATACTTACATCAAATCACTGGTTGACTTGTCTAGGACTCACAATCGGCAGAAAACTCAAATGGACATTACAAATGGAAATTATTCAGGATTTTTCATGGTCTAGTGGCAACTCATAAATTGAGGTGGGGATTAAATGCGGACGTACTAAAAATAATATACGAAGGGGCCTTATTACCATTAATGACGTATGGTATGAGATGCTTAACTAACATAGAAACTAATGACATTGACCGTTATAAAAATGATCCAAGAGAATATGGTTCAATGCTGCGTGTATTTAGCCGTATAACTCCAATAACGATCTACGAATAGAAATAATAAAGTATTTCTTCCAATATACATTATTAGGGATAGAACAACTAGTTTTTTTGCTAACCATTTTTTTTTTTTAAATCATGAAAATTGTATAAATTGATGAATGATTCAAGTAGTTTCCTTGTTGGTGTTGTATGTAGATTAAAACAATACAGTTTGTAACAAGGTCAAAATACTGTCGAAACCTTCCTCGCAATAATAATTAAAATATGTTGTAACCGATCTTTGTATTCAGTTCCTAACGTTTTATTCATTCTGAATATTCAATTATTCTATTGTTCCACTACCCTTCTTCTTTTATTTGGATTATCACTTATCGAGGCATAATTATCTCGACCAGCCCTTCATTTATACAATACAAGTTCCCAATGTGTCTCCACACTATTTCTATTTCCTTATCATTCAAGTTCCTAACATACAACTTTCCAAGTCAAATGTCCTAATTTAGAATATTATATGAAGCTAAGGGGGACAGCAAAAAACTCGAGCATCAAAAGTCCTGAGAACCATAGTAAATGCCCCTTATTACGCCAGCAACAAAACCCTTCATAACGATCATAATATACCCTTCATTCTTGAACTCATCCCTTCCAAGTTTATGAAATTCCACAGTAGCCTTTCCAACCACCCTAATCCTGTAGCACAGTCATTGCACTGCACCACTCATTCCTATAATCCTCCTCGAAGACTGAAACGGCAGTGGCCTCGTGGCCTGCTATTAATACGTGCTATAAATACTACATCAAACTGACAATGGCCAGTTTCTCCAATCATGTTCTGAGCGTCTGTGGGTGTTGCGCTCTTAGCCAACCTCCGCTCTTATCCAGTGACGCGGCTGACAAAGGAGCGTGGGCGACTTCCCAAGACTCCGCTTCCTCCTTCGCACGCGAGTGAGGTCTCTGGGCTGTTTGTAATTGTATGAATGAAAGGGTGAATGAAAATCGTAAATTAGACGATTTACTTCAGAAAAATAGTCTTTAAATTCAGATTGTCGATTACGATAAATACACATCGTTGTATTCTTTTGAAGAAGATTCCATACTTTTAGCCGGGATGTAACCATTTCAGACTGTTGGTTTGGATAACTTTACATCTCGTATGAGATCGTTAATACTTTATTGAGTCATTAATTGAAGCTCAGATGAATTCATTTGTTCAAACGTTTTAAAAATTAAAATTGACAAAAAAACTGTGGGCGATGCAGTAATTCAGAAAACTGGAGCTGAGAATACAAAAAAACTTCATTAAGTACGCCTATTAGCACTCGTGAGGCATAGGATTCGTGTTGACTTGTGCAATTAAAGCTGTGCCTGACATCATTCATAGAAGAAACCACCGAGGACAAGCCACTCTAGTAAACATTTATAACAATTAGCGAAATAGGGTAATTCTGCGCGAAATTAATACACGGCTAAAGTCTACTTGCACCGTTATTAAAGTCGACACTTCATACTGAGAAATCCCGCCTTCCCCATAAACAATTGCCCGCTCTGGTTGATTTACCGTGACTAATAAGGCTTTGGTTTATTCTTGCTGGAGTTTATTTGCGCCTTGCTACTTATTATAAACTTGCAGAAGCCTATCAATTTGTGGGTTTTAATTAAACTGCATGCATTAAATCTAGCGGAGTCCCGTTTGTGAATTATTTTACATCAAGCAGGGTCAGTAAAATAGTTTAGTATTTGTTAGAGTATCGTACTTTTCCCACAGGGATTTATTATCTCTTATTTCAAATAAGAGATAGACTCTCGTTGGAAAGTGTAGCAAATTAAATTTTAGCACAGTCGCTCGACGCTCATTTACTAAAGAGTGCTTGACCTGTATTTCTCGGATCCCTGTTTCCTCCTCCTTAATCGGAGATAAGATAATGCAATTATTGGTCATCAACACCTACTACAATTATGAATAAAAAAAAAAATCACTTACAATGTGAATCTAAGAGAGCAGGAAGAGAGGTGAACCAGTCCCATCTTTGAGGTAGGCTGGAACGAGATATACGAGTACGCACCACTATATTATACATGTATGGTATTTTTCACCTCCTGGCTGTTGTGTAATCCTCCTTAAAATGCGGAAATTTTTGGGTAAAAATAGTTTTGTGTTTGATTTAAATTTAAAATCAAAGAGCAGCTGTGGTCTAAATTTGGCAGCAAATAGACATTGAACGATTCGGGGCGAGCTAACTACTCCTTTGTATCTTCTGCTTGCTCAGTTTTGCGTTTTTGAATTTATATTCTATATAGATCCCTGGGGCATGTTTCACTGGAGTTGAGTCACTTTCTCGTTGCGACTATAACGTTGATTGCATACCTGTATTTCAATTGTATACTCATCACTTAGCTAATTGGATTTAAACATTTTTTGAACGACGCAATTCGAGTTCGATTAAGAGATATAAATACGTTTCTATAAATCACACAATGTCAATTGTAGCATTGTAAATTGTAGGAACGTGGAAAGAGCTTCCAGGAATGGAGGACAGGTAATGAAAATGGTATGGAGAAGTGAAGCAGCATGATAATAAAGCAAAATAATAAAAAGGTAGACCAGTGGCCGTAGCCCTGAAGAACGCACGAACAAAACCTCTAGGGAATACATAGAAACAAAAGAAGACCTAAGTCATTTATTCGGATAAAGGAGTAAATAGGATCACTTTAAAGTTGATTGAGAAAACTAGTTTATAAAGTTGCTTAAAGTGAGTTTGAATTTAATTTATCTTTCTTTATTTTTTTGAATAGACAATTTTATTCGCCTTTAATAAAAGTGAAGCAGGCATTTTTATTATTTTTTTCCTATAGCTTTAAAGGAACAATATGAGATCGATTGGGATTCATCGATTACCTCTTAAAGCTGACAAAGTCCTTCTTTTATGCCTAAGGAAATGAGATTGTTCCTGCTTTGCCCCTCTTCTCCTGAAGTCAACAAAGGGGAAATGGCTCGCCTAAGCAGTAAGTACAACTTCACGCTCACTCCTTAATTTCTTCTTTCGGAACAAACTTCAAAAAGAAATTAAATATTTATCTGTAAACTTCATTCAGCAATGAAGATATAAAACCCCCCCTCTTGCATATTGCAGAACTCTTAACATTCCCTAGAAACTTAACTAATTAAAACTAAAACTTATTCAGTGATTTTTTATTGCGATTCGTAGGCGATAATAATAATAACTTCGTAGAACACAATAACACTCATGTAGCCTATACATCATTTTAGTCAAACAAGCCAGGTGCAAAAATTATTCCAGTACCTCAAGGATATAAAAGATCGTCCCACAAACCCAAAAATCGTCGCCTACAAACACAAACCAGTTGATGAGACATAAATCAAAAAATAAAAATAAAACAGGAATAAATAAATAAAAGAAGACAAACACCTAAATTTCTAACGGCAGCTTGTAGCACTTTTTTGGAAATTTGGTAGTTCGTTGGAGTTTGGTAATTGGACCAGTATTTTGTCAATTTTCATTAGTGGAAAGTCCCTAGGAAGTAATGTAGCAGTTTCCGTGTACGAAACCGTTATGTTAGTTTATCTAGAGAATCTTGAAATCTAGTACAGTAGACTCTCAAGGATATATACGATATAAGTAATTATTCATTTATTTTATATATTTAGAATAATCTTTACAATTTTTCATCAAAATATTTGTTAAAAGTTTGTTCTGTAAACCTTTCCCGAGTCACGGGTGTCAGTAATGTTTTGCAGCCATTTATTCCTTTGCCAATAGCAGTTAGTTCGCTATCAATATTGTCATCTGAGATTTCATTGACAATTTTTGAAGCGTTGAAACTTTGATGTTGAAAGGTGAATTTGAAGTTGACAATTAGTTTGAACAATTTTTTTACGTATTTGGCTATCCGGTTATGAGAGTGTGTATTGTATATAGTGTTTCTAGCAAGCAATCGTATCGTTAGCATTGCGTGGTACAGATGACCCAAAGTCTTTGCAACTTGGTCTAAATTTTAAATTTAAGTAGACTTTAGATGACTCACAAGTACATGAATACATGTATTGCGAAGGATGATTGTGTGTATTTTTTAGATCGGTTTACGTTGGTTGACAAAAATGTTATTTCGTATAATTTCTTTGCTCTTCGTTGAATTACTTTTAATTTATTCAATGGTTAATCAATTTAAAAAATAAGGTTTTTACAGGAAATGATTTGGGTCAAATCTTAGATATGAAAAGGAAAAGATTCATTTCTTTCTATAGAAAATTTATAAAAAGAAAAATCAAACTGATTACAAAAAAAACAAAAAAGCAATAGAACAAAGAACGGCTTTAGGAGAAAGTAGAGCGTTTATTCATTTATTTTTATGAATTAAAAGTTAATTCTATATGTGGGCTAAAAGGTAGTAACAAACCGATACATGCATAAGAGATATTCAGCTTAGTATGTCCAAACTCCATAAATAAATTGTTATGAAATTTTAATATTTTCCCAACTACTCTTCATTTCATATTTCATAGCCAAGGATAAATTCACTGCTCGCTTACCTTGAACCTTACCTTCAATGGATTCTCACCACTGCACCGCAACATTTCCATCTCTACCGAGGCTTCCCACACTCCTTAAGTCCCTCAAACCACCTTCAAGCGGGTACTCCTAGTACAAGGATCCGCTCAACCCAAATAAATTCCTTTATTTTTCCCTCATCTTCAATCTTATAATTAGAGAGCTAAGAAAATAATAAAATAACATTAGTTATGTCTTATATAAAAAAAAAAACCACCTGCATCTTAAAAATTTGAGAGCTAAGGGGGGAAAAAACAACAAAAAAACCTCATTTCAGAAAAATCCGAAATCGATTTGAACAAAATACACCAACGATAATTTGTGTAAATTTTAAATAAACCCTTTATTTAACTTCCTACAACCCCATCCTAAACCCATTTCATGGAATTTAAAAACGAACAACAAACTTCATGGAGTCGCAATGATCTGTTCACCCAGTTCCTACTAATTTAAGAGCTCACCCCAAATAAATTCCTTTATTTTTCTCTCATCCTTAATCTTATAATTAGAGAGCTAAGAAATAATAAAATAACATTAGTTATGTCTTATATAAAAAAAAAAACCACCTGCATCTTAAAAATTTGAGAGCTAAGGGGGGAAAAAACAACAAAAAAAACTTCATTTCAGAAAAATCCAAAATCGATTTGAACAAAATACACCAACGATAAATTGTGTAAATTTTAAAATAAGCCCTTTATTTAACTTCCTACAACCCCATCCAAAACCCATTTCATGGAATTTAAAAACGAACAACAAACTTCATGGGGTCGCAATGATCTGTTCACCCAGTTCCTACTAATTTCCTTTCTTATGTTTCGGCATACATGGGCTTACATTGTGCACATCACACAAGGTCTTTTACTCAAAGATGATCTTGAAATTGACATATTACTTAAAGTGTTTTTGTTCTGGATTTGAACAGTGTATTTAACAGGATACTTGTGTAGGTAAATATCGTATGGTTGGTTAACGAATTCAACTAACAAATGTCAAACTTTCCGTTATTTTTGCTGTAATGACGGTAAGAGCGTAGAGGTGTTAAAGAGCCGCGTACAGACTAAGTAATTAGGTAATGTTTGTTTTCAATCGTGCATTCTCTCCAGGCGCAATGCTCTGCGCTGAGCGTGGAGATGTGACATGCATGTGTTGTCAGGTCCATGTGATATTTGAGAATTATATTAATAGACCTCATTGCGTGTGGCCGTTCTTAATGATGTACGTTTGTATCTTGAGTTGTTCTGAATTTTGTTGCTTCTTAATGGATGCTGCAGTCCATGAAGAACCCCACACATCTTATTTTTCAAATATTTATGGATGCGTTACTCACACTTGGGACCCCCCCATTAGCATGTTTATTAGGCAAGAGAAGCACTCATGCTTGATAATTAGAAGGCTTCTAGCCTTATCCTCACTTAATGCACATTGCAGATTCAAACGCAGTCGGAAAAAACAATCTTCCGTTTTTATTGGGCCAATTCATGACAGTCTCTGTGTTAATAGCATGATGTGCTTGGCCGAGTCTGGTGAATTGGTTTCCTGAGGAAAAAACATATTAATTATAAATATGAGTGCTATTTGTTCTGTTATAAAGAGGCATTCTGTCACAATCCTTGAAACGCTATCGGCAAGTGACGTTTTCCTTTTAAAGTGATACTCTCACAAGTTCCTGTAGCCTGCATAACAAAAACACATCTCCGCAATTTGCTTTGTGGTTCAATTATAATTTCTTTTTGAATGTAAATTATATTCTCGTCTTGCCAGATCATATAATGTGTATCTGAGTATTTATAGATTGCTTCTTTTTCCCGAGTCTTCGTAATTACCTTCATACTACCTTCATATTTGTTACATATTTATAATTCATGGCTTTTACAAACAAATATCTTTATAAGTTATTATTTAATACAAACATTCCGCCTTTTGAAGCGTTTTGAAACGGGCTCAAGTTTGTCAATTGCTTATGTATGAGCAAAAATGTCTTCAAGTCCTAGCTGTAACCCCATATGTGTTTTTAGATTAATAATTATGTTAACTCAGAAACTGTTGTACCGTAGATCATTTGTCTGTCTGTATTTTCAGACTGTTGTAAGTATTATGTATGTCTTAAACGATTGCGGATAATCCTCATTAATAAGAAAAATCTAATCAACATTAGGTTTATTATTTGGAAATCCATTCGCTTTTCGTGCAAATCATGGATTGATGGAGTGTTAATTTGACTCAATATGTACATTATTTCGTTCATTTACCACATTGTATTTTTATTTTATTTTTGTTTCATATCCCCTTGTTACCAAATATAGATTTTACAAACGAATCTATTTACAATTGCTTCATTATATTTCCTGTAGCTTGGTTACATTTTATACACATTCTGTTTTCTACTAATTGGAATCTGCATTGTACAAAAGTATAATG
The DNA here is from genome assembly GCA_930367205.1 of Acanthosoma haemorrhoidale. Taxonomy (NCBI): domain Eukaryota; kingdom Metazoa; phylum Arthropoda; class Insecta; order Hemiptera; family Acanthosomatidae; genus Acanthosoma; species Acanthosoma haemorrhoidale. Next base: position 16,296,685 of record OV884013.1, on the reverse strand, counting down.
ATGTGGATTATACATTAATGGACTGAATTTATTAAAAGTGATGAGGCTCGCTTATTCATCATAGACTTAAAACTAACTTACATCTAACAACAAAAACCTAAACTAAATCTTAACCTAATTTTCCCCGTCAGCCTGTTGCCATCGATGTGGGAAGGGTGGTAGGGTCATACTGTTAAACACTGGGTTGGTTAGGTGCTGCAACGAGTCAAAAAACTCGATGTATCTCCGGCGAATGAACTCACCCACCGACGGCACTCCAAAAGCAACGGGTGCAGGTCAGCGTTCTTCAACCTCTCGAGAGAGTATGTCGGACCAATTATCGAACGATCCCATTCTGGAATTGTGTCTTAATGTGTTAAAAGTACTCAGTAATTAGATTTGAGTGTATGTATTTGTCGAGAATCGAAATAAAATTTGTTCGATTTTCACCTATTTCCTTTATTGGTGATATTTTGTGAGTGCGCTTTAAGATGGAAGATGTGAACAATTTAACACAGCTAAACCATCAACCCATGTCGGTCCCAGGTCTTCTTGTGTGGCTTGCTGTCTGAAGTACTTTACTAAGTTAGTACTTTCTTAGGTAGGTCATGTACAGTCCTTTTTTTTTAATCTTTATATGATTGAAAATCACAATCTGCCCTAAAAGTGCAATAGATAATTGTTTTAATAGATTGCATTCCATATTACACAGTATTAATACTCCCGAATCAAACTTTATGCTGGATCGGCTTGCTTGTATATTGTATATTTCTGTTTTTAGTCTTGAGTTCCTTTTGCCTCTCTTACCTGATTAGGTCTTGCTCACTTGTTTCGGAGGAAGTCAACGTTTCTGAGCTATAATGGAGGATTGACTGAATAATTGTCTCATTGGCAATTGCAAACAATTATAACCCACGTTTATTGAATGAATGATTGACTCCTATAATTACACAATCCATTGTATATTTTCAGATAAAACTTCAATTTACGATCGACCAGCTTGATAGTCTCTTATCACCGAGTAGATATTAGTCATTGGGATTTTTAGTAAGCTTCGCTGTTTTTAGGATCGATTGTTTTATAAATATTTATTTTTCATTTTTACTTAAGGAAAACAAGGATATATTTTTTATTGTTAAGTGCAATGGGAAAACCATGTTATGTTATTACTACGTCATTTTTTATTTTAAGTCCATAAATATGGAAGGGAGTGTTACAGTATCATGGAAGACCCTTTTCAAAAGATTAAGCTTTTTACCAAACATCTCAAATTGCTTGGGGAAAACTGGGATAGGCCTGTTGATCAAAATTAGAGGTGGTTCTCTTTTAACAATAATCACTGAATTATTTAAGTAAGTCTGAATGGGTTAAATTGGACAAAAGTCCCGTAATGTGCTGGTTTAAGGGTTTTCTTCATGTTGAGTAGGTTAAATTGTCATGCTACATACTTGCTACAGCTTTGAAACATTCAGTAGTTCTCCGAAAGGCTCTGGTGGAGGTAGTTGACATGCAACAGAACACACCAACATTGCTGTCATCTTAAAGGAATACTTGTCGATTGGGTTACGTCCATATCCTTCTGCCGAACCATGCCTGATTCAACACTGCAATAACACTGTACATCTGTGCCAAACTCCAGTTTGATCTATATTGTTCGTAACTACAAGTGATTTTGATGGATATCACAACGTGTAATTTGTTTAAATATTCTAAGAGCTTGTTTGATTCTTAAGTCATTGTTATTTTAATATCCAATCATTACTGTTGTGTGATAGTTAGGAAAAAATGTTTTTAGTAAAAATTATTTCATTAATGAAATAGTAAAATTCAGATTAACTAACATACATATGTCTAAATTAGATTAGTATTAAATAACTAATATAGTCATGATAAATTTATTTTAATAGAAAGAGAAATATAAAAAGGAATATAAGTGTCCACTTACTAGTTTTATATAGAATGGAGACGAGTTTATAAGTTCTATAAGTAAGTAAGGCAAGTTTCTAAGTCGCTCTAGAAGACTACATATCACTTTACAAGATCTATAGCCTTGCTAGGATTCTTCAACTTCCGGTCAGAAGTTCCATGATAGTTTGTGTGTGTCTCCTCATGTGGAGGATTTTATTTTTCATTATCACCGATAATAATCTGATATGAAAGGCGAACTATGTTTATATGCTTGCTATAATTGTAGGCCCCAAAAACATCTTCCCCTAGGGGTTTACAAAATTATTAAGTCAATAGTTCAAAACAAGGGAGTAGCGAATTCACCATAAAGTTGATTATGAGTTGTGGAAATTCAGGTATCATTCGATAGACATTTTTTTTTAAAAAGGATTACACACAACTTCAAATTTTATACCTTACAGGTAATTATAATAAAATATATATTTTTATTTTCCCACGTGTTGACACTTTTAGAGATTTTAAATATTTACTCTTTGGGTTGTTCAAGCTTTAGTCTTTAGAATATTCTATTACTGACCAGATATCATTTAACAGTCTACGTTCCCCTTTTTCAGGCATCAACTTCTATTCGTAACGTAAATCTGTTTATAATTTGTCCATGATATTCTTGAGCGTAAAAAATTCAGCCCATCCATTTGTATAATATCATTTTCCGATGTGTCGATACTTTTACATAGGAAATATTGCTGGAGTTTGTTTACATGACATATGCTATAGTATGACTTAGGTCAACAAACAACAAACAGGTCGGATCGGCTCCTGCAACAGACGTTCGCGGACGTGCAGTAACAGTCAGTGCAAGTACTGTAAGCAACAGCAGGGCAGATGACACAGACTGCAGGCGCCACACTCACAGGTGCGCTGTTCAGTCAGCAGTCCACACAGGTGTTGATGCTGCATGCCTACATGCTATTGTTTGCTCTAACAAATGTTGTTTCCTAGATCAAACCAACATCCGATCCCGGACCGGAAACTGTATTATAATATACTGAAGTCCTGCTCTTGCTCAGGTCACAACTATTAATTTTTAATAATACTGAAGTCCTGCTCTTGCTCTGGTCACAACTATTAATTTTTAATAATACTGAAGTCCTGCTCTTGCTCTGGTCACAACTATTAATTTTTAATAATACTGAAGTCCTGCTCTTGCTCTGGTCACAACTATTAATTTTTAATAATACTGAAGTCCTGCTCTTGCTCTGGTCACAACTATTAATTTTTAATATATAGTTGGTGTTCCTTGTATTTTTTTATTTGACACTTTAAATTGACTCATTCATGCAGTCGCCTTTGACAGATTACCTTTCATATCGTAACTATTACAACTAAAAATAGTATATTTTATCCAGCACGCTACTGCAAGAAAAAAAACAACAAAACAGGTAGACATGATTCATGAACTCATAATGCCTCTGATATTAATGCCTAGGGTTTAGCTTAAAAAAAAAACATGCAACAAAATTAATTTTATACAAAATAAATGCCTGATAATCATAAACAATTATTACGGGATCATTACCCGTACTTCACACAAAATAATAAGACTCGTGAAGAATTAAATATTTCGTCCGTAGAAAAAATTCTAATGCTCGTGGTCTAGGTTTTCGTGTTTTTTAGAATCTTTACTGCTTACTCGTAAATGTAATGTTTAAAGAAATTTCGCTACCTAAGTCCAAACGATACATCCATATGAATACCAAACATTTTCTCTTACAGTAGTCAAATGGTTCTTATCTTAATTTAATATTATCCTAAAAATTATAAATTAATAAATTTTTTTATCATTCATATTTTAGTCAAGTTACTCATTAGTTGATATTTAATAGTGCTTTTGCGCTCATGCAAAAAATATGAAGAAAATAATACCATGGCCAACTTGAAAAATACAAATACAACATATACAAATGTATGTTATGGACACATTTATTCCAAAATTAAAAAAAAACAATGCAGATATACATACATATGCCTAATAATAAGTAAAGTGTACTATATAGAACCAAAATCCTGAGCTAATTGAAATAGTAGGATTTCTGCCCACAAATATTAATTTTTAATACATAGTCGGTATCTTTTTTTTTGACACATAAAATTATATGGATTTATAAATTTTTATTGACCAATAATTATACCAAATTGTGTGATTGCTCTTGAATAACATTAACAATCATCGTTTGTAAAGGGTGTCCCAGAATTAACGCAAGATTTGATTTAAATAGAAAACACAGTTTTTAGTATTTTTGTGGTTATTTTTTATTGAATTATAAAGTAAATAGGATAGGGTTATTTATGGAATAACATATCGGGCAAATGGCCTCCACGACTTGGCTGGCACACATGCACTCTTTTGTCGAAATTTCCCATGACCATTTGCCATAAATGTGGTTCAATTTTCTCTTTTAATGCACGGGTGGATGTGGGATTGTTGACATACACCTTTGACTTCAAATAACCCCATAAAAAGAAATCTAAAGGTGTTAAATCACACGATCTAGGGGTCCAATTCTAATCACCGAAACGAGTACACGACCTGGAAATGTCTCCTGCAGTATATGAATTGTTCCATGGGCTGTATGGTATGTGGCACCATCTTGTTGAAACCACATATTGGCCACATCAATATCATCCAATTTTGGCACAAAGAACTGTGTTTACGACGCCGAAATGATGTTCCTGGATTTGATATTGACATTTGAACGGCTTGTTTTTGACGACCAGTGTGTTTAGTGTCTCCAACTGATCCAGTCTCCCTACATTTTTCAATTAATCTCTTCACAGTTGATGAAGTCAAAACACTATTCCGACCATATTTTGTATGAAATTTTCGAACTGCGGCTGTCAAACTTTCATTATTTTTGTGATAATGTTCAAGAATAAAGACACGTTGTTCTATCGTGTAACGCTCCATTTTTACTAACCCTAAACTGTCAGCTGTCAAATTGTTTTTTTTTAGGGTTGCCAGTACTTTACCGCACAAATGGTGGCAAATTAAAATCTTGGCTCCTACCGTATGTACGTACTACCGACATGTTTCGGCCTCGGATGGTCAGTCCCAATCGCTTGAAGATGGGGGAATTTTCCCTGTTTGGGTTCGGAGGTATTCGTTAACAGTTAGTATTCCATTTTACAGATCCCTAGAAATTTTCTATATGGTCTCAACTTTTGAGCGCCTTTTTAATTCGAATGCCTCGCCTGAAGGTTCAAGTCCGCAACTTTCTCAGCCACTACACATTCTCAAACCACAGTAACCTCGGTCGGATTTTTTTAATTATTTGTAGGAGTTATAAATATGAAAATTATCGCCTCGCAACACTCCGTACATACTTAAAGGAACTGTATGCCAAGATAGTAAAACAAAAAAAAGATTACATTCACCATTTATATCAATCCCTAACGATTTGTAATGTTTTTCCTTTTTTAAATATTTTAATCTTGTTAAAACTCTGATTAAATTCTGCATGTGTGTTGATTAAAAATTAAAAAAAAATGTTCCATTGACCCTGGTAATTCATTATCACTCCCGAAAATTATAGCTGATAAAAAAATCTCAGTTATTTTTTCCTTGTTTAAATTTCACATTTAATAAATGTACTGTCTCGTATGTACTGTAATATTCAAATTTTGTTGGTTAGTCTTAGTTATACGGAATAGAGCTATGGGGAACAGCAAAAAAGTCCAACATCAAGCGTATCCAATCATTTCAATCAAAAGTCCTGAGAACAATAGTAAATGCACCTTATTACGTCAGTAACAAAACCCTTCATAACGATCTTAATATACCTTACATTCTTGAACTCATCTCTTCCAAGTTCATGAAATTCCATTGTAACCTATCCAACCACCTTAATCCCCTAGCACAGTCATTGCACTGCACCCTTCCCTATAATCCTCCTCGGAGACTAAAGCGGCAGTGGCCTCGTGACGTAACAGTGGGAGTCCTGGCATTAAATGAATAATAACAATGCCTTAAGTACACGCAGGCTACCAAAGTGATTTAGTACACAATCGGATTACATATGAATCTTGATCGTTTTTTTTAAACAATGGATATTTCATCATAACTAAATTGGCTTGATTAACCTTTAATATGCATATTCTCTTATCATAATGATGGATATAACACCGAGTAATGAAAACTTCTTCTATCTAATTTTGCTTAAATTCCCTTTTAAATTTTGAAATATATATCAAGTAATATATAGTTGTACTTATGTTATAATAATGTTATGTTTGCAATTTTTGGAAAAAGTACACTAATTTTGTTTTGATTGTCTGGTGAAAAATTTAAAACAGAAAACGTATAGTTTTACTTATGTTGAGCATATAATGTAGATTTTGTACTTTAAAAAATTAATTTTAAATTTATCATAAATTTTTTTTTCCAGGTAATTGGTCCTTTGCTTTTATTCAGTCTAGAACACTTAAACGGTAAGTAGAAATTCTATTCAATAGGATTTTTTTTTTAATTTAAAAAAGTATTTATTTTTGTGAATAATTATTTAAAAATGAATAATTAATGGGTATAAATAATGTTATTTATGCAATTCTATCTCTGTGTTTACTTATTTATATACGTATATAAATATATGTGTACTTGACGTATATTTGTTATAGTAAATTTTACATAACAGGTGCACATACCACAGGCTGGCTGTTCTATGAGTATAAATATATTTAGTTCCATCATTCAAATAGTTCGATGGTTATTGTGTAGTTTTCATGAAGCATCGCTACATGTGTTACTGAAAAATGTAATAATTGTCAGTTGACTAGCTAATAGTGGCTAAAATTACATAAATAAATACCGCGATAGGCCTTAGTGGAAATTTAATGAGATCTAAGTGCTCAGTAGTGACACTGCGTTTGAACACTGTCCACATTAAAACTTAATCGAAAACGTTCTGGGTATTCCTCAGATGTATTTATGTACGACATTTGATATGTTAGTTTAAGGTTCTAGTCTCAAGTTAAGGTATTCATTAACAGTTCATAGCTTCAGAATTTGCCCCCCTCCCATCAACTTAAGCCGGTTCTCAAAAAATACCTTCACCGATTGTTTTTGAATGCTTTATCTACTAAAGATAAAGCATTCAAACACCCTCGGTAGACTCTCACTACCTTCCCAATTCCACCCGCCTCCTTTAGACATTCCACACGCTATATCCTTCTCATACATCCTTCAAATGGGGGACTGCCGTTAGTGAAAGGCACTCATTAGCCCAAAATAATTTTCCTTTATTTTTCCCACATCCTATTTTTATAAGTTTGAGAGCTAAGGAAAAAAAAAGAAAAAAAAAAAAAAGAATGCTTTATATATTCCTGTTTATTCATAATAATTCTTTCCTATTATTATGGTCACGAGGGCCTTTCATCTTCGCTCCTTGTATAATTGATGTACATTCATTTATCACAAAAATTTAAAGCACAGCTTTATCGATAAACCGTGACTTTACAATGAATGGTGAGCAAATAAATTTTTGGAAGAGTTTGTCGGGGTATTGGCTTTCCATGAAATGTATTCATTCGCATTTTTTCATTTGACATGCCATTTAATTGAAGTGCTATTCGTCCTGCCCTGGTGTGCGATTGATGGAGGATGAGAGGATGTTGACTGTTTAAAACATTTTTGGTGGACCGAACCGTTAGTGCCCATAAATAAATTTAATTACAATCTAACAAGTCTCTTTCAACACACCAAGTTGTTGACAAATACTAACTGAAATATTTATATTAGAAACGTTTGGAGCTAGTGTTTACCTGACTGAAAACTGCCCCCCGTCCCCCACTTAACGAGCTCTAACCCCCCCCCCCCTTTCAAAAGCAGTCATACCCTAATACAGATGGGCCACGAGACAGTGGTGCAAGACGTCAGTTACCGCTTTTCTTAGTATTTCTGGCCTCCGGTGAAGAGTTCCGCAACAGGAGCAGGTTACTTTCAAGCACGTGCGGCATGTCTTGTCTTTATCTTTTGTAGCTATTTTTGTATCCTATTGCTTTTACCTGACCCTAATGGATTTCATATGTATCATAGGCGATATGACATAATCAAGTGTTCTTTAGACAGTTAGCCAGAGTTTCATAAAAAAATGTACGAAAACTTATAATTAACTAAATAATAAATTTATGGACTTCCATATGTAAGATTATTCCTGGGAACGTGATATTATTATGTACAAATCATAAACAAAATAATATGTATAAATCAGGGTCTTTACTTGTACAAATAAATTACACGTCCTTTCAATCTTGCATGTGACAGTTACAGAGTGAACAAACAGAAAAAAAAACACATATGGTTCGAGTGATGTAGCCAACCTGTCAACCCCCCCCCTGGAAGAGGCTCCGTGCGGGAAGTAGGGGAGCAGCTTACTGGAGTGGAAAAAATTGGAAATCTTCTTTTTCATTCCACAAAGCCACTTCGGAAAACGACTGGGAAATTCGTTGAACGATTGGAAAAGGAACGATTCGAACTTGATCTAACTTGTTATTATTGGGGTTATTTCCATTTCCAATGTAGACCGAATCACCCACGTTGAAAATAAATTGGCGTCGATTCTTGACCACACGATTCTTATTTAATTGAAAACACTTCATCGACGCCAGGTTTTGGTCTTTTTCAGGAGATGTTTTGCTCTCTTCTTCTGAAAGAGGTATTATATTGTAGGTTTCGTACCAGCAGGAGGTATGATGGCGCGAAGTGTGCGAAACTGTGTATCGCCACATCAAAATATTTTCATCGATCATTAGAGCTATCGTTTTAAAACCGTTTACGTTTTTAAAATAACAGCTGTTGCATTTTTTATCGGTTTATTACCTGTTAATGTTAAGGTTAATGTAATTTAATTAAATCAAGTTCTTTACCTGTACACATCAATTAAATTACACGCCCTTCCAATCCATAATGTGTCAGTTATAGAATGAACAAATACACAGATAACGCATGGGTTGAGCAGTGTAGCCAACTTTACAAATATTTTTTTTTTTTTTTTTTCGAAGCTCTCTTGGTCGAAGTTTAGTATGTAGGAAAAATATAGCATATTTGGGATAAAAGGAGCGACCATTTATCTTGCAAACCGACGCTAGTGGTTACGCGATCGGGGCACAGCTTTACCAAAAAGACGACGAAGAAGAGTGTAAAGTAGTGGCATTCGCCAGTAGGGTGTTAAGGCAGAACAGCTGTATTCGACCACCGAACAGGAATTACTCGCCATTGTATGGGCAGTAAAAAAATTCGAGACATATTTAAGCGGAGTCACTTTTACTATCCAGACAGATCACAAGGCCCTGTCATTTATCAGAAATTGCAAGAATTCCACGAGTCGGGTCATGCGCTGGTGCATGTACCTGCAACAATTTAATTTTACCATTGAGTACATCAGCGGAGTAAAAAACAAAGTGGCTGACGCAATCAGCCGAAATATTGGAGACCAGCGCAGTGGAGACAAGGTAAGTAATGCTTTCCAGTTGAATGCCACAACGATCGAAGCAGAAAGGGCAACGGGTACGAAATTGCTTTTTTTTTACAAATATTTAACATATTTATTATATTTTAAATATTTGAGAGTGAGAGAGAGAGAGAGAGAGAGGGGTGGAGAGGGAGAGAGAGTGAGAGAGAGAGAGGGGTGGAGAGGGAGAGAGAGTGAGAGAGAGAGAGAGAGAGAGAGAGAGAGGGAGAGGGGGGGGGAGAACGAATAACGCCATGTTTGCAAAATCTCGCAAATGCAGGTCCTGTATGACCTTTTTTACAATTAAGGAGAAAATTACATTGTTTGCTTTTTACCAATTAGGTCTCAAGCCTAACAAGGAAAGCTATTACATGAAAATAATTAAATAGTGCATTATTACACTTGATAATGACTGTTTACTCAAATACAATATAATTTTTGAATTTTTCAAACTTCTATATTCATAATTGTTTTTACTAAATAAAAAGGATTTTTTTTAAAATTAATAATTGATATTTGTATTTTAATTCATATTCATATTTTCTATGATTATAAAATTCTTCTAATATTTTGAATAATAATAAACATTGGTAAAAACTAATTGGTTTCTTGTTTAATGAGCTTGGTAATTCATTACACAATATTATGCTCATTATTTTAGAGTTTTTTTTCCCACACCCCCTTTGTAAATTTTACACAGATATATGTACAAAATATAGATTCTCAAGCGAATGAAGAAATTGTAATCTTCATCATATTTCCTGTAGATTTGCTACATTTTATACAGGTTCTAATACTAATAATAATAAAATAATAATGATCTGGAATGTACCAAGTATAATGACGTACATTATACATGAACGGACTTACTAATTAATTTATTATCGATGATGGTGCTCACCTTTTTTTATTATAATTAGATGTTTTATAATGATTATGTTTTTTTTTTGTGATGACCTGTATTCCTTTTAACGGGCGGGATTGTGTCTGATTATAGCTTAAACAATAAATACCTACTTAATTGGAATCATTTCAGGCCCTATTTCGATTGTTATGATTTTGATCATGGATTGAAAATCTGTTCATGAGGCGTGCTTGTTAGATGGTTTATAGTTTTGCAACAGGTAGCCATAAGAAATGATTGTGAATAACTGATATAATGATATAGGCTCTGCCTGAGACTCCGATGATTCTCCTGGACCCTTGCCTTTATAAATCCTGCTTCAGAAACTTCAAGTTTGATTTATTTGGGACCCGGGCTATTGAACAACTATCGTGACCCCCGTCCAGTTAGAGGTCCTACTGGGAAGTCCATCCATATGCCTTGCAATGTTCCAATGTGTAGTAAGTATAATATTTTTTTTTTTTTTTATTCAACAACAACTTTATTATGATAAAATTACAATCTGCCTCATTGGGCAAAAAGTAATTGTGCTAAATGATCTCATTCATACCATATTTACAATCTGCATTCACTCGATAATTCATACCGTATTTACAAACAGTCCAGAGACCTCCCAAATCCACATGGTTGCCACCTCCCTCGCGTGCGAAGGAGGAAGCGGAGTCTTGGGAAGTCCCCCATGCTCATCCGTCAGCCACGTCACCGGATAAGAGCTAGTGGAGACTGACCAAGAGCGCGAGAGTTAAATTATTAGAAAAAAAAAGTTTATTCTACCACACACTGGATCAAGCTTTGCTGGATTTTGCGCTACAATATAATGACAGGGAGTATAAAATAAATTTTAATTATTAAAGGGAACATTTAACGAGCCAGCGGAGGCTGACCGTTTTCTTCTCTATCACCACTGGTGTCCATCACAACTGTATATATATATATATATATCCCTCAGTCATGGAAAACTGTCAAATATATATATATATATATAACACTAGGAATGTTGACAGTTTTCCATGACTGAGGGCTGTTGACATTTGCCAAAACTACTGTTAAAAGCTGACGACACAACTAGGCACATCAATGTTGACCTTCCCTCACCCTGACCGGTGTAGGTCTGAAGTAGTAAGTTCGATCAACCGCGGAGGCTGTGACCATTTCACATTGCAAGAGCTCTTACTTATACGGGTCATTTCGTGCTTTTGGCCATGTTCAGGGGTCGAGAACAGTTCCCAGGTCATGAGTTCGACGAGTCTCAAACGAAGTAGTAACAAATTGGCACAAACTGATGAGTGACATTTTATTTTTTAGTAAAAAAGGTCTTGCGAAACAGTTGAAGTAAATACAAAACTCCTATACAAATATATAACTGAGGTATAATAACTACATAAGATATCTCCATTAGACAGCTTATAACAGGCACATAGGCATATAAAGCCAAAATGTCTAAAAGTGTACTAAAAAAGGTTTTGTTATTTACACTCCGTCTTGAACTCCCCTTGTAAAACGTTTAGTGCAAATAATTTTAAAAGATGCAATTCTTCAACTGAGACAGGCCGATTTAAACACACACTGTGTAAAAGTGAGAAAATAATAGTTTTTATGGCCACGACGTCATGTTATGGTACAAATGACTTCAGTTCTATTTGGCACTGCACAATTTTAATAATGGATGGTCAAAATTTACGCAACGATCAATTTCTTTTAGTTAAAATAAAATATCTCCTGCTTGTATTTTGATTTACTATTGGTATTTAGGTGATATCAGTGTAAATATAAACATTCTTCCAATCAATGCCAAGGGATTTAAGAGAAGTGTTTCGTGTCAGGTGCGGAAATACCCGTTATTGAGTACGTTTTCTTTAAATTAAAAACAAATTTATCATAGTTTTATCTTTTTATATATATATATATTGAAACCTACCTCATATTTTACCATTGTATTTTTCTAATTTATTAGTTCAATTGACCTTAACTAATTTGGTAGGTCCGTCATGAGATCTTTAATTCAACTTATTTTAATGTCTTCGACATAGGAAATTATCCCGATTGAATCGCCCGATCTCAAGGCTAATGTTATAGTTATTAATAAATTGAGAAACTGGGAATTGTGAAATATATACAAGTAAAATGGTTATAACAAATAATTATAATTATAAATAGTGCTGACATTAATTATATAAAAAAATATTCAATTCCTTTTGAACAAGGATAGTTACTACTAATTAGTTATATAAAAAAAATGATAATTGAGCTCAATCTCTTTTTAATGGATCCATAATAAAAACAATATCTATATCACCCAATCGATGATATCCGTGTAACCTTCTTCTTTTTCTTCTTCTTCTCCTCTGCTTGTGTTGATGACCGTCAACGGAACGGGAGCTTGGTCTGCTTTGCTCTCTGGCTCTTGGCTAAGACTGACCCTTTTATCCCATCCCCACTCCTAAGAGCATAAGGGCAGATGCTGGACAAAGTGGGAGGGTGGCTGGTCATGATATTCTCAAATATCATGAATGTTACAATTGCCTTCCCTTATAAATAAAAAAAAATTTATGAAAAAATTTTTTTTTTTTTTCAAGTGGATCCACAATATTATGTTGCTGTGTTCGGTTTGTTGAATTGGTTGTTTATAACGGGTGTTGAAGTTTATAGTAATAATAGTTCAAATTTTGCAAGGTTTTAAATTGCTTGAAAAGCGTACAAGTTGTTTTAATTTTTTACTTAACTAAATTATTATGCTAATTAGTATGGATTAGTTTGAAGGTACATTGTTCTATGGATCATAACGCGATTTGGAAAACATTTGTTGAAAAGACGGTTGAGTGTGATTAGTAATACATATTGGTTTTTAATTAAAATACTAGACAATTCTACTGGTAATTAGTAACAATAGAGAAAAATTGTTGAGTGTGTGTGTGTGATTTGAATATTTTACCTGAGTGAAAAGATAGTGTTTATAAAAAAATTATAAATGTTACGAAAAGATAGGGAGGTCGTTGTCGTGTATAAAATTGTATGAGCTCATTTTATTTCCTTGCTATAAAATTAATTATAATGGGCTTAAGCATTCAAAGAATATTTATGATCTGTTTTATAGATTAAGTGATAATGAAAGCAAAAACTTCACTTGCTGATAATTCCATAGACTTTACTAGGGTCAATACTTCTAATAATAGTTTTGTTTTTGTTTGTATAAACTTCTAAAGTTTATGTGTCATCCGATCAGTATTATTTTCATTTAATAATGAAAATAATAAAAGAAAACTATAATTTTTTTCTTTTTTTGAAGTCATATTGTATCGAACAAAAAACATCCCTGTAATTATTTTTAAATGCCTTCCATTCATTAATTTTAATGTTGTTCAAATCAAACACGCAAAAAGGAATTTCATCAAGGTGAGCTGGAATTTGAGATTCCAATTTCTTCATATCCAAAACTTTATTTTGAATTATTTTTAAATTTTTCACGTTATCGCTGGTTGTCTGCTGATGCTCTGTAATTTGATCTTTCAACGAAATCACTTCTCCTTTCTTGATATTCGCTGTATCTTCTAACTCTGAAAATTTATTTTCCAACAAACTCATATATTTCTCATCGTCAAGCTTTATTAGATCATGTTGACGTGAGGTACACTCATCATTGTTATCTGCAATCTTCTGTTCATCCTCCAATGACGTCATTTTCTCTTCATTATCCTTAATTGAATATAAGCTAAGATCTGTCTGACAATCAGCATCAACTAGTTGTGACTTTGTTAAATTTATTTTTTCATGATCTGTCGTATTTTTCAATAGAATGATTTCTTCTTTTAATTTTGAATTTACATTATTATTTACTTGGAGTGTTCTCTCCTCACAAATTCGCAATTGTCTATCTAATTCATAGTTTACATCCGTGTAACCTTGTTCGAATTTAGCCGATCTTCCCGATTTTATTTCTTCCCTTAATTGATCAAACTTCCCGATCAACTCTTTTTGTTCTTTAATTGCGTTAAATTGACTGTTTAATTTTTCATTATTTTCTTTAAGCGCGTTTGATTGACTGTTTAATTTTTCGTTTATTTCTTTGTTATTTTCTTTAAGTGCGTTAAATTGACTGTTTATTTGGGCAAGGATTAGTTGTAACATCTTGGCATGATTTATCGTGGGTTCGGGGTCGGGGGCTGAGGGGTCTCCTTTAGAGGCTGGGTTTGACCCAACCCCAGTACCTGAGTCTGACCCACACATGTTTGTGTTCGTCATTTGTGTCTGTGTTTGTGTAACAAATGTTAAATTAGAAGAAAAATATAATATGTTTGTAAATAGTTCTAGTTATTATTCTAACATGCAATACCTCACAATTCCTTTGGTTTCTTTAGAATTTTTGAAGTTAATCCCGGAGCGGCCCCCATTGTAACCTACCTCATATTTTACCATTGTATTTTTCTAATTTATTAGTTCAATTGACCTTAACTAATTTGGTAGGTCCGTCATGAGATCTTTAATTCAACTTATTTTAATGTCTTCGACATAGGAAATTATCCCGATTGAATCGCCCGATCTCAAGGCTAATGTTATAGTTATTAATAAATTGAGAAACTGGGAATTGTGAAATATATACAAGTAAAATGGTTATAACAAATAATTATAATTATAAATAGTGCTGACATTAATTATATAAAAAAATATTCAATTCCTTTTGAACAAGGATAGTTACTACTAATTAGTTATATAAAAAAAATGATAATTGAGCTAAATCTCTTTTTAATGGATCCATAATAAAAACAATATCTATATCACCCAATCGATGATATCCGTGTAACCTTCTTCTTTTTCTTCTTCTTCTCCTCTGCTTGTGTTGATGACCGTCAACGGAACGGGAGCTTGCTCTGCTTTGCTCTCTGGCTCTTGGCTAAGACTGACCCTTTTATCCCATCCCCACTCCTAAGAGCATAAGGGCAGATGCTGGACAAAGTGGGAGGGTGGCTGGTCATGATATTCTCAAATATCATGAATGTTACAATATATATATATATATATATATATAATATATAATATATATATATATATATTAACAATATTCTTTCTTTTATTCATTTTGTACCTACGATTATCTGTGTAAAATTTCGTTTTCAAATGACCTTTTTTTTTTTTTTTAAACAAAATTATTTTTGAAGTCTAGAACACATTGAAAATCGTTCACAAAATAAGGGTGGTGTGTAAATTTTGTCCGACAGTGTATCGGACTTTTAACCATTACAAGCCAGAAACGATTTCATTATACTGAAATTAATTTTTTACCGTTCATTCGACTCTCCCGATCTTCATTTAACCAAATTCCCAGATGATTTGGCCATTTGTACACTTGTACACACACAAACGCACACTTAATCTCTTTCACCGAGTCCTAGCGTATCACAGGCGATCGCAAATATCCTTAGACTAGTTATTTTCCTTTCAATTTAGAATTGAAAAGGAATAATACCCTACGCTGAATGATATGATCGTTGTTTGAAGTAAAATTTCAAAACTGGACAGGAGGAAATGGCTAAGGACATAAGTTAATGGTTTTCCAAAAAAAATAATCAGACATCAACTACACAGCTAAATGACTGTTTAGAGGTAATCTTTTGATTATTAGTTCTTACATACGTCCATGTATGGTTGGTCCTTAATTCGATGCAGCGTGTAAGTAATTAATTCTTCTTTTGCAATATTCTCATCATTAAGTAATCTTGCCTGTCTGGTGTAGGTGCCACTATTATTTATGTCTTGGTAGACATCAAGAGGTCACAGGATAGTGTCCCAATTATGGTGTAGTTTTTTGTTTTTTTTTAAATTGTTAATTTTAATTTAAATTACAATTTGATAAATAAAATTTCAGAAATGAACTTTAAGCATATCATGAAAATGGCCTGTTTTCTGAAACTCTATACAACAACAACTTTATTATGATAAAATTACAATCTGCCTTATTAGGCAATAACTAATTGTGATAAATCATTCATACTATATTTACAATTTTCATTCACTCGCTCATTCATACAGTATTTACAAACAGCCGGGGAGACCTCTCAAATCCACATGGTTGTCATCTCTCTCGAATACGAAAGAGGAAGCGCAGTCTTGGGAAGTCTCCGAGAATGATGACTGTGCTAGGGGATTAGGGTAGTTGGATAGGTTGCTATGGAATATCATGAACGTAAAAGAGACGAGTTCAAGAATGTAAGGTATATTCAGATCCCATAGCTCTATTCCGTATGTCCAGATTGGCTTAAGTATAACTTTGTAGATCAGTATTCTGAAACTAAGGGATGATTTCTTAATGTTACATAAATGCGAGAAGGATCAATTCATTCTATTTTGATTTTCCAATCAATCGAATTACATAATAGATATTTTGTCATCGTTATTCTGTAATTGCCATGTAGATACTGACGAACTGAACAATTGTGTCACCACTCTTAAAAGATTATTATTAATATTAGAAGTTATAAAGGAAATGAAAAATCCAATAATGATTTTATATTTTCATTATGGCTAAATATCTAAATATTTCTAATGACACTTGTAGTTGTTTGAATCCTATGTCAACAATTTATATTTACAATTATTTTAATTAAAGTTATTATTGTTTTGACAATATACTCCCCGCCAATATAATTGTGTGTTTTTTTTTAATTTATAAAACATTGGATTGTGATTCAAACATCAATGGTCTAAACTTTCAAAGTGCCCAAGCATGCATGTGTTACACGGTTGTTCCTTTCGTCCAACTGTTGCCTGGAAGTTGTTAATATCTATTATACTTTTGGCTGTTATATTATTATTTTGTTGCACGTTATGTCTCAGAATCATATTATATATAATAATAATTCGTTTTAGTTTCATTGTTGGCTGGCCCTCTTCTGACTAAGTAGAAACAATTTCAAGATATTTATTCCTTTATATGCTTACGAAAAATATGCATTATTACACTTGATAATGAAGAGTGCGTGTCCAAATACAATATAATCGGATATTTGAACTTTAAATACTTTTATATACGTTATTGTTTATAATAAATAAAAGGAATTTTTTTCAATTTTTTCATTGATATTTGAATTTGATACCCATTTTGTAATATTATAAAATTCTTCTAATATTTTGAAAAGTGATAGGCTGATCGGTTTCTTGTTAAGTTTTAATGAGCTTAGTAATTTATTGTGAAATATCATGCTAATTGTTATACATGGCTTATAATGATTTTTTATTTTTAAATATTAACAATTTCAAATCAGATATTTTTTCCTAAATATGCTTACGATAAATATATTTATACTATCTCATTCTTAAACTATTAATAGCTACAAACACGAAAAGAATTGTCTGATGAAAAAAGTTGGCAGTCCTGTGATCCTGTGATGAATTACTCTGGAATCGAGGAGGTATGCGGAACGAATAGGTTATATTGTTAGAACGGTTACTGACGGGGTTCCCCAGTTCCATTTACGGTACCGAATGGTCTACAAGAATTTTGATTGTCCGCGAAGGCTGTCGTGCGATTGGAGTGCTGCAATGGGAGTACAAATAAAGATTGCACTACTTCTCATTGTAAGAAAGTATTAGTTTTAAATGTTATGTGGCTAGCAAAAAGTTTGGTTTTTAATTTGTCGAATTTTCATTGATTTGTAGACTTCATTTACTAAAGTAAAACTTCCAATGATATCATGTCCTTTATCTTTAATTAAATGTTTCGTTAATATGATTCATTATTATTCACATTGTTTAGTCTAGATTTAACTGGTTTATTATCCATGATTGGGCATGAGATAACACGAAGGACAGAATATTTTAGTTACTTTTTTCTAGATGTAATGATGATGAGTTGCCAACCTAATCCGGGGTATTTAAATTTGAAATTCATGTTCGGCACATTACAAAAAATCACGATGCCAAAAAAAAAAAACTTAACTCAGAACATAATCTATCTACATCTGTAATCATACAGCTTGCCGTAAGCTACTCAAAAACTAATACCATAGAACAAGATTGTTTATATTTTGAAAACTAAGTTCAATTGGCTCTATTTTATTAAAACACGAAATTTTGAGATGAAGGTCGACAGCTATATACAAAGCCAATTTCAGCTAAATGTGGATTCTTATTTTACACCAGAAATAAATAATTGACAAAACATTTGGAAAATTTATAAATTAGCAACTGAAAATGGGGAGCGTGAGTTGTTGAATGTGCTATTGCATAACAAATAAAGCAAACTTATGTTACAACTCATTGAAAAGTTGATTTTAACATTTTCTATTTAACATTGTAAGTGACAGCCCGGTCTGTTGAAAGGTCTTATTAACTATAGTAAATATTAATGTGAATTGACGCTTGTTCATTATTGATTAAATAAATTTTCTGTTAAAAACATATTGTTGATACACACTATTAATATTGCTATTTGACATTTTTATTGTTAAGTACAGATACAGTTTAAGTAGTTGTTTAGGATTTTTTTTTGCCTTCTGAAAAGATGTGTATTGTTGATTTTGTGTGCATTATGTCCTTAATTGTACAAATAGAGTTAATTTTCATCAAATACAAAGGAATGTTACAACGTATGATGGTTAAAAAAACCGGTTGTTAATTAATGATAAGCTTCTTTTGATTGAATTGCACATTGAAAAAGGGGTATTTGAGAAGAGATTACAATTTGCGAAATACTCAATGTGGTAGCCTAAATGTGAAGTGGAATGACCAAGGTCGGATATAATCAGGCAACCATGACACAGCCGCTCTGTTATCAGCGTGCTGTTATCAGTGGTCACGTGATCGGCGAGTCTTAGACTGCTCTCTGCGGGAGTCGCCGGTTCCCCGAATCATCATTGCACAGGCATCCAGATTCTCGGTGATGACTGTCATTATCGGTGGAGTCATTGATGAGATGGCATGCTATCAAGCATTCCTTCTCTTCAAGCATATCGTTTAAGGCCATTTTCTTGTCTCTGTTTCAAATCTTGTATCTTTACCCGAAGTGTCTGTATCGCTCTTTGATTAAGTAGCCTGTTCGCCCTATAGGCGAAAATTTTTTACGTGGAGAATTCTCAGAAGACTTCAAGGTCGTCATTAATTATGTGCAATTAGTAAGAATGTAGTCAGTCAATAAAACTTTCTTCAGAAGTCTATTCCCAATTTTTTTTTTTTGCAGGCCAAGTTTCATATGATATTGGTAACAAAAGTGGCCTTATGAAAAGTAATGAAGAGTTCAATATCCGCCTAATAATTGTAGTTTGCGAATTTACTTAAACGAAGTAAAAGACGTAGAAACTGTAGCTGTACAAGTGAGACTTCTTCAAATCCTTGTCGAATCGACTCAGCGAGTGGCTCAGATGATCATTGAGCCTTGGACCAACCACGCTCCTCATTATCATCCATCTTCCAGCTACTATGAAAATCTCGGTTGTCCATATCTCATTATAAGTTTTGTTTTTTTACCACAAATTTAGTTTCATATATGAGTAGTTTGCAGGAGTGCATTGCAACACCTTCCTTCACCGCCCAGGTGGACGCTTGCTCAGGTTCCCACTTGTGTAAATGAAATGTATACATGTAGTGAAGCTAAGTGTTAAATAATGAAAAAATATATGGGTTCCCACGGGGCGTGAATCACGAAGTGAGTATTATTGATACACTTAATACGGATTAAGACTAATTAACCAGAATGAAATTGAAACTATCACACGATTTGTAATTTCACACAAATTGTAAAGGCAAAATTAATATAATTAGTTTCCTTAATCCGTATTTGGTGAATCAATAATACTCACTTTTGTGATTGACGCCCCGTGTGAACCCCCCGTTATGTTTTACTTTTGACATATACGTAAATGATTCACTCCATGTTTACATTTCACTGCTCTCTCTGAAAATATATTTATCAACCCATTGGTATAACCCTATAAGGGAGTAATCACTGATATTTATTTGTGTTTTCCTCCTACTTGTTTTTTAATTTACCTGTATTTATTTACCAGGGGAATGGTTGTAAATATTTTTTTGAATTGAGTACACCCTTTATTCCCCGCCCCCTGTATGGTTTTCGTCAGCCTGGGTTTAATTTGTTTATGTGCACTTTGTTTTATTCATGGGGATTCATAGTCTCAGATTTCGGTGAATTTCTGTTTCTCTATTAATTAACTTTTACACGATTAAACATATATATATACATATAATATGCATAAGTGTAGCTAAGGTCAGCAGGGTTCAAAACCCTACACCGTTTCCTCTACGCCTGTTCTCACTTCCGGCTCCTCTACAGGGACTAGACTACAACAAAAGTCTAGTCCCTTGGCTCTGCTCCAACGATATTGCTGAAAGGGGTTTTATGTTCAGCTGTCTCCCAACAGTCAGGGTTGCTGGAAATAGAACTATTACCTGTCCGAGGCTAAAGCCCTTGACGTAACTCTTAGAACCCTCCCTCTATTTATAGTTAGCTATTACGGGCTCTAACCCCGCTTATGGAAACGGGACGGTCATTACTGGGGCTTTACTCGTGTAAAGGTACCTATGATGTCGGTCCGAGTTTGTTTTCCTTCCTAAACTACCCCCCCCCCCCTCGGAATAATGTAAGTGTACGGTATTAGAAGTTGAGCTTGTATTGTCTGGTTCGAAACGTAGTAGGGTTTGTCACGTCTCCAAGATTTTTTTGACACTAGTTTCTACGATGCGTTTGGGTGCTGATCAATCCAACAGGTTTGATTGTAGAGTTCCATATAATTTTTTGTTTTGTTGTGGCCTGATTGTCTCAACTCCATTGCCGCATCATTCTTCTAGGTGGATTGCGGGGATGCGTGGAGTATCATGCGTTGTGGAATTAGGATGTTATAATTTTTGTATGGAATAGGTACAAAAAGTCGTTTGAATTCATTTCCTTTTGTTCTTATGTTTTGTCATTTGACGTTTAAAGAGTTTGCCCAAGTATCACTCAGATTTGTGTTCAGTACTATAAAATATGGCCATGTTAGTGTGTGACCTTGGTGTATGTAAAGGGTCTTTCATTAGGCGCTTCCTATGTTTAAATTTAAATAAAACAAAGTGTGTGATGTATCACCGAAATTTTGTATTCCTTTGAAAGACTTATCGATGCCTTTATGTATGTAATGATAACATCGTGCAAATGTCCGCCGCGGCTTCGCTGGGTGGTGCGCATCCGAAATGTCCAATTTTCCATGACTCTGACGCATAAATCAGGCTGAATTTGACCGATGGCATGGGTTATGTTGGCTTTGAGGAGCGCTGTGATTTGTGGCTTATTCGCATAGACCTGCGACTTAAGAAAATCCCATAAAAAAAAAAAATCTTGCGGGGTCAAATCGCACAATCTTGGTGGCCAGTTCATATCACCTCCACCTAACTAACAGTGCATATTATCTTCTATATGTTACAGAGTTCAGCGGAATGCTAACTAACAGTGCATATTATCTTCTATATGTTACAGAGTTCAGCGGAATGCCAACTAACAGTGCATATTATCTTCTATATGTTACAGAGTTCAGCGGAATGCCAACTAACAGTGCATATTATCTTCTATATGTTACAGAGTTCAGCGGAATGCTAACTAACAGTGCATATTATCTTCTATATGTTACAGAGTTCAGCGGAATGCCAACTAACAGTGCATATTATCTTCTATATGTTACAGAGTTCAGCGGAATGCTAACTACCAGTGCAAATATTTTGAACATAAGCTAAATAGCCGATATAAACTCCTTGAAACTGTAGTTGGGATTACACAACAGTAGCGATAAATTATCTTTCAATGGAATCCATCAATGTCCTGATTGACAGAAGTACTGAATCATGGTTCTCAATGTACAATCTAAAAAATTCACACTGGATTATGATTAAAAGAAGAAAAAAAATGTCGATACCTAGTCACGTGCCTATAGCTAGTAACCTTAACATGAAGCAATTTATAAAAACTGAGATAAGATATGAGGCTATGATGTAACATATAAAACAGAGATATAATCAGTTATGTTATTAATTATTTTTAGCTTCATTCTAAGATGATCTGCAAATCTCGGAGCGATTGAGCATGGGAGTGTAGTAGTTAATTGGGCTACCTTATCCCAGCAATTAATCCTTATGACTTAATCCTTAACACCTGTTGTATACTTGATGACATATTTTAGGTTTTTAATAGCTCCAACCGTTCGTTCCTCTTCAAAAAATGTTTTTCAATTGGCTAGCACTTTTAACAGCCCACGCCTCACATCTTTAGGCGCCGCACTTGGATGAGCCCCCCAATCCCAACCTAGGTACATACGGATTGTTCAATTCAACATTATCAAACCTAAATTATACTGTCTCTTCTATTGTAACTTCTCATTGTATATTTTGATTGTCTGGTATTATTTACGAACTAGAGTTAGCTAAAATGTACTCACGGTAGACGATAGGGATACTCAAAGTGTGTACGTGGCAGGTCATATTGTGATGCCTGCAAGCTATAACTGGCTGGATGGCTTGTTGAGTTATCAGAGGTAATGGAGAATACATTTGAGAAGTGATACTGTCGCCAGGCTTGGCCACAACTGCCGTATCTCTGCGATACTTGAGTAATGGGCGACAACTTGCAGGCTAATAGGTGTCTAGGTTCGACGGACAATGGCGACGACTGTGAGTTTCCTCATTTTGTTGATGTTTTCTCCTCTGTTCAATAATCATTCAATGGCGTCGTGTTATTTTTCGTGTAAAATTTGGTTTTCCAGTATGTGTAAAACGTAATAGATAAGTGCTCAATCCTATTTCGCTTCAAAAGTCAATATACAGTGTAATCTGAAGCCCCTATGTCACCCGCTAATCCTCGGACTCTCATATTAATATTGATATAATTGATCGTCAATGACTATCTGAAGGCGACCTCATCGAAGCCATATTTCGATGGTGACCTTCCATCGAAAAAAATTGTTAGGCTTCCGTCTTGTTTGGTTGCGATATGTGACAGCGAATAAAACGCGAAGACGGTTGTCAGTGCAAACAGTGATTTGAACGCCATTTCAAAGTGTTCTGTGTTAGTTATTTAAGTTGAAAGACTTATTTACTCTGACTTAATTTAGAACGATCTGATTATTGACAGGACAAATATCACAATTTTCTAGCCAGAGTTTATTTGAATGCTTCGATTATTCTGTGGTGCCAACAATTTCTTCATTGTTCATCGGTCGGATAATCTCCTGTTGCAGCCTCATTTGAACCAGCATATTTGTTGCTGCTGCATATCTTTAATGCTGATTCTTCGGCATCTAGTGCGATTTTGACTCCATCCCCTTCAAGGTTTTACATGCAAGTTTTAATGTTAAATAACCAGATTTGCTTCTTCGTTGAGGCATACCTCCAAGTGCCGCTGTTGAAAGAGTGCACCCATGTACCTGCCGCCTCTCCCGACCAGAACCAAAGGATTATAGAAGCCGCCATTCATTTCGCTTGTTAGATTATACCACAACAACGTTCCAGAGATTGATAAATTATTTTGCGAGTTGAACATGAGCGAACTTAATAGCTTCATGACACTGATTTACTTCTTTTTGCATCTCCATTGTTTTCGAGGCCATTTGTCAAACCGACAGGAGAATGCTTGCCGAGGCAGACATTTGTGGCTGTTACGCGCGCGGAGATAAGTCAACTGGCTTTTTACCCTCTCGGTTCCATAATTAGTTTGGAGGATGGCTATGTATCGTCCCATCCATACGTCTCTTTGAATTCCTATTTCATTAGCTATTTATCTATGGCTCCCGGGCATTAGTTGCACATCCAGTCTAACAAGATAAGTTTGCATATATCGTTTGGTATACTTTGTGTTAGACCCGTAAAGAAACGAATATTGCTGATTTGTTGTGCATTTGGGCAGGAATGCCGCACAAAATGTTCATTTGTAAGATTTTTCTTAAAGGTGATATTATAAAAAAAAAAAAATGAGGAAATATTAGGAACATTGTTTACTTTGGAAAATGTATTATGGATGTAAGTTTCGAATTCAGAAACTTAAAGGAGGTGGAGGTTGTCAGGTTATAAATCGGACACTTGCAGATGTAGTTTACAACTGTAATATTAAACATATGTACGCATTAGCTCGCGCGACAAATATTACAATAAACAAATAAAACTTAAAACTAACCTGAATCAATACAATTGCCGATAATAAGCCTTGATCATTGTCTTAACATTGTACAGCTCTTATATCTCAGGTTACGCAGCTTGGAGCGTCGTTTGATACTAGCGAGCTCTGTAGGGACTTCTAGCATATGTCCCGAAGTTTGGCGGTAACGTTCAAACTTACATGGATGTTTCTGTTCACCTTGAGAATGTTACTACTTCGTTACTGTGTGTAACATTTATGCTACATAACTATTTTTGGGCATCTTGTTTTTATTATTAATTATTGTTATTAAACTTTCCTTTGGTTTTCGGAGTGGAGTAGGAAAAAAAGATTTAAAAACGCTGCTCCATGAATAAATCTTTTTTGAGAACATGCCCTAGCCCTTAACCACAGATATTTACATCAGTTCCTTTTATTAATTGTAATTAAGCCCTGCTCGGAGAAATATAATTTGGTTTATCTCTGGCTTTCATCGTTTTATATTTACGGACTATAAGTGATTTGCTCTCACCGAGGACACAGGATTGATATATTTCGTTACGGTACCTAATCTGTTCTATATAATTTTTTTTTTTTTTTTTTTTTCTTCATAGCCCCTTTAAATTTACAGATAATTACATACAATTATAGATCCTCAGGTGAATCTATTCACAAATTATATAGGTTTTGTTATTTTATAGAAATTATATAATCGAATAAACAACCATAATGATATACATTATACGTGACTAGACTAAACTGACTAATAAAGGTGATGGGGCTCACCTTGTTCTATATAATGGTAAGCTTTTTTTATTTTCAATTAATGTCCAATTATTTTACATATAAATCTTATCTTGACTATAATCTAATAAGCGTGATCCAGATTCTTGTGAAATACATTCTCGGAACAATGGGGAATATGTAAGCTTCCACTTCCTTTCAGAGCAAGGATGGTTTTGTTTTGGAGTTGAGGTTTTAACTTCGAACTCGGGCATCACAACATTGATATAGACATGCAGTAGATATATTGTCTATATACATAGCTAGGTAGTGCTATAACAGAGGCTAGGACTAGCTGGCAACGGTATATGTAGGAAGTGGCCCACATCTCAGAAATAGACCCCTCTAGTCAGGCAGGCGTAATTATTTCGCGGCTTCTCTTACTCTCTTTCTCTCTCTCTTTCTCTTGGTGTCTATTTAGGCTGCTAGCCATCTTTGCCGCAACGGATCGATTCATAATGGTCTGTAATGTATAGTATAATACTAGTTGTATTTGTTTGTATTGTAGCTATTGTAGTCATTTGAATTTATCTATCAATAGGGCCTATAATGCCCTTATGTCTTTCAGTCATACCCCGAACATTCGTCTCTTATGTTTTTCTGTTTAAATGCTAGTCGTCAAATATATCCATTCCAATCTATCTTAAAGTATTATTAATAATAATAATAATAAAACAACTTTATTATGATGAAATTACAATCTGCCTCATTAGGCAATGAGTAATTGAGATAAGTGTCATCATTCATACCATATTTACAATTTGCATTCACTCGCTCATTCATACAGTATTTACAAACAGCCCAGAGGCCCCCAAAGTCCACATGGTTGTCACCTCCCTCGCGTGCGAAAGAGGAAGCGGAGTCTTGTGAAGTCCCCCACGCTGCTCCGTCAGCCGCGTCACTGGAAGAGAGCTAGTGGAGACTGACCAAGAGCGCGAGAGTTAAATCATTAGAAAAAAAAAGTTTATTTTACCACACACTGGATCAAGCTTTGCTGGATTTTGCGCTACAATATAATGACAGGGAGTATAAAATAAATTTTAATTATTAAAGGGAACATTTAACCTCACATCTTCCTCATCCTCACATCTGGATCACATCTTAGAAGCTTATTAATACTTTATATTCTGGGTAGTTCAAGTGCAAAGTAAGTGATCAAACATTAAAAGGCGCTATTAAAACTGTTAATTCGGTTAAATTAAGTTACACACTACATAATTGTTGGGAAAAAACGGTTGATGCTTAATGTTAGAGCATGTTATGCAAGAGGGCAGTTGTTGAAGACGCTGGAGGCGATAACCTTGCCCGCGAAGACACTCCTGTAGCAATGCCCCAATGCCTGAGCAAAGTTAAGACAACAATTGCTCTTAAGAAAAGCTGTAAGGCTTAGACATGTTACTCAGTTTTGCTAGATTGTTGTTTGATTGTTTTGGGGGATTTATTTATTGCCTACCGAAGGAAGTCCTATATGGTACACGGACTGATCGGAGGACGTGGATAAACGCCATGTTTTCGTTTGACTTAAATACATCAGTACAATCTACCAATGGAAGGTTCTTTTTAGTATTTATTGTAGATGTTAATCGTGGAAAATACATACATTTTATAAATTTTCAAAATACAAAAAAAAATATTGTTAACTGATGTCCTGTCAAATGCCTTAGCTAAACTAACCGTTTTCATATCATGGGGACGTTTAATTAATAGTTAATAATAATCAAATAAGTGAATATAACTTAAATAAATATTATAGCCTACAACAAACAGATATCATATAACAACAGTGAGTAGGCTGCCTTCCCTCTCTCAGGAAGTATATCTGGAAAGTAGGAACAGACAAGAAGTGAAATCACTTTCTTGTAATTTCTGCCTTGGCTCGAGGCCAGCTTAGGAACTGTGAAATAGCGGCCGGCCGGCGAAAGATCGTTTGGACTGTTGGCTCCTCCAGTTTTGGCCTATAAGCAATTCATTATAAGGGAAAATTTTATTTTAAAAAAAGGAACATCTAATTCTGTTTTCGAAAGCGTCTCATTTTAAAATTCATAGCTATCATTGATCGCTTATTAGGATAGGCGTGGAAAAGCTAACTGACGTGACTTGGATTCCGCAAATCCATCCCTCGATTTGACCTGAATAGCTAAGATCAGGAGCTCCTGAGTTGGAGTCCTGTTCCTGTCACTTTTTCCCTTTGCAACGAGGTGATAGTCCACAAAGCCCTGAAATTAATACAACAATAACAACTTTATTATGATAAAATTACAATCTGTCTGTACTAAGTAATCTGTCATCAATGTATTCATTCATACCATATTTACAATTTTCATTATTTACAACAGCCAAGAGACCTCCCATATCTACATGGTCGTCACCTCCCTCGCATGCGAAACCGGAAGCGGAGTCTTGGGAAGTCCCCCACGCCCATCCGTCAACCGCGTCACCGGATACGAGCCAGCGGAGGCTGACGAAGAGCGCGAGATGGAGAAGTGATTAAGACTTGTTATGGAAGATATAAGATTCTCCTTGGTCAATGTTGATGCCTTCTCTGCCATTCTGTCCTGTTATAATTCGTTCCTTCTCTACGTGCCAACATCTTTGTATCATGTATGAAATTTTTCCAGGATATTTCGGGTTTTCCTAACTTTCTTTTTCTTCCTTAACAGCCATTTTAGAAAAGTTTGCTGTTTTCTTTTACCTTCCTATTATCAATTCATTTGCTATAACTGTTTTATTAAGTACCGATATCCTCCAAAATAATGCTTTCCACAATCGTTTTGTAGATAGGTCAACACAATTCGTGAAGCTGGGGTATATTTTAAACCAACTATTAAATAATTTCGTTACGTAATCCTACAAGATAATTTCTGGTCACAGAGCATGGTGGGCCGCATTTGAATAGTTATTGGTGTTTTTATTTTCATTTGATGAAATGTTAATGCTGCTAGTTTAAATGTTAAACACCTTTATGTTGCAAGGGAAAATCGAGATTTTTATTTTCTATTTTATGAACTTTCCGGCACCTTTTAGCTATCCACCTCCTCTACTGCATTTTCCATGTACATTTGTGGTTCAGCTGGAATACCTTAATCTACTGAGTCCAGTTAGGTGTACCCCATAATATTTAAAATGATTATCGAGGAAATGTCACTTACAGCTCCTCTCTCATAAATATGAATGGACTTTATGTTAATTCTTTGGCCTAATCATCTCCACGGCGGAAGTGGAGGGGGTAGAACCACGGGCTTGTCAGTCGTCGGAGATTTATCGACATGACTCATTCCTGTTGCTCTGTGGTTTTTCGAAGAAATGTTAATTGAACTGTGGAAGTACAACTTGGTTTTAGAACGGGTTTAGTTAGAAACATAAAATCAATTCGGAGAACTTATACCAATGTAATTTACAGCCTGGTGAACTCTGAGTTGAAGTGATTTGTGGTAATGAGAAATATTATTTAAGTAACCAAACTGTACAAAGCTAGTGAGCGAGAGTATCGCCTCAAACGTGGATGCAAAGGTTTGCCAACCCCCTTCGGATCCATATGTAGAATCGTGTTAATGAATTTTTTCTCATATTTAAAGAAATCAACTTAGGCGGTGGTTACAAATCCCCATTAGCAATACCGGAGTGTGTCAGAGTGTGTATTTTGAATTTGTATGCTAATTATTCAATAGAAAGTAATTAGTAAGACCATCAGGACTCTTAATTGTGTGATACCGTACGCTTTTTTTAGTCGACAGTAATAATAGCTATTACTTAATAATAAGTTTGTGACAGTTTATGACTTTCAACTCCTGTCTCACTTCCGACTTTAGTCCGTAGAAATATTGGCTTGACTTCTTAAGGCTGACCAGGACAGTTTTAGCCTCTTTTAATGATCTTACCATTGGACAGGTTCACTTCACTCAACAACTCACGCCAGTTACACTGGTTATTGTTTATTTTGTCGTCAGTTAAATAATCTTTGTAGAGGAGAGTCTTTTAAATGAAAAGAAAGAAAAGCTTTATTATGAAGTACAAGCAAAACACTGGTACATACAAATATTTAGAGTTACGTTACTACATACTGTGTGGGATGTGTAGGCACAAGTGGGGTCTGTTTTTTGTTGTTGTTTTTCTTAGCTCTCGAATTATAAGATTAAGGATGAGGGAAAAATAATGGAATATTTGGGTTGAGCGGATCCTTGTACTAGGAGTACCTGCTTGAAGGTGGTGTGAGGGAATTAAGAAGTGTGGGAAGCCTCGGTAGAGGTTGATTGTTGCGGTACAGTGGTGAGAGTCGTGGGGTCTGGGGCCAAAGCTGAGCCATTTATGTATACGAAAAGGATAACATTCTGGGAAGTAGGGAGGTCTAGGAAGGGTATGGTTGCTTACTTATAAATAACAGGAACTTCCATGAAGTCACGAGGGAGGTATACAGTTCTGCTCAGGCCCCCTCTACTTTTAGCATTTCAGTTTGGTGAAAATTCCGTACGAGGTTCATGTAGTAATTATTTACCTACAGTTATTTATCACTTGTATATGATTGCTACCATTTTTGGTTACTTTTAAATTCCCCTGCTCTACCCATAACCACGGTTCATTTATTACAAAAATGTGTCACTTGAGCAAACTACGTGAATGTTTTTATTGATAGGCGGTTAAATATTTATCAATGCCATATCTAAATACATTTTGGAGACTTCGAGCTTGTGGAGATGGTGGAAAATGTGACTATGTTTCTATTGGTTTGCAATGAAACTATTCTAATAGTCTGATGTGCCATATTGACTAGATACTAATATTGATTTATTGTTATTTATCTTTTAAAAGAAGGAATCATTCATTGTGCTTTGTTCCTTTGTTTTCCGTACCATTAAATCTTACGATTTAAGGCAAGTAAGGGGAGGGGGATTGTCTATGTGTTGGTACCCTTTTCTGGTTCAAGTATGGATGACGAATTTCCGCGCATTTCTAATTTCTATTATTGAAAGTCCATTCATAGACGGGTCGGGATAAACTCCCCCGAGCGCCAGACCTTAGACGTAGTTTAAATATTCTGTCGCCTGTTACTCTAATAGCATCTGCGAGTACGGGTCCAAAACCGAAAATAGGTCGGCAAAGTGAAGTGGAGTTGCAAAAAGTTTTGGGACGAGCCCAGCTGATAATAATACCTTCTTACTCATAGGAGCAGTCGTGGGAGAGTATGGTGCAACAGGCCGCTGCGTTCTTGCACCATGTATGTGCTGAGGATGGAACGGAAGAGCATTTTCATAAGCGGGAGGAATATCTGATGAGGTTCGAAGCTGACGAGGTTTATTCTTATAGAATAAGATATAGTTTAGCCACTCGGAGAGTAAACTTATTATTACTATTTAGCAACAATCGTGACACAAACGAATTCAAAACATATTCCATTAAATAACGTTTTGGGACCCAACAGCAAAAGTCACGGGTGTAACGTGGTTTGAGCTGATTTTAATTGTATTTTTGTATCCAATATTTTGACTAATTACCATTTCTTAAATGGCGATTTGAAACCTTGAAATGGCTTCATTCCAGAAATTCAAAATAATTTTATATAAAAATATAGTGAGTTTTCAAGAAATTATTTGTGGACATTGTTCTCCGTAATAACAATTGTAAACATTAAAACCAATACAATTTAGTTCATAATCTGTAATTTTTAGTTTCTAATGAGGGAGAAACTTGGCAAGGCTTCTGATCCGCGGACTAACTAGTTTTAATTGTTGTACTATTGTCATCTATAACAAATATATAGCCGGCACAAACACATTGTCTTTTAGTTGTTGGATACTAATTGTTAGTATTATTATTTCTGCCTGGAATCAAATATTACTAATTAATGGCACAAATGTTTTCAACAATGAACTGTCTTCTTGAGGTGACTGCTCTATATTCGAAATGAGGACCTTGAGGCCCGCACAACACACGGCGCTGCGGTACAGTGCCCTGTGAGGCCAAATCAGTTCTTCTCATATACTCCAGTTGTATTTAATATTTAAACTGGCAACGCTGAGATGGGATAGATTCGCCTGAGGATCTATAATTATATATAATTATCTGTAAATTTAAAGGGGCTATGAAAAAAAAAAAAAAAATGAGATGGGAGGGCGTTGTAACGCAGACGAATGACGACGTGAGCCCAAATAAGCAACTGTACTGAAGCCATACGAGTTTAGTTGTGCCGTAAATGACGTCAGGAACATTGCCACTCGACATGGGATGGCTGACTCAAGGTGAGTTTAGTGAATTCTAAAGGCCGTAATTTTGGTTATGCTGTTTCTATACTGTTGGCATTGCCATCGGTGAAATAAGAAAGTCATTAACTTGTATTATATATTTTTGTAATAGTTAAAGTTCGTTGTTATCCTATCATTAATAATAATTTAGAAATATTTAATCATTTCTTTTTATATTTCTTCCAACCGTAAAGTAATTATTTTTTTACATCAGACGTAGTGGCTTTCAATTTTCAATGGTATGCACTAGTTAAAATTTAATGCTAAAATATGCACGATTTCTGAATATTTTCAATATCGGTACGATTTGTTTTCTTAAAGATTTTATGGGTTTTTTACTGAGTGACTAAAATATGGGCCCTGGCAAATAATATCAGAACTATTGAGGTTGGTAAGAAAGTAATTTCAGTTTTTTACTGTGAATTAAAACTCAATTTTGTCTATACCAAAAATGAACTTTAATCAGTCAAATATATTCCATTCTGTTCGATGACCTATTGTCATCTTTCTGGTAACTTCACGATCCCGCGCTCATAGAACTAACTTATGGTCATTATCAGCAAAAAACTCGACCTAGTGCGATTTAAGGTCATCGTTATTAATGAAATTTTTACCATTTAAGAAGTTTTGTAAACTTCGAAATAAATGATAATCCGATGGTGCAAGGTCGGGGCTGTATGGGGTATGCGACATCACTTCCCAACCAAGCTCCAATAGTTTTGTACGTTTTGCCAAAGAAGTGTGAGACCTCGCATTGTCGTAGTGGAACCCAAATATCGAGCTTCTTAACAAGCCCAAGACGTCTTATATAATTTTCAATTGTTGTGTGTGACATATTTTACTGTTTTGCGATCTCTCGCACAGTTATATGAAGATTCGATTCAATTATGGCTTTCATATTGTTATAATCAATTTCAGAACGTCGGTCGTCTTTCAGTGAAAAATCTCCAGAACGAATTTTTTTAAACCAATTCTGACACGTGCTTTCTGTTGAACAATCAACACCATAAACTTCACATATCTCTTTGTGAGCCTCAGCCGCTTCCTTGCCTTTATGAAAATAAAAAAGCAAACTTTGTCGAAAATGCTTATTTTTGCACTCCATGTTAAAACTGACAGTTGTAAACAAAATTACACGGAATTTCTTTCTGTAACAACCTAAAGGTATCGACTACCAAATCTCAAAAGAAAAAAATTCTGAAATTGACAAATTGAATAACTTTCTTGCCAACCCAATATAAAATTTTAGTAATCAGAGTATTTAATTTCTTTAAATATTCCATTTATGATGATTTTTCTTTTGTAGTAAAACTGTAGTAAAATCACAATCTCATTAAAAAAACAAACAACTTTGTTATTTTAGACACGTTGTCTTCCAATGACCCTCATTCCTTTTGGAATTGTTTAAAACCTAAAAAAAAAAACTATTAAAAACGTGAAAATGTCGATTGGAATGTTTATTGCACAGCTATACGTGTGATTGATGTATTGACTGCAGTATTGTAGATTGATTCAGCCGAGCTTAGTTGTTACGTTGCTTCCGTCACCGAGAACACAGTACAAACAATTCTAACATTGCCCCAGCTATTAATAGAAGAGAGGCCAGTCCTCTGTAGAGCCATCAGGATGAAGGATACAAGACAATTATCTCCACCTGCTCCTGTCCGTCAACACCGCACCGCACGCATCAAGTGGAACTGTCATGACAGTTAATTCAGACATGAATAAATTAAAAAAAAAAAAACGTTAACAAAAACATGAAAACATATATTTCATCTGTTCTCTGATAAGGGAGAATTCGCTGTTTCCGAGAAACCATTAAAGATTTATCTATTTATTTATTAAGATTAAATACATTTCTCAATTAAATAAAAATATTTTACGTAGGGACTTCTTAGTTACAATTTGCATGAGCGAAAAAAAGATTAGTTTAAATTAAATTATAATGTGGTTTCATAAAAGAAAAACCATGAAATAAGAACAGGGTGCCTCCAGCGAAATAATATATTTAATTGTCTCCCAAAAAACAATTTCACTTAGTTATAAATATGAAAAAGATTAGATGACAGGTGATATGTCCAATTAGAAACCATTATTATTTAGGTTCCATTCCAGATATTTTTCTTTTTAGTTGTTTAGTAGTTTAGTAATGAAAAATATTATTCAGCTTAGTAAACATTAACCTCCTTTTGTTCTCGGTTTTTTTTTTTCCCCCTTCCCAAAGCTCTCAAAATTTGAAAAGAGGAATGGCGCATAAATAAAATAACAAGGAATTTATAGGAGTAAAAGGGATCCTGTTACTAGGAGGGGCCTAAGTTCTCGGAATATTTTACTGATCTTAATTTATTGATATTTGGAGCAACCACAGTTTTGTTTATAGCGGGATGAATAAAGGTTTACTCTACGTTAAATTTTTTACGATGTTGCAAAATTAGTTGTTGACAGATTTTCGTCATATTTTTCTGCCTGGGTCTTTGTTGTTGAACACTTGACAAATGTTGACCCTTATTCAAAACACACGATCACATATCATTATGTACTGAAAAGTTAACAACTTAAAAAAGTATTTAAAACTGTTGATAGTGTATCAAATCAACGATTTCGACGTTCATATTACAATTATGTAATATATGTAAAGGGGTTTTACTGGCCTTAATTACTTAAAGTCATGAAAACTGCCATCAAAAATGTATTTGTATTTTTTCTGCTGATCCAGTTTCTTATGAAGGGATGACAGTTTTATTTGATGTCACAGAGATGCTTCAAATAAAAGCCATATTTTAAAAAGTAATAAAGGTAAATTAATTACTAGTAAAACATTAGTAGGATATTAAATTTAAGTCTTAATTAATAGTATTTATTATGAATTATATCTTTAATGGACTATTTTCGTAAATGAGTATCGAAACCATTAACTGTGTTTTGGATCATATTTGACTTGATTTCTTAAATTTACTTTAAGACTGAAGACATAAATTATTAAAACATACACTGTGCGGTCATTGTGAGCCGTGGGTATATAAATGAGTTGAAGAATTTTGTTGATGAACGAGCTTTGCTTATTGCAAGAGAATTGTTTGCTTATCATCAGATATGTACAAGCTAAGCGGATATCTGAACGAACACTTCTGCTCATTAACGACAAGCGATTCCGCCGTAATTGTGGGCACCTCAAACATATAATTAAATAGCTAATTTAGATTTGATCGGATGTCCCACTTTGACGTCTGATCAACTTTCTCCTGCTCATTGACCGTTGAGTCGTCGATGACGGGGTCTTCATAACAGTCGTGCAACGGAAGCGAAAGTGAATCCCACAGGCCGATCTATAACCTATAACCCACCTGCCCCTTTCCATCTATAACCAGCCTAAATAAACAAATGTCGTCAACATAACTGCTCCGTCATAGAAATGTTTCTCTTAGCTGGAATAGAGGTATTAATTATAATTTATTAAAATGTTTTTCTATTATATCTCATAATGTAGCATACAGTCAGGAGTGACTTATTGTAAACCATCCTTTACTGACATGGAGTCCTGTTAGGATTCACTTACTAACATGGGATATTTTTGTATATCTGGTTAGATTTATAAAAAATTAACCATCTAAAATCACCATTAATTATTCGATCTTTTAGGGGGCTAATAATAATTGACGTTTTATTGGAATTGGAACAGATTTATTAATAATTATAAGCGAAGACTTTACTTTTGTTATGTTAATTTGTTTAGTGTTACTGTAGTTGTACTAGCGGTCGTAGAACAATAAGCCGGCTCTCAAGCCAAAGCTTAAAAACTATTAAAGATTCATCTATTTATTTATTAAGATTAAATACATTTCTCAATTAAAGAAAACGTTTTTACATACAGACTTATTAATTAAAATTTGAATGAGTGAAACAAATAATAGTTTTAATTAATTAAATTTAATTATAATACGGTTTCATAAAAGAAAAAAAAATCAAATAAGAACAAGGCGCCTCCAGCAAAATAATATATTTAATTATCATCCAAAAAAATATTTTCACTTAGATGTAAATATGAAAAAGATGACAGGTGCTACAGAGATATGTCCAATTAGAAACCATTCCAGATATTTTAATGACTTTTTCTTTTTAGTAGTTTAGTAGTGAAGAATATTATCCAGCTTAGTAACCCCCTTTTGTTCTCGGGTTTTTCCCACTTCAAAGCTTTCAAAATTTGAAAAGAAGAATGGCGGATAAATAAAATAACAATGAATTTATAGGAGGGAAAGGGATCCTTTTACTAGGAGGGGCCTAAGTTCTCGGAATATTTTACTGATTTTAATTTATTGATATTTGAAGCAACCACAGTTTTTTTTGTTTTTGTTTTTTACAGGGGGATGATATTTTCCAATAAAGGTTTACTCTAGGTTAAATTTTTGATGATTTTGGTTTTTAATTTTGCAAAATTAGTTGTTGACAATTGCCAATGACATGAAATTCTATTGATTGATAAATTAGATATGTTATTTGAACTAGTTGCTGTTTGAAACAATTTTTTGTCTTTTCCTTGTTTAGTTCCTGTTAAAATGCCTGAAGTTTAGGAATAATAAAAAAAAAAAATTTATACACAGATCTAAGGGATGTTTTTTTTTTTTCTTTCTAGAAATCATATTATGTTATTAATCTCGGTTTGGAGTTTGACTCGCAATCAATCTAGTAAATTATAGTGGAGTCTCGTACGTAAAAATATAATGCAGTAAGCACGTCAAGGTGTCGATCTATGATATAGGAATATGAAAAACCAATGTATACAAACATGACAAATAATACGGTAGCTAAGCTTATGCGAACTATGATAAACTATAATTGATTTTACTAACATACTCGATTAAATTTTCAAATGCTCACAAACAACTAATGGTATTAACCATTACCATATTAAATATGGTAATCCTTTAGTTTCATTTTCAAGCAAATAATATTTAGTTCTGATTGGTAAATTTGGTTGCTTAGAACCGTTGTATTGTTTGCAGATGACAAAACATTCATGCTCTGGTCGGGCACTGTCAAAGACTGAACCACCACCCAGGGCTCCAGATTGTTCTATGTAGGCATTGTTAGTGGACTCGGCCTTCAGAGAACTGTGGCTGCATTGTTGACAAGCTACATACGACCAACAACTTGCTAATTCTGAATGTATCAATTATGTATTTAATAAGGAATGCTCCGTTCCTTTGATGTACTAGTTGCGAATTTGGCTTTTCAGATGGCTAGAATTTAAACAATTATTAGGCTAACGGTGATATTAGCTATTTTAGAATGTGCGAAGACTTTGTTGATGATAACTCGTTCGTGAAGGACTAACGTTGCTGAAGTTGCAAATACTTAGTTGTAAATCATCTGGGCCCAAAGACAACAATTCAAGTCAAGTGTGGGACCTAACACTTGAAGCGGGGAACTTAAACAAGGCTTGGATTTTATTTTATTGACAGTTTCAGTGCCTTTTTGTAATAGTATCACACTAAAATGAAACCATGATATACTTATTATTATTTGGGGACTAAGAGATATTTACTTTGATGCTCTACTCGGTCTAGGTATGGTTTATTTGTTACCACTTGTTAATTATTATCAACGACCCTTCATTTGGTAGTTTTCGGAGCCGTTCGAACTCACAGGAGGGCTGTAAGGGTTGGTTCTAGAATAGTGGGCTTAATAAGGTTAGAATGAAGGGTTTGTATTGATGACGAAACACTTACTATTGCTCTCAATTTTTATCATTGAATGATGTACTTGTAATGTGACCTGTTGAACTGAAGGCTTGTCATGAGGGCTTTCATTGCACCATATAAAAAGTTACATCATATGACAATTGCAGGGAAAAAAAACAAGGATTATTTTTCTATTCAGTTATTTAGATTCTTTTAGTTATTTATCTTGTCTTTTTTTTTTTCTGTCTCTCCTACACTAAATGATCATAAAAGTTTCTTTAATCTACAAATGGGGACTTCCCAAGACTCCACTTCCTCTTTCGCATGCGTGGGAGGTGACAACCTGTGGATTTGGGAGGCCTCTGGGCTGTTTGTAAATACTGTATGGATGAGCGAGTGAATGAAAATTGTAAATATGGTATGAATGAAAACATTTATCACAATTACTTACTGCCTAATAAGGCAGATTGTAATTTTATCATAATAAAGTTGTTTTATTATTATTATTATTATTAATCATTTAAGATAGATTGGAATGGATATATTTGACGACTAGCATTTAAACAGAAAAGCATAAGAGACGAATGTTCGGGGTATGACTGAAACCCATACCATTGAAGAGACTTGTAATTTTAGCTCAATAAAGAAGTTATAATAGGGGACCGGAAAGTAATGCCATCTAGTGTGCAAAAGGTTGCTGATAAGGAGGGTGATTACATCATTGATCAAAAACAAAAATTTATTTTTTGACTTTAATGTAAAAAAAAAAAACGACATTACTTTCCGGTCCCCTATTATATAATTATTATATTATACCTATTATAATCTACAAATACCATTAGGAAGTCCTGTCTTGTTGTATTTTAATGCCTTCAGGATAGCTAAAGATGGCTCTTCTGGCATTACTATTTTTGACGAGGTTCCATGGCCACCGAAGTTTGGATCCCGTTTTTCAAAATTTCATGCAATCCACAGTGTAATTTTAAATGTTAAACCCATGATGTAGGTAGGCTTTCTAACAACAAACATCTACATTGTTAGTGTCATAGAGAGTCCGTTATCAGGATGAGGTGAGCTCACCCACTTGATGGATCAGACTGACAAGTATTGGATAAGTAATTGTGATTGATTGCATATGCTTAGATGAAGAAAGAGTGCTTTGACTTGGCAGAGTCAACAACTGGCTGTTCCCCGAAGTGTAGGCAGTGGAGCGAGGCCCTGACAATGGTGGGCTCTGTCCTCGCTTCCCGGGTGACTGTCCTGTGATAGCTGCATTGTATCTGTTCAATGTTGTAGGCGAATATCTCCGATGCAGCGACGGGCATTGCTTCTGTGCATTCGCACGAGCTGAGATGGTAATGACACGCAACAATGTTATCTTGGATTTAGATAAGTATTTAGTCCCAACATCATGAGAAGGATTTTCATAGTTTGAAACGCCTTTAATTGAAGACATTTTTTTCAATTTGTCTTAATTAGTCGCACCCTAGGCACGGTTGTGACATTTCACTAGTTGACCTAATTTATTTCAGTATTATAATATGGAATAGTATAACTATTGGCTGAGTAGACTAATATAACTGTGCAAAATTATGATTGAACAACTTTGTTAATAAACCATTATTTGCGACCTGTTAGAATGTAATATAATATAAATAAAAATATTATTCCGGGACATAGTTCCCTGTGAAAAACAGTATTTCTCAGGTAAAACAAAAAACAACACAAAAAAAACAAATTACATTTAAAAAAATAAAACAAAAAGAACGACAATTTAAAATAAAGTGTCAGCTTCTGTAAGAAAAAATAATAATATGAACATAATATTATTTAACTGTATTAAGCCAATAAAACCATACATGGATCACCATATCAATAAGAAACAACAAAAATGTATGCTAAAAAAAAAGAAAAAAATCGATGTAAAATCTTAGCTTGAAACCTGAAAACATAATAACTTAATCGTTCCTAACTAGCGAGCGTATGCCTAGATGGTGAGGAAGTGTTGGAATAGGAGAGTTAAAGGTTTGTAAGGATGAAGCATGGATATTAGGAGGTAGATAATTCCAGAGGGTAGTAGCGTGATGAAGGAAGGAACGGTCATATGCTGCAGTTTTGTGGGCAGGGGCATACAGACGGGATCTTGTGTGCCTGCAAGGTACTGAGGATTTGAACTATACAATATTGTATATATTATTACGTTTTATATTTATTTAAATTTAAATTTATCTTATTGTTTATAATCTGAGATTTTAAGGTTCTGCTAATAAATAAATAATTTTGGCAAAAAGGTGAATTTAATATTACAAATAAAAAACTTAAATTAATCATATAAATACTTGTCTATAATTTTGCTTCTTCTTTATTTCTCATTATTCATCTTCAATCAAATTAATACTTCTTCTTTTCGTGAAATTTCTCTTCTGTTCTGCTTTAAGTCCAACAACCATTAACTAAAAGAAGTTTTTACTATAATACAATCACTATCTTCATATAACATGTCTCACGGACTGACCATAACAAGAGTGAGGCTTTCGC
The DNA here is from genome assembly GCA_930367205.1 of Acanthosoma haemorrhoidale. Taxonomy (NCBI): domain Eukaryota; kingdom Metazoa; phylum Arthropoda; class Insecta; order Hemiptera; family Acanthosomatidae; genus Acanthosoma; species Acanthosoma haemorrhoidale. The sequence goes on along the minus strand of OV884013.1, from coordinate 16,257,053 downwards.
TCTCGCTCTGCTGTTTTTCGTAACCTTCGCTCCTTTGTTTTGATCGCCTTCTTGATACACGGTTCGAATAACGCCCATTTTATTTCCAATTCTTGATAAATAAAGTTTATAATATAAAAAATCACAACAATATATATACATATAAAGAGGGTGCCGTGAATGGATAGTTTGAAAAAGAAATCCACTGAGGAAATTTTGTGCATGGCAGGAGATGAACAGCCACTATAACTCGGCGTCGAGGTGAGAGACATGGGAGCACCGTTGGGTCCCGAAGACTATTCTAACGAAGCAATTCATGGTTCACTTCAACTTGCCTTTGAGTACCACCGAGAGACCTCCATACAGCACACAGACATTGTCAAAATGGGGGAAGATAGAAGGAGTTGAGGTGTAGGCTAGGAGAGCAGATGGCGAGAGCGATGAAATAGTTCAAGGGCACCTACTGACCACCGGGAAGTTTGGGGAATATGTTGGCTCCAAGAGAGGGTTTGGCCAATGGTTACCCCTAGGTTTTTGACGATGGGGTAGACTGCTCATCAGGATTTAAAACAGGAAAGGATCTGAGAAGCACTGGAACCGGTTGCAATTGCCTGAGTTTAACCCTCCGCGCTGGTGTGGTGGGTGAGACGAGAAAGTTATTTACTCTTACCTCGTTATTATTTTTGGCTTTGAGTCCTGCTCTGGTGGGAATTGCACTTAGTGACTCTGCACCTGCAAGGGCCGTGGGTGGATCGCTCAACTTCTATTGGTGCTCTCATGTGTTTTTAATTTAAAATAAACCGCACTAGTCATTGTACAAACCAAATGACTCTTCATTCAATAACAATGTCTTCAATATTTTGCGTTTTCAATAGTCACACCCTTGAGTTTAAACAGTAATAATTTTATTTTCAATCTTGTATTTATCCGACTAAGTTAGAAATTTCATCGTGAACCATCCTTTGTTTCTTTTATAACTTATCTCAATGGTAAATTTTGTTATTTTCTAATGAGGTGTTTCTCTTGAAAGTAATGAATATGAGTTATTGAGCCGCAGACGCTCAAGACAATAAGACACCTTTCCAGAGAGAGCATGTACTCCCAATGTCATTTATGTTCTGTGCAAGGGATCTCCAAGACAGTTTCACTCTAATATACTTAAGAGTATTGTAGGAATGGTGGATTCGGACATTTTATTAGTTTTGTTGGTTCATTATCTAGCTTGCCCAATTCCACTAGAGAAAGTAAAATGACTTAACGGTAACTTATCTAAACTTCTCCCGTCGTATTAGAAAACTCGTTAAAACTTAAAAGTCAACCCTGGATTTAGAACAAAATTTTAATATGCCCCAACATCAGCATTAAGATAACATCCTTTTAGGAATCCTCTCACTATAATCTGCTATTACTATTTCGAAAACAGTTGACCTTTAGAGCTGATATTGGTTTAACATTTTGTTGTTACAAATTTGTATTTTTATTATCCTGTATTTTACGGTAAATATTTAAAAGGCTAAATATATTTATCCTAGCAGTTAAATCCAACGTGAAAATTGTTGCTCGCAGAAGATTCAGATCTGTAGGTGAGGACTCCACTGTCCCACGATACAGCAACTTTATATATTGGTCTAATAAATGTACCATGTACTGACATACGAGTGAATGGTTTTTAGTAAGGTAGCCGCAACTCGCTTCTGTCTGTCTGTGCACATAAAAATTGATTAATACGACGATTTAAATCAATTTAGATAAAACATTAAAAATAAGCGATTAAAGTGGTGCTTTAAAATGTAATAAATTATGTAAGGAAGTATATAAATTATTAAGGTGGCAAGAAACGAATATAAACATAGCCAACACATACATACACACTTTTTGAATGATATAATATAAAGTGTATGCACCTTATACATATTTATAACCTGTCTTTGTTTTCAGAGTATTTTCTTCCTCTTTTTACATCGGTGTTTTTAATGTAAAAGTTATTTTTTAAGAAAAATATTAGCGATTTCATGGCCCTGATTAATTTTACAAGCCAATACTATCCAATTATTTGACATGTGAAGGACAACAGTGTCATAGTACTTGCACAACAATAGTACTTGCTGACATGTAAAAGTAATTTGCATTACCGTTTCAGGTTTTTGTCCTTAACATTTTATTCCTGATAATGACTGAAGTCTCCTAAAAGTGACCAGATTAATTTTGATTTTTTTTCCAAAATATTTTAGTACCTAGTTGGAATTTTACTCCCATTTAATCTATGATATAGTTATGTTTGATGTTGTATAATTTAGCATTGAATATACATTTAATTACTAGCTTAATGAATACCATGTCAAATTTTTCTTCTTATAAATAGCGAAAAAAAAATTTCTGAAGGCCTCTTCTCTAAAACTTATCTAGGGCTAAGTATATACTTATTTATTATAATACATTTTTTTTTGTTTTTCAGGTAAGGAATATGGACTTACATCGCAATTTTAGAAAACTACTAACCTGTAAGTAATGATTTAAGAATTAAAATAAAAAATTAACTTATTAAACTACTACACAGCTACAATATCATTTAATATAACTAAAATTACAATGCCAATACAACGTTATTGTAAAAATTTTAACTACTATTTATATCGAATTTATTTACTCCTAAATAATTCCCATAACTGCTATTTGTATTCGAGGTCAGGTATAAATTTGGATTACCTGTGGTATTAGTAATAGTCTTTGAAATAACTGTAGCCGAATACTCCAGTTTTGCCATTGATAAATTATCTATACACAAGAAGGTGATTGATAGTACGGCGAAGTGCAGTAGTAGAGTAAAGGATGAATGGGGTACGTTAATAGTATAGTATGCGTTTGTGAGGGAGGGGACGTCAGCTGACGTGAGGCATTCACAGCACTCAATGCCAACTGCATCGTGCTGCACTGGTGAGGGGGTGTGGCTGCCTGCATTCTGACTCACCCACTGCATCTGGGTTAATGGTTTCAATACTGCTGCTGAGGTTGTACTTCGAACAGGTATATTGTACCTCTCCTGTTCACAAGCTATTTGAAATTAATTCTTATGATATATCAAAAACAAAAACGCAGAAATTAAATCATATTACAAAAATTCCATTCTCAGTCAGCTATTGAGGTTTTTGTTAACCGACATCTCTCTTTCCTGGTTCCGTATTAGCTTTTAAAAAAAATATACATTTGTGTAAATATATAAAATACATTTGAATAATAACCATTGAAGTATACGAGTGTAATATCTGAGAATATACCTAGGGCTGTATAGTTAAGGTACTTATTTTTAGCTTTAGGCTATTTTTCGTTGGTTTTTATCTCCACCCTCTTCTACATATATATGTTTTTCTACGGTTATTTTTTTGCGACCCATTTATTCTGAGTCCCCATCTTGAGAATTTAACGCTACACAACCACAGAAGATTTTTGAACATAAATGTTATTCAGAATGGACTTTGTCCGGGAATAATTGTTTTTCGTATTCTATTCTAGGATTTATTGAAACCCGGGAAGGATGGAGGAATTGTCAGTACCGGTCTGAAACTGTTAGCTCATGATATAAGCACCGTTCATCGTTAACTCTAACATTATACATTATATAGATACTTTCATAGCCTGTAAATTGGTTAGTCTATTAAATAAAAATAAAATAATTAAAAAAAAGGATCAGTACAAGTCCTGGTCTTGGTGACTCACCCTGTTGCCGATTTGTGCACTAATTCTCTTCTACCCACGTGATGTCTTTACTTCGATAATGCCAATCATTAAGCAATAGGCAAATTATTGATTAGTCCCCCGTCCATCTGTATAGTAGCGCCTATAGGTAGCATAAGTGTCTATAGGTATAGGAGGTACGCTATAGTAGCGTCTATATGTAGCATAAGTGTCTATAGGTATAGAAGGTACGCTATAGTAGCGTCTATATGTAGCATAAGTGTCTATAGGTATAGGAGGTACGCTATAGTAGCGTCTATATGTAGCATAAGTGTCTATAGGTATAGGAGGTACGCTATAGTAGCGTCTATATGTAGCATAAGTGTCTATAGGTATAGGAGGTACGCTATAGTAGCGTCTATATGTAGCATAAGTGTCTATAGGTATAGGAGTTACGCTATAGTAGCGTCTATATGTAGCATAAGTGTCTATAGGTATAGAAGGTACGCTATAGTAGCGCCTATATGTAGCATAAGTGTCTATAGGTATAGGAGGTACGCTATAGTAGCGTCTATAGGTAGCATAAGTGACTATAGGTATAGGAGGTACGCTATAGTAGCGTCTATATGTAGCATAAGTGTCTATAGGTATAGAAGGTACGCTATAGTAGCGCCTATAGGTAGCATAAGTGTCTATAGGTATAGGAGGTACGCTACAGTAGCGCCTATATGTAGCATAAGTGACTATAGGTATAGGAGGTACGCTATAGTAGCGTCTATATGTAGCATAAGTGTCTATAGGTATAGGAGGTACGCTATAGTAGCGTCTATATGTAGCATAAGTGTCTATAGGTATAGAAGGTACGCTATAGTAGCGCCTATAGGTAGCATAAGTGTCTATAGGTATAGGAGGTACGCTACAGTAGCGCCTATATGTAGCATAAGTGACTATAGGTATAGGAGGTACGCTATAGTAGCGTCTATATGTAGCATAAGTGTCTATAGGTATAGAAGGTACGCTATAGTAGCGCCTATAGGTAGCATAAGTGTCTATAGGTATAGGAGGTACGCTACAGTAGCGTCTATATGTAGCATAAGTGTCTATAGGTATAGAAGGTACGCTATAGTAGCGTCTATATGTAGCATAAGTGTCTATAGGTATAGGAGGTACGCTATAGTAGCGTCTATATGTAGCATAAGTGTCTATAGGTATAGGAGGTACGCTATAGTAGCGTCTATATGTAGCATAAGTGTCTATAGGTATAGAAGGTACGCTATAGTAGCGTCTATATGTAGCATAAGTGTCTATAGGTATAGGAGTTACGCTATAGTAGCGTCTATATGTAGCATAAGTGTCTATAGGTATAGAAGGTACGCTATAGTAGCGTCTATATGTAGCATAAGTGTCTATAGGTATAGAAGGTACGCTATAGTAGCGCCTATAGGTAGCATAAGTGTCTATAGGTATAGAAGGTACGCTATAGTAGCGTCTATATGTAGCATAAGTGTCTATAGGTATAGGAGGTACGCTATAGTAGCGCCTATAGGTAGCATAAGTGTCTATAGGTATAGGAGGTACGCTACAGTAGCGCCTATATGTAGCATAAGTGACTATAGGTATAGGAGGTACGCTATAGTAGCGTCTATATGTAGCATAAGTGTCTATAGGTATAGAAGGTACGCTATAGTAGCGCCTATAGGTAGCATAAGTGTCTAGGTATAGGAGGTACGCTACAGTAGCGCCTATATGTAGCATAAGTGTCTATAGGTATAGGAGGTATGCTATAGTAGCGCATATAGGTAGCATAAGTGTCTATAGGTATAGAAGGTACGCTATAGTAGCGTCTGTATGTAGCATAAGTGTCTATAGGTATAGGAGGTACGCTATAGTAGCGTCTATATGTAGCATAAGTGTCTATAGGTATAGAAGGTACGCTATAGTAGCGCCTATAGGTAGCATAAGTGTCTATAGGTATAGGAGGTACGCTACAGTAGCGCCTATATGTAGCATAAGTGACTATAGGTATAGAAGGTACGCTATAGTAGCGTCTATATGTAGCATAAGTGTCTATAGGTATAGGAGGTACGCTATAGTAGCGTCTATAGGTAGCATAAGTGACTATAGTTATAGGAGGTACGCTATAGTAGCGTCTATATGTAGCATAAGTGTCTATAGGTATAGAAGGTACGCTATAGTAGCGCCTATAGGTAGCATAAGTGTCTATAGGTATAGGAGGTACGCTACAGTAGCGCCTATATGTAGCATAAGTGACTATAGGTATAGGAGGTACGCTATAGTAGCGTCTATATGTAGCATAAGTGTCTATAGGTATAGGAGGTACGCTATAGTAGCGTCTATATGTAGCATAAGTGTCTATAGGTATAGAAGGTACGCTATAGTAGCGCCTATAGGTAGCATAAGTGTCTATAGGTATAGGAGGTACGCTACAGTAGCGCCTATATGTAGCATAAGTGACTATAGGTATAGGAGGTACGCTATAGTAGCGTCTATATGTAGCATAAGTGTCTATAGGTATAGAAGGTACGCTATAGTAGCGCCTATAGGTAGCATAAGTGTCTATAGGTATAGGAGGTACGCTACAGTAGCGTCTATATGTAGCATAAGTGTCTATAGGTATAGAAGGTACGCTATAGTAGCGTCTATATGTAGCATAAGTGTCTATAGGTATAGGAGGTACGCTATAGTAGCGTCTATATGTAGCATAAGTGTCTATAGGTATAGAAGGTACGCTATAGTAGCGTCTATATGTAGCATAAGTGTCTATAGGTATAGAAGGTACGCTATAGTAGCGCCTATAGGTAGCATAAGTGTCTATAGGTATAGAAGGTACGCTATAGTAGCGTCTATATGTAGCATAAGTGTCTATAGGTATAGAAGGTACGCTATAGTAGCGCCTACAGGTAGCATAAGTGTCTATAGGTATAGGAGGTACGCTACAGTAGCGCCTATATGTAGCATAAGTGACTATAGGTATAGGAGGTACGCTATAGTAGCGTCTATATGTAGCATAAGTGTCTATAGGTATAGAAGGTACGCTATAGTAGCGCCTATAGGTAGCATAAGTGTCTATAGGTATAGGAGGTACGCTACAGTAGCGTCTATATGTAGCATAAGTGTCTATAGGTATAGAAGGTACGCTATAGTAGCGTCTATATGTAGCATAAGTGTCTATAGGTATAGGAGGTACGCTATAGTAGCGTCTATATGTAGCATAAGTGTCTATAGGTATAGGAGGTACGCTATAGTAGCGTCTATATGTAGCATAAGTGTCTATAGGTATAGAAGGTACGCTATAGTAGCGTCTATATGTAGCATAAGTGTCTATAGGTATAGGAGTTACGCTATAGTAGCGTCTATATGTAGCATAAGTGTCTATAGGTATAGAAGGTACGCTATAGTAGCGTCTATATGTAGCATAAGTGTCTATAGGTATAGAAGGTACGCTATAGTAGCGCCTATAGGTAGCATAAGTGTCTATAGGTATAGAAGGTACGCTATAGTAGCGTCTATATGTAGCATAAGTGTCTATAGGTATAGGAGGTACGCTATAGTAGCGCCTATAGGTAGCATAAGTGTCTATAGGTATAGGAGGTACGCTATAGTAGCGCCTATAGGTAGCATAAGTGTCTATAGGTATAGGAGGTACGCTACAGTAGCGCCTATATGTAGCATAAGTGACTATAGGTATAGGAGGTACGCTATAGTAGCGTCTATATGTAGCATAAGTGTCTATAGGTATAGAAGGTACGCTATAGTAGCGCCTATAGGTAGCATAAGTGTCTATAGGTATAGGAGGTACGCTACAGTAGCGCCTATATGTAGCATAAGTGTCTATAGGTATAGGAGGTATGCTATAGTAGCGCATATAGGTAGCATAAGTGTCTATAGGTATAGAAGGTACGCTATAGTAGCGTCTGTATGTAGCATAAGTGTCTATAGGTATAGGAGGTACGCTATAGTAGCGTCTATATGTAGCATAAGTGTCTATAGGTATAGAAGGTACGCTATAGTAGCGCCTATAGGTAGCATAAGTGTCTATAGGTATAGGAGGTACGCTACAGTAGCGCCTATATGTAGCATAAGTGACTATAGGTATAGAAGGTACGCTATAGTAGCGTCTATATGTAGCATAAGTGTCTATAGGTATAGGAGGTACGCTATAGTAGCGTCTATAGGTAGCATAAGTGACTATAGTTATAGGAGGTACGCTATAGTAGCGTCTATATGTAGCATAAGTGTCTATAGGTATAGAAGGTACGCTATAGTAGCGCCTATAGGTAGCATAAGTGTCTATAGGTATAGGAGGTACGCTACAGTAGCGCCTATATGTAGCATAAGTGACTATAGGTATAGGAGGTACGCTATAGTAGCGTCTATATGTAGCATAAGTGTCTATAGGTATAGGAGGTACGCTATAGTAGCGTCTATATGTAGCATAAGTGTCTATAGGTATAGAAGGTACGCTATAGTAGCGCCTATAGGTAGCATAAGTGTCTATAGGTATAGGAGGTACGCTACAGTAGCGCCTATATGTAGCATAAGTGACTATAGGTATAGGAGGTACGCTATAGTAGCGTCTATATGTAGCATAAGTGTCTATAGGTATAGAAGGTACGCTATAGTAGCGCCTATAGGTAGCATAAGTGTCTATAGGTATAGGAGGTACGCTACAGTAGCGTCTATATGTAGCATAAGTGTCTATAGGTATAGAAGGTACGCTATAGTAGCGTCTATATGTAGCATAAGTGTCTATAGGTATAGGAGGTACGCTATAGTAGCGTCTATATGTAGCATAAGTGTCTATAGGTATAGAAGGTACGCTATAGTAGCGTCTATATGTAGCATAAGTGTCTATAGGTATAGGAGTTACGCTATAGTAGCGTCTATATGTAGCATAAGTGTCTATAGGTATAGAAGGTACGCTATAGTAGCGTCTATATGTAGCATAAGTGTCTATAGGTATAGAAGGTACGCTATAGTAGCGCCTATAGGTAGCATAAGTGTCTATAGGTATAGAAGGTACGCTATAGTAGCGTCTATATGTAGCATAAGTGTCTATAGGTATAGGAGGTACGCTATAGTAGCGCCTATAGGTAGCATAAGTGTCTATAGGTATAGGAGGTACGCTACAGTAGCGCCTATATGTAGCATAAGTGACTATAGGTATAGGAGGTACGCTATAGTAGCGTCTATATGTAGCATAAGTGTCTATAGGTATAGAAGGTACGCTATAGTAGCGCCTATAGGTAGCATAAGTGTCTATAGGTATAGGAGGTACGCTACAGTAGCGCCTATATGTAGCATAAGTGTCTATAGGTATAGGAGGTATGCTATAGTAGCGCATATAGGTAGCATAAGTGTCTATAGGTATAGAAGGTACGCTATAGTAGCGTCTGTATGTAGCATAAGTGTCTATAGGTATAGGAGGTACGCTATAGTAGCGTCTATATGTAGCATAAGTGTCTATAGGTATAGAAGGTACGCTATAGTAGCGCCTATAGGTAGCATAAGTGTCTATAGGTATAGGAGGTACGCTACAGTAGCGCCTATATGTAGCATAAGTGACTATAGGTATAGAAGGTACGCTATAGTAGCGTCTATATGTAGCATAAGTGTCTATAGGTATAGGAGGTACGCTATAGTAGCGTCTATAGGTATAGGAGATAAGCTAAGGATGAAGCCGCAGTAACGAAGAAAAATTTTTTTTTTAATTTCAAAACACTTTTTATTTTAGAAATTTTTACAAACAGCTGAACACAATTCAATGAACAAGATTTTACGATTTTCTCGTGCTGCATACGCAGAAGCATTTGAAGGAGGTAAGATATACAAATACAAATTTCTTTTTGATGTTAAAAAGTCAATAAACAATATACATGACTTTTTTTTTTGTTTCAAAACCCCTTTATTTAAATATTTACAATTAAATGAACAATAACATGAACAAATTTACAGGTTTATGGCTCCTTTTCAAGCATAGCATAATATGCATTTGAAGGAGGGTAGAAGTGCAAGCATTTTTCGTTTTACAGTCAAAACCACTAAGACCACAGACTGGACTATGTGATGGGTCTTTAGAGAAGAGAATAGGCGCCGGAATCTTTATATAGGAGCTAGGGAATTGTAGAGCTCGCGTGGGTATAGTATCCATGCCCCTGGATTAGGTCTGCCCTCATCGGGATTCTAAAGATAACCTCTTTACCCTCGCCACAACTCCATTGCACAAAAAATAAAATTAATTCTGATGAAAAAAAAGAACGAATTGCGTAAGTAATAACAGAAATAGCCAAGGCTACCGGTGCAATATAATCACACTGCACAATTACACGTTTTAACTTGATTCTTTCGTAAGGTAACAATGGGAAATTGTGCACCTCCCTTCCTTCTATTATATTCTAATTTTTGTTATATTATTATTCATAGTTGTTACTTTGCTTATTGTTTTATTCTTGCTTAATGGTGCATTGTGTGCTTATTAACAGCACTTACCATATAACAACTTAGTCTAAATGGAAGCTTCTCACAAAAATAACATTTAAAATTAATTTTAGTTTGTATGTGTGTGCGTATTTTACATTTTTTTCACTATTTGCCACTTGTAATGGAGAGCTTTGCAAGTATCTCTACTTCATTTGTCCATTCATTTTTTTATAGAGTCAAGTATTTCAAACCTAGTAAACCTGTTGCCTGTGATATTATCCATGTGAAACGATTTTAGCTGCGCTTTATAAGTTAAAAAAAAAAAATTCTGGAGAGACGAATGCATTTCTTCTTTATAACTACCTTAACAATATTTGGGTATAATTATTGTATTTTAATATCAAAGTTATTATATGGAAAGTTTTTCTGGAGTGTATTGATATTTAAAATTGTTGTATATTCGTTGAAGCTTCGTTTGTGCCTGAATGTGGATTATTCGTTTTGTGACGAGTTTTAAATTGAGTGTATCATTTCAACAAATGATGAAAAAAAAGACAATTTTTTTTTAGTTTAAAGTTTGAATATATATATAGAACTTTATTGTGCAATAATTACAATCTGCCTTTTATAAGGCAATAATAATACAGATAAATGATCTCATTCATACCCATAAGTTTAAATCTCAAGAGGAGATATGACTGGCTGAGGTTGCCGCTATAATTTGTGGTACCTAGTTACCTCTCAATCTTTAACAAGATTAGCTAATTGAAGTTTTCCAATTGCCTACTCATTTTCCCACACGAGGTTAAGTGAGCCTCACCGTAGGTAAAATGTTTAGTGAAGAAGTTGTATTCCTGTTGTTTGTAATAGAAGTAGTTTGTAGTCTGACCCGCACATCGACAAACTTTGGATTTGAGACTGAAATTTGGAATCGGCTATTTACTTCGGGCCTTGCATAATCAGCCAGAAATTAGTTGAGGCCGGGGCTCACGTTACAGCCAATAATTAATAACATAATGTATTAACTTTCACTAAAAAGGACTGGAGGATTGTCGGTCTTATAATTAAATATAATTGTCGTTAAACTGTGCTGTTAATAATAACTCAGAGATTGACATTTGCAATCGGGTCAGTGGGTATAATTGTTGCTTGCCAGACCTTTAGCGGCGGGGTCCTTTTCAATTCCATCTTTAGTGCCTCATAATTATACATTTGATAGCTAATAGGTGTGTGTGTCTGACTGCGGGTTCAAGTCAAGCCTTGGCAGTGGTTTTATTTTAGAATAGTACTTATCAAATGATACAACCGGTTCAAAATTCTTAAGTGTCGATATCGTTATTTTACGCTCTAAGTCATTAATATCCAGATTGTAAATAACCAACAAGTCGAGTCGCACAAAAATTTGGTCAAATCTTAAATCTAATGGGGAACAGGCGACGACAGGCAACTGATCCTCGAGTCAAATATTTAGTTAATCAATTAATTTCGATTGATAAATGCCGTTGTCACAATTTATTCTGTTAATGGACTCCCTAATGTAAAGAATTGTTATCATATATTGTTGTTTGTTATTGGGCTGAGGGCACAATGAAAGCAATTAATTGTCAGGAGTATAGAGGAAAGGGTAGAGAAAGAGAGTGCCCTAGAAGCACCGACACTTCCTCCCTTGTGGAAACAAATAACTCCATCAGTGCGGTGATTAGTTCTGGGTGTAAGTGGAGTCATGTGGAGGATTTAGTGGTAATTGTTCCCCGCTGGTGGAGTTTAGGTCATCTTATATCGGGTTTGTATATTTTATGACGGGCTTACATTGCAGATTTAATTTGAAGCAGCTATCGGCAGTCGTATGCTTGTTCCATGGTGTTTAACGTGTATCTTAAAATGTCCGTGCTTACGCTGAGTAGGTCAAAACATAGATGGTATGTTAGGCAAAAAAAATTCAGGTCCGGCTTTGAAAAATCATTATGATAACTATGGGGGTTGGTATTTAAATTATCAGGTCCGGACGATCCGTTAAACAGGTCTCCTGTTGGAAATTGATCTTGAACCGATCAGTGGCGCCAAAGTGAGAGTTGCAGCATTGATGTTATATAAAGCGTTATCTTGATTTGACTTGGAATGTTCGCCTGTTGCTATTATTTTAAATTGCATCCTTATCTGTAATATGCACCGCGCTAATTCTGCAGCACACATCGAACCGATTTTTTCTATCTAACATCTCAATCGCTGCATGTTATGCATACAACCTGTTTTAACAATTATATTGTTTTCTTTTTTGTTCTGTTAATCCACGGGAAAAGAAAGTAAGAGACGACAAATGAATATGGTCGAGCATTGCATCTTAGAATCATACTGATCTAACAAGTTAGCTGGAGGCACAGTTGACATAAGTATGGAGTATGTACTCGTAGTTAAGCTTTTGTTATTATAAAACACTTTTTTTTCATCTTTGAAATTAATAGTTGTGTAATCCATTTCTTTATAGTTTCCAGTCTTGGACTCTCCCTAAGTTGATTTTCTCAGTAATAGTTTGCCAATGTTGAAGCATTAGATGAAAATATTTTAATTTATCGTTTTTAAATGAGAAATATTTCTCTTTTAAAAACATTACGATGCTTAATTACTTACGAGTAGCTGTTTGTAGCGATATATAACTGCGTATCTCTATCCGTGCTTGTCAGATCAAAAATAATTGCTCACCCTATTTGGCGTTCGTTTCTCGGTATTTTCCCACCAGGTCAAAAAAACATAACTTCCCATATTATTTTGGATCTCGTCTTAACCCTAAGGAGCATCCTTACGCTCCTACTAGTACTGACTATTGATTGTTACGCAAGAGTCCCCTAAAAACTTATTCCAACTTATTATAAAAACGTATTATAAATTTATTAAATCTCGTGGTCTAAGGTTCTGGTACCTTGTTTATGTTTGGTCGGTGTTCATCTTAACCTTAAGCTCGTACTTCACGGTCAAGTTGCCTCGCCCACCGGACCGAGACCGTGTCATTAAAACTCTTGGAGCCCACGCTCCCGTGCACAATACTCGATGAACCTAATCATGTACCTCCTCCATTATCCCCGGCTCATGAGCGGTCCGATGACTCACGTTTGGTGTGGGGTCCGGACTGGCAGATGGGTTCGGCAGACGAAGGGTTGGAGTCCTGTCGGCGAGAGTGTGTTCTTCCCTAGTTTACCCGTTCCCTTCTTCATTTCCAGATAATTGGTGTTTACCGTTCCCGGGCAGAGCGGGTTATTTTCCTTATTTGTGTCAATCATAAGTACAAATGCGTCATTCCAATCATTTTCATAATCAAATCAATAATTATCAGACATGACCTCTTGGATCGAAATCATAATTTCTATGAAGAAATTAATAATTACTTGTTGTGGTTAGCAATACCATTGTTTTAATAATTATTGACAAAAGAAAAAAAGTTATTGATACGAACTGGTCTCGAACCTGCTTTCCGGTCAACCGCACGCCATCTGAGATATGACAGCTGTTTTTAACGCTGTATTTTAATAGAAAACATTTCTTCGTAACATATGTTACCCTATGCCCTCATGTTTGGGTAAATTATCTATGTTGGAATTATTTTACAATGCATAATGCGTTCTAGCTGTGCATATATTTATCCATAAATTTTGTGGTTATTGGTTTGAAAATACCTAGAATATAATCTGGCTTTGGTTTCTTCGTATTGTTGTATACCTTGGTTTGTCAATATTATTTTCAGAAATTTTTGTATTATTAGAAGTTTGCACATATTGGTCTGACTGTCTAAGCTCCAACTATGTGCTGTGTAAATTAATATGGGCTTTATTAACAAATTGTAAATGAGTATGCTACGTTGGTCTACTGATGGTTTTTGTATTTTGGATACTTACATAAATGGATACCAATACATTACTGTACGTTAATACATCAAATTGTGTCTGAATACATAAAAACTAGGGAACGTTTAAAGCTTGTATCTTTCTACGCATACATACATATATCTTTTTATACACCTTACTCGCCCTCAAACACACGCCTGTACGCTCAAGCTAAATAACCGCACCAGTAGATAGAATTATGCTTGTTTCGTTATTCTTTTGTCAATGTTGGAATTTTATTCTTTTGAGATTTGGTAGTCGATACCTTTACGGTGTTATAGAAAGAAATTCCGTGTAATTTTGTTAACAACTGTAAAGACAAGAAAGCGGCTGATGCTCACAAAGAGATATGTGAAGTTCATGGTGTTGATTGTTTAACAGAACGCACGGGTCAGAATTGGTTTAAAAAATTTCGTTTTGGAGATTTTTAACAGAAAGATGAAGAACGTTCTGGTCGACCTTCTAAAGTTGACAATTGACAAAATGAAAGCCATAATTGGTACGATTCGTCATATGACTGTGTGAGAGATTGCAAAACAGTTAAATGTGTCACACACAACAATTGAAAATCATATAAGACGTCTTGGACTTGTTAAGAAGCTCGATATTTGGGTTCCACAGTGCGGCTTATCATTCATTTCGAAGTTTCAAAACTTAAATGGTAAACATTTCAGTAATAACGATGACATCAAATCGCACTTGGTTGAATTTTTTTCGCTGATAAGGACCAGAAGAAGTTCTATGAGCGCGGGATCATGAAGTTACCAGAAACATGGCAAAAGGTCATCGAAGAGAATGGAAGATATTTGAGTTATTAAAGTTCATTTTTTGTATACAAAAATTTTGTTTTATTTCACACTTAAAAACAGAAATTACTCTCTTGCCAACCTCAATAGAATGTATTGTACGGCATGTGTTTATTCGAAATGATTAAAAAAATGATGAATGATTATAATATTTATACTAACTTTTAAGTGATTTAAGTGATTGATTTAAGGTCGAGTCATAAGTAACTTCCGATGAAGCTAAGTAGAATCTATTGTTCGTATCTACCAGTTATGAGTTACCATGACAACAAGGTTTTGTTTTCACTATTTAGACGAGGCTTCAGTTTGTCTGTTGCCAACTGTTTTGTGTGATACACGTTACGTTAAACTGTTTTTTTTTAACCTCTGAAATGGAGAGTCAAAAAGTACATATTCGTCATGTAATGCTTTGGGAATTTAAACAAGGCAATACTGCTAGGGCGACAGCTGAAAAAATATGCAGTGTATATGGTGAAGGACTAATAAATGATCGGGCAGTTAGAAATTGGTTTATAAAATTCCGTTCTGGAGATACGACCTTAAAAGACGAACCGAGGGCGGGATGCCCTTCCGACTTTGACGACAACCTTTTAAAGGCAATTTTGGAGAAAAATCCACGTCAATCAACAGGAGGTATAGCAGAAAGGTTGAATACATCACAATCAACTGTTAACCGCCACCTGGAGAAATTAGGGAAAGTCAGCAAGTTAGGAGTGTGGGTAGGTACCTCACAATCTCAGAGAACGGAATAAAGAAGATCGCATGTCAATGCCACAAGTCTGCCCTCACAGGTAAAAATTGAGCCTTTTTTAAACAGTATTGTAACGGGCGATGAAAAATGTGTTACCTATGACAATATAGTCCGCAAAAGACAGTGCCTTGATAAGGATCAACCACCCCTACCAGATCCGAAAGCAAACATCCATGGCAAAAATATTATATTGTGTGTATGGCGGGATTGTCAAGGGATAATTCACCGCGAGTTGTTGAAGTCAAATTTAACGATTACTGCGGATAGATACGTTCAGCAGTTGCAAAGAGTGCGAGAGAAACTCCATGAAAAGCGTCCTGCACTCGTCAAAATTAATATAATTTTTTTATTTAATGAGAGCAAAATAAATGTCTGTCAAAAAAACGGAAGTTACTTATGACTCGACCTAATACTTACTGAGATTATAAAGATGTCTTCCTAGATGATCTCGAGGCCACAACCGGCGTGCGTCGCAACGAGCAAGTCCTCCGTCAGAGATCCCTTCTCCGGAGAAGCACCGGAGAAGGTGAGCTCATCGCCCGAACAAGGGATGGAAACAGCTGCCTCCGACAACCCTTCATAAGTGAGCCTCCTTGATCCACTCACTGGTTTACTTGGGCGGGTGGCTTTTCTCTTTTTTTTTTTTTGTTAAAGAAATATTTTTTAACACCTCCTCGATGTCTAGACGAACCACCAAAGGTTTATCGCTTGTCGATCGAATCCTTCCTTATGACCATTGGTAAAGGACACTAGCTAATACTCACCTAGCAGGCTATACACATAAGAGGGTATTCAGCTTAGAATTTATATTGATAAATTGAAAGTTTATAGGTGGTTGTGCACGAGGTTCTTCCGGAGACTATTCCGGGTGTTAGCTTGTCTTTTACCCTTTTTTTTATGCAGTTGTTAATCTGTTTACAAGGTTTACAAGGACCTAGCTAAAGGATAGAATAAGGTATGGTTCATTATAGGTAGGAAGAGTTCGACTTAAGGAGATCAGAAAGTACTAGGTTCCAATTCCGGCCCTTACACTTTTTTTCGACTAATAACTAATCTACACAGACTTATGAATCCATGTCAAAAACGTGCAACCCGCGAAAATTGTTTTTTTGAATATCGAGAAAGAGTTAAGAGTACTTTATAACATCTCTTCCTCACCAACTTTTGATTTTTTTCTTTGTCTGTATTAAGCTTGTACTACTACTCTACCTCCTCAGATCCTGCTCTCTCTTTCTCATACCAAAAAAAACAAACAAACAAAAAAAAAGTTGATGTTTACTAATCTACTCTATTCCTCATAAACTTTCAGATAACAAATATTTATCCCATTAGTTAGCACTAATTGAAACAATACTAAATCACTTTGGTGTAAATAACTATATCAAGTTAAGGTTATCAGCCTTCTCATTTAGACACCCTTAGCGCTTGGATGAAGGTCGATAACTCTAATCACACAACTGAAGGATTTTTTGTTGGACTGTTTGATAGGAGCTTTCTGTTTCCTGTCTGCTCATTTATCCTGATAATATGTCGTCAAGAAAACGCCAGTTAATCAATATCATTATTAGTTGTGGTGTATAGTCCCATTTTCCCCTAATTATTAGCTGCTATAAATGCGTAACAGTGGGAGTCCTGGCAATGGCCAGTTTTTCCAATCATATCCTGAGCGTCTGTGGCTCTCGTTGGTCAGCCTCCGCTGCCTCGTATCCTCTGACGTGGCTGACGGAGGAGCGGGGGAGACTCCGCTACCTCTTTCGCATGCGAGGGAGAGCTCTGGGAAGTTAATACTGTATGAATGAGCGAGTGAATGAAAAATTGTAAATATGGTATGAATGAGATCATTACAATAACTACTTATTGCCCAATAAGGAAGATTGTAATTTTATCATAATAAAGCTGTTTAATAACAAAAAAAAAAAATTATTAGCTAAAGAAAATAGTGAGAGGGCTCCAGAATCTCGTGATATCTCCGCTGTTCTACCAACGGACCTATCCATGTCGAGCCAGAGTCAAGGAAATATCAAATTCCTTTTAGATCTGCTGTCGCAATCATCGGATGGACATTAAAGTCTGATTGTTAGTTGGCCCTTATGGAGGGAGTGTAGTTATGGCAGTACGGGGTAATAGGATTTATTGTTTTTGGTTGCATGTAAGATTCGATAGAATTTATAGAGATTAATGAGTCAGATGCAGAAATAAATTCTCTTGCTTTAGGTGTGCACACATGCAAACCGTCGATTTCACCATTTATAATGATATATTTATACGTGGTGCAGGTATCGATTAGCTTTAATCATACAATTTTTCACAAAGCATTGTGGGGACTTGATGTGCGGTGGATGTAACTGGAAAGGCTTCACCATAGCTTAGACCCTGTCCCACTTATTACATTTGACAAATAGGAATGAAAGAGCTGACTGTATCCACTATATCCTAGGCACTACGGGGGTGTGTCCTCTGCCCAGGTGGCCGATGTATACATCTGCTGACAAATGGCTTTAGGGGCCATCATCGCCAAGTCCGCAGGCTGCACCGACGACCAGCTGGTGTCCGGGATTGGGAATCATTCACGTCCTAGCAGATGTCAGTCTATGTCATTAGTTCTACACGTCAAATTATGTATTTTCACGGCGCTTAGCGGCGGGGAGTTTTAAAGCGCCCATTTATGGAGCAATAAACGCTTTGAAAGAATTTGTTACTAATTGTGATAACCGATTCGGGGTTTCTTAAACTCATGCCGTGAAATTAGCACCTAGTAATTCGAAACTATTCGACGATCTTCGGGAGAACGCAATGGCTTGAATTTAATATATTTATCCAGAATAATTAAATTTACCATCGAATGATTATTTGTACACTTTTTAATTCAAATGTTCAGGAAAAAAAGGTTAATCTACTGTGTTATTTGGCTAGTGCCCCCCCCCCCCACCAAGCCCCAATACCGATAACTAAATTATTAGAAAATAAAGTAAATAATATAAAAACCATTCATTTTATAAAAATATAAAAGAATCGTGATATAAAATTGTGTTTGGAGATTTATTTTGGAGTCAATAAAAACACCACTCTTTGCTACATTGTTTACAATATAAAAATCATTAATAAATTTTCTTTAATTCACCTTGAAAATACATAATAAGAAATGTTTAAATTATTTACATTCAACATTGTATATTATTAACTAGAATGGCTAGTTATTTATAATTTAAAAAAGAAAAGATTTGTGTTTTTACGAAATAATTAAGTTTGGTAATATTTCTCTTTTTTAAACAAAAAAATATATATGTGATTTAATTATTTGGAAACTATAATCAAAAAATAAAGTTAATCAGAATTTTTTTTTCTTCAACAAAACGTTAGTTAAAAGTATGCAATGCTCACCAGGTTTATTTCACTGGCACTTGAAAATTTGCTTAAAGCAGCCTTCTTGTTTGCGTTATTGTAGCTTTACAATGACAATACTATTAATATTGGTCCATGAAGCAAGTTAATAATAAGAATATAAATTAAGAATAGTAAATAAATTACTAATGTTTAGTTTATATTTATTTAGGAAAACTTATTTAACAATCGTTTCTCTAAAAAAATATTATTAAATATAGAGGTTAATAAATTGTTATTTTGGTATATTAATAACAGTCGATACACATAAAAATGTGATTCGGATTTAATTAATCAATTCTCCTATAAGAAAACTCTGCAGTTGTTTTTTAAGCGTAAGTCTATTTTTTTAGCGCATAGTATCAACGCTATATTTTTAAATTGTATTTAATTATTGTATGCATAATCTAAATAAGTCAGCGGGTTCCTCTTTGAGGTAGATCTTATATTTTCGGGATCGGCAATAATAATAACCCAAAGGCAAGTAATAAAAACTAATTTTATTTACGCAAAGTAGAACTTAGTTCTGTTCAGTGCCATGGTAACTATATGAAGTGTATAGAAATAAAACTCAGTGCAACTTTCTCAAATTATCTCAGCGTTCAAGAATATTTTAAGTCGACTTCGACAATAGTGGGACAAGTCTCTCGCTATTGAGCGTATATATATTATACTTCTTTTTTTACTATGTTTGACACATTATTGTGTTTCCTTTTTAACATGTTTTTATTTTTCATCACGTTCCGTATTACTACTTTCTATTGCTAATTCTGAATTTACTTGCTTATAAACTTTTTGGGATCTGTATATTATATTTAGAACTTCATGTGGTGTGTGGAGATCTCTGGCTAGAGAAATCTAAAATGCTATCTGTTTCATCAGTTTCAGTGATATAGTATTGTTTATATTATAACATATTAGAGTGGTTTCATTTATTTCTGTTGTTGTAGGTCTTCAAAAATGACAACCGGAGCTGTTGAATGAGCTCCTGTGTATAGTATAATTTCTTAGCAGGCGTTGTTTTGGATGAATGTAAGCTTAACTTACAATCAGGGCACGCGTGGTTAAAAAATGCAAAACTCTTAATATATTTTTCCTCCCGTCTTTGCTGGACCATAATGAATTATATCGTTTAGTATCCGCTGTACGTTGCGTGAAATCTGACTCAACAACCACAACTTTATTATGATAATATTACAATCTGCCTCATTGGCCAATGAGTAATTGTGATAAATGATCTCGTTACTATACATCATACAGTATTTACAAACAGCCCAGAGAAGTCCACATGGTTGTCACCTCCCTTGTGTGTGAAGGAGGAAGCGGAGTCCTGGGAAGTCTCCCACGCTCCTACGTCAGCCGCGTCATTGGATAAGAGCCAGCGAAGGCTGACCAAGAGCGCGAGAGTCACAGACGCTCAGATCATGATTGGAGAAACTGGCCACTGTCACGTATTTATAGCAGGTCACAAGGTCACTGCCGTTTTAGTCTCCGGGGAGGATTATAGGGAAGGGTGCAGTGCGATGACTGTGCTAGGGGATTAGGGTGGTAGGATAGGTTACTATGGAATTTTATGAACTTGGAAGGGATGAGTTGAAGAATGTAGGGTATATTAAGATCGTTCTGTTGCTGACGTAATACATCCGACTCAATTGCTGAAAGACAGTCACTATTCTATCATTGGAGAGCGGATTGCAATTTTACTTTAATCATTGGCCAGTAGCCTTGGAGGGGAAGGGAAACCAGTTAGGCATTATGAAATTTCCATACTTTTTAATAGACTGTGAAGAAAGTGTACGAATGTCACCGCCTTGCACAAACTTCCACTTGGCAGCCCCGCCACTGCCGGCCAATTCCTCTCTGTATTAGTTTTATCTTTTATCCTCTACATGATCTTTTTCCTTTAGCAGATCGATGATGAAATATTCACAAAGCGGAAACCATGTTTACGTTGAGAAATGCATCTTAATAAATCGGTTTTAACGATTCAAATAAAATCTAGTTCATTCAAGGATCGGTTCCTCTCCGTCTCTTTATTGTTTTTATTGCATCATAAATTACTTATTAGCCATGGCTTACAAACTAACAATTTATGACTGATGTGAAAAAGTGATCCAGAAATGTCAAGGACTGAGCGTTTAACAAACGTACAGAATGGTCACGAAAATATCTGGGTGGTAGGTTTGACCGAAATACTTTATTTAATTTTTTTAAACCGTCTAGGTCGCTTCTCGTACTAATCTCAACAAATAAAAGAAAAACATGAATAGAAATAATTGTATTGGTTGTGGAAATAATTTAAGAGATATAAAAAAAGTGTTCTTGACGCAGGAAGCGTGTAGGATATATGGATAGTCACCCGATTCTATTTTAAGGGCCCTTTACACTGGCCTTTATTTTATGTGTATTGGGGACAATAGTTAAATAATCTTCGTAAAGGAAATTCTTTTAAAAGAAAAGAAAGGGAAGCTTTATTATGGAGTACAAGCAAAACACTGGTTTGTACAAATATTAAGAGTTATGTTACTACATACTGGGTGGAATGTCTAGGCACAAGTGGGGTCTGGGGCTAAAGCTGATACATATATGTATAAGAAAAGGACAGTTCTGGGAAGCAGGGAGCGAGGGAAGTAAGGAGTGCTGCTTACTTAAAAATAACAGGAACCATCAGTGACTTCCATGAAGTCACGAGGCAGGTATAAATTAGAAGGGGCTCGCTTCTGCTATTAGCATTATAATATTCTTAGCGTTACAAAACTAATGATGGGACCGGCATGTTGGAGAAACAGTGCTGCAATACGTTGTCAGTAGTTGCTAGTATTGTCTAATTTTGATGGTAAATATTCTTCATTCCTCGGAAGATAGCTGATAAATCATCAGAAAGGGGGGGGGGGCTAAAAAAAGCGGTAAAGCTCAGACGAGAATGGCCAGTTGCTAAAACATCGTATAGCTGTTGCTAGTCTAGAATCCCTCATATAGTTGTTACATTTAACAATTGTATGGCCTATTGAGTTAGGAAGATACTTTCAGTCATTCTTTGCTATACTAGTAAAATTTGGAAATTATTGTTTACATTGTTTACGTTGTTATTCATCGTGTACAATTTTTTAACAACTTTACAACTTTTTTACAACCCAAAAAGATTAAAGCCGCTGAAACATCTAGCATCTCGCTTCCTCCATTATCAATGAAATTTTAAATCTTCTTCTTCGTCTTAGTAGTGAATAGTTTGAAATCGATTGCAAGTTCGCTGGAAAATGTTGCCCAATCATTGTTGCATGTTTGCATACACATGCATACCCCCTGGCAATTTGTATATTCTTCTTATAAATTGCTGATTCGCAGAAAATGTCACATTCATGTAGCGAAGCCGTCCACCTTCGACATGAGGAAGTTTAGCAACATGTTGTTTTTTTAATTATAGTTCCCACCTTCAGTTTTCGCCTGTGATTGAAAAGTCCTCGACTGCTGCTAGAAAGCCCTCGTGGGCTAACAATAAAAACTGCTCATTGTCCGTCCCTATTATAGCTATTAGTGAATGGGACTGAGAGCAGTGAGGTGGTTTTTATGTGTGATATTGTAGCGGCTTGATTGTCAACATAGCCCGGCCCTCGTGCTTTCTAACTGGATGTTGTTTTTTCGTCGAGTCCTCCATTGTCTTCGCCTGCCGACTCCGTTCCGGCACTTTCTCCACGTCACTTTTGACTTTAACGGTCCATTAACGGCTGCCGAATTTCCAATAAAAGACATCGTGCCCCCTTGTTTATTCACTGTAACAGCCATCGCTCGCCAGTTCGTCCCCGGCTGGAAGTCTACTAGTACTCTGGGAAATGTTCGCCTGCTCTGCACTTCTTAGCTGGATGTAGAATATACATAAATATACCGGTTGGTGATTTAGTTGTCATTTCTAGCGGTGTTGTAGACAGTCTCACCGCTCGTGATGAAGACCCACTCAATGTCTTAGGTCTCAAACTTTCAAGAAGACAATATCCTATCACTGATAACCCTTTTATTCCTTTTACCAGAGGCCATCAGGATCAACGGTTTATCCAGCACAATCTCGAGATACGCACATTGGTTTTTGGTTATTGTAATTACAGTGTAAATACATAAACGTGAAATAGTTGGATCGTTTCCTTATTTTCCAACTCCTAGCTCGCAGGCTATTTGAGCTTTTAAGTTTTGTATTTCTCCCAATCACCAAGGAAACAATATAGAACAATATGTAATGCGCCCCATTAACGTTAGAGCCTACTGATTTTGTTTATATTAACTTTTTAGCTATTTATGTTGTTGTTTCGAGGCTATTTATGTTCGAAAAGGCTACTTATAGACCTGTCTCTGCATCAAGACTAGACTCGGTTGCTTCAAATATATTATACTCTGGCAACCTTGAAAGGTTGTTTGAACATCGAAACAACCATGAGTGGATTCCGGCATAGATAATATCATAAGAGATTTGAAATAGACTAGGCCGTGCATGGTTTGGTTAAATGTAGACTGATCGGACTAGGAGGGAGTCTCCATCGCATTGAAGGCTGTACATTTTTACCAAATCAGCCTCGTTTTCAGAAAGGGGGACGTTTTTACGCTGAAAACACGAAGAAATTTTCATTTACATGCCTTAACGTATAACGAAATCCTTGGCCTTGATTCTTAAGGTTAGAATTTTTCTCAATATTACATTTTAATGTTCCTATTTACTTATACAACTGAGCGAGTGAATGAAGAATTGTAAATATGGTATGAATGAGAACGTTTATCACAATTACTTATTGTCTAATAAGGCAGATTGTAATTTTCTCACAATAAAGAGGTACACCGGAATAAGCCGTTTATAATGCTTACAATGCCCACATTACCTTTGTCCTCTGCCGTAAGTCTTTTCCATTAGTTTCTTTTAGTTCCATTCCTCTCCCTGTAACCGAGTTAGTACGGTACTTAGGCTTCACTGAGTCACTTAGGCCATCTCGACAAACGGTTGACCTGGAACCCTTATACGAGGCTAAGAACTAAACAGACGCTTTGGACAACTGTACAAACTACTTTAAAGGACATCCCATCTCTCAATAGAAAATAAATTACTAATCTACAAAGTTATACCTAAGCCAATCTGGACATACGGAATAGAGCTATGGGGGACAGCAAAAAAGTCGAACATCAAGCGTATCCAATCCTTTTAATCAAAAGTCCTGAGAACAATAGTAAATGCCCCTTATTACGTCAGGAACAAAACCCTTCATAACGATCTTAATATACCCTACATTCTTGAACTCATCCATTCCAAGTTCGTAAAATTCCTAAATAGTGACCTATCCAACCACCCTAATCCCCTAGCACAGTCATCCTCCTCGAAGTCTAAAACTTCCCAAGACTCCGCATCCTCTTTCGCAAGCGAGGGAGATGACACAACCATGTGTACTTTGGGAGGTCTCTGGGCTGTAAATACTGTATGAATGAGAGAGTGAATGAAAATTGTAAATATGGTATGAATGAAAACATTTATCACAATTAGTTATTGCCCGAAGAGGCAGGTTGTAATTTTATCATAATAAAGTTGATTTATCAGTACAATGCTCATTATTTTATATTATTGTATTTTTTAATTTTGTTAACCATTTGTTTACGATTATTTTTTATTTATACTTTTGGAAATAAAGAACTTTAGATCCTAGCCCTGCTTATTGGCATTGACTCTATGTCATTAGAGTTATTAAAGTATATGCATTTAAAGGCGGCTCTGTTTCACAACGCCGGTTGCGTGCCCGCTAAGTAAGACAACGGCTACGAAAGCACCGGAGACATGCAGACATTGGAATGACCATGCACGACCCCGGTGACCTAACAGCTGGTCACATAGGCGGCGGGTTTGGTCGCGCCTCCGTTATATAGAGTCCATATATAGCCACTCTGTCCTGTATGGATTGTCCTCCCGCGTGTATTTATATCCTACCCACCCCCCATTTGTCTCGGCGATGAATACATTACAAGAGGAACGCTTACATTTCTCGGTATTTCCATCCCGCACTTTCTTATACCGGAAAGTGTGAGTCACTGGTTACTGAGAACGTGGCGCCCTTTCCCTCAATTATTTTGCGAAGCGACCACATCTCAAACGGCTGATATGAAGTAAAACCTGTCTTACTTACTACCTCTGTTAGGAAATGGGATTCGTTAGGCATTTTTTGCGTAGGTGGTGCTTGTTAAATGAAAGGGGGATGGACGTACGTCTAAAGAAAGGAAGGAGAGAAAGAAGGATGTGTATTACCGATAATTTGAAAAGACGCAGTATCATCAAAATGTTGAATATAAAAATAAGACATTTTGATGCAACACCCGGAACTACTAGTGATATCTGGCGTTTTTTTTTTAATCTGTAAATCGAGGTCTATCACCTGATCGCATTCGACAATTTGAGAGCAGGCGTAACTGACAAATACAAGTGTTTTCCCTCCAATCGTATGCATGTCGGAATAGATATTTAATTGGAGTGAAATCAGGTATTCTATGGTACACCTCTGGAGACTAGATTATTACAGTATAAATAAATTAACTGTAACTCATTGTTCATGTGTTAGGTAACAGTTAGTTGCAATGAGCACTCCCTATATTTTGGCCCATTTCGCAAACCCCTCTGTTCACGTCCACGAACCGTCCTCGCGTCCTCAGTTGAAAAAAAGTCACTTGCAGGTTTAAACCGACAAATTCCATACATTTAGCGCACGCAGCTTCCGGCAGAGCCCACTGCCATCTAATTACGATGGGGATTTAAAGCCTCTATTTCACCCGCTGATCGGTCTGTGGTCACTTCAGACACTCAAGACTAATTCATCTCCATCGACACCTCAAAGGCGACCTCAACGTGGGATGTCTTGAAAAGTATTATTCCCAGCTTTGAAGTATTTCGGCAGCCTTCAAGATCTTAACAATTATTTTAAATAGCAGTAGGTATAGTTTATTACTAGAAGGTGAAAGGATTTTCACTGTGTCATCGGGCCCACGATTATTTATAAATATTAACAATTAAACCAGAGAGCTCCAGGGTTAGTGTCCCGATCTGTCCAGTAATTTTATCTTCGATTGTTAATTATTAATATTAATAAAAATATACAATAAACTAACATAACAACTTTATTAAAAGGTCCCAAAAACCTTAAATAAAATACAAAATAGTAAAGACAAATGCATTTTTTAAAACTATGTAAGTATATCGTGAAAAAGTGGATAAGTCCAGTTTTCTAAAAAATTAGGTTTAAGTCTGGTTTCATTGCATGGGAAGAATTTCAAATGTGAAGTCTAAGGTAGTTCAATTTTAGTGACTTAATTTGTCCAGTTCTTAAATCAATCATTTCTACTTATCTGCTTTTTCACAACTGCCACTGATATATTTTTTATTTCCTTTACCATTTCGTTTTTTTTTAAACATGATTTATTACTTTAAATATGTTCCTATCAGTTTTTAGCTCAGCACTTTAGCAGTGTGGCAAAGCAGTTGTACATTGAATATAAGTGATTTTAATAAGTAGACATGTAAAAGTGAATTTTCCTTTCTAATCTCTCTTATGCTAAGTCGAAAAATCTCGAAAGTTGTTCATTAGCTCTGGTATGAAACCAGTTGTAGTTTATCCGCTTAGATTTCTTCGGTAGTGTATACCAGTAATAAAAGAGAATGTCACCGTACAATCTGTACAATCCCCTCCCCCTAGCGGTGTCACTGTCGCCTGGGAGGCTTCCACTTCCAGATACAGACCTGTCTGATGACACCAGAGGCTGGAGACACCCTGGACGAGGGCCAAGCGTCGCCCAGTACTAATAGACTACCTGGCTCTATCTTCCTACACCTGTCTTTGGCTTTATCTGTCATTGTGCCTGCCCTCATTTCTTATTGTCCCAACACGCTTTGAACTCTTTGATAAATAATAATATTTATATTTCTCTTTGGGTTTCTGCATCCATCCAGAAACAGGCAGCAAAACATACATCCCACATATCATCTTGGTGTGATAGCAGTTAGCTGTGACATTTTAGGTGAGTTATCGTCTTAGTATCAACCCATGCCCTTCAGGGATTTATACCCTAGAGATTTACGTGATTAATCTTTTACCTTTTACATATATATATAGTAAACTTGATTAGGCCGCCTACAGGAAATATTATCTTTTGTTAACAATTTCCCGGAGTACAAAAGTTTTGACAGATCCTGGGCTCGTACCAAACACCTTCAAGTTTTATGGATTTACTAATTAACAAAAGTTGTTGGGCAATTATCACAACCTTTTATATAACTTCTTTTTAACTTCTTTTTCTTTCTAATTTAAATCTGCCTTATTAGACAATAAGTAATTGAAATAAATGCTCTCATTCATACCATATTTACAAGACATCATGAATGACCGAGATTCATACAATATTTACAAACAGCCAAGAGCCCTCCCAAATCCACATGGTTGTCACCTCCCTCGCATGCTAAAGAGGAAGCGGAGTCTTGGGGAGTACCACACGCTCCTCCGTCAGCCGCGCCACCGGATACGAGCCAGTGGAAGGTTGACAAAGAGTGCGAGAGCCACTTACGCTCAGGACATGATTGGAGAAACTGGCCATTGCCAGGTCTCCTACTGTCACGCATTTATAGCAGGCCACGAAGCCACTGGCGCTTCAGTCTCCGAGGAGGATTGGTTGGATAGGTTACTATGGAATCTCATGAACTTAGAAGGGATGAGTTTAAGAATATAGGGTATATTCAGATCATTGTGAAGGGCTTTGTTCCTGACGTAATAAGGGGCATTTACAATTGTTCTCAGGACTTTTGATTGAAAGGATTGGATACGCTTGATGTTCGACTTTTTTGCTGTCCCCCATAGCTCTATTCCGTATTTCCAGATTGGCTTAAGTATAACTTTGTAGATTAGTAATTTATTTCCTATTGAGAGATAGGATGTCCTTTGAAGTATTCTATACAATTGTCCAAAGCGTCAGTTTAGTTTTTATCTTTTTAGCCTCGTATGTGGATTCCAGGTAAGTCGTTAGTCGAGATGGAAGTCTAAGTACCATATTTATCACAACTAATATTTTTTTCAGTTTTGTGAATTTCTACCCAAACAAGGTTTTCCTTTGCCGAATAATTGTTGTCTTACCTTCTTTGTGTATAGACCTGTTGCCTCTAGTCCCATATTGTCGAGTTGGACTTACCTCCGTTTTAGTTTTGGCATTTCTTCACTTCTCGCTGTCCTTTATTCCAGATTGGATATCCTCCATTCTCAGTGCATGGCCACACCATGACATTATTTCCCATCTCTTAACTCGCTATTACTCGACAGTCCATCACTCGTTGTCATTATTAACATATAATTTAATAGTGATAAATAGAATAAGGATAGACCCTAAGGAACAAATTAGACAAAGCGGTGGGCTTGGAACCTTCGTACCTGAACCCCTGTAGTGTGTTTGAATTGGGCATGATTAAGGTGAATGATGATTTTTGTGGACAGTATTCGAAATTGTGGAAATATCGGAACAGCACTGGCTCCCAAAGATTTTTTCCTACGATGACGATTCCATCGTGGCGCACTCGATTTTGGAGTTAAGATTTCGGAAATGAAGGTGGTTATCCTGTTATTTCTAAAAGTAATGTACCATATCCGGTGCCTCTCTCTCTCATCTTCTCGGTCTATAGTTATTGTCTCTCAGAGATAGCAAGTACCATTTTTGTTTAGTTGTTTTATTTATCATTTAAATGATGCATTGTATCTATAAGTGAATTCTCTGCAGAGAATATTTACAGAAATATATATAAGCCATCATTGTAACGTTAACGATGTCTTATTGTGGTAAGTAATTACAATTGTTTTAAATATTGCGATTAAACCTGTATTTGTTTTGATGTCAATAACATCACACAACGATCGTGCGATGGTGCCGAATATATTCGAACTATTCCAAGGTTTGCTCACAGAGAAAGAGAAGTTGATTCTAATCGCAATTAGTGAAACAGAAACAATGTACCCTTGCACAAACACAATTGCCCAAACAGAAGTGCATAGGAACTTATTTGCATTCAACCACTCCGCCGTAAAGGACGTCCTTCCGGAGTGCATTGTGCAAACATGCATGCATGATAAGGGCCAGGTTAAACATACCATCAATGGTCTTGGAGAGTGTACTCTACGCACTTGGGCTGATTGCGTTTACTTGTTGTTGATCGATTCTACTATTCCGGCAATAATCACATACCAGGCACAGGTAATGTGGCGCCATCGTTAATTGTGAGTAATAGCACTTGTGCAAACAGTCAAAGTTTGTTTATGTTTAAAATGCATAGTTTATAGTAGAGTAGGAGGTCATGAATATTCTGTACAAAAATGTGATGGAATCAAAAGTGTGTTTTTCCAACGGCATTTCATTGAGAGAATATTGTTTCCCATTCAGGATCCAGGTTGCCTGAATTGTTCCTATGTTACCCGTGGGCTAAAGCACCCATGCTAAGTTCTCGCCCTTGGTGAACTTCTGTACTCCACGTTCCTTCTCCCTTAAACCCAGAAGTAGGAAGGATCCTCTCCATAAGAACGTCTGTTTCCGTCACAGTTTAGTTCACGAGCACCCGTTCCTTCCCTATCGTGATAGAGCGTGATACTCCTCCTTAATTTACATGTGATTCTCGTCAATCCCCCTATTAAGTTTGAATAAACAAACATGTTGCTAATGTAAGTTACTCAACTCGGAATACTCGTCTAGAATGCTAATAGTAGTATATGTAAGCGACAACATCAACAGGAAAGTTACGACTGGTCTGTTGTATTCTCCTAGTCGTAGTGACTCATTTTTTTTTTTCAATTTTCTTGTGCTTGAAACTAGTTTATTTAAAATTTGAAAATAATTACGATGGGGATTTAAAGCCCCTATTTCACCCGCTGATCCTAGTGTGGCCACTGCTTACACTCTCGAGCAATTCACCATCATCGACACCTGAAAGGCGACCTCAACGAAGGGGTGTCTTGAGAATTATTGTTCCCAGCATTGAATCCACCGAACAATTTTTTTTCCGTCGCCTTCTTCGTACTTTGTCCAACTGTATCTAATGAGGCCGTGAATCACATTTTTTTTCCGGACATTATTTTGCATTATAATTATGTTAATTGCATTTTATAATATTTATTATACAAAAAAAAATAGTCGAATAAGGTCGTAAGGAGTTTAGTGTAGCCTGAAAGACTATTAATGCCCACTCCACTTAGTTCGACGTTAATTTTCCCCGCTTAATGGCAATAACCTTGAAAATGATACTAGAAATTAAACGATATCCTTGATCGGAACTATCCTCATTTGAAATATGGAATTGATGGTGCAAATTGAACGTGTCTAAAACTGAATCCGTAACATTTAACAGCAAATGTTTTTAAAACCTTAGAAAATCTCCTAGAGGCGATATGAGAAAGCCAGTAATGAATAATTAGCGATGGAAAATAAGTATAACTCGCTTGGTTAAATATTCATGGAGACTAGGTGTGCTGATAAGGTACTGGTGGGGCTCACTTGTCAGAGCAGGATGTCGCCTGTCTGGCGGCGATTTGTAACTGTGCTCTGTTTAATGTCACAGATAGCTTGGGTAGCTTTTAAGGCTCATGTCGCTACTTTTTGAGGCTTGGCGGTGAAAAAGCTCATCATGCTATCAATCAACATCAGGGCTCGCATTTAAACGATTTTTTCTTTTATGTGTCTCAGAGTAGCTCTCGGCGAATCTTGGACACTAAGGTTTAAAATCTACACTACAGTTCCGCCCTAAAGATTCATTCTTAGCTTCAATTTGTAGAAAATTTCTTAAGCTATTTTTTGCATCTGAAAATTAATGTTTGTAATCAATGAGGGACTCAACACAACCGTGTTAGTTTAGGGTTATCTTTAACTTAAATTTTAAATTATCTATTTAGGACTTACGAGGTTGGCCTGAAAAGTTTCCGACCTAACAAAAATACACGTTTTTTCAGAATTTTTTTTTTTTATTTTTCAACATAGTCTTCTTGTAACTCTACACACTTCTCCCAGCGATGCTCCCATCTCTTTAACCCGTCCAAATAGTACTCGGCGTTTTTCTCTGCAAAATAATCGTTCACGAAGGTGATTGCCTCTTCATTTGACGAAAATCTCTGTCCTCCGAGCGCAATTTTTAGATGAGGGAACAAAAAGAAGTCGCTTGGGGCTAGATCTGGTGAGTAAGGCGGATGGTCAAGCAGTTCAAACCGTAATTTGTGGATTTTCGCCATGGCAACCGCTGAGGTGTGTGACGGTGCGTTGTCTTGGTGAAACAGGATTTTCTTTTTTTGCAAATGTGGCCGTTTTTCCGCAAGTTCTGCCTTCAGCTTGTCAAGTAATGATGCGTAGTAATGGTTTTTCCTTTTTGAAGATAATCGATTAAAATAACTTCATGGCCATCCCAAAAAACAGTCGCCATCACTTTCCCAGCCGAAAGAACCGTTTTTGCTTTTGCAGTCCACTGTTTGTACTGTGTTTTTGTTTCGGGCGTATAATAGTGTATCCAAATTTCATCCACAGTAATTAATCGGCGCCAACAGAGCGTTGGAAATGTTCATTCGAACACGTTTTTGGTCTAGCGTGAGCAAACGCGGCAGCCAACGCGCGGACAGCTTTCTCATCTCTAAATGTTGATTTAATATGTGACAAACACGTTCTTTTGAGATGTTCATAGCCTCTGCTATCTCTCTCACTTTAATTCGGCGGTCGTCTAGCACCATTTGGTGAACTTTGGCGATGTTTTCGTCGGTAGTTGAAGTTTTTGGACGTCCCGAACGTTCATCGTCTCCCGAGCTCTTACGACCACGTTTAAATTCAGCTGTCCAAAATTTCAATGTGGTAAATGATG
The DNA here is from genome assembly GCA_930367205.1 of Acanthosoma haemorrhoidale. Taxonomy (NCBI): domain Eukaryota; kingdom Metazoa; phylum Arthropoda; class Insecta; order Hemiptera; family Acanthosomatidae; genus Acanthosoma; species Acanthosoma haemorrhoidale. The sequence goes on along the minus strand of OV884013.1, from coordinate 16,225,274 downwards.
GTGCAAAGTCCCCATACACAGAATCCATCTCATCTTTCAAAAACAATTATTTAATGACAGCTCGTTACTCGATTTTGTCCATTTTCATAAAAACACTCAAACGACTGTTACACAACTTCGCGTCCAAAATGGCTGAAACGTTGGTGAGTAACTGTCAACAGATGAACAACGAAATTCACTAGCATTTATTTACGACTGCTGCTATCTTCATGTTGAGGTCGGAAACTTTTCAGACCGCCCTGTCCCATTACAAGCTATCCCCTTCGACATACTGTTATCGGACCTGCAATTTAGTTTCTGATTTATACACGCAACAGCGACTTGGCTATAGATTGATTTTTTTTAATGTAGTTTAACTTTTAACTGCACAAAAAGGAATTTCTAACTCTATTAAATGTGACGATATGAAGTTACTACAGATTAGAGGAACCTCAGTTGCATCTGGTATGTGGATGACCTACATGACCAACTCAATGCCGACTGCCTAGACGCTAACAAATATGCTTAAAGAACCACCAATATTTGTTTTATTGTTATTTGCTAATTGTACGGTGAATGTTATACTGTGCCGAATCGAAAAGTGCTCATATGAACTTATGAAAAAATAAAGTAACCTATTTAAAGAAAATAGAAAAAAAAATAATACTATTTTCACAGTAGTGCAAGCTCTGATTAAAAACGTGGCACTAAGATTATCATTGTCATAAATCGTTCATATTATTTAACCAACGGGACTTTCCACTAAGGCCATAATATTTGAATATCGAAAATTATTTATATTCAAGTATTTTGACTTCATTATGGATTTTAAAATTTTTTATTGAAATTTCTTTATTGTGCTCAAATTACAATCTGCCTCATTGGGTTATAAGTAATTGCAATAAATGTTCTCACTCATACCATATTTACAATGTGTATTCACTCGCTCATTCATACAGTATTTACAAACAGCACAGAGGCCTCCCATATCCACATGGTTGTCACCTCCCTCGCATGCGAAAGAGGAAGCGGAGTCTTGGGAAGTCCCCCACGCTCCTCCGTTAGCCGTGTTACCGGATACGAGCCAGTAAGGCTGACAAAGAGTGTGAGAGCCACCGACGCTCAGGACATGATCGGAGAAACTGGCCATTGCCAGGACTCCCACTGTCACTCACAAATATATATAACATAAAAACATATATAGTATAATAATGTATATTATCACTTTTTACATTTATCTTTTTAAAATATACATCATTTAACAGCTTTATGAATGTCAATAAGGCTGTTAGTGTTACCGGGTTTCAGCAGCGGAAGTTCTCATATAAATTATGCTCAGTTCTTTCCATATTTTCCCTCGTCATCTTGATTTCAGAGACAAAGGAGAAATTCGACAAAAGGTAGTTTAGCATCTTTGTCAGTTACTCAAAACTCAAAATCCTTTTCCTGGTAAACCACTTCATAATCTTATGTATTTTTGTGCAAAATAGTTCGTTGTCCACTGATTTTTTTCTTACCTCTAGCACAGAGCTCTATGACGAGTCAGTGACTGCTTTTGGGTATTACCTTCTTTTATATCTCCGAAGGTGTTTTTTTTAATGACACGTATCCGCGATAAAATTTGAAAACATTTCATTAATTATCCTATGATACTTAGGCATCCGTCGCTTTCTTCTTTTTTTGTGAGATACATATTACATTTTCCAATGGTACTTGCAATGTTTGTTTTACATGCCAGGTATTCGGAGAGGAGGAATCTTACTGCTTGGTACTTCGGGGTTTATCGACTCAGGCAGTTCATCGTCTTGGACCTTATGTCCGATTTCCATTTACGAGAATAAAATAAATTCGAATGTTTCTAGCTGTGTTAGTTGGTTTACAAAGAAAAGGGATTGGTACATAGTTCCGGTTGATCAATGCATGTAAAATATGATTCAGATACTGATTGCTACCTAACTGTACATCTATCCACTAGCCCTGATATATATAACGAGGCTATTTCGGGATAATCACCCGCCCACACGATGAGATGGTGGAGATAAGAGAGAGCGGGCCAGACAGAACTGATAAGAAATGCACCGTTACAGGCAGATAGCTCTTTGATGTCTGGTCCGCCTTCCCACTTATCGTTCACGGTCCCACCCACCGCGCATTCCCGCCGATTGTGCTTAAATCTATATGTGCTCCAGTGGTTTAGGGTAACCGCTTCGTGGTTTCAATTCCTAAGCTTGAAGAAGTTTTCATTCATATACAATTCAGAACGAAAACTGAAATGATAAGTTATAAACTGATCGTTTTCAAGCGAATCAATGCATTTATTCATGCACTGTCATTCTCTAGCGCTTAGAATGGTTTTGTTAATTAAATCGTTGTCCATTAGTAAATCTGATGAAAACACTCATTCAAAAAGCCGATCTGTAAAGAAAAATGATTGATTCATATAAATATTTTTTGTTGTGACATTAAGTAGCATATGAAAATGACTGTGTAACATAAATGAGCACAGCACAAGTGATTGTGCCTATCGACATTTTTTGAGTAAAGAAAAATGATTGATTCATATAAATATTTTTTCAGGAAAAAAATTTTTTTTTTCAATTCGGACCCTCATCGCGATCCTTAACCAAAATCCGTGCTGATCCTCACTTATGCAGATTCGTTTCGATTCGAGGTAACGGCTGAGACATTGAAGCCTATTGATACATAGATCTCTCTATTTGCTCATACCAAGGATGATGGGAGCGAACAGTTAGGCTCCGTGCAAACATTTTCCTATAGGCACAGGTGCAATTGTTTGTCCTTCCTCGCTGAATGTGGGTTATCATTTCTACAGTCAACATGTCAATGTAATGAGGGAGATACGTCTTGTGTACATGTTCCGAAAACGAAGAAAAAATTGGCATAATGAACCTTTAAAATGTTCTTTCTAGTCACCTAACTCATAGAAATATATCATTATTGGGCTTCAAAACAATTTAAATTTTTTTTTTATATTTGTGATTTAAATAGGCATTAGAGTCCTTAATATTTTTTTTAATCTATGAACTGTGAGTGGTCTAATTAACTAACCTTTCACTAATGGAGACGATCTGTAGGTAATGAACATTATCATTATCTCATTGCTATAATATATGATATAATATATTTATAAATATGTAATACAGGGTATTAAGGAGTTACGGGCAAAACTCGCCCGTTCCACGCGAAATCGTTTTTCAACTATCTTGGCAACTAAAAGGTGTTCCAGAACTAACGCATGATTTAAGTAGAAAACACAGTTTTTAGTATTTTTGTTGTTCTTTTTTTTTATTGAATTATAAAGTAAATAGGATTAGGTTATTTATGGAATTACACATCGGGCAAATGGCCTCCACGACTTTGCTGGCACATACGCACTCTTTTGTCGAAATTTTCCATGACCATTTGGCATTAATGTGGTTGAATTACGTTGATGCAGCGTTGAATTTCCTTTTTTAATGCACGGGTAGATGTAGGCTTGTTGACATACACCTTTGACTTCAAATAACCCCATAAGAAGAAATCTAAAGGTGTTAAATCACACGATCTAGGGGGCCAATTCTGATCACCGAAACGAGAGAGTACACGACCTGGAAATGTCCCATGCAGTATTTGAATTGTTTCATGGGCTGTATGGCATGTGGCACCATCTTGTTGAAAACACATATTGGCCACATCAATATTATCCAATTTCGGCACAAAGAACTGTGTTTACGACGCCGCATTGATGTTCCTGGATTTTCAACAACACTCTCACCCACTGCTTCGATATTGACATTTGAACGGCTTGTTTTTGGACGACCAGTGTGTTTAGTGTCTCCGACTGATCCAGTCTCCCTAAATTTTTCAATTAATCTCTTCATGGTTGATGAAGTCAAAACACTATTTCGACCATATTTTGTATGAAATTTTCGAACTGCGGCCGCCAAACTTTTATTATTTTTGAGATAATGTTCAACAATAAAGACACGTTGTTCTATCGTGCAACGCTCCATTTTTACTAACACTAAACTGTGAGCTGTCACATTGTTTTTTTTTAATGGTTGCCAGCACTTTACTGCACAAATGGCGGCAAATTCAAATCTTTTGTTAATTCTGGGACACCCTTTATTTACTTATTTCTACTAACAGACTGTTTGTTTTCTTATTTTAATTTTTTACTATCGTTTATTTATCCGTAGTAGGTTACGTATGTTATCCCAGATTTTAGTCTTTGTTTTAATTTCAAGGTTTTCTTTTTATTTAATATTGTATTTTACCAACTTTATCTTTTTTTTATAACGTTCTATTTATTAACTGGAATTTGATTATTTTTAATTTTAATTCATACAGTGTACTTGAGGATAATTTTTTTTTTTTCAAAAAAAAAACATACGAGGTTGACTGTTTTTTATACTTGATCCTTGTCGAGAGATAATTGCCTAAATACCTCGTCAGTTTAAGGCGAGTATTGAGATATAGGCCGACGATATGAGATACGAGCCGAGATCCAAGGAGCATTCCTGAAGGAGGCAGGACCTTTGGTGGTTTATTGGCCATTAAGTGGCGCACAAACGTGCCCTACAGGACGAACAACCGCCGGCTACAGGGCATAAAAAGCAGGAGCGTTTCCCTGCTAATTAGGGCCCTTCATAGGACCTCTCCGGGACAGATTAGGTTTCGGTCATATCGATGAGTATGGAATCCTCTGAGCCATATAGAATAATCCAATATTTGGCACTGCATATTAATATGTGACCGGCAAACACAATTTTCTCATGACATCAGGACAGTGTGTCGTACCCGCACAGGCACAGGTCGCCAACTTTCTTATTGTCTGCTATCAGCGGTCTGTCTCTATTTTCCTGCGATTCCAATTACCATGATTGGCGAACAGGCAAGAAAATGAATTATAAACTAAGTGCTTTGTGATTAATAGCAAAATCCGACTATAATGAATAGGAAAGTACCATATTAGTGATCTTTTTGCAGACCTGATTTAGAATTGGTACTTGGTATGTTGCAACTAAAGCCCATTAAAAGGTAAAACAAGTAGTTTAAACTGTCAATAACATTCAGTTCAATGCATCAAACCAAAGACCAAAGGGATTTGATGGAATCATAATGCCTAGTTTTTTTTCTTCCTTCAGATTTGGATGCGTGGGCTAAAGTTATTGTTGAGTTATGACTATGATAGTTAGTTAGGGGCGATTCCTTTTCCTTTAGATTCTGGTATTTCTGCTTTACCTATACTACTGTATAGTATACTATACTATACTACTATATACTATACAGTATATACAGTACAGTATGTAATACTACGAAATATAAGCCTTCATAAAGTGGTTATTCATTATTTTTAGATCAAGTTTAATTTTTCATTACATGACAAGCTGTTCATTTAAAATTTACGAGGTTTAACATCGTCTACATGTTTTGGGGAGGGTCTTGGGTTTAGAACATTTCTGCTGTGACGAATATAGTGTCGTAGTAGAGAGAAAATAATAAAAATTTTTACAAATAAAACTAAGAAATAAATAACCAATTAATATTACTGTTAAATAAATAAATAAAACTAATAAACCAATGGTGTACTCGTTGATACCAATAGAAGGCAAATTTATAAAAAAATGCAGCAAGTAGCTATTTGTATGTATGGATTCACTTGAGGATCTATAATTGTCTGTAAGTTTAAAGGGGCTATGAAGAAAGAAAAAAAAAAAAAAAATATTTGTATGTACATGCAATACTATTTAGTTCATTGCCATTTAGAACGTTGCCATTCTTCATCATCCGGTCAAAACTTCCATAAGCATTTGAACTATATCCTTTATCTGATCAATCAATGTATCTGCGTTGTTTGATCAATGGCGCGCCTACCTCTTGTGTTTGATTTCAACGCAAAATGCATTTCAATTAGTCAAAAATCTCACTTCACCTTTTACCTTAAGGGATTTCTCTGCGAACTTTGTTGATATTTTCTGTTGTGCAGCTGCTAAAACAAAATCCATTTAATCCAGGCCCTCCGCAGCCATGCGCTAACCCCTGGTCCCCTGCCACAGTAGCAGAAAGTGCAATGACCACCAAGAAGCGAGAAGCAAATGATAGTTCTCAGTGTGTGAAGACACCGGGCCGATAAGATCCGTGGCGCCTACCTCACCGTCGCTTCTCAGAACTTACCTTCTGCACTTCACTGCTTCTCGGAAGACATTCTTATCTCGTATGTACACCTTCTGCCCTAACTCAACTCTATATATGTTTGATCGAGTCTTGAGGTTTGTACAAGGAGGGGTAGTGGACTCGTCAGCTGTTGAGCAAATATTAAATATTGGTATTCGAAGATGGGAGGGAGGTTAAGTGCACCCAATAGCCCCCTTCAAGTGCCTTCGCATGTTTAACTAACTTATCATAACCCTGGTTATTTCCTCAAATAATTCCTTATCATTGAATGTAAATATTACGTCAAAGTCCAATCTCATTGGATAGCCAAGCCATCAACAATTTACAAACACTATATGTGAGTTAAAATTTAATCTATTACGATTTGTTTTTTCGAAATCGGTTGATTAATTATATGATTTGTGCAATAACAATTGGAAATGAAATGATATACAACATTTAAAAAAGTAATGAGCCTCAGAATGATTTTTGACAGATATCCCGAACTATGCTCGTTGGCAAGGAACATTGATTTTCTGAGACGATCCCTGTTTAAAGACATTTATGAATGATGGTATACTTCATGTGGGTACTGCCTTGATTAGAAGCGATGTGGTTTTGGAGAAATTAAAGGATACAAACTTGTTGAAAATATTAGGGGGGACCGGAAAGTAATGTTTTTCTTACATTAAAATCACACAGATAAATTTTTTACAAGTTTTTGTTTTTTATCAATGATGTAATCACCCTCGTTACCAGCAACTTTTTGCCGAATCGATAAAAATCAATTGGTTTTTGTGCAAAATATCTGGAGATGGCATTTTGGATATCGTCCGAATTTTCAAATTTTTAGCGATCGGAATTAATGGAAATCCGATGGCGCAATATCGGGCAAGTGCTATACGGTATACGGTATACGGTGAGGCTGGAGATGAAAAATGGGTCCTCTATGATAATACAAAAATCTCTCTCCGCATGAATCGGCACGAAGTACAGCTAAGCCAGGTTTACACTCCAAAAATGCGCTTTTGTGTGTTTGGTGGAGTATTCACGGGGTCGTTCATCGCTGATACCTGGAAAAACTGTGTATGCAGATCTTTACAGTGAACAATTGGATCGAGTCAATCAATCTTTAATTGAAAATTTCCCAGCGATTGTCAATAAAAAAGGCGTTATTCTACAACACGATAATGCAAGACTCCATCCGCTGCGCCTATTTATTCCGCAAGAACTCTGGAAAAAATTAATGAATTGGGGTGGGAGGTATTGCCTCAACCACTTGTGCAGCCATACGTGTACTTCGATGACAGATCTCAGATGAACAGCAGATATTGTTTTAACTTGTTATTTTCTTTCTGTTTATTATAATATAATGTTAATTGAAAATGGTACTGTAGCCGTCGAAAACGGCCATCAAATGAAAGATATTTATTAATAATATGTTAGGGCATAAGTGAACTATAATTTCAATATTCATGAAAACTGAAAATAAATTTGTTTTGGAAACCTTAAGGAAACCATAAATATTTTCAAAGAAATAATTATTGGGTCTTATATTATTTGGCCTTTATTGTCGTGAAAATCTGTATTCTTTGTATGCTGCTCTGTGACTAAATTGTTGCCAGGGCACTCTAAATTGTTGTTGAGGAAAATGCCCTGACAAAGAAAGAACCCTGAGACCACTTATACCACTGAATGAGAAGCCATAGAAATCCGCAGGTGCTCTATAAAGGTGGCCATGGGCCGACTTGGCTATTGATGCCGTAGTGACATGAACCATATCTGTGAGCCCATTAACTGTGAGATTTCTGTAATCTGCGAGGGCTGCTCTGTAGTGATAATAAGCACCGGCGAGCAACTCGTTCTCCTTCGGCGGGCCCTGATTACTTCGTGAGGGGCCGAGGATTTGTTTGCCACTCAATGCTGTTTATGGATCACTGCAGCTATTCCCTTCTTTAGAGGGCAGAAGTTTTAAGATTTAAACGGAGGAAATACGAGGACTGGTTATCCTGTCTAACAGAGAAGAAGAGGGACCATGTCCTTTGAGAAAACTATTAAGCAAGGAGAAATTAGTTGTGTTCTCGCTAAAGCAAATAAATAATACATAAAGAAAACACACACAAAATAACAGTGTATATATACATACAATATTTTTCAGTTTGAAACCTCAGCCCACTCCGTTAATTTCATTGGTTAGTCCTCAGTTCTAATGTCTTTTTGGTGGATCCTATGCACTTTATTTACTAAAAATGTTGTTTCTTATATGTATGTTTTTTCGTTTCTTATTATGATAGTTTATTTTATTTGCCAGATGTGAAGTCACCCAAATGTTTATGTTATTTACTAGAGGATTTTTTCTTTTTATGCTATTCTAAAACCTCTTGTTACTCAAAATGAAGACAACAAGACTTTAACATTCTCATATTCACATGCCCTCGCGCAATGAGTCATCGTTTGAAGTACACAATATGAAATAAAAGTACAATTGACGTATAAAGCAAATAATAAAATATATCTTGACGTATAAAGCAAATAATAAAATATATCTTGACGTATAAAGCAAATAATAAAATATATCTTGACGTAGATACCAAGTAGCGCTGTGAGTGGCTGGAGCCTGGGTTTATACCACGTGGCAGCAGCGATGAGAGGTGCATCAGATGATTGGAGGTGCAGTTGCACAAGGTATCATGCAAAAGAGGCGCCAGGGAAGTAACCTTGGTTCGATGAGGCTTGAGTCATCCATCTGCAACTCACCAGCTCGCTCGCCTTCTCTTATAGCTCTCTCGCTAGTACTACTGATTATCTTCAATGTCCGTCTTTATTTTGTAATCTCACTTCAGAATAGCCGCAAAAGTATTTGTACCATGAAAAGGGTCCTCACTCAAGAGAGCTGCATTTTAACAAGTGGCTGAATCTATCCTGCAGTATGTTCGGTGTCAACTGGAAATGTTTTCTTGTTTTTCCTCTTGATGTCTCCTCGTCGAAACAGTATTTGTATTTATTTCATAGTTACTGCACCACTTATCCCTATAATCCTCATCGAGACTAGGAGTGGCGTAACAGTGGGAGTCCTGGGAATGGTCAGTTTCTCCAATCATGTCCTGAACGTATTTGGCTCTCGCGCTCTTGGTCAACCTCCCCTGGCTCATATCCGGTGCCGCGGATCCCAGGACCTCGCTTCCTCTTTCACATGCGAGGGAGGTGACAATCATGTGGATCTGGGAGGTCTCTGGGCTGTTTGTAAATACTGTATGGATGAGCGAGTTAATGAAAATTGTTAATATGGTATGAATGAGAACATTTATCACAATTACTTATTGCCCAATGAGGCATATTGTAATTTTATCGTAATAAAGTTGATTTATCAATCAATTACATAGTTTGTTTATAGTAAAAAATCCCCATGCAAATCGAGTCTGAAGCCTCAGATCCAATGTCTTCATAACAAACATTAAACCTCTTCTGAGTACATTTTGTTTTGTCTCATGATAATAAAATCATCTAATTACCTAATTTGAAAACGTGTTTGAATATAAATAAAACTAAATATTGACGGAAATGTCACAGTTTGGCCTGGCCAATGGCATTGTTATTTTGTGTTGTTTATACAGGTTAAGCACATCCATGTTGTTTAAAGCGATCCAAACTAAATTTCTTCTACCTCCCAGGGTCCGACCCATACAAACATTGTCCGTTATCTTTGATTTTCATTAAATACAAACCGTCTACTTATTATTCAATTACTTATCATCGGGTAGAATATCGAGCTGACATATACACAGGCTTCATTTAGCCCGAGAGTGGTATTCAGCTAAAAAGCGGTAAAGAGTGCAACCGTTGTATACCAGATGCAGCCGAGCTGCAGCACTTAGTCCCCTCGAGCACACACCGACACAGCAGCCAGAGCTCTAACTGTGCGGATCAACAGCACTCATTCGGTGGATCAATGGGGTGGGAACGTTTTGTTTCCATTTAAACTTTGAACCGACGAAGCCACTCTCTCGAGTTAGGATGAAATGAAAACCCGCTGGAAACTTTCAAATCGGCTCGGCTCAAATTTAATGTAAACCCAAAGTAATTTAAATTGAATAATTTATTCCTGTACGGAATAATGAGCTTTGGGCGAGACCAGCATTAAATCTGCGTGAAAACGACAAAATATTACAAATATGTGTACATGCTGTGACAAATGCGTGAAATGACCTGTTTCGAGTATGTGGTCATCATAGGTTTAAAAAATTACGTACGTTGTAGGATCTTACAAACTGGAAATGGACACAGAGTATTAAATGAAACTTTATTGAAAATTATATTATTAATTGAAACTTCTTTATTGTGCTAAAATTACAATCTACCTTATTAGGCAATAAATAATTGTGATAAATGTTCTCATTCATACCCTATTTACAATTTTCATTCATTCCCAGAGTCCTCCCATAATCCACATGTTTGTCACCTCCCTCCCTTGCGAAAAAGGGAGCGGAGTCTTGGGAAATCCCCCACGTTTCACCGTCAGCCGCGTCACCGGATACGAGCCAGTGGAGACTGACGAAGAGCGCGAGAGCCACATACGCTCAGGACATGATTGTAGAAACTGGCCATTGCCAGGACTCCCATTGTCACGCATCTATAGCAGGTCACGAGGCCACTGACGTTTCAGTCTCCGAGGAGGATTATAGGGAGTTGTGCAGTGCAATGACTGTGCTAGGGGATAAGGGTGGTTGGATACGTTACTATGGAATGTCATTAACTTGGAAGGGATGAGATCAAGATTGTGAGGTGTATTAAGATCGTTATGAAGGGTTTTGTTGCTGACGTAATAAAGGCATTTACTATTGTTCTCAAGACTTTTGATTGAAAGGATTGGATACGCTTGATCTTGGACTTTTATGCTGTCCCCCATCAGTTAATAGTGAATTAGTAATATTTAGTAATAATAATTAAAAATACCATCTCTAACATTATACAAATGGATATGAATTCTATTGGCCGACAGGTTCTCAGAGAAAGCTGTCCTGCTCTATCCCGTATGTCCAGATTGGCTTAAGTATTACTTTGTAGATTAGTAATTTATTTTCTATTGTGAGATGGGATATATTATTAATAAAATAGTTACATAGAGACAAAACAGGACCTTTTTAATGTAGATTAAAACTAAAAATTGCATTTCACAATAATTGAAAAGTGAGCGTTGAGGGTGACTGTGTCATCTTCCTGAAATAGAAATTTTCTTTTTGGGTTCTCTGCAAGATTTAAGGAATGTCCTTTTATTTTAAAGGGCCTTAAGAGTATTTAAAGCGGAAGAGACTCGATCTCACTCTTGAGTATATTACTATATAGAGTAATGTAGTAGGAAAGATAATATTATCTAGAGATAAGTTCAAAATAGTGATCTCGGCACATATTTCTGTTTCACCAGGAACTATTGACATTTGCATCAACGGCACTATGAGCCACAACTGACAGTTAGTAAAATAAATTCGTATTATCTTATCTTATAGTATAATATAAATACATAATTACAGATTCATCATGAAAATCTAAAAAGGCGTCTTTATGACCGGTAAATATTGTATAAGGAACACGAGGTGTACGGGACCTTTGATTTTTAATTATTTAGTATTTTTTTTGTTTTTATTGATGGAAGATGTTGAGGTTGACTTGATGAAGCAAGCAGGGACCTAGTTCATTAAGGTCGATAGCTTCTTGGAGGTTGGTAAACAGAAAATATTTAGTACAAGGATAGACACAGGAAAACAAGTAAAGTAACATATTGTGTTCCTAAGCACAAATGAGAGGTACAACTTTTTCGGGATTAGAACCTCAGTTTCATTTATTAGTATTTCGAAAATAACTACATGTTAGTGACATATTTCTTTTTAAGTAATATTTTTAACATGCAACAGGTAATTTATTTTGTTATAACAATCGTAAGTCGATATAATTCCTACAAAAGTCTGTTATAGTTGGCATTCAGTATTCACTAAAAAGACATTTTACTTTGTGCTCTTTTCCTATTACAATTCGATCATTCAAGCGTCAGTTATTAGCGATCGTAATAATTTAATATTTTCATTCATAAAAAAGTTCGTATCTATCTTTGTTTTGGATCGGAGGGGGGGGGGGGGGCAGACCCGATAGTGGATGGAGGAAATGTTTGAAAATAATCAACATAAATATTTTCAACAATGAATAATTAGTTGTTTTAAAGAATGAAATTTCCTCGAGTTTTTTTATTTTATTTTCGTCCTTTGTCTCCCAACTTGTTAACGGAAAGAGCTTCAATTTTCGTTGCCACAGTGTCCTGAAGGGGACGAATTCTTCGATATATCCTTAGCCTAAGTCCATATTAGAGGGTTATAAGGACTATAGACAGATTCGTACATTGCCTGAAAATTGCCTGCATAGAAAAAATCTGTCTTTTCTGTCCGTATTAGGCAAAAATATTATCTACATACATCACTGAAATAGATTAGTTAGTTGTACGTTGGATAAAGTAACCTCCGCATTTGTTGAAGTCCCCAAAAAAGAAGACGCCGATGGTGGATGAAGTAAATGTTTGAAAATAATCAACATAAATATTTTCAACAATGAATAATTAGTTGTTTTAAAGAATGAAATTTCCTCGAGTTTTTTTATTTTATTTTCGTCCTTTGTCTCCCAACTTGTTAACGGAAAGAGCTTCAATTTTCGTTGCCACAGTGTCCTGAAGGGGACGAATTCTTCGATATATCCTTAGCCTAAGTCCATATTAGAGGGTTATAAGGACTATAGACAGATTCGTACATTGCCTGAAAATTGCCTGCATAGAAAAAATCTTTCTTTTCTGTCCGTATTAGGCAAAAATATTATCTACATACACCACTGAAATAGATTAGTTGTACGTTGGATAAAGTAACCTCCGCATTTGTTAAAGTCCCCAAAAAAGAAGACGCCGATGGTGGATGAAGTAAATGTTTGAAAATAATCAACATGAATATTTTACAACTTTATTCACAGAACTTTGATTAAATTATGGGGATTCGTTTAAACATTTTAATCACTAGATCAGACTTTGAAAAATTATTTATTGAATTGTTGAATTGAAAATTGATTGTTAAAAGAATTAGTAACTTGAAAGTATCAATAACTGGTTCCCATGAACTCCATTTTCAAAATAATTTCCCAATTCTCCAAAAAAATATTATCTACATACATCACTGAAATAGATTAGTTAGTTGTACGTTGGATAAAGTAACCTCCGCATTTGTTAAAGTCCCCAAAAAAGAAGACGCCGATGGTGGATGAAGTAAATGTTTGAAAATAATCAACATGAATATTTTACAACTTTATTCACAGAACTTTGATTAAATTATGGGGATTCGTTTAAACATTTTAATCACTAGATCAGACTTTGAAAAATTATTTATTGAATTGTTGAATTGAAAATTGATTGTTAAAAGAATTAGTAACTTGAAAGTATCAATAACTGGTTCCCATGAACTCCATTTACAAAATAATTTCCCAATTCTCCAAAAAAATATTATCTACATACATCACTGAAATGGATTAGTTAGTTGTACGTTGGATAAAGTAACCTCCGCATTTGTTAAAGTCCCCAAAAAAGAAGACGCCGATGGTGGACGAAGTAAATGTTTGAAAATAATCAACATGAATATTTTACAACTTTATTCACAGAACTTTGATTAAATTATGGGGATTCGTTTAAACATTTTAATCACTAGATCAGACTTTGAAAAATTATTTATTGAATTGTTGAATTGAAAATTGATTGTTAAAAGAATTAGTAACTTGAAAGTATCAATAACTGGTTCCCATGAACTCCATTTTCAAAATAATTTCCCAATTCTCCAAAAAAATATTATCTACATACATCACTGAAATAGATTAGTTAGTTGTACGTTGGATAAAGTAACCTCCGCATTTGTTAAAGTCCCCAAAAAAGAAGACGCCGATGGTGGATGAAGTAAATGTTTGAAAATAATCAACATGAATATTTTACAACTTTATTCACAGAACTTTGATTAAATTATGGGGATTCGTTTAAACATTTTAATCACTAGATCAGACTTTGAAAAATTATTTATTGAATTGTTGAATTGAAAATTGATTGTTAAAAGAATTAGTAACTTGAAAGTATCAATAACTGGTTCCCATGAACTCCATTTTCAAAATAATTTCCCAATTCTCCAAAAAAATATTATCTACATACATCACTGTATTGGATTAGTTAGTTGTACGTTGGATAAAGTAACCTCCGCATTTGTTAAAGTCCCCAAAAAAGAAGACGCCGATGGTGGATGAAGTAAATGTTTGAAAATAATCAACATGAATATTTTACAACTTTATTCACAGAACTTTGATTAAATTATGGGGATTCGTTTAAACATTTTAATCACTAGATCAGACTTTGAAAAATTATTTATTGAATTGTTGAATTGAAAATTGATTGTTAAAAGAATTAGTAACTTGAAAGTATCAATAACTGGTTCCCATGAACTCCATTTTCAAAATAATTTCCCAATTCTCCAAAAAAATATTATCTACATACATCACTGAAATGGATTAGTTAGTTGTACGTTGGATAAAGTAACCTCCGCATTTGTTAAAGTCCCCAAAAAAGAAGACGCCGATGGTGGACGAAGTAAATGTTTGAAAATAATCAACATGAATATTTTACAACTTTATTCACAGAACTTTGATTAAATTATGGGGATTCGTTTAAACATTTTAATCACTAGATCAGACTTTGAAAAATTATTTATTGAATTGTTGAATTGAAAATTGATTGTTAAAAGAATTAGTAACTTGAAAGTATCAATAACTGGTTCCCATGAACTCCATTTTCAAAATAATTTCCCAATTCTCCAAAAAAATATTATCTACATACATCACTGAAATGGATTAGTTAGTTGTACGTTGGATAAAGTAACCTCCGCATTTGTTAAAGTCCCCAAAAAAGAAGACGCCGATGGTGGACGAAGTAAATGTTTGAAAATAATCAACATGAATATTTTACAACTTTATTCACAGAACTTTGATTAAATTATGGGGATTCGTTTAAACATTTTAATCACTAGATCAGACTTTGAAAAATTATTTATTGAATTGTTGAATTGAAAATTGATTGTTAAAAGAATTAGTAACTTGAAAGTATCAATAACTGGTTCCCATGAACTCCATTTTCAAAATAATTTCCCAATTCTCCAAAAAAATATTATCTACATACATCACTGAAATAGATTAGTTAGTTGTACGTTGGATAAAGTAACCTCCGCATTTGTTAAAGTCCCCAAAAAAGAAGACGCCGATGGTGGACGAAGTAAATGTTTGAAAATAATCAACATGAATATTTTACAACTTTATTCACAGAACTTTGATTAAATTATGGGGATTCGTTTAAACATTTTAATCACTAGATCAGACTTTGAAAAATTATTTATTGAATTGTTGAATTGAAAATTGATTGTTAAAAGAATTAGTAACTTGAAAGTATCAATAACTGGTTCCCATGAACTCCATTTTCAAAATAATTTCCCAATTCTCCAAAAAAATATTATCTACATACATCACTCAAATAGATTAGTTAGTTGTACGTTGGATAAAGTAACCTCCGCATTTGTTAAAGTCCCCAAAAAAGAAGACGCCGATGGTGGATGAAGTAAATGTTTGAAAATAATCAACATGAATATTTTACAACTTTATTCACAGAACTTTGATTAAATTATGGGGATTCGTTTAAACATTTTAATCACTAGATCAGACTTTGAAAAATTATTTATTGAATTGTTGAATTGAAAATTGATTGTTAAAAGAATTAGTAACTTGAAAGTATCAATAACTGGTTCCCATGAACTCCATTTTCAAAATAATTTCCCAATTCTCCAAAAAAATATTATCTACATACATCACTGAAATAGATTAGTTAGTTGTACGTTGGATAAAGTAACCTCCGCATTTGTTAAAGTCCCCAAAAAAGAAGACGCCGATGGTGGACGAAGTAAATGTTTGAAAATAATCAACATGAATATTTTACAACTTTATTCACAGAACTTTGATTAAATTATGGGGATTCGTTTAAACATTTTAATCACTAGATCAGACTTTGAAAAATTATTTATTGAATTGTTGAATTGAAAATTGATTGTTAAAAGAATTAGTAACTTGAAAGTATCAATAACTGGTTCCCATGAACTCCATTTTCAAAATAATTTCCCAATTCTCCAAAAAAAAAAAATTGATTAACTTGAATTCCAAAACTTAACACGTTCTACCATTGAATAATACAAGAAAAAAACAAAACATTAAACATTAATTCACAAATTAATTGAACGGCATTATTAATTGACGGATCACGTATGTGAAATAAATGACGCTACCAAGGTTAAACATTGTAAATAATTATTTGTTATAACATAAGTACTTACCAGAATTAGAAATGTACCTTCAGATTCCCTTGCTAGCAAACAAAAATACTTAGAATTTCATTCTTTAAAATTATACTAAACCTTAGCCTGTTGAACAGTTACTAATAATCAATGCCAGGTTACTTTTAAAAGTATGTACAGTATACGACACTAAATACAACAGAAATACTATCAAGTACTACTTGCTTTTACTATTTACCTTTATCATTATTTTAAATATCTCTTTTAGAGGCATATAATTAATTTATCAGCTTCTAAACGTGTGATAATTCAAACATATTTGCATTTTTGGATTTGTAACATAAATGATGCGGTAGTGAATCATAAGAAATAAAAATATTACTAAAAGTAACATTTTTATTTTTTATTGTTTTCGTTGAATTATTTGCAGGTAATTTGTACTATAATTAAAAACATTTTTAACTCCCAAAGCCGGTATTCTTGCTTGTACTGGTCTGAAGTAACATTGATACAAATTTAAATATGCACATCTTGCATGACCGCTAACCCCTCTCGGTTGCCCGCAATGTATGGGGCCTAAACTAACTAGACTTGCAGCCCCCCCCCAATATAGGGGCTCCCTTTAAACTAACAAAAAATCTCCCGCAAATTGGGGGGATCTGTGGGACCGCAGGTATAGAGATAGGCACCTGGGGCCTGTGATAGGACAATAGGTAATTACCAGCTGTATGCAGTCTGCATGGACCAGCTGGCGTGTGCGAATATGCTACATACACCTTGTAGGATGGATAATTATATAATGCTAAGAATATTATAATGCTAAAAGTAGAAGGGGCCTGAGCAGAACTGTATACCTGCCTCGGGACTTCATGGAAATCACTGATGGTTCCCTGTTATTTTTAAGTAAGCAACCGCATCCCTTCAAGACCTCCCTGCTTCCCAGAATCTTATCCTTTTCTTATACATATATGTCTCAGCTTTAGCCCCAGACCACCCCACTCGTGCCTAGACCTTCCACCCAGTATATAGTTACGTAACTCTTAATATTTGACTATACCAGTGTTTTGCTAGTACTTCATAATAATGCTTTTCTTTCTTTTCTGTTAAAATACTCTCCTCTACAAAGATTATCTAATTGATGATGGGCAATTGCTGAGTCGTGGATCACGTTCTTAAGTCCCTCCTGGCATATAACCACCTTGAAGCTTACTAATACTTTCATTAACGAAGACTCTATGCTCATCTCAATTTAACTTTCCATTCCAATTTGGAACCTTCACCACTACACCAATCTTTCACGAGAGATATTTTAATAATTAAGTAGAGTTTCAAGTAGAGAAGGGTGCACTTTTAAAACCTATTTTCTTTGCTAAAATAGTTATTGATTGTGATACACATATTTTCTTCAGCCTCTAATTTCTCTACATATGATTCACAACAAAATTTTCTAGATCTTATAAATATTTTATTCGTTATTTTATCACTACCTGTAAAAATAAACAACGAACTATTTAAAATATTGTGTGCAACAATTAATTAATAGTTTATGTACAAATTCATATCAACAAGTATCTGTTACCTAGTGCTGAATATAAACGATGAAGAAATAAAAAAGGAGTTTTCCCTCGTATGTGGAGTCGAAAGCATCATTAGTCACTTCGTACTTTCTAAGCACAGAAATTATTAGTTTTTCTTTCTAATGCAGATGAATCCACCCGTTCTTAAATCGGAACATGTGATTAATATATTAATACGTATACCTGGTATTTTTTGTAATTATGACAGAGTAGAAATGGGAGAAGAGAAATCATACTAGAAGGTACGTTGAGGTGATTTAAGGACCAAACGGAGAAAGAAGGAGAAGGCATCCAAGGAAAACCGTATTTCATTAAAACTTAAATTAATATATTTAAAAAAATATATCTAATTAAATTCTAATTATATACAACTAATTAATTATCTCGATAGTTACTAAATTGTATTCTATTCATTGAACAATATTATAAGCTCGCTTTTTGGCGATGATTCGTGCTTAATTGAGATTGTATATTTTTCATTGTGTATCTCATTATAGAATACTTTCACAAGATTGTTCACTGTCAACTTATCCTGGATTTTCAACTCACCCTGGAATTTAATATTGAGAAGTCAAATAGTGATTCATACTGCATGGCGCCGGGTTATGGTTCGGTTCTGAATGTTCCAAAGCATAAATGAATGACTTGCCAGACGTTATGATAACGGCCAAAGAACCGAGGTTGATTAAATATCCTAAAAGTTACTCGAGTGACATGCCATTGATGTCAGATTCTTAGCACCTTATTGGAAATGAATAAGAAGAAAGTGGAAAAAAGCACCCTGCTTCAAAGCAATCTAAGTTAGGCAGCATTCCAATCAAGTATTTCTAAGCTCTATCGTTAACTCTAGGAATAAGTGTGTGGTTTAAAATAAAATTTGCTCCCAGTGAGCTGTAACCTGTCAGTCCCTCCTACATACGAGGGTGGTCTGAAAAGTTTCCGACCTCAACATGAAGATAGCAGCAGTCGTAAATAAATGCTAGTGGATTTCGTTGTTCATCTGTTGACAGTTACTCACCAAAGTTTCAGCCATTTTGGACGCGCAGTTGTTGTGTAACAGTCGTTTGAGTGAGTCGATGTGAGTGTTTTTATGAAAATGGACAAAATCGAGTATCGAGCTGTCATTAAATATTTGATTTTGAAAGGCAATACGCCTACGCAAATCAAAGATGAGTTGGATTCTGTGTATGAGGACTCTGCACCATCATTTACCACAGTGAAATTTTGGGCAGCTGAATTTAAACGTGGTCGTAAGAGCTTGGGAGACAATGAACGTTCGAGACGTCCAAAAACTGCAACTACCGACGAAAACATCGCCAAAGTTCAGCAAATGGTGCTAGACGACCGCCGGATTAAAGTGAGAGAGATAGAAGAGGTTATGATCATGTCAAAAGAACGTGTTTGTCACATATTAAATCAACATTTAGAGATGAAAAGCTGTCCGCGCGTTGTGTGCCGCGTTTGCTCACGTTAGACCAAAAACGTGTTCGAATGAACATTTCCAACGCTCTGTTGCCGCAGTTTAGGCGCAATAAATCCGAGTTTAAACTGTTTATTCGGCTGGGAAAGTGATGGCGACTGTTTTTTGGGATGGCCATGAAGTTAATTTGAACGATTGTTTTCAAAAAAGAAAAACCATTACAGGAGCATACTACGCATCATTACTTGACAAGCTGAAGGCAGAACTTGCGGAAAAATGGCCACATTTGCAGAAAAAGAAAATCCTGTTTCACCAAGACAACGCACCGTCTCACACCTCAGCGGTTGCCATGGCAAAAATCCATGAATTACGGTTTGAACTGCTTGATCACCAGATCTAGCCCCAAGCGACTTCTTTTTGTTCCCTCATCCAAAAATTGCACTCGGAGGAAAGAGATTTTCGTCAAATGAAGAGGCAATTACCTTCGTGAACGATTATTTTGCAGAGAAAAATGCCGAGTACTATTTGGACGGGTAACAGAGATGGGAGCACCGCTGAGAGGTGTGTAGAGTTACAAGAAAACTATGTTGAAAAATAAAAAAAAAATTCTGAAAAAACTTCTTGTATCTTTGTTAGGTTGGAAAGTTTTCAGACCACCCTTGTATTTTTGGACGAAATATATTATAAGTATAATTAATAGGGGTTGAGGAAAATGTAAGAATGGTTTTATAATCGTGGAATATTTATTGGTTGATATGCCCATTTCCAAAGAAAATGCTTATAACACGCTGTTGGGCTAAAATAGGTCTTTGGTGTTATTTTTAATTCTATTTTCTGCTCGATGACGGTTGTAGAAATTACCCCGGTAGCCAAAAACTGCCGGACTGAAGCTGAAGCAGCTGTTGAAAGTTGTTGTTGTAATGGAACACGGACTCCCGCCGGCGGGACAGGAGGGATATGGCGGGAGGGTTGTTGACATTGGCCGGAAGCCAGAACGGGCTCTGTTGATGTTTACGTCTGTATCAAGGTGATGGTAACTGCCCCATCTCGAACCTTGATTCTGATTGGCCGCTGGGTCAGGTGCTCTCACCTCGCTCAGGCACGCTCTCTCTTGAGTTTATCCTGTAGAGTTTCATCTGAGAAGGATACTCATTTGCTCATTGACTTGTTAAAAACAATTGTTTAGGATTGTTGGGGGCATCGCGTCCGAAATCAGGCTGCTAGCAAGCTATTTACTATTTGTTTGATTAGCCAAGGAAAAAAAAACCCGGGCTTAAACCCGGTCCGCGGACCGCGGATAGCGGTCAGGTGCTATCCCTATAGAGTTCTAACTTAGGCCACTATCAATTCTCTTCAGCTAGGCTATTGTCAACCTCAGAAAAACATAACGAGATCGAAGGCATTCAAAGATGTCTACAACATATTACTATAACAAATAGTAAATAAATATAGATATAAAATAGAAAACTCAATGTAATAAATCCTGTTAAAACGAAATAATGAACACCCATGCGCCCTAGTCATCATCCTTGCTAAGCATTTTCCAGTGCAACTCAACAGTGATAAAGCTATACCAGATGATTTAAGTTTGTCTCCCACCTCTAAACCTTGTGGCTGGGCTAGTTAAGGTTACATTTAGCTAGCTTACTTTGTTTCAGTTTACTTTGATACAATCTAATTCTCCAATAGCGACTTTAAATAAAAAACTTTACAAATTTAGTGACCAGTGTCAGAACTCCCATCCTCTTCTAAGCCATAAATACCATACGATCATAAAAACGGAACATCTTTAATGGTATAAAATGCCGACTACTTTTATAGCGAAATTATCTTTAATTTATTCTTGTGGGGTATGCTATTTGTTTTTATTGCTAGTGAAGGGACACCGACGCTGAATAAATAAAACCTTTATTTATTTCTGTTACAAAGTTAATTTTTTTCCCCTCTCTCCGTTTGCGCTAATATGGTAGGACGCTCTAGTCTTATTTTTCACAGCTCGAAGGCAACGAGAAAATCAGTTTATGTCTGTAGGTTAAGTATATCATCGGCCGTTTTCTTCTGACTCTATCTCTTAACACTCCCTTATGACAATGGTGGTCAACTGTCGTGCCATCTGGAACCCATCCATGCAATATTACAGCATTGACATCGATTTTTTATAGACTATTGTTCACTAACAGCAAAGCCACATGGTTCCACAAACTTGGGTGGGTCATGTGTATTTTTGTGACACTGTCGACCACCGGTTTCCAGATCCTTGCCACAAAGCGCTTCCGAATGACGCAGTGATATTTTAGAAAGTTATTTTCAAATAGTTTTCCAACAGTGCAGTACAGCCCTTGTTTTTCTGAACATGGCGGGAGCTCCGTCAGAACAAACAAGTTTTTCCTTCAAGAGCCGGTTTTTAGCTTCAAACACTTTCCAGTTGTACTTAGTTGACGGCGGTCAAGTATTTCTTCAGATGTTTCAAGATTCTCGTTGACCACACAGCTGAACAGATAATTAGTTGTAGCAACTTTGGTCCAAAGCCACAGATCAAAGACGATTGAAACGTTTGCTTTCGTCAACAGAAACCGTCCTAATCGCTGCAGATTTATTCTCGTTGTATTTTACTGTCCGTATTTCTGCTTCCTCATTTCACTAGTAAAAGGAGAAGACTGGAAAGAAATTGTTCAAAGTTGTGTCGGTGAAACTGGAGTGGTAGAAGAATTGTGGAGAATAAGCGGGAAATATCTGAGGATGCGTTTCCAAGCCGGTTGCTGGATCACATGCACCGAGAGACCTTCGTTACCAACCACCGCTGCTTGTCGACACTTGCCAATTTTACTGTAAGTATATTGAAATAAACATTTGTGGACGAGTTGGCCAAGGTCCACTCCAAAGTCTATAGGATGAAACGAAGGGAGGGTTCGATAGCTATTTTAAGTGTTATTATGTTTTCTTGGATAAGTTTCATTTGTACATTGCGTTCATTATTTGTGTTTTGTGCCCACAGGTCTATCGAGGACTGGACGTGGTCACTAACAAGGTGACTGAGGAAGAGGCTGATGGTGTGCCGCACCACTGCTTGGACTTCTTGGACACGCAGTCCAACTTCACCGTCGTCGACTTCAGGAACCGAGCTCTCCCGATTGTATCCTTTACCTCAACCATTATACAATATTCAAATATCAATACAATTTTTTTTTTTGTAATAAGCAGCTGTTATAATGGGCTATTCCTCTTAAGAGCATTCCTTTCTCTCTGTTTGGTGGGTTAATTTTTAACAGTTTCAGTCCCCGCTATGTTCAGGATCAGGATAAATACAATATCAAAAATGAAATGAAGAAAAGAAAGATAGAAAAATTAAATTTACAGGGAACGTATTTAGAAAGAATTAGAAAAAAAGTAAATTAAATAAGTAACAAATAAATACTAAGAAAATAATATAATGCCTGCTGAAAAATAACTGTAAAAATGTACAGGTATACAGGCACACAAAAACATGTATATAAATGCATTGTTAGATTTATGCTTAGTAAAATTATAATATCCTACGTGGATAAAATGGCAAACTGGTAGGCCGTCGAAGTAATAGCATTAAATCTGTGAAATCATTTTTAGAAAAGCTCTTTTTATCGAGCGTAATGCCTTAGTGTTTCAGTACATATTTTCATAATCATCATTTACAACAGTTACGATATCGTTTACGTATTGTGATGATATGGATTGAGGCATATTGAAGAAATTTCATTAGTTTTTAATGGTAGCGTGAAATCTATGTAAGATTTTAGTATTAATAACCTGACTTTTTTCAATAGATTCAATCAACGATTCATTAAAATGATATGTCTTCCGATTAAAAAATAACATTTCTGTGGCTCTCCATGAATCAGTTTTAGTCGAACTACAAAACCCGCTATTTTTAATAATTAATATCCAAAGAAATGTGATCGGGACATGAACCCTTGACGTCTCCCCACTGTCTAATCCGGGTCCTCTCCCAACTGAGCTAGCCTGCACGAGTGGAATTTCTTTGCCAAGTACCTAATTAATAATAATATTTTTATTTGGTTATATTATTATAGTTGGTCCTAAGGATCCCGAGATGCTGATCGACGCAAATATTGCCTTGGGACATATCAACCCAGAGCCGCCTTCAATGTCTTTTGATTCAAATCATTTGTCCTTTAACCACTGTTTCTGGTTCGGACATCCGTCCATATGTAGTGCTTGTTTTTTCTGCCTCTATCCTTTCTATGTTGTATGATGATTTCTGTTTAAAGTTGTTTCTTATTTTTATTGTTTCTTAATTATCAGCGTTTTCACTGTGGCTAGAAAACTAGCTTGCTGATAACGAGCTATGAGATAATTACACCATCCCGTGGCATAGAAATGTATATCAAAGACTTGACTATTTATTCTCTTGTCTGTTGTTCTCCAACTAATTATAATTGTATTCTAGTTCTGTGCCCTGGCATTCGGAGTACTGTTCCGCTATGGTGGATTTAGGATTCTTTGATCGCTGAGGTATAAAAATAATGTTGATTTTGCCAAATGTGGCCTAGTTCCTGGTCTAAATATACCGACGGCATAGACTTCTCGTGCATTCGCCAGCACACAGCTGAGTCACCGCTCCAGGTGTTCCTATTATCGGATTGGAAGTTCCATTTTAGCGTCACAGTTCGTAAGTAACAATCGCATCGAGATCTTACGAATTCCCTTTTTACCGGAGGATAGTAGTATTGATTCCACCCAGAATTACATCATATTTTTTTTTTTTCAAAGAGTTCTGTTTTTTGATTGAAGATCTTCTTGAATGTTCAGGATGAGAAGATATTGATACTCTGATTTAATATAATACTGTTGGTAACCCATCTGAGCTGGAGGTGTAACTTTTTATTTGGAAGTTCATTAAGAAAAGTGTACAATGTTATTTTATTACTGTCAATTGATACACTATATTGTGTGAGCGATCTCCGGTGTCTAAATCTGAAGGGTCTTCCGTTTTCGGTATTGTTTGCTTGATGGAGCTCCATCGCTGATTTGATGAAGATATTCAGCACTCGAGTTGCATGCAATTCCACTCTATATCGAAACCTACCTCATTTTTTACCATTTCTCTTTTTACTTTATTTGATCAATTTAACTTAACTCATTTGGCAGGCCCGTCATGAGATCTTTAATTCAAATTGTTTTATCTCTTTGACATAGGAATTTATCCCGATTGAATCAGTCTGAAGGGTCTTCCGTTTTTGGTATTGTTTGCTTGATGGAGCTCCATCGCTGATTTGATGAAGATATTCAGCACTCGAGTTGCATGCAATTCCGCTCTATATCGAAACCTACCTCATTTTTTACCATTTCTCTTTTTACTTTATTTGATCAATTTAACTTAACTCATTTGGCAGGCCCGTCATCAGATCTTTAATTCAAATTGTTTTATCTCTTTGACATAGGAATTTATCCCGATTGAATCGCCCGATCTCAAGGCTAATGTTGTGGTTATTAATAAATTGAGAAACTAGGAATTGTGAAATATATTCAAATAAAATGGTTATAACAAATAATTATGATTAACATAGAGTACTGACAAAAAGTACAAAAAATATTCAATTCCTTTTTAAATTAGGATAGTTACTACTAATTACAAAACATGAATTTGAGCTCAATTTCTTTTAATGGATCCATAATAAGAAACAATATTAATATCGCCCAATCGATGATCTTCCTGTAATCCAATCAACGTTACTTTCTGCTGTTGGTTCTTCTCCTCTCTTCCTGTATGGTAACCGCCAATTCGGGAGCTTGCTAACTGCGTTCTTCTCGACGGTTGTGCTAAGACTGGTTTTCAGCTCATCCCCACTCCTAGGAGTATAAGGGAAAAAAATGGCCCTTACCAGATGTGAGGGTTCCTGGTCTTTATGCTCAAATATCATGAATGTTACAATATATCGTGCATGAACAATTCCTTTTAGTTACTCTTTTGTTACATTCTTTTTCCATTTGGTATTTCTGGTGACGGTGAATAAGCCAAATATGTCGGTAAATAAGTGGCATTATGCATTCACTGTTTATAAATGAGACTTAAAGTGCCCATTCGGACGACTGCACTGAAGGCTGTAGGGACTGGGATGAAACTCAGGTGTGCCATTTCACATTTTTCTGGGCTAAAAAAAAAAAAAAAGAAAAAAAATACCACAAACGTTTTTATCGGTGTTATCGATTCATCGTCGTACGTTTGGATGAGGTATAAAATTGTCAAATTAACGTTTATTCTTAGCGTTTTATTACCTGTGCTATAACTGATAAAGATCCGGGTCCATTATTCAAATTTTATTATGGATTGAGACGAACATAAGATTTATGGCGGGTCTTGAGGAAGTAGTATTTGAATGGATATATCTCACCTGCCGTGGGCTGGTTATTTACAATGTCTTCGCCCTGTACATTGTAAATATCTTCGATAAGTTCTCCAATGATTTATTTTTATGGTAGATATCCGCCTAGATGAGAGAGAGCTGGTATTTATCTCTCTGGCACAGATCTTCTTTCTGAGCTTATCTCCATTCAGAACATGTTCAAACATTATTCTAATATTCTTACATATATTTCAAATATTCTTATCTTATATTTATTTTTTTATCTCCCAATACAATTTCCGGTTGGTTGGATATTTGTTAATGATAAATACGATCACTTTCTTATCATTAATAATTGTTTATCGAAGTTTCAAATGTGCATTTTCATTGTCGTTGTATATTTTTTTTGTTTAATTTTATTAATGTTTTACCGAGCGCTCTGCAAGGTATTTTCTCAGTCCTGTATTGTTTTATATTAGTTAATATTTCCGATAAAGTTTCGTGTTTTTTTTTATATTGTGTATGTATACATTGTTTTGTTGGGCTATCTTACCTTTCTGATAATGAAATCCCCCTCTAATAGTCTTTACCAATGTTACCACTTCTTAATCTGACATAAGACATAATACACAGCTGTGGATCGAAGAATTAGCCAAGCTACTCCTGTATGCAATGACACCTCTGTGAGGAAGGAGCCTGAGAGCCACAGACGATCAGGGCAGGAGTAAAGTAAACTCACCTACAGGAAGATTCCCTTATTTCTAGAAATCTATCTGGAGGCCTTCTGCCCATTTTCAAGAGGCAGGATGTACGATATTTTGTTGCTTGATAGTTTTGAATTCGAAACGACATAATCTGGCACTGTTCATGTAAAAATAATAAATAAATTATTACTTTCCATTGTTAGATTTGTATTGGTAGGATTCTGTCCATTGATTCACCATGATGGTTAAAAATAAAAGATCAATAACGGCTTGATACCTAGTACTTTCTACTGGCTTCATCAAGGGGTTGTTTGTTGGGGGTCAGAAAAAAAAACTGTTTCTGATCTCTACCCAAAAATTGTACCGTTTATATTTAGCGTACAAGCGCTTTCGAGCAGCTGTTTGTAAGTGTTTAAAAGTGTCATAAAAAGGCAAAGATTAAAATTATTATTATTTTAAGCGATATTAATTGTAGATATTTGGCACTACATTGTAATTGACGATTTGTGTTCCATTCTTTAGCAATTTGAAATGGCAGCGAGACATTTTAGTATTTGTTTCAGTTCTCACCATTATTCATAAGAGGCATTGATAAATACCGGCTGGATCGTGACAGCACGAGTCCTCGGTTCGAGTTGTGACGTCGTGCGTGTGTCTTCCTGGCTCTTTCGTCTATTGATTTTGTGCCACAGATATTTTTATTTAATTATGGAGTGGTCAGAGGAAAATTCATCGAAAATTATGAATATTTATAAAATGAAATAGTCTGGGATTCGAAACATGAGGGGATAAATTACGAGTTTATAGCTGCTAGCTGAGAATACAAGTAGATACAATCTATTGTGCTATCTGCTTAGCTTAATCAAACATACAGAGGGGTCCAAAAAAATGTATCCACTGTTTAAAAGTCCATAACTTGCAAACTAATTGACGGAGTTGTCTCATTTTTGGTAGTGTAATAGTTTATAGTTCCGGCGATCGCCATACAAGCATTGTATTGCGTTGTTTTGTTTTGTCAGATGACAGTCGCCAGATAGTTAAGTGTTTTATTGTTAGTTGTACCTAGTTACTCGAGTAAACATGGCTGGCGTAACGCTTACATTTGATGAAAGGAAGTCTGTTTTAAAGTGGTATTTTAAGTACGAAAACATTAATGAGGTTCAACGGCAATGGCGAAATGTGTATCAAACAGAGCCACCGACACGTTTAACGATTCGTCGCATTCGAGACAAATTTGAAGCCGAAGGCTGTGTTAAAGATGTACACAAACAACGATCTGGACGACCTGTAACAGTAACAAGTCCATTTAACTTCCATCTTGTGTTACAACAATTCACTCGCTCACCACAGAAGTCTGTGAGACAGTGTGCCCGTGAAACTGGAGTGAGTCGCTCAAGTGTTCGGCGAATTTTGAAGACAGCAAAGTGGAAGTGCTACATCCCAAGATTGCTACACGCAATGAACGAGGACGAGCCAGATCGTATAATGGAGTACAGCGAGAATGGAGGTACAACTAACAATAAAACACTAACTATCTGGTGACTGTCATCTGACAAAACAAAACAACGCAATACAACGCTTGTATGGCGATTGCCGGAACTACAAACTATTACACTACCAAAAATGAGACAACTCCGTCAATTAGTTTGCAAGTTATGGACTTTTAAACAGTGGATACATTTTTTTGGATCCCTCTGTATATACTGCTCGTTAAGTCATCGAAACGTTGCCAATTAATAAATTTAATAAAAACCTAACATCTTTTAAAAGCCTAAACCAATAACGACAACAAACGATTCTGCTCAGTTCAAGAATGTGATATGTTAGCTGACAAATTGAACGCTGTTGGTCCTGAGAATAATGTCACGAGTGGCTCGCGAACGGTTCGGCTCGCATGTGTACACCCACCTTAATGGATTCATTTGCAGCCTGCATGGTCATGACTGATTTCGCTCTGCGATCGACAGAGACACACTCAGGTGATCTATAAGGAGACAGGGCTAGCTGTCGGAGTTGGCCGAGCTGCAGTGAGTATTTGCGTACAACTGGGTCGGTCTATCGCCGTATCTACTTCCCTTTTATATTCGATATTCGCTTGCCTCTTCCTCCTCACACTCCATCCCTCCTTCGCCTGTGCTAACGTACGCGGCTAGAGTCTATGCGGGCTGTGGGTTCAGTAGGAGATAGATCAACGAAAGTTTTCTACACATTCATTTTTTTTTTAAACCTATTTCATCTTAGGTACCATGTGGCGAAAAGTCAAATGGTGCAGGAAGCGAAAGAAACCAATCTCTCTCCCAAATGGTTTTAAATAAGTAAAAATTAACTGATGAATTTCTTGGGTTATTGTTTATTTCTTTGCAACTGACAAAAGTAGATGTTAAATTTAATAGGTTGGCAAAAAAGTATTTTCTGTTTTTTAGTGTGAAATAAAACTCAATTTTTTCTATATTTCATAATCCCGCGCTCATAGAACTTATGATCCTTATCAGCAAAATACTCAACCAAGTCATTGTTATTACTGGAATTTTTACCATTTAAGAAGTTTTGAAAACTTCGAAACAAATGATAACTGATGGTGCAAGGTTGGGGCTGTATGGGGGATGTGACATCACTTCCCAATCAAGCTCCAATAGTTACGTACGTGTTGCTAAAGATGTGCGAGGCATTTCATTGTCGTGGCGGAACCCAAATATCGAGCTTCTTAACAAGTCCAAGACGTTTTATATGATTTTCAATTGTTGTATGTGATACATTTAACTGTTTTGCAACCTCTCGCCCAGTTATATGACGATTCGATTCAATTATGGCTTTCATTTTGTCATCATCAACTTCAGAGGTCGACCAGAACGTTGGTCATCATTCAATGAATAATCTCCTGAACGAATTTTTTTAAACCAATTTTGCCTTTCTTGCCTTTATGAAAATAAAAAAGTAAATAGTGTCGAAAATGCTTATTTTTGCACTCCATGTTAAACTGACATTTGTAAAGAAAATTACACGGGATTTCTTTCTATAACAACCTAAAGGTATCGACTACCAAATCTCAAATGAAAAAAATTCTAGCATTGACAAAAGAATAAGGGAACAAACATAACGCTATCTACTGGTGCAAACCGAAATCACTTTCTTGCCAACCCAATACTTCACATTTATTAGTTTAGACTATCATATCGGAGAGGAAACGTTTGACCAACCCCAACCCTGACCGTGGTTTAAGCATGTACACGAATTTAGTGACGTACAAACCAGTAATAAATAGACACAGAGTAATAAAGGAAAATTTTTATAATAATAAATTTAAGTAGAAAAAGTTTTTGAAGAAGAAAATAAGTAGATTTTAGTATCAAATAAAATAAGACAACTCCAAAAATTAGTTTTATATAGACCGAGACGAAGACTTAAGCATTCTTATTTCCTATAGATGTGATTCTTCACCATCTGCTCCAAAACTTCCGTGAATGAGTTCTATTTATTTATTGATCATTTTCGAACCTCTTAAAGTCTATTTAAACCAAAACCTAGATTGGACAGAGTTAAAAAGTGAGAAATAATCAGATCTCTACACCTTAAATGGCCTCAATGTCAATGCTTAGGACAGACTTAATAGTAATTCGAGACAGTTTGAATGATTGAACGACTGGCGAATGAACTGATTGGAAGCCCTACCTTTATTATTGGACTCGGTAATAACCTACAACCTTTGGTGTGGATTGGCTGCCGCTGTCGAGAGGGCGCAGCGATTAAAGAGAGCAGCATCCTCGCCTTATCAAGGAGCAGCATCGCCGGTGCTCCGACCCGTAACCACTTCACGGTGTGTTCACTTCGCATGCTTCGGTCGGAAGTGGAGAATATGATGCATGCATCTCCGAAGTAATTCAGTGTATTCGTGTGACAGTGAGTGCCATTTACCATTTATTACAGAATGAATTAATTTCAACTCATAAATGTTCATGATTCTTCTTCAATTGACCGAAATCCTTTCCCGTGAACATATAATGACCTTTTTTTAGGAAAAACAACCCAACAAAGTTCAGTTTAGATAATTGTAGTTCTAGATTTCTTTTGCATTAATTTAGTAGGTACTGTTTATTTGAGAAAAATAAAACGATCCATAGATAATTGTGACAAAATATCGCATTGATACTATATAGGTACATATACAAAGCCCACGTATCCCCCAATTCCCTATAATCCCCCGCATTATTGTCACCTTGCTTTGGAGAAGTGGGAGTCCTGACAATGGCTAGTTTCTCCAATCATGTCGTGAGCGTATGTGGCTCTCGCGCTCTTTGTCAGCGTCCGCTGGCTCGTCGTGGCGTGGCTGACGGAGGAGCGTGGGAGGGGCTTCCCAATTCTGCGTTTTCTCTTTCGCACGCGAGGGAGCTGACAACCGTATGGATTTGGGAGGCCTATGGGCTGTTTGTATATACTGTATGAATGAGCGAGTGAATGAAAATTGTAAATATGGCATGAATGAAAACATTTATCAAAATTACTTATTGCCCAATGAGGCAGATTGTAATTTTAGCATTTAGTGATTCCCAAACTACTCCCAAAGCCACTTGTTTGGAAAATATACATTGCTAATGACCTCACAAAATCTATGTATTGCACAAACATATAATTATATAATAAAAAATTACTGCTAAATTGTATAACATAATATAAACCTTTGGGTTTAACGTCCCTGGTGTGCAATAGCGCCAATTTATTCTAGGCCTAGGTAGAGTGATGACGATGAATCTTTGATTTAATACTCTACTTAAAATTATAGACAAAACACTTATTTAGTTATATCAATTAACTGAATGACCCTTTCTCACGTTTTATTATTTATGATTATTATAGATGTTGTATATATATGTTCTGAAAGCCCCTTTAAATTTACAGATAATTACATACAATTATAGATTCTCAGGCGAATCTATTTACAAAATATTTTTGTATTCCCTGTAGCATCGCTACATTATGTACAGGTTTTGTTATTTTATAAAAATTATATAATGGAATAAACAAGTATAATGATACACATTATACGTGACTGGACTGAACTGACTAATAAATGTGATGGGGCTCACCTTTTTGATCAAGCTTAAAACTAACTTACATACTAATTCATAACCTAATTTTTCCCTGACAGTCTGTTGCCATCGATGCGGGAGGGGTGGTGGGGTCACAGTGTTAAACACTGGGTTTGTGAGGTGCTGCAAGAGTCAAAACACTTTTCAAATTAAAAAATATTCAGGTCTTTCTTCTAAAGTTTCATGTGACTAGTTTGAAGAGGGGAAGGATAGAACTCAGAAGCACATTTGTAGTATAAGTTAGACACTGTGATATTTATGTACACTGTGCATCTTTGTTACATTCCGCTCACTCCCTTCTTTAGTGCTTTGATAAGATTATTTTTTCCATCCTGTCGATATACGAGTATTGCCCAGCAGCGAAAATCAATTTGCTGCGGAGACACATTTATCTATTGTCCATCTCAATACAAACCGCTGATTAGAAATAAAAATATACTTGACACTAAATTATAAATACAATATTAATAATTGTTTCCGTTACATTTTGCTCGTACAAACCGCACGGTTCAGCATTCCCATTGTTATTTCCTTGCTTCGGATGTCCTTCGAATAACTTAGCAGACCTCTCGATATGCTGTTGTTTTGATGTTTGATTCTCAATAGAAAAAAATAATTAGGGGTTGTGTACTTGTTTTAGAAAAATAAAGCCTTAAGAATAGCCGTTGGGCATTAAAAGCATCACGATGTTCTGACGTCTGTTTGATTATTCAAATGCATCTATGAACTGAATATATTAATTTCCTTACGTATTTGCTGAGTCGAGATGTCATAAAAATATAAACAAAATTGACATGGTTACTTCCAATCGAGAGACAGTAGTTTTTTCTTATAACGCATGTCAAATAAGTTGCCTAAGATGCTAAGTGATCAGATTTTAAAAAGAAACATGGGTTTCTAATTGTTAACCTTGATTTTAAAGGTATTAGTTACAAGGTTGAAAGAGGTATGCTCCACTTTTAAATTTTAAGGTTTTTTATGTCATAGTTAGGAACCTTATTAAGCTTTTAAGCCCTGATTTGCCCCCATCATTACGTTAATACTAAATGTTCAAAATAAATAACATTTGAAAGCCTTGGTAGAAACGGCTTCTTGTGCTCTTACCTGCTAATTTTAACAAGATTTTGTTAATCTTTCTATTTAAACGCGATTTCATGTTACTTACCGAGATAGTATATTAAATTGAATGAATTATTTTTGGTCAATGCTGCGAATTACTTTTTTTAACACGATATTTTTGGGAACACATGCGCGGGTTCCCTGGCGGAGGGTGAAAATAAATGTATAATTTTCGAGGCCTTTGCTAGGGGATTATCAGTTATATTTTTGAAGTGAAGCCACACTCAATTCTTGATAATTATAAACTTGATTGCCATCATAATAATACTTATTGCATACTGGAAGAAGGAACACTATGACATAACAAATTAAGACCAACTAAGTAAATAGGTATAGAGAACTTCCCTTTCTTTTGGTTACGTAGGTTTTTTTTTCAACATCTGAAACCCTTGTGAACCCCTTCACCTGTGTGTCTGATCGCCTGTCTCGCGTGCCCCCTGTTAGTGAAACATGTGACTCAGTTGGACACCCAACGGAATTTTTCAATAGTAATATGACAAATTAAATGTCTCTCCGTCCTGATTTATTGTATTGGTATTTCGTAATGATATGTATTTTATTTATTTTTTACTCTGATCACAGAAAGTCATTAAAATTGTGTTCGTATCGTGTTTTTTTAAAGGAGCGATTTTTGGATGGTAGCTAACCCTTTTTTTTTGTTTAATTTTTAATGATCTCGATGTGCTGATTACGAAGTTTAGGGCTTAGTGAACATTGTTTATAAAAATAAATAAAAAATCAGTGTTGGGGGCGGGCGTCCGCCTAGGGAAGGTCTCGTTCACCCGGCCACTGCCCGG
Source organism: Acanthosoma haemorrhoidale (assembly GCA_930367205.1). NCBI lineage: Eukaryota > Metazoa > Arthropoda > Insecta > Hemiptera > Acanthosomatidae > Acanthosoma > Acanthosoma haemorrhoidale. The sequence goes on along the minus strand of OV884013.1, from coordinate 16,191,706 downwards.
CGGGCGCCAAAAGGAACTAAACATGTGTCCTCGTCTTTGGGAAGCTTAATTTGTATTTGTTTATTGATCTAACTCCATAAGGTGTACCCCGACAGTGCACTATATTGAGGGGAACAGGTACGGGCTAGTTATTATAGGTAGTTTACGTGGTCTTGAAATGACCACGAGTTCACAATCGGTATCTGATGGTAGGCGAAAACCGTCCGGATCCTAAAGCCGAGTGTGAACCGGAAAGAGGTAGACTGGACCACTGGGGGGACACTACTAGGTTCATTTTGTAGGGCCCCAGATATCGTCGTCTGCGTGGAAGGAATTCCTTCCAAGGATATGCTAGTTTTAGTGAGAATCCCACTAGGATGGTGTGGGGTTTGACAACGCCGGACTAAAGTTAGAAAGTATAGCAAAGAGAGGTGCAGAGGTAATAAAATAAGTAACGAGAAAGAGAGAGAGAGCCTGATTCCGACTGACTGAAAAATTTCAGAATTTCTGCCATATATAGGCAGGTTAGAAGCCGGGCTATGCCCAAGTCCCTAGAGAGCTCCAGTCGTGTCGGTGTCGTGAACTAGACCCCTCTCTCTATACTGACTCCGAAGATTTATTGATAAAATATGTATTTGAGGTGAAGTAGCTGGCACAGCAATCAGATTAATAGCAATTTTATTTTTCAAATATTTACATAAAACAACTTGTCCCGTTTCATTCCTAAGTCCGGTGCCAATGAAGGGGGCTAACCAAAATAATTAGTTCAAACGCAATAAAACACCTTCGAACTTGTTGATTGCGTAATACTGCACACTTGACTAAGTTTATCTCAAACCATCCAATAAAGTTAAATCAATATTCCACTTTCCACAAGTTACTTTTTGCCGGTAACTGAGAGAAACCTCGTAGCTTTTATTGCTACGGCTCATTTTTGTTTTTTCTATTTGTGTGCATTTTTTAGGATGTGGCCAAGTAGTGGTAAAGTGCTGGAGACAAAAAAGCAAAGCTAAAAGCTAGAATGTTCAGCTGTCGTCGCTAAGACACATTGCCTATGCTAATGCTGGAACACCCCATGCCATGTTGATGTGCTCCAGGGATAAATAATTTCCTCATTTACCGTGTGAATTTTCCTCTTATGTCACATTATAATGGACGCATCAATATTGCATCAACATCAATAGAACACAGACTAATTGCTGCTTATGCAACAACACACAATTGTCAGAGTTAGGCGCCAGGTGCTTGCTTACCCGCTAATTTTGTTTTTAGATTTTTTTTTTGTTTGTCCCAACTGTAGCTATTTGCGGACGCAAGGCCTTCGTGATTATTTCCCGCCGGGATGCACCCGTGCGCGCGCTTTTCTACTTTTTCGGTGGGGCCGTTATCGCTATTTGACGGTTACTTTCGTCATCTGAAAAGAAAAAATACATTTGACCGTAATATCTTTGACGTAGTTTTGAAATGCAAGAACTACAATAATCGTTAATGATATATTTGTTGGTTTGAGTAGAGGAATGACGTCGTTTTTTCCCACATTTGGCAATCTGTAGGGAACTCATCGCTAGCGATACTTAAGATACAGGACCCCAAAGTATTTTTTTTCAAAAATAAGCCATAACTTATCTGTCACTGTCAGTATCAATATTTTGTAGTAAAAACTTCAAATTTTCCAAAGAAATTCTGATATAAATACAATTGCGACTCGTGAAGTTCGTTGAATATGGTAAATACAATTGTCTTGTACCTTATAGGTAGTTAAAAAAGTACTTGGCATAAAACTTACAATGACATTTGTTTCCCCTGTTTTACCCACTCTTTCTTGGTATGGTCATTACAATGATGGTGAGTTTTTAGTTACTCACCATCATCCACAACTGAACTAAAGGGGGATTGAGACGCGTCTTGACGTTGAAGACTGGTATTCCCAGCATCGAAGCTATTGTACCAAAGCGCTGCCGTACTTCAGCCTCCATGGAACAATTTTCTAATTGTAGTGTCTTCAAAGACTGCGAATCTAGATTTCTTTCTCGGACGTTCTAGTATGTAATAGTAAATGCATATTGTAATATATAATAACAAATGGGATGCGAATACGGCCTTGGCACATAATTGAATAAAGGATCTTATTTTAAAGTCAGCAGTGTTTTCAGGCACAAGGCCTTTAGTATCATTTGATCCGACTTAATGTTTTATTGTATTAATAAATATATTAATACACAATATGATACAACAGTTTATTATTCGAGAAACTTTACAATCTCTTCAAATTGCTCGTTCACTATTTAATGTTTACGTTATTTCCTTCGTCTATAATTTCTATAATAATATCGTTCTGCTCATCACGGATTCAACAAAACTTTAGCCTTTTAATTTAATAAAATCTTGATGTAAAGGGAGAAAAACATTTCAAGAGTCTTGTAGCCTATCACATTAAAACAACAAGCAATAAATACCGACACTGCCATGAGTTTCCGGTCCGAATTCCTGGTAGGTGACAAAATGCAACCGGGCGATAAAAATCAAACTGTGGAAATGAATGACTGTGCGAATCGGCGGTGAGAATACGATTCGACGGACTGGTCCTTTCCCCTTTCGATGACACGCTACTTTCAGCCAGGACTCCATTTACGGACCTCCGGGAGGGGGGAGGCGATTAGTAAAATTGTCGTTAATGTTAGTGACAATTAAACAGATGGGACAGGCCATGTTAGAGGACCGTTATAGACTTTAATTGCTGTTTTATTTTGTCTGAAAATTGGCTATAGAGGCACAACAGCTGTGAGTCGCCGGAGAGAAGGGAAAGGTTCCATTCAGGGCGATCGTTTTTCGTCTGTCTGTCTGTCTGTCGATCCCACAACAGTAAATACTTAATTACTAAAAACAACTCACAACCATGGTATTATTTACAGTAAAGGATAGGTCACAGGGTAAAGTGGGAAGGAATGCAGGGGAGAGGCCCCAGATCAGTGTTTTACAGAGTTCGAAATATAGTGTTCAATGTGACTTTGATTGTTTAATGTTTGTTCCTTACTTCGGTCGGCTGCAGGCCTGCTTCTACCGGGACGCTATGCCTGAGTAAACGCTCGGGTCGGCATTGCCACACAGGCTTCCAGTGTCCAATGCTTACTTATTCGCTTTATGCCAAGGCGATCATTGTTGGGGAAAAAACAGTTGGACCGATAGCTGGTGTATTCCACGGTACCTCGAAATTTGGTAGTGAGTAATCGACTAAAATACAATATCGGGAAAAACGCAAAAATAAATTAGTATTTAACTATTTAGGTCGAGTCATAAGTAACTTCCTTTTTTTTTATCAGACATTTATTTTGCTCTCATTAAATAACAAAATTATATTAATTTATTATGTATTCACCACTATTATCTATAACCTTCTCCCATCTTCCTGTTTATCAATTCCTTCCTTGTAAAATTTAGTATACCTCTTGTTGATTGACGTGGATTTTGCTCCAATATTGCCCTTGAAAGGACGTCACGCTCTTGGTTCGTCTTTTAAGGTCGTATCTCCAGAACGGAATTTTATAAACCAATTTCTAACTGCCCGATCAGTTATTAGTCCTTCACCATATACATTGCATATTTTTTCAACTGTCGCCCTAGTACTATTGCCTTGTTTATATTCCCATAGCATTACATGACGAATATGTACTTTTTGACTCTCCATTTCAGAGGTTAGAAAAGCAGTTTAACGTAACGTGTATCGCACAAAACAGTTGACAAAAGACTAACTGAAGCCTAGCCTATATAGTGAAAACAAAAACTTGTTGTCATGGTAACTCATAGCGGGTAGATACGAACAATAGATCCTACTAGCTGCATCGGAAGTGACTCGACCTTATAACTTAGTAACTTGTTGCTAATTATATAACTCGTATGAGTTACAATTAGCACAATTAATAGTGTCTATTATTAGAACAGTATTTTATTTTATACAATTAAATTGAAGAGAGTTTTGTGTCTATCTCTGTTCTTTGGATTTGTAGCTGACTATTTAAGACATAAAGAAGGGTTGGGGAAGTGTAACTACGATTTTCACAAATGCTTCAAAATCAAGTGGCATTGCTAGCTGTGCAGTAGTCTGGGTTAGAAACCACCTTAACGTATTGTTTTTAATTTCTTCTCTTCTGAGTTTCATTGTCTTGGCCTTTCTCGCTGGGGGCTTTTTCTTGTTTTCTGTCTGTATATTCGTCCGTTATTCTTGGGGACTCCAGAGGCATATTGCAGACTTCAGGTTCTCTTTTAAAACTAAATGAGGTGATAATTTCAACTTCTAGCTATCAACTTATGAGCTAGTTATGAAGTACTCTAGTCAACGAATCTCGCAGTTAGTGAAGGAACCTCAACAGTAGTAGTAAAGCTAAACCTAAGACATATTTTGTGCAAACAAAAACAACATAGTGCTGTGACCCTAAGCCGACCGGTACCGTGACAGGAAGGAATAGGTTTTGAAAATAGAATGGGAATCATGGACAGGTGACTAGCAGACACGCTGTCGCTCACTGAGTAATGGTTTCATGGCTTCTTCTTTTTTTTTCTTTACTTCTTAGCAATATGTTTGCCAGACTTTTCAGCGGATCCTCTTCCACATGTTCTTAAAATGTCCAAGAACTGGCGTAAAAACAGGCAATGCTTCGATCTACGCGCTTTAGAAGATTTTTAAATAGTTGCTACCTTAATGTATATCTCAAAGACTTTATTTAATGAAGTTAGTGCAAGCAAGAGGCTGTTGTGCGTTTCACTATTAGAGCATTGTTAAGATTCACCATATATAGTGCAGTGTAATTTACTGTATTAAAAATTATACCAGTCAACACAATTTTAATAATATAAAATCCAAAGGGTGGTTGTAAAACAATTTTTCATGCTGAATTCAGATTTACAATCTCCAATCTGCACGCAGGGGTTCTCTATTCTGCTCAAAAGCTATCTTTATTAGATAACTATATTCAGATCTCAAACCATCCGATTTCTGACAGGAACGTTTCTGATCTGAATTTAGATTTAAACATCCTATAAGATATCTAGCAGAGTTATTGGGATAGTTAGGTCATATCTCTTCTATTGTAACTACTTTATTGAGTAGTTAATTATAAGAAAATAACTAGGAACACAGTTCAGTGGGTTCAACACTAGAGGAGGGAGGGAGGGAGGGAGGGAGGGAGGGAGGGAGGGAGGGGAGGGAGGGAGGGAGGGAGGGAGGGAGGGAGGGAGGGAGGGAGGGAGGGAGGGAGGGAGGGAGGGAGGGAGGGAGGGAGGGAGGGAGGGAGGGAGGGAGGGAGGGAGGGAGGGAGGGAGAGAGAGAGAGAGAGAGAGAGAGAGAGAGAGAGAGAGAGAGAGAGAGAGAGAGAGAGAGAGAGAGAGAGAGAGAGAGAGAGAGAGAGAGAGAGAGAGAGAGGAAGGAGGAGGAAGAGAGAGAGAGAGAGAGAGAGGAAGGAGGAGGAAGAGAGAGAGAGAGAGAGAGAGAGAGAGAGAGAGAGAGAGAGAGAGAGAGAGAGAGAGAGAGAGAGAGAGAGAGAGAGAGAGAGAGAGAGAGAGAGAGACTAAAGTCATCTATAAAAAAAATAGTGCATTATTCGTATGTTTTCGTAGAATAGACACGACCATCGGAACTGAATAGATAATGACAACGTTGACAGTCTACAGATGAAGCCTAGCGGTAGGAAATATGGGTTCGAATCCAGTTCTTGTTACTAATTATTCTCATCAGGCAACCTTAGTATGTTTAGATTTCCTAGTGTGCAAGAAGAGTGTGGCCTTGAGGTGTACTTTTGCAGTAAAAAGCCACTCGCTTGTATATATAAATATACACGGTTATGAAACGATGCCGTTTGAACTCTCTTGACATTTCTAATAAAATATGTGATTTTTTCTTTTGTTTATTATGAATTTGTTAGTGTATCATGTTACTAATTTAATTTGTGGGGTTCTTCCAAATGAAAGAGCCGTAATACAGCCTTGGTTATGCACCAGCTTCAAGAAATGTAGCTTTATTTAATCGTTAATGGTTGCGAAGCCATTTCCTATGAATTACTACCTGCCGATAATTACATTCAATCTTAGATGGAATTAACGCTCTCCTAGGCCTGCATCGAACTTGGCCCCTCGAGAGTGATGGCTTATGACCCGTACTTAAACATGCATATGCAATATATAAGCAATAGTACAGCCAGGACGTCCTTGGGTCGTGTCCGGACTAATGAATTTGATGCGATAGTGAGAGTTCTGGAGTGAGGTCACCCTCGATGCAAGACATAATTGTATAATTTGTGGCCTCTGCTGGTGGTTATTACAGGCAGCTGATTAAGATGGGATGTAATTAATTGAAGTTAATGATGGGTTGTTGTTCGTCTTTCCTCCCGTCTGTGGCGAAGGTGCCCTCGGTGCGGTATTTATCACTCCGGAAGGCTGCAGATGGGTATGTAGATGTCTTGGTGAAAGAAAGAACATGTTGAGGATCGCTTGAATACAAATACAAATAAAAAGGCGACTGCTTTGAGAGGCATCTACTCCAGATATAGGAACAAGAATTATAGTGTACAATGAATAGATTGTAGATAATGGAAAAGACAACGCGCATGCCTCAAATTGACAGGCTCTTCTTCCAGACAATGGTTCATTGACTCCGTATACAAGAATGATTGTCTAGTAAGAGCTAACAAAAAAACAAACGGGTGCCTCATTTCTCCATCTAGAAGATTTCTGGGAAGCTGTGGAGTCATATTACCCCCATTTCGCTTTTCCCTGAGACAGTTGTGTTCCTTGGACATACATCAAAAAATCGCCCGGGGTAAGATACCTCGACTGCACTGTAATTGGCTCGGGCACCAACAGCAGTTCCGTTCGATGTAATTAGCCTGGCGTACTAACAGTAAGTACTGTAATTGTCCACCAGAGCGCCCTGCCGTAGCGGCGTGCTATAATTGCCCTCTATAACCTGCCGGCACGATAGCAGCATATCGTGATCACGCTCTCCCTGTATCTCTGCCTAGTTAATGGGCTCCTTTATTAAATACATCTAACCAGATCGTCGATAATTCCTAGAGCAGGGTTAATTGGATTGGCTTTACATTCTAACAAGTATGGGAAATTCTCTTTTGACTGTGGTTCTTCTGCGGCCGTAAAGAAGTTACCATCGATATCAAAATTTAATTTTTCCTCGCGACCTTCCATTAACAAAGTTTATTCATTCACTAAATCCTCCATCCGTCATTCATTCTCCCTCACACCCAGTTTTCAAATCTTATATTTATCTATTCTGTATTTTATAACTTCATTCAGTGATATTGGGTTGTCAATAAGAATTTGTTATTCATTAAAACCGTAAGTATCTGTAATCCTAAGTTTATATAAAGCTACCTCGGCCATTCATTGACTCTGTACAGGCGTTTTTCTTATTCTCTAGGGACTTAGTCCCCAGCTTAAATTTGATGTACTCCATTTCAAATATGCTGGTTAGATTTGGATTAAAATGCTCTAAAGAAAAGTGTTACAAAAAATATGATTGTAAAGCAAAGTGGCAGCGAGCACAATGCACGGGATTTGTTGAACAAACACAGAAAACGCCAACAACAAATTACGAATTGAGCCAACTACTGACCACGCAGGGGGTACAAGCTATTTGCATAGGTTTGTACTGACAGGTAACCAACAACACTACCCGCCCTTGTGACAACATTACACAGAGCAGAATATGACGGCATGTAGACAATGGGACAGACTAAGACAAAAGTTATTGAAAATGATAGTATTACTCACGACCTATTCGAAAGCAGTGTTTAATCAATAATTACCTTAAAGTATTAATGTATTTGTTGACCTTGAAGACTACTGTAATATTAATTGAAATTTATACCTGTTTGACGTTGTTATTTATTTTCGCGTTGATGTGTTAGTTATTTTTTTTTTTGTATTTTTATTTCATGCAATTACTACGAGATGTTTTTTATTCTTATTTAAAAAAAATCAATGTTACCCTATCTGTATTGCCTAATATATGGGTAGTCTTAAAAAAGCTATTTCGTTTCTAGTTTTCTTGAAGTTGAATTGAGTACGGGACACCACACGTTCCTCGAGTGTCCTAGGTTGGATGTTCCGCGCTGAGCCATCATCCCTACATTATCTCCGGGACTGCATGTGCACCTCGAGGACCCTGTCACTAATGACTGGCCGGCCGCGGTACGTGGGTGCACGTAGCAGTCTCTAATGACAGATGCAGCATCTCCAACCTTCGGTTCTAAGAGCCTGCTTGGAGTATACAGTCTGGCTCTCACATTCTGTCATCTGAACGATATTCACCTGCCGATCTTGGATATTTGTACAGTCAGTGACCCGATATATAGCTCACTTGTTCAATGACCCGCTCATCTAAATGAACGGTTTGCTAAAGACGAGAACCTTGTGACAATTCCTGTATTTCTTAATAATAATAGTCAATCGTTTGTCTTCGGGAGGATTCCCACACTACTTTGGCTGGCCTCAATAATATATAATAACTCAGTAGTATTATATGTGCGTAAAATTATTTATTTTTACGCGCATGAAATTTTGAACACTGACAAATAATTTTTGTTTTTTACTTTAATCTATACACCGTTCACCTTAGTAATAACCTACCTGGATAGTACATTGGACTGGTCTAAACACATCAGGAATACTACTATGAAGGCACTTCGATGCCTCTATGCATGTAAAAGGGCTGTGGATAGGACCTGGGGACTACAACCCAGAATGTTATTCTGGCTATATACCGCAGCAGTGAGACCAATGGTGCTCTATCCCTCTATGGTGTGGGGGCACAGAGGTATTATTAATAAAAATAGAACTTTGCTTGGAAAATTACAGAGGCTTTCATGTCTCATGAATATAGGTGCCATGAGTACAACTCCTACTGCTGCAATGGAAGTCTTATTGAACTTGAATCCACTGCACATAGAAGTAGAAGCGCAAGCCTTGAACGTGGCTTACAGACTTGCGAAATCAGGAACAAGATCCAAAGTCATGACTCACATGGGACATGGGAACTTGTTCAGAAGAATTGATGAGGACGAGGTGCTGTCAATGCACTCTGACCTACAAGTTAAGAAACACACAGACGTTTTATACTGTGCGGAAAACACAAAGACCAAACCACATAAACTGTGTAATGGGATTAATTGCTACACAGACGGCTCACTAACAGAAAACGGATCAGGGGCCGGCATATGGAGGAAAGATAAACCAGAATCTGGGATTTCTATTCCTTTAGGTAGACACACCTCGGTCTTTCAGGCCGAAGTGATGGCGATCAATGTCTGTACCCAAACCTTAATTGGGGAGGGTGTAAGAAACAGACTGATCACAATTTTCACGGATAGCCAGGCAGCCATTGGCGCCCTGAGAAGCTATACGACCAGATCTTATTTGGTTGAGGAGTGTAAAAACAACCTAAACACACTCTCGCTAGCCAATAAGGTTAGAATCGAGTGGGTGCCAGGACACACAGGCATCACAGGCCATGAGAAGGCAGATGGCCTTGCAAGGGTGGGCTCAGAACAGACACCTCTTGCACCTGAACCCATATGTGGTATCAGCCTCAGCTACGCTAAAAGGCGTATAAAATTAGCTTTAGAGGACAAGGCAAGACTCTCTTGGAGAGAAACTAAGAAACAGGAACACTCGAAACTGTTTCTTGATGGACCCTGTAAGAGAAGAAGCTCAGCACTTCTATCAATGGACAGGTGGACACTCAAAAGTGTGACAGGACTCTATACAGGTCACTGTCGGTTAAACAAACACCTCTTTAATTTGGGGATAGTGGGATCACCAATCTGCAGATTCTGCAAGAAAGAGGTAGAAACGGCACGTCATATAATATGTGACTGTGATAACTTAGCTAGAAGGTGATACTTTCACTTTGGTAGTGATCGCATTGTAGACCCCAAACTATACTATGTGAACTGATCGATCCATTCAGTATCCTCAGATTTGCGAAGGCCGTGGGCCTGTCACATATATAGGACAGAGACATGGACGGCGCACAATAGGTCTCAGTGAGGCCGCGGTGCACAAATGCCGGAACAAATAATAATAATAAAAAAAAAAAAAAAAAAATAACCTACACATTATTGGTGAAATGGACAAATATATGATAATTAAGAAAAGTAATGTTGGTTCTACATGCATACCTGATTGAATTTTTAAAAACGTTCGTAATTTTTTTCCTTTAATTGTACATGAACTATGTTTATTTTTATAAATATATTCACCGTTGACCCGACAATTATATATAATAATAAAATTTTAAAAAATCCACTAATTACCTAGTCCAGATTATATAATGCATTTTTATCTGCAAAATGTTAGGGCCAGTTTATTTATGGCAGCAATAAATGTAGTCTTTAATGATCAGAACTAATTTATGAAATGTAAGCTTTTTCTCAAATGCGGTTCTTTCTGGCATTCTAACAGCTTCCAGACTATTTCTATTACTTTCCCACACCTTCGGAACACGGAAAGTTACTTACTTAGTGTGTCATTTGAATTACTATGTCTTGGGCATTATATTTTATTTTTAATTGGTGATTTTAACTTTTTATTAAAAGACAAAAAAGTCCTTCTAAAGTTAGTAGACGTAGATGTAGCATGTTCTTGCAATAATATTTCTCTTCTGGGAGAACAAGTTCTCGGATTCGTGAGGCCAGTTATATAATGCTCATTATATCTCACACTTTTAGTAGAAACGTGTACCTCAGCTAAGACTTATGGTCCCCTTGTTTTCTGTAAGTAACCATTTTCCTCCTCTAAAATTCTCACCCTTTCTTATCTGCTTAGGGCTAAGACACCCTCACTCGTGCCTAAGCCTTCACTAAAGTATGTTCTAAGGCTGTAACTGATTAATATTTGTATATATACCAGTGTTTTGATTGTTATTCATAATAAAGTTTTTTAAAAGACTCTCCTCTCTACAAGCTTATTTAACTGGGTCGGTCTTACGTAAGCCGAACTATGTAGGGGTTTGCTCAGCCTGCTAAGGGTAAATGAGTTGCTGATATAATAACCGAGAAGCCAGTCCTGCTTAGAAAACAGTTAACAGATATAGCGTTATCGGTAGTCTAACAAGGCTTCTCGCCTCCATCTTCCAAAATAATCTCTTCGTGAGAGTGTGAGCGATATGATGGGAACTTAACTGTTAAAGAGTGTTTTAAACCCAGCCTGTTTTAGTCAAAAGGTACTTTGTCAAAGGTTAAAGTTCCTTGAAATGTCTTAAATGAAGCTGAAACGGTGTATCAAACAGTGCGCAGAAAACTAGTTCAGTTTATTTGTCCTGTTGAACTAGTTCGGACGCCTCCGCAGAAGTCCCGTGAAATCACTCTTAATGTATCCAGCATTTTAATTAATTTTAAATTGTTTACTGCTATGCACTTTTAGATGCGTTCCCACTTGCATATAAAATACTGCCCAAGCACTTCATCCGACGTCGTATACTGACTGAAAAGAACCATTATGTACAGTTAGAGCTACAAATATTGTTTCAAACATCTAATTTTGTATGTCCTATCGTGTTGGTTATAAAATAGGAATAAGTTTTTTGTTCTATAGTAATTATTGTTGATGGTAATATTCAATGTATGTTTTCCTTGACTCTAATCATGTACAGATCGAGAGACTGCTCTCAGAAGACAAGATGCCCGTGGTGGTGGGTGGGACCCACTATTACATCGAGTCCCTGCTGTGGAAGGTGCTTGTAGGTAACGGGGACCAGGGTCGGCGGGGGGCCGCCACTATGTCCAAGGAACCTCTGGGGTGTGTGGCCAGGGTGAGGCTCCTGGCGGAAGAACTGGAGTACATCCTCGTGTCCGCCTGGGCAAAGATAGAGTGAGTAATGTTCCTCAGGGTATTCTGCCCGTGGTAGCATATTCCTTTTGCTAACTTTGTTGTATCTTGTAGGGAGCAGGAAATGGCCGTCCTCAAGGAGTTCTTGGGCGTCATTGACGATAGTGCTGTGCAAGAGGCCGCTAAGACTTATTTAGAGTCTGTACAGTCAATATCCGATCAAGACGCCTGCTTGGTAATTAAACAATATATTTATATGATTTTCATTTCAACAAAGTTTTATGACTTCTTGTGCCATAAAGTGAATTAAAGCTAATTACTTAATTTATTATATATTAAAAATTAATTAATTGGGTTTTTTTGTGTGAATAGCTGGTTATACTAACAATTAAACTTAGTAGACTGTAATACCGGTCGGTGGCAAGACCGCCATTAAAGTCCTGTCCAGATATGCCCAGCCTTGGCAAGTGCCCTAGGAAATTAGATGCAGAATTTTAAAAAATACTCACCTTTCATTATAAATTATAGTTCGTTCTCATTCCGCAAGACCAAGCCATAAAAACAATGTCTATTACGTAAAATAATTATCCAATAAATCTTTTTTTTTTATTCTTAACGTTAATATTAACATAGATATGTAAATAAATCTACTTCATTTGTATGCCTAGAGTATTCATTTGAATATATTAGAATAGGCGCTCAATCTTTAGGTTCCCTATCTTGAAAAGTGGGTTGGTGTCTTAAGAATTGATGATTCCGTGTATAAGTAGCCTCTTTTATTCCTCACTTTTCGTTACTTCTGAAATTTTAATCTAATAAGCATACGCCACCGTGGAGACCCGGGTTCGGATTAATGAATCCCGGTTTAGAGAGACCCCAAAGTACAGTTGCTCATACTATCAGTTTGGAACTATTAGTGTTTTTGGTGTATTTTCTTATTACCTATATTTCAAAAAATACTATATAGTTCGTCATCGTTGTAACAGAATTTCGGTTGTTTCGATCTTTTTTTGATTTGGTTTGGCTTACAGTTTCGTGTTGAATAGAATTAATACTAAATAAAAAAAATTAATTAACGACAGTATATATATAAAAAAAAATAAGAGTTTTTAAATATTCATTTTAATTTAGGAAACAGGCGAACTCTTTTATAAAAATGCGGTAATCTGTAAATAGTGTTCTCAGGATTGGCTTGGGCCTGTTTTAAAAGTTTAAAAACGAAATTATATTATATTTAGGTTAATTACTTTAAAAAGGAATAAAAAAAACAAGGGGTGATGCTCCTGAGATAAAAACCCGTCCGTTATTGCTTCCCTACACCGGAAATTAAGGCCGAAAGAAGCTGTGGATTTTATAGGCGGTTGAGTGAGAAAAAAGCGGGAGAGGGCTTTGGGTTTTTTTTGTCGAGGGCCGGCAGGAAAGGCCTATAAAAAGCTAAGTACTTGGACTGAGGCACTTATGTCGGACAGGTGCTGCCCTCGCTGGAGAAGACCCTGGAGGCTGTCTTGTGTCACCACCCGGAACCGGCAGGAAGGGCCAACCGGAGGCTCCATGCCAGGCTCAAGGAAGTGGACGAGCAACGGGCTGAGAGGCTGCACTTCAACGATGTCAGGAAAGTTCAAAGGTATGTCTCAACAAATTGAGTATATTGTATGTAGTATGCTATCTGCCATTATTTAACATCACGTCAATTGAAGTTTAATTCTAATTAATTATAAATAATTGGTGATCTTTATGGTCTTTGCTTTGATACTTGATGGTGTTGTGAAGATGAGCCCCATCACATAGTCCATTCTATTGTTTTTGTAATTTTAACTGTAAAACGAAAAATGTTTTGTAATTCTACCCTACTTTAAATGCATGTTATTCTATGCAGGAAAAGGAGTTATAAATCTGTAATTTCGTTCATGTTATAGTTCATTTGTTTGCAAAAATGTTTAAATAAAGGGGTTTTGAAACAAAAAAAAAAACATTGGTGGTGCTCATTGCTTAAGTGAATAGGGCTGAAGTTGATATGCCCTTGCTCGTATTGGGCATGTGAACAAACATGACATGACTCTACAACTATTAGACAAATAAAACATTTTTTTGTCAGGGCTTGGTGATATTCCTTTAAATTAACTCTAGCCTAGAAAATATCACGAATAAAGAGATTGAGTACGTTAGTAAACATAAAGCACATCTTGAGAATTCACTTATAATAATATAAGGTAGGAGGAAATAAGAAACGATGAGTGAAAGATTTTGACGCGAGTTTTAATGTAGTATTTGTTACATTAATTATAAATACTTTTGGGATTTAAAAAGAAATCGACAAATTTGAATCTAAAGACTAATAGGTTGAAAATTTCGCATTGAGTTCAGTGGTTTTGGGTAGGTTTATAAAACACAAATTATGGTTCCACTTCATTGAAATAGATATTTTTCATTTCTTTATTTTTTAGAATAATTCAGTTTAATTTAATAAGACTGTTTAAATTGTCCAGCCATACTATTAGTAATAATTGTTTCTGCATAAGTTCAGAAGAAAATATACGCATGCGTTAGAGGTAATGTCGATGCGTCAGCTTGGTGTGGCAACAATCCTCAGTCGCGTTAACGCGTTGCTGCCTCTTCTTGACAGTAATAACGGAGGTGTTTATGACATGTTGCGTTCTTTGAAGTTCATCAAATGGCTTAAGCTGTGCTTTCTCATTCTTAATTTCATTTTATCCTCGTCACAAGTGCAATATTTCGTTTGATTTCTGAGGGAAGCAGTTCGTCAATTACTTCTTCACGATCTATGTTGGCTTGTTCCTTGCTTTTAAATCGACTTCGGAAGACTCACAGAAAACCTCAACATCACTTTGTGGGCAAGTACTCCGTTAATAATGTTTTGTAGTATTTTTGTTACAAACCTTGAACATTTATTTTGTCAGTGATGATAATGGTTTTATCTTTCCAGTAAATTTGTTCTGCGTCACAAGTACTATTTGATCTCTCTAGAAGCGCTCTAACTAACAAATAACACACGATATGATCGTATATTTGGTAGATCGACCTATGGCAATGAAAGAGACTTGTTAGGTTTTTTTGTATAATTTGTTAAAGGGCAACGACAGCCCATGTATGGATGGCTGCATCTGGTCCTTGTGTGAGATAGTAATGATGACTGATGAAAAAGATTTCAAAAATGCACTTACCATAACGTGCAAAGGCGTATATAGTACATGAAATCATTTCCATTTATAAAATTGATCAAACTGATTTGCTAGAATCACTTCTACCGATTTAGAATTAATTATAACATATTACATTTATAAATACAATGTTATACAAAAACAAATTCTAAAACATACAAACCAAATTAGATTCTGGCAGCATAAATAATATCAAGAAGATAAAAGAAATTATCAAATCAGCAATGTTCAGTAGTGACCTAACCGTACACTTCGCCTTCTGTAAAGTTACCGCTTAAAACCGTAAACTTGCTTAAAACATCTCTCTTGCATGCCTAATTTGAATTTTTGAATGGTGTGATATTAAGTAGGTGCTTAGGCATCAGATGTATATTTGCTGTAATTTGGTTGAACCCATAAATTGAAATTAGCCATTGAACATAAACAAAAGTTTATTATTATTATGGTTATGACTTCACTACCAGGTTTTATTTATTTAAATATATTTAATATTTCTAATTAGCGATATATTTTTTTTAAATCTTAACTTGTAGTATTGCCAGACGTTTAATTCTGATATATAATTATCTGGAGGGACTTGATAAATCTCAAGAGTTGATATGATACGGTTAGCCTACGGCATAATGTGATATTTGTGTACAAATGACTAGCATCTATGGCCTTGCGGAAAATTAATATTTTTACAGTTGCGAAATGACAAAATATGACGAATTACGGAAGTAATTAAGAATGAAAGTTAAAAAAAACGACCCAAAAAATCAGAAAATAAATTTGTCTCCTTGTAAATGAGAAGAAAGGTCCTATATGACATTAACCCCCTTGGTCTAGGAGAGTATGTCCTGACCCGCTTTGCCATATCCAGGAGGAATTCGGAGAGTGTTCTGGATCGAGAGGTACCATAGGTAAGCGAACGTGGTACCTACCGTCGGTACTACACATTGATGGAAGGAACACGGGTACTGACTTGTACCAATTGTAGCCGAATATCCTCGTCAGGGCGAGATAGCGTACCGTGCCTCAGGGGATATTTCTCGTCAGTGAATGATCAATCCAATCCACTCGTTAGTCGGCCTGATTCGGTCCATTCAACGAGGTACTAGTGAGTACGGGAAGCATAACGTTTAAAGCGAATGTACGCGATGTGCAGTAAGGAGAAAGTTACCCACATTCGGCGAACTCGGATGAGCACGAGTCAGCCCCTAGCTTAGGAAATTATACCTAGAACCATTTCATAGCCGGCCTCCGTTACCCTGGGGTACTAACTTACTTATTGCCGAGCCCGAATGAAGAGGCTGTACTTTTATTTAGGACGTATTAAATATAAAACACCATAAATAGGTAATTGAAGATTCAAGATTGTTGAATGTGTAAAGAACAAACACTAGCAGAATTACCAGGCTTACACGGGGTAGTTCTTTTGTATATCATAAAAATAAATTTATAGTAAGTTCTCAATGGGTTCAATGTTGGTTTGAATATCATTTCAAATCGGATGAAATTCCGAGTATTTCTCACGGTCACAGTTGTCAAGCTATTTACATCCGTTTGGAGATGACTTCTGACCTCAGATTAAAATATCTAATAAATAGTAATAGGCCGAGGTATGTCAGTATAAGACAAATAAATATATGCAGTTCCCTCATCTTTAAAATTCTTGCTCGTTCCGCCCAGTTGCTAGTAGGAAAAGAAAAAAAATGAGAAAACTGTTAAATGGGGGGGGGGGGGTTGTACCATTTGTACCTTCTTAACTAAAACTAACGGAAACGTATGCACAGTCCGTGTACACTTAATCTTATCCTAACAATCGCTTAGAGTTAATCTTGGAAATATCAAATATATTTTTTTCTGCTTGATCAATTGAAATGTGAAACACGCGTGTGCTCGAAGATTTTTTTTTAATGTCGTATATTAAATGTCCTTGGCAATTGTCCTATTTATTTTTTCACCCTGTAAATGGCCTTTAGAATATAATTTTAAATTGCAAAAAATCTCCGTAACTTATAGTCAGTGACGCGGAACTATTTTAGCAAGTATGAAAAATAATTTCATCTTCTGTCTAATACGTAAATTGAGTTTTACGCCGTCTAATGTTATTTATAGCTGATTTTATGATAAAAATCTCAATCTAAGAAATTAACCAATAAATTTCTGCTTGATAGTTTCTATATATCTTAAACCTCTATTAAACTTTGTATTTTATATTTTAGTTATTTGTCACAAATACTATTTTTAGTGGGCGGTAGGGTTAACGAACAAGTTTTTAAACTTCTCCCCTCGGTCCCTTTGCCTGATTATTTCCAACCTTGTCAATGACGATGACCTAAGTCCATTTTCCCCCAAAAATATTTTCGTTTATTATAAAATCGTAAAAGTAATATGGGTTTCATGGCCGAAGTAATATCAGTTATAATCTGCTTAAAATGAAAAGATAAGATAGACATGAAAACAGTTTGCTTGATTGTTTTCCAAATGGACTTTTGAAAATAAACGGCCATTGTGAGGGACTTGTTTCAGTTTCTGATTAAACTGTTAAATGTTTGCTACTGAACACTTAACTTTAATTTATTAGGGTTCCGTTGATTTTAAACAAAAAAGAAAACTTGCAGCATCTTAAAGACTAATATCCGGTGGTCCTTAGAATGTAATGAATCCCTGATATCCTGTAGTTGATCCGGGAGATGACAATACGCCGAGGTGAATTTGTTATTATTATTATAAATTATTTCTGTATTCTATGCAGTTTAAAATTGGGGTCATTAGTTAGATTGTCGCGCCCCTAAATTCTGCCATATTGCACACAATTAATATTTTTGCCGGATGAGGCCAGAAAATGGTGTGGTTAAAGGATTGCATGCCCTCTGCCGTAGATTGGATTGTAACTGTTACTACAATAGGCAATAGAGGCGGAAGTCCTTGAGAGAAATCCTTGCCAGTGCGAAGGCGTTATCGGCTTTACTGCGGAACGTTAAATGTCTTTAAACTGCTCCACGTGGAGCAGCCACCGAGAGTTATGGCACAGCCTACAGAGTGCACGGTTCGTTAGTTTTTATCACCTCCATGTTCTCTCTGTCAAGGCCTCTCTCTCTCCCTCTCTACGCTATCTTCTATTGCATCTGCAGTGGAGTCCGCCGACAATAACTGAGGCTCTACTTTCCAACAGCTGTACATAGATAGCTTTTCTAGGGGATATTTTTAACTTCCTTACACATGAACAAGTGTAACTCATTTTAGATATTGGTTACAAGTCAGGTGAGATGTATCATTCAATTAAATGCTCCGTTACGGATGCCTAATCTATTTTAATGGTTTTCATCTCATTAATACATTACAATCCGATTAATACAAACTTTATTACAGCTATCAGTTCAACACATCCCTGTAATCCTTCTCCAAGATTAAAGTGGTGGTGGACTCATGTCATGCTATAAATACGAGGGCGTAACGAAGAAGAAGTAATGATGTATGTGGTAGAGTTGTGTTGGTAGTGTGGGTTTTCGCCGGCAGGACCGTGTAATGCAATTTTTCATCAGTCAGTATGCCAGGTGCCGTCACTGGAAAAGGTTCCGTTCTGCTTCTGTTAGTTTACTTGTCACAGCCGTTTTGTGGGTTCGTCGTTTTTGTGGCGCGTGGCCTGTGCTGGGAAGCTCAGTGCGGGGGAATTTTTTGAAGATACGCGTCACCAGATACGAGCCAGTGAAGGCTGACAAAGAGCGCGAGAGCCACATACGCTCAGGACATGATTGGAGAAACTGGTCATTGCCAGAACTCCCTGTGTTACTTATCTATAGCAGGTCACGAGGCAACTGCTGTTTTAGTCTCTGAGGAGTATTATATGGATGAGTAGTGCAGTAGAATGACTGTGCTTGGGGGTAAGGGTGGTTGAATAGGTTAGTATGGAATTTCATGAACTTGGAAGGGATGAGTTAGATAATGTAAGGTATATTAAGATCGTTATGAAGGGTTTTGTTGTTGCATAATAAGGGGAATTTACTATTGTTCTCAGGAGTTTTGGTTGAAAGGATTGACGTTTTTGGTGTCCCCATAGCTCTATTCCGTATGTCCAGATTGGCTTAGGTATAACTTTGTAAATTAGTAATTTATTTTCTATTGAGAGATGGGATGTCCTTCGAAGTAGTCTGTACAGTTGTCCAAAGCTTCTTTTTAGCCTCGTATGTGGGTTCCATGTCAGTCGTTTGTCGAGATGGAAGTACCGTACTAACTCGGACACAGGGAGAAGAATGGAATTAAAATAAACTAGTGGACAAGGCTTGCGGCAGAGGGAGGCGGCGAATTTTAAGTGAATATTTCAGGACGAGGAGGGTGTCTGCAAGATCTACCGCTCACGCAGCTCTTTTTGTCCCCCGGGCCCCGTCCTCCGTGTTCACTCCATCTAGCTTCCTTCGTATTCATTTCAATCCCCTCTTCAAAGGGATAAAATGTATCGTACAGTGGAATAAAAGTTGGACAAATGTATTGACTCCAATGGAGAGTACTTCCCCTTCGAAGATGTTTTGTTAATCACTTTATACGAAAAATCGGTTTCATTCGAGTACGCCTTAGTACCAGACAATGGGAGTCCTACCGATAGCTAGTTTCTCCGTCCTGTCCTGAACATTTCTCGCGATCTTTCTTGTTCAGCCTCAAAAGGCCCCTTACCAGACAGACCTTCGCATGCGGAAATGATATATCTTATGAATGCTGAACAGTAAATGTAGCGCGAATGAGATCGTTAAACACAATTACTTATTACCCAATAGAGTAGAAAAGTAATCTTCAAAGAGAAAAAAAGCAACTACAAAAAAAACCTACTCCTCATGAAAGAAAAATAGTCATTTTTTAATTTCTAATTAATTAATTATCAATTGCCTATTAATCATGATTCATGGAGGTTGGTGTAGTGTAAATGTCTCCCCGCCATCAAATGGAACCTCCATGTAAAATTTTATGTTTGTAGTTTGAACAGTGAGAATATTTGGTCTTCTCTTTCAGAGAAAATAAAAAAAATTAAAAAGCCCTAATAATAAGAAAACAGATATCGATATTTAATTTAGACCTATTGATGGATTTGATATTTACACTCACACATATATCTACTGGTTCGATGCTAACACCAAAAAGAAATTTTAAATGGATAATATGTGGATGGTTTAGTGGACATCAGATTGATAGCTTTTTATTTTATTTTTTCCTTGGTTACAGTTTCCAGTGCATATTATCAATCAATAAGGCGTGTTAAATAAACTGCTTTTGAATGTGTGCGCTATAGAAATTTGTAATCGGATAAAGGTTATTTGGACACTTTCACTGTGTGATGATGCACACTTATATATTTATGTCTACTTTGATTCCTTCCGTCGTCTGCCGTCCAAGAACGTGACAGCTTTCTCTTCATTATTTTGGTTCAAGTCTGGTGATTTCCAGAAACGTCATGGTGACTCAAACGAATTTCTTTCACTTTAGCAACGATTGATAGGGTGCGTTCATTATCAGTCAGTGGCTTCTTTCAAGTTTACGTAGGTTGCTAAACTTCTGGGGTTCCATAGCATTCCCCTATAATAAGAGTCCTACAATAAAGGGTGTCCCACAATTAGCGCAAGATTTGATTTAAATAGAAAACACAGTTTTTAGTATTTTTGTTATTTTTTTATTGAATTATAAAGTAAATAGGATAGGGTTATTTATGGAATAACACATCGGGTAAATAGCCTCCACGACTTTGCTGGCACATACGCACTCTTTTGTCGAAATTTTCCATGACTATTTGGCATAAATGTGGTTGAATTTCGTTGATGCAGCGTTGAAATTCCTCATTTAATACACGGGTGGAAGTGGGCTTGTTGACATACACCTTTGACTTCAAATGACCCCATAAAAAGAAGTCTAAAGGTGTTAAATCACACGATCTAGGGGGCCAATTCTGATCACCGAAACGAGAGAGTACACGATCTGGAAATGTCTCATGCAGTATTTGAATCTTGCGTTAATTCTGGGACACCCTTACATTGTTGTTTTATGTAGCGTCCTTACGTTGGATGACTTGAGGAGTCCGTGGCATTACCAGGCGGCTAGTGATTATATAAACAAATAGGAGATGGGCATTAATGATACACGACTTGTGAGAAGATATGATTCTCTACAAATTGGAGTGATACGAAACGACTTGTTTCTTATAGATTTTGCCCATCCAGTAAAGAGTGTGTTAGGGAATACGGCCAAAAAAACAGAGAAAAAAATTGTTTTTCAACAAGTGACCAGAGGCTGCCAACTGCGCGAGTCAAGCGGACGACCCGGAAACGTTTCTTTGGTCAATTGTAGAAGAACAATTTCAATAAATGAGTTTTCTGGCACTTGGGCGTTTGATTGGTTTGTAAGGGTATCACTGGCAACCGTTTTTGATATCCTCGTGGAGTTTTTGTTTTTGTTCTAGAAAATTTAGCACATCCCTTTATTTCCACCATGTGGATTTGGGAGGCCTCTGGGCTGTTTGTAAATATTTTATGAATGACCGAGTGAATGATAAATTGTAAATGTGGTATGAATGAGAAATTTATCTCAATTACTTATTGCCTATTAAGGCAGATTGTAATTTTAGCCCAAAAAAAAAAACAACAATATTTTTTTATCGTTTCGTACGTCCCTTATGTATGCACTCCTATCATTATCCTGTTAGAGCTTGTGAAAGCACGGCTTACTTACTTAAGAAATTTTTTTTTTTTAACTTATGAGTAGGGTTTCAAATAAAATAACTCACCAATTATGTAATTTGTGTTTAGCCTTCTCAAACTGCAAATGCAGAAAGTCATTGAAATCGTATTCGCAAGTGTAACCAAACCAGTGTTATACTTAGTGACATTATGTTTTTCTGACTAGTTTCATTTTCTTTATCAATGATAATAAATAATAGTGAACCCGTGGAAAATGATTAATAACCATTAATAATCAATTAATAGGCAGTTATAAAATGTATATTACACTGAGTCATTGTGAGTAGGTTAGAAAATTAAAGATCTCAACATCATGATTAATAAAAGGCAATATCTAATGGTGCTCTTGTGGTCTACAATTACAGAATGTCATTAAAATAAAATCGTGTAACGGCTTTTCCGTTAAGCTTATAAAGTAGGTTAGTATTGATGAAAGGCTGATATTCTATTACAGCTTCAGTTAGTAAATTTTAGAGCAAGGTAGAAGATTCAATTGGCCCTTATAGCCAATGTGGCAGAGGACCTGGGCCCGAAAAGCTAGTCTCTGTCCAATCTGGCTGAGAATCGATTTCCGACTGTGGGCGGGAAAATCGCCTCTTCGTCTCTTTTTTGTGCCCATTCTGCTTAGTACAGTCGTCCTTGTACTGTGCTTGTGGATCCGAGAATGAGTTGTCTCTCTATCTTTATAGCCAAGGCTATATAACAGCCAAGTCTTATATGTAATGATTATTACGTTCAACCAAATTGGTTGAACTACTTCGCCCACTGAAAAGCTAAATAAAAAAAAATATGTGTTGTGATACCACGCACAACTCTAAGGTATCCTCAACTTTTGTTAAAAACAAAAAATACTAAGGTGTTGACTAAAACTTGGAATCCAGGAGATGAATGTGGGATTATTATTTATTTGATTTTCAGATATTGTCACAACCAAAAATAGCTCATGAAATTTTTTTAACTAACAAATAATAAGTGAAATCCGACATGTTAGAAAGTTAAACTGCTCATTTTGAGCTGCCGAGTCCGATAAGGGCGAGTGGCCGAACCCGGTTGGAAGGAAGCAGGCAAGGGCACGAAATAATTTCTAGGATATGATATCCTGCCTGATACTGATAGTTACTGTTAGTTAGTATGCTGATAGCCCTGATACTGGTAGTTGGCCACTCGGCGGGTTTTCCTCCTGATCGCTCACAGATTGCCCTTATCAATGATAGCCGTTTCGCAAAAGTCTAAAATAGAACCAACTGGGAATTTTTATGTTGCTGATATAAGTTGTTTTCCACTCATTGAACGGCTGTACAGCCTTTTTTAATTCCGTAGAATAGAAGAGGCCGCTTTCATAAGTTCAGAAAAATATTTTTTTCTTGGGAGTGATCTCCATGCGGTCCACCTCCCTCACTCTACAGAGCCCCAAAGGGTACCACAGACACAATTTGCGTATAATTATTTTTTTTTTTACTTGTTAACAACTTTACTGTGATGAAATTACAATCTGCCTTTACCTATATACTATATTATAGATTTGGAACAAATTTAACAATTTTAGGAATAGTTTATATTAGTATAGATGTTGACATTCCATTCGATTGGTAACCTTGTGTAGTTTCGTAGTAGACAGCGTATAATTATTATTATTTTTTTTTTTTTACTTGTTAACAACTTTACTATGATGAAATTACAATCTGCCTTTACCTATATACTATACTATATTATAGATTTGTAACAAATTTAACAATTTTAGGAATAGTTTATATTAGTATAGATGTTGACATTCCATTCGATTGGTAACCTTGTGTAGTTTCGTAGTAGACAGCGTATAATTATTATTTTTTTTTTTTTTTACTTGTTAACAACTTTACTATGATGAAATTACAATCTGCCTTTACCTATATACTATATTATAGATTTGTAACAAATTTAACAATTTTAGGAATAGTTTATATTAGTATAGATGTTGACATTCCATTCGATTGGTAACCTTGTGTAGTTTCGTAGTAGACAGCGTATAATTATTATTTTTTTTTTTTTTTTACTTGTTAACAACTTTACTATGATGAAATTACAATCTGCCTTTACCTATATACTATACTATATTATAGATTTGTAACAAATTTAACAATTTTAGGAATAGTTTATATTAGTATAGATGTTGACATTCCATTCGATTGGTAACCTTGTGTAGTTTCGTAGTAGACAGCGTATAATTATTATTTTTTTTTTTTTTTTTACTTGTTAACAACTTTACTATGATGAAATTACAATCTGCCTTTACCTATATACTATACTATATTATAGATTTGTAACAAATTTAACAATTTTAGGAATAGTTTATATTAGTATAGATGTTGACATTCCATTCGATTGGTAACCTTGTGTAGTTTCGTAGTAGACAGCGTATAATTATTATTATTTTTTTTTTTTTTTACTTGTTAACAACTTTACTATGATGAAATTACAATCTGCCTTTACCTATATACTATACTATATTATAGATTTGTAACAAATTTAACAATTTTAGGAATAGTTTATATTAGTATAGATGTTGACATTCCATTCGATTGGTAACCTTGTGTAGTTTCGTAGTAGACAGCGTATAATTATTTTTTTTTTTTTTTTTTTTACTTGTTAACAACTTTACTATGATGAAATTACAATCTGCCTTTACCTATATACTATACTATATTATAGATTTGTAACAAATTTAACAATTTTAGGAATAGTTTATATTAGTATAGATGTTGACATTCCATTCGATTGGTAACCTTGTGTAGTTTCGTAGTAGACAGCGTATAATTATTTTTTTTTTTTTTTTTTTACTTGTTAACAACTTTACTATGATGAAATTACAATCTGCCTTTACCTATATACTATACTATATTATAGATTTGTAACAAATTTAACAATTTTAGGAATAGTTTATATTAGTATAGATGTTGACATTCCATTCGATTGGTAACCTTGTGTAGTTTCGTAGTAGACAGCGTATAATTATTATTTTTTTTTTTTTTTACTTGTTAACAACTTTACTATGATGAAATTACAATCTGCCTTTACCTATATACTATATTATAGATTTGTAACAAATTTAACAATTTTAGGAATAGTTTATATTAGTATAGATGTTGACATTCCATTCGATTGGTAACCTTGTGTAGTTTCGTAGTAGACAGCGTATAATTATTATTATTTTTTTTTTTTTACTTGTTAACAACTTTACTATGATGAAATTACAATCTGCCTTTACCTATATACTATATTATAGATTTGTAACAAATTTAACAATTTTAGGAATAGTTTATATTAGTATAGATGTTGACATTCCATTCGATTGGTAACCTTGTGTAGTTTCGTAGTAGACAGCGTATAATTATTATTATTTTTTTTTTTTTACTTGTTAACAACTTTACTATGATGAAATTACAATCTGCCTTTACCTATATACTATACTATATTATAGATTTGTAACAAATTTAACAATTTTAGGAATAGTTTATATTAGTATAGATGTTGACATTCCATTCGATTGGTAACCTTGTGTAGTTTCGTAGTAGACAGCGTATAATTATCATTTTTTTTTTTTTTTTACTTGTTAACAACTTTACTATGATGAAATTACAATCTGCCTTTACCTATATACTATACTATATTATAGATTTGTAACAAATTTAACAATTTTAGGAATAGTTTATATTAGTATAGATGTTGACATTCCATTCGATTGGTAACCTTGTGTAGTTTCGTAGTAGACAGCGTATAATTATTATTTTTTTTTTTTTTTTACTTGTTAACAACTTTACTATGATGAAATTACAATCTGCCTTTACCTATATACTATACTATATTATAGATTTGTAACAAATTTAACAATTTTAGGAATAGTTTATATTAGTATAGATGTTGACATTCCATTCGATTGGTAACCTTGTGTAGTTTCGTAGTAGACAGCGTATAATTATTATTTTTTTTTTTTTTTTTTACTTGTTAACAACTTTACTATGATGAAATTACAATCTGCCTTTACCTATATACTATACTATATTATAGATTTGTAACAAATTTAACAATTTTAGGAATAGTTTATATTAGTATAGATGTTGACATTCCATTCGATTGGTAACCTTGTGTAGTTTCGTAGTAGACAGCGTATAATTATCATTTTTTTTTTTTTTTTACTTGTTAACAACTTTACTATGATGAAATTACAATCTGCCTTTACCTATATACTATACTATATTATAGATTTGTAACAAATTTAACAATTTTAGGAATAGTTTATATTAGTATAGATGTTGACATTCCATTCGATTGGTAACCTTGTGTAGTTTCGTAGTAGACAGCGTATAATTATCATTTTTTTTTTTTTTTTACTTGTTAACAACTTTACTATGATGAAATTACAATCTGCCTTTACCTATATACTATACTATATTATAGATTTGTAACAAATTTAACAATTTTAGGAATAGTTTATATTAGTATAGATGTTGACATTCCATTCGATTGGTAACCTTGTGTAGTTTCGTAGTAGACAGCGTATAGTTATTATTATTATTTTTTTTTTTTTTACTTGTTAACAACTTTACTATGATGAAATTACAATCTGCCTTTACCTATATACTATACTATATTATAGATTTGTAACAAATTTAACAATTTTAGGAATAGTTTATATTAGTATAGATGTTGACATTCCATTCGATTGGTAACCTTGTGTAGTTTCGTAGTAGACAGCGTATAATTATTATTTTTTTTTTTTTTTACTTGTTAACAACTTTACTATGATGAAATTACAATCTGCCTTTACCTATATACTATATTATAGATTTGTAACAAATTTAACAATTTTAGGAATAGTTTATATTAGTATAGATGTTGACATTCCATTCGATTGGTAACCTTGTGTAGTTTCGTAGTAGACAGCGTATAATTATTATTTTTTTTTTTTTTTACTTGTTAACAACTTTACTATGATGAAATTACAATCTGCCTTTACCTATATACTATACTATATTATAGATTTGTAACAAATTTAACAATTTTAGGAATAGTTTATATTAGTATAGATGTTGACATTCCATTCGATTGGTAACCTTGTGTAGTTTCGTAGTAGACAGCGTATAATTATTATTTTTTTTTTTTTTTACTTGTTAACAACTTTACTATGATGAAATTACAATCTGCCTTTACCTATATACTATACTATATTATAGATTTGTAACAAATTTAACAATTTTAGGAATAGTTTATATTAGTATAGATGTTGACATTCCATTCGATTGGTAACCTTGTGTAGTTTCGTAGTAGACAGCGTATAATTATTATTTTTTTTTTTTTTTACTTGTTAACAACTTTACTATGATGAAATTACAATCTGCCTTTACCTATATACTATATTATAGATTTGTAACAAATTTAACAATTTTAGGAATAGTTTATATTAGTATAGATGTTGACATTCCATTCGATTGGTAACCTTGTGTAGTTTCGTAGTAGACAGCGTATAATTATTATTTTTTTTTTTTTTTTACTTGTTAACAACTTTACTATGATGAAATTACAATCTGCCTTTACCTATATACTATACTATATTATAGATTTGTAACAAATTTAACAATTTTAGGAATAGTTTATATTAGTATAGATGTTGACATTCCATTCGATTGGTAACCTTGTGTAGTTTCGTAGTAGACAGCGTATAATTATTATTTTTTTTTTTTTTTACTTGTTAACAACTTTACTATGATTAAATTACAATCTGCCTTTACCTATATACTATATTATATATTTGTAACAAATTTAACAATTTTAGGAATAGTTTATATTAGTATAGATGTTGACATTCCATTCGATTGGTAACCTTGTGTAGTTTCGTAGTAGACAGCGTATAATTATTATTTTTTTTTTTTTTTTACTTGTTAACAACTTTACTATGCTGAAATTACAATCTGCCTTTACCTATATACTATACTATATTATAGATTTGTAACAAATTTAACAATTTTAGGAATAGTTTATATTAGTATAGATGTTGACATTCCATTCGATTGGTAACCTTGTGTAGTTTCGTAGTAGACAGCGTATAATTATTATTTTTTTTTTTTTTTACTTGTTAACAACTTTACTATGATGAAATTACAATCTGCCTTTACCTATATACTATATTATAGATTTGTAACAAATTTAACAATTTTAGGAATAGTTTATATTAGTATAGATGTTGACATTCCATTCGATTGGTAACCTTGTGTAGTTTCGTAGTAGACAGCGTATAATTATTATTTTTTTTTTTTTTTTACTTGTTAACAACTTTACTATGATGAAATTACAATCTGCCTTTACCTATATACTATACTATATTATAGATTTGTAACAAATTTAACAATTTTAGGAATAGTTTATATTAGTATAGATGTTGACATTCCATTCGATTGGTAACCTTGTGTAGTTTCGTAGTAGACAGCGTATAATTATTATTTTTTTTTTTTTTTACTTGTTAACAACTTTACTATGATGAAATTACAATCTGCCTTTACCTATATACTATATTATAGATTTGTAACAAATTTAACAATTTTAGGAATAGTTTATATTAGTATAGATGTTGACATTCCATTCGATTGGTAACCTTGTGTAGTTTCGTAGTAGACAGCGTATAATTATTATTTTTTTTTTTTTTTTTACTTGTTAACAACTTTACTATGATGAAATTACAATCTGCCTTTACCTATATACTATACTATATTATAGATTTGTAACAAATTTAACAATTTTAGGAATAGTTTATATTAGTATAGATGTTGACATTCCATTCGATTGGTAACCTTGTGTAGTTTCGTAGTAGACAGCGTATAATTATTATTATTTTTTTTTTTTTTTACTTGTTAACAACTTTACTATGATGAAATTACAATCTGCCTTTACCTATATACTATACTATATTATAGATTTGTAACAAATTTAACAATTTTAGGAATAGTTTATATTAGTATAGATGTTGACATTCCATTCGATTGGTAACCTTGTGTAGTTTCGTAGTAGACAGCGTATAATTATTTTTTTTTTTTTTTTTTTTACTTGTTAACAACTTTACTATGATGAAATTACAATCTGCCTTTACCTATATACTATACTATATTATAGATTTGTAACAAATTTAACAATTTTAGGAATAGTTTATATTAGTATAGATGTTGACATTCCATTCGATTGGTAACCTTGTGTAGTTTCGTAGTAGACAGCGTATAATTATTATTTTTTTTTTTTTTTTACTTGTTAACAACTTTACTATGATGAAATTACAATCTGCCTTTACCTATATACTATACTATATTATAGATTTGTAACAAATTTAACAATTTTAGGAATAGTTTATATTAGTATAGATGTTGACATTCCATTCGATTGGTAACCTTGTGTAGTTTCGTAGTAGACAGCGTATAATTATTATTTTTTTTTTTTTTTACTTGTTAACAACTTTACTATGATGAAATTACAATCTGCCTTTACCTATATACTATATTATAGATTTGTAACAAATTTAACAATTTTAGGAATAGTTTATATTAGTATAGATGTTGACATTCCATTCGATTGGTAACCTTGTGTAGTTTCGTAGTAGACAGCGTATAATTATTATTATTTTTTTTTTTTTACTTGTTAACAACTTTACTATGATGAAATTACAATCTGCCTTTACCTATATACTATACTATATTATAGATTTGTAACAAATTTAACAATTTTAGGAATAGTTTATATTAGTATAGATGTTGACATTCCATTCGATTGGTAACCTTGTGTAGTTTCGTAGTAGACAGCGTATAATTATTATTTTTTTTTTTTTTTTTACTTGTTAACAACTTTACTATGATGAAATTACAATCTGCCTTTACCTATATACTATACTATATTATAGATTTGTAACAAATTTAACAATTTTAGGAATAGTTTATATTAGTATAGATGTTGACATTCCATTCGATTGGTAACCTTGTGTAGTTTCGTAGTAGACAGCGTATAATTATCATTTTTTTTTTTTTTTTACTTGTTAACAACTTTACTATGATGAAATTACAATCTGCCTTTACCTATATACTATACTATATTATAGATTTGTAACAAATTTAACAATTTTAGGAATAGTTTATATTAGTATAGATGTTGACATTCCATTCGATTGGTAACCTTGTGTAGTTTCGTAGTAGACAGCGTATAATTATTATTTTTTTTTTTTTTTTACTTGTTAACAACTTTACTATGATGAAATTACAATCTGCCTTTACCTATATACTATACTATATTATAGATTTGTAACAAATTTAACAATTTTAGGAATAGTTTATATTAGTATAGATGTTGACATTCCATTCGATTGGTAACCTTGTGTAGTTTCGTAGTAGACAGCGTATAATTATTATTTTTTTTTTTTTTTTTTACTTGTTAACAACTTTACTATGATGAAATTACAATCTGCCTTTACCTATATACTATACTATATTATAGATTTGTAACAAATTTAACAATTTTAGGAATAGTTTATATTAGTATAGATGTTGACATTCCATTCGATTGGTAACCTTGTGTAGTTTCGTAGTAGACAGCGTATAATTATCATTTTTTTTTTTTTTTTACTTGTTAACAACTTTACTATGATGAAATTACAATCTGCCTTTACCTATATACTATACTATATTATAGATTTGTAACAAATTTAACAATTTTAGGAATAGTTTATATTAGTATAGATGTTGACATTCCATTCGATTGGTAACCTTGTGTAGTTTCGTAGTAGACAGCGTATAGTTATTATTATTATTTTTTTTTTTTTTACTTGTTAACAACTTTACTATGATGAAATTACAATCTGCCTTTACCTATATACTATACTATATTATAGATTTGTAACAAATTTAACAATTTTAGGAATAGTTTATATTAGTATAGATGTTGACATTCCATTCGATTGGTAACCTTGTGTAGTTTCGTAGTAGACAGCGTATAATTATTATTTTTTTTTTTTTTTACTTGTTAACAACTTTACTATGATGAAATTACAATCTGCCTTTACCTATATACTATATTATAGATTTGTAACAAATTTAACAATTTTAGGAATAGTTTATATTAGTATAGATGTTGACATTCCATTCGATTGGTAACCTTGTGTAGTTTCGTAGTAGACAGCGTATAATTATTATTTTTTTTTTTTTTTACTTGTTAACAACTTTACTATGATGAAATTACAATCTGCCTTTACCTATATACTATACTATATTATAGATTTGTAACAAATTTAACAATTTTAGGAATAGTTTATATTAGTATAGATGTTGACATTCCATTCGATTGGTAACCTTGTGTAGTTTCGTAGTAGACAGCGTATAATTATTATTTTTTTTTTTTTTTACTTGTTAACAACTTTACTATGATGAAATTACAATCTGCCTTTACCTATATACTATACTATATTATAGATTTGTAACAAATTTAACAATTTTAGGAATAGTTTATATTAGTATAGATGTTGACATTCCATTCGATTGGTAACCTTGTGTAGTTTCGTAGTAGACAGCGTATAATTATTATTTTTTTTTTTTTTTACTTGTTAACAACTTTACTATGATGAAATTACAATCTGCCTTTACCTATATACTATATTATAGATTTGTAACAAATTTAACAATTTTAGGAATAGTTTATATTAGTATAGATGTTGACATTCCATTCGATTGGTAACCTTGTGTAGTTTCGTAGTAGACAGCGTATAATTATTATTTTTTTTTTTTTTTTACTTGTTAACAACTTTACTATGATGAAATTACAATCTGCCTTTACCTATATACTATACTATATTATAGATTTGTAACAAATTTAACAATTTTAGGAATAGTTTATATTAGTATAGATGTTGACATTCCATTCGATTGGTAACCTTGTGTAGTTTCGTAGTAGACAGCGTATAATTATTATTTTTTTTTTTTTTTACTTGTTAACAACTTTACTATGATGAAATTACAATCTGCCTTTACCTATATACTATATTATAGATTTGTAACAAATTTAACAATTTTAGGAATAGTTTATATTAGTATAGATGTTGACATTCCATTCGATTGGTAACCTTGTGTAGTTTCGTAGTAGACAGCGTATAATTATTATTTTTTTTTTTTTTTTACTTGTTAACAACTTTACTATGCTGAAATTACAATCTGCCTTTACCTATATACTATACTATATTATAGATTTGTAACAAATTTAACAATTTTAGGAATAGTTTATATTAGTATAGATGTTGACATTCCATTCGATTGGTAACCTTGTGTAGTTTCGTAGTAGACAGCGTATAATTATTATTTTTTTTTTTTTTTACTTGTTAACAACTTTACTATGATGAAATTACAATCTGCCTTTACCTATATACTATATTATAGATTTGTAACAAATTTAACAATTTTAGGAATAGTTTATATTAGTATAGATGTTGACATTCCATTCGATTGGTAACCTTGTGTAGTTTCGTAGTAGACAGCGTATAATTATTATTTTTTTTTTTTTTTACTTGTTAACAACTTTACTATGATGAAATTACAATCTGCCTTTACCTATATACTATATTATAGATTTGTAACAAATTTAACAATTTTAGGAATAGTTTATATTAGTATAGATGTTGACATTCCATTCGATTGGTAACCTTGTGTAGTTTCGTAGTAGACAGCGTATAATTATTATTTTTTTTTTTTTTTTACTTGTTAACAACTTTACTATGATGAAATTACAATCTGCCTTTACCTATATACTATACTATATTATAGATTTGTAACAAATTTAACAATTTTAGGAATAGTTTATATTAGTATAGATGTTGACATTCCATTCTATTGGTAACCTTGTGTAGTTTCGTAGTAGACAGCGTATAATTATTATTTTTTTTTTTTTTTACTTGTTAACAACTTTACTATGATGAAATTACAATCTGCCTTTACCTATATACTATATTATAGATTTGTAACAAATTTAACAATTTTAGGAATAGTTTATATTAGTATAGATGTTGACATTCCATTCGATTGGTAACCTTGTGTAGTTTCGTAGTAGACAGCGTATAATTGTCGAAAGGGTTCACCCAATTAAATATATTGTGTGGAATTGTGGATGCATTATTCCAAATATTTAAGTAATATACATATATATATATATATATAAGTTAATGTTTATTGAATTACAAGCTAAGAAAGGTTGGTAATAAGAACACGTAGAACGTTATAACAAGACTACTTTATTTAGACCAAGATACCTCTATCTATAGGTATTACCTGTAAACATATACAGATAACATATGTTTGGGGATTAAGGCTGGGCACTAGCGGCGCCTGGACTTAACTCCCCCCCACCAGTTTACGAACACCCATTCGCAAACTTTGAAGTCCAACACTCGGACGTCTTAGTCCATTCAAATAATGCTCCGCTAATGTTACAAAGGAGCAAAGGCCAGCCCCGCCCGTACACAGCCTGTAATCCCTCACATTAAGCTCTAATCCTCCTAAACCAACTGTCACTTGTAAACAAAAAACATAAAAGAAAACTTTGACTTTTAAAAAAAAACAATACTTCTGTGGGAAAAATCACATAACTATAACTATTTACAATGTTCCTTGCGTGTATGCTGCGAGGACACTCCAGCTCATTCCTGATCTACAACCTCCCCCCCAGGTGGAAGCTTTAACTGTTCTATGTGGACATTTCGCCGCTTCTTAGGGGGTCGTATACTCTCAATTGTCACGACGTTGTGTTCCCTAATCACGACCACTTTAAATGGGCCCTCATATCGCACCAGCTCTTTGCTCCTATTTGACCCTAGTTTTTTATAGACGATAGTCCCGATTTTAAGTTCCCCCATTCGATCCCGGACTTTGAGGTTTTCCCGTTCCACTCGTCTCGCTTTGTCCCTCATTATCCTTTCTCGGACTTTGTCGCATATTTTCCTCAAACCGACAGTATTACTCGCCATTTTCTCCGCCATTCCCTTGTCTGCTACCGTCTCTGCCCCATTTCTCCGTCTTTCGCGCAGCCCAAAGAGGATCTCGAACGGGGAGAACCCCGTCGCGGTGTGGATCGAATGATTGTAAGCGGCCACCGCCTTCGGCATTGCCTCATTCGCCGGCAGACCCTTTTCCGCGTGATATACCCGCAGGTGGTCACTCAGGGTGCTGTGCAATCTTTCTATCCCTCCTCTACTCTTAGGGTGCCCTGGGGTATTAAGATGCCAAGAGACATCGAGAGTCTTCATTTCTTTTCGGATGTTGGCATTGTCAAATTCTCTGCCCCCATCCGACGAGATCCGGTCTGGTACTCCGTAAAACTGGAACCAGGTATTTAATGCCAGCATTACCGCGTCTGATGACCGATCTTGCACCGGGTGCGCCATGGCCACTTTGCTAAAGCTATCGATTGTGGTAACCCACTTATACCCCCTCCAAGTGAAGGTATCCACTTGTAAGTCACTCAACGGTGTCTCGGCGGTGGGCGATTCTTCTTGTCGCCCCCGTGGCGGATGTCTGTCATACTTCGTAGTGAGACAAACTGCACATGTCCCTATCATTTCTTGTATGCTCTTTTTCATTCCCCACCAAAAGTACCTCCGCCGCAACGCTTGCAACGTTTCCTGAACTCCACGGTGGTTCGTTTTTCCTTGGTGGTAGGCCAGCGTCACTTCCAGCTGCTGTTCTCTGTCTTTGAGTGTCTCCACCATCGACGTGCACCGAATAAATATCCTATCCACTCCAAGTTGTTCCGTTCGCCAGAGTCTACGAATTTTCTCCCAAATAGTGGCATTCCCTACAAATACATGATGGGTCTTTCCGGGTTCCGAGGCATCTTTCAATGCACGGCAAATTTGGTGGTTCCTAACCCCTGGTGGCGACCAAATCGTCGCGATTTTACTTCTCCCATAACTGTCATATGCGATCTGCAGCCGCCCTGAGGTCTTGGATTTCCAAATGATCTGCCGTCTTTTGTCGTTCACGATCCCTTCTGTTACTTCCATTTCAACAGGTCTTTCGGCGGCGGAACCTTCCTCTTCAAGGGTTTCCTCACCTTCGCTATCTCCTCGCGTACCGAGGCTTCCATCCTCCCCGGGTGTCCATTCCCGGAGAAACTGTTGGATTTCCCCGGATGGTTCCCCTTCTTCCAATGCATTCACAGTAATGGCTCTGGACAGCCAGTCTGCCACTACGTTCTCTTTCCCGGGTTTATATATGATCTCCATATTGTACTGGGACAAAAACTCTTTCCACCTCGTGACCCGCGCCGAGGACTCCTTTAACTTTCCTACCCATTGTAGGGGTCTGTGGTCGGTGTGAACACGGAATTTTCTGCCGAAGACATATGGGCGGAAATGGTCTATAGCCCAGACGATACCTAGGAGCTCTCTCTCTAGAGCACTATACCGCGCTTCCGTTTCTGTGAGCCGTCGACTAGCGTACGCCACCGGGCGCTCCCCACCGTCTCTCTCCTGCGACAACACTGCCCCCAGTGCGTATTCGCTGGCATCAGTGGTGATTGTGAAGGGATGTTGGAAATCGGGAAATGCTAATATCGGTTCCTCTTGTAAGCTAGACATACATTTCCGGATGTTCTGCTCCATGATTGGGGTAATTACCACCCTCGCTCCCTTTCGCAGTAAATTATTAATAGGCACCAGGTATGCCGCCATGTCCGGCACAAATCTTCTGTAATAATTAAGCGTCCCCAGAAGTCGACGGATCCCCTTTACATCTGTGGGCACCACCATCCTTCTAATGGCCTCGACCTTCGTAGAGTCTGGCTTAACCCCCTCCTGTGAGATAGTGTGGCCCAAAAAATTGATTTTTTTCTTCCCCAACAGAGACTTCTCCATGGACAATTTTAATCCGAATTCGCGGACTCTTTGAAATACACTTCTTAGGTGCTCAACGTGCTCTGCCTCCGTTCTGCTGAAAACTAACAGATCGTCCATGTAGACCTGGCATACCGCTTCGTCTATTCCCCTCAAAAATTCATCCATTAGGCGTTGAAAGGTAATCGGGGCGTTTTTCAGTCCAAATGGCATCCTGGTAAATTGATAATGCCCCCTCTCAAATGTAAAGGCCGTTTTGTCTTGGTCGTTCGCACTCATCTTGATCTGGTGATAGCCTGCCTTTAGATCTAGGGTACTAAATATTGTCGCCCCGTTCAATCTGTCTAATATGTCCTCAAATCGGGGAATAGGATACTTCTCATCCGTCGTGTTCTCGTTTAACTTCCGATAATCGATAACTACCCTGCATTTCTCCGTCTCGTCCCCAGGTCTATTTTTCTTCCTCACTGCCCATAGAGGACTGTTATATGGCGAAGTGCTATCAATTATAATCCCTTGCCGTTTGAGACTCTCTAGCTCCTCTCTAATATGCCTACGTAGTGCCTGCGGATATCGTCTCTCTTTCACGTATGTGACGCGTTCTTTCTTTAACTGGATCTCGTGGACCGTCTTCCCAGTCGCTCCTAGCGTGTCTCCCTCTACGTAAAAAATATCCTCAAACTCCCTCTGTAGGCCTTCCCTCCAGCCCTCTATTTTATTAACCGCCCCTATCCGCGCTCTTCCGTCCCATATAGTCCCTTGACATTTATATTCCACTTTGCCCAACTTAATGTTCCATTTTTCCCCGATATTCTCCACACGCGCACCTACCTTCCCCAACATGTCGCACCCAACTATCACTTGGTACTCCCGCGGCATGTTTCCTACGATATGTATCTTAAGATCTCCCCCTTTCTTCGCCCACCTATTTAGCCCTATGACTAACTCTCCCACTACCTCGCAAGGGCCTCCCAGGGTGATTAAACTACAATTACATACCTGAATCTGGAGTGCCCTCTCTCCACCATACAGCCTCTCCAGCGCTCCGCGGGACATGATGGTGTTGGTGCTTCCCGTGTCCACCAGACACATCTCTCCTCCTTTGACCCTAATTATTGGCAACGCACACATCCTCTCCCGAATTGCATTACATCTCAGGATGCGGTCGCCTCTCTGCCGACACGCTCCTCAGGCTTCATCACGTTGCTCCCATCTACGTGACTCGACCTTCTGCCCTGTCTGTCTCCTGTTTCTGCTGCGCCTCGCTTCTTCTCCTTCAGTTCCCGAAGTCCCTGATGACTCATCTTCTGATGATCCACTCTCCCCATGTGTCATGCTCCGTCTCTCTCTTACTTCTTGAGTGTTTACCTCCATTGGTTCTGGTCGTTGGTATTCTCTCCTCCGGGAGATATACGGGCAATGCCTCGCGATGTGTCCTTCCTCGCCACACTCAAAACATTTTGTTCGAGGACACTGTGCCACTAAATGTCCTGCCTTCCTACATCCGTGGCATTTTCTTTCTTCCCTGGGCGGGGCATACCTCGGTCTCGTTCCTCTAAATCTTCTTTCTCCTGTCGTTCCCTTGTCTCTGCCAATAACGGACGTTTCTGGTCTCCTCCAGGTTGGTTTCAGGGTCCGGGTTCTTTTGTATGCAACTCGGCTCCACTCATTGTCGACGTCTTGCACCCTCACTTCTTCCTCCTTGGCACTAGTGTCGATCATTGATTGTGCACACTCCGAGAACGAGCGCTCATCAGAGAATCCTTCCTTTCTTCCTGTCTCCTTGGCCAGTTGCACTTTTAGAATTGTGGATAAGAATCCCATTCTACCCTCCACCTCTTCTACGCTAATCGACTCTCTCATCTTCTCCGTTATCTTATTGAAACGGACTACTAACCCCGCAGCATATTGCCCGTTACTTTGTCTTGGGGACTTTGTCTCCCTAAACATTTGGAATATGTCCTCCTCGGGAGTCCATCGTCCTCCTCCGTACGCCTTCTTCAATCTCATCTTAATTAATTCCCACGGGGTTTCTTCATCTGCCTGAATTTGATTCAGTATACTTCTCTTGACCCGACATATCAGGGCCGCCTTCAACGATTCCGCGTCTCTGGGATCTATTAAATTTTCTTCTGCTTTAGCTCCAATTAAAGCTGTGAGACGGTCTCCTCCTTTTAGGAAATGGTTCAGCTCACCCAGTTCCCCAGTGAATCTCTCCAGCTCCGCAACAGCCTTCCTCAGATCCTGGGTATTCATCGCTTTTACCCTCATCAGCGCGAGCGCCGTGGCATGAACTTCTGGCATAGTTCCCACTCTTCTAATATCTGCTCCCTCTACGAGATTCAAGACGGGCTGTCTCAAAATTCCTCCTTCAGTCATCTTCTCTCTTTCGCGTATAGAAGAAAAAAAAAACAAAAAAAAATTACGCTCGCACTCGATAACTCTCTTTCTCCACGGTTCACGGGTTTCGGCACCAGTTAATGTTTATTGAATTACAAGCTAAGAAAGGTTGGTAATAAGAACACGTAGAACGTTATAACAAGACTACTTTATTTAGACCAAGATACCTCTATCTATAGGTATTACCTGTAAACATATACAGATAACATATGTTTGGGGATTAAGGCTGGGCACTAGCGGCGCCTGGACTTAACTTATATATATATATATATATATATATATATATATATAACATTTAGTTCTGAAGCCAATAAATTCTGAGCTGTGGCATTTTGAGACTGGACCAAAACTTTTTTGGTGTTTGGTGATTTTTTTATTCACATACTTCCAGTGGTAATTTTGATTAAAACAGAAGTATTTCCCCTGGGAATCTTCCTTAGTTAAAAAAGACGATTTTGCATTTACATATCCTTCTTGAAGCTAATTGAATTTTGATTATCGTCAGTTAAATAATCTTTTTAGAGGAGATTCTTTTAAAAGAAATGAAAGAAAATCTTTATTATCAAGTATAATACAAGCAAACCATTGGTATATACAAATATTAAGAGTTACGTTACTGCATACTAGTTGGGATGTGTGGGAACGATGATTTTAATGATTTTGTGTCATTTTGTTAATCAGGAGTTAATTTGATACGTTATCAAGATACAAATGTTCATTTTCTCATTACGGCATGACGACTAATTTGGTTAATGAATGATTCCTAGGGTTCGCACATTACAATTTCTAATAATGTAACTTCTATATCACACAGCGGTCATCACATTGGACATGGAAGGTTAGGATTGTGTTAAGCTATTATGTATTTGCTGTATCATGGTTCTGTTCATTATTGTAAGGTATAGGATATTCCTATTATCTTTAATAAAAATATTATTGTCATGCCTCGCATATTATTTATCAAGTATAAGTATTCAAACTAATAAAGCATAAAAGGTAAGATTATTTTGATTCCTAATCGTGGATGTTTACTATTTTTTTATCTATCTGACACAAATTACCTTTGGTGAACGGAAGTGGATTAATTATCAACCCCAGGTATATTTCCTTTTCATTTAACTTCTAATCTATTAGCAAATTTTATCACGGAATGCATCGTAATGCTGGTGGCTAAGCAAGGGTCAGCAGGCAATACCCTTGCGAGCATAGGTACCTTTGCGACAGTATAGCCTAGGTCCTGAAGTTACATACAACAGTTCCTATGATGAATTTTCGTCGTAAAGGCTGGATAATAATTGCCCTGTGACAACGAATTACTAATATTTAACACAAATCACGAACGATACAGATAAGGAAATTCAGGCCTAGGGCATTTGTCTGTGAAGTTCTGTTCTGTGATAAGTGATGGATTTGCTGAAGATTCTGTCCGTAGTATATTGCATAATTTAGCAGTCGTCTTCAAGGTGAACTCGTCCTATTCTTCTATATGTACATTGCCATGAACGCAATGGGTCAAAATGTAAAGGAATGAATGTCACAGTGTTACGCGATCTTGAATTCATAAAAATAGTTTTAATCTACTGAATATTTGACCTAGTTATATGTCATGATTCAGGATCATTAATTAAGCTATAATTAGGTAATCAGACCTAATTAATAATATGTCCCGTGCTTGACCTTGACATAAAAGTTTGCATCAAGGCTCTTGTTGATAACCAAGGACTAGAAAAATAAGTATTTATTATTACTTATTTTTACTTGGAAATAGGCGTAGCGCTACAAAAAAAACCTGATCATTTTAATTATATTCATGTTAATTATGTACCCTAAATTCTTGAACTTGGCTCTTCCAAGTTCATGAAATTCCATCGAAACCTATCCAGCCACCTTAATCCCCTAGCACAGTCATTACGCTGCACCACACATCCCTATAATCCTCCTCGGAGACTGGAACGGCAGAGGCCTCGTGACCTGCTTTATAAACGTGGCGATGGGAGTCCTGGCAATGGCCAGTGTCTCCAATCATCAGTGAGCGTCTGTGGCTCTCGCACTCTTCGTCAGCCTTACTGGCTCGTATCCGGTAACGCGGCTATCGATGGAGCGTGGTGACTTCCCAAGACTCCGCGTTCTCTTTCGCATGCGAGGGAGGTAACAACCATTTGGATTTGGGAGGTCTCTGGGCTCTTTTGTAAATACTGTATGAATGAAGAATTGTAAATATGGTATGAATGAGACCAATTACTTATTGCCCAATAAGGCAGATTGTAATTTTACCACAATAAGGAAGTTAATTATAATCAAAATATTATAAGCTTGTGATTATTATCGAATGTTTTTTTAACTGGAAGGTAAACTAGTTATCAATTGTTGTGGATGATGATTTAGGGCATACTATTAAGTATAGTATTTAATTAATAGTTTAGTACGTTCTAGTTAATAGGTACTTTTTTCAAGTCGTGAGGCAATTTAATGCTCATAATAGGTAACGTTCTTCCCAGTCACACATTAATTACCTTTATATTTTTATGGGCTCGGCAGTGTTAATCCTGTAACCATGTGTAACCTCCCCGTCTGAGTGACTCCTGGTACCTGCTAATGGTAGAACTTAACAGGTGAGTTTTTCTTCCTCGTTGAGTTTGTATTCCTGGCAGTCGCACATAGCTGCATCTCTAAGCAGGCCAGTGAGTCAGTGTGAGATAGGAGAACACTTTAAGGAGTGCAATGGGTGTCTCACAGCCATCGATTGTGTAAGCGCTATTTCTTGTCCTAGGATTGTATTTATATGTCTTGCCGAGGCAAAAATAATTATTTTTACTATTTATTGCGCAGACTTTGAAACCTCATGGGCATCGATGTTTTGGGTCTTTCGGGAAAACTTCAATGCGTGTGTTTCATTGTATGCCCCAAGGACCGCACAACAATAATTTTAATGCGACAATGAGCTTTAATTCCCTTGTCAACAAAGGGTGGACCCTTCTTCTACTAGAGCTTTAAGGTTAGCTTTAAAAAAACTCACAAGCTCGCATTTTTTAATAGAATCCTCCTCCCCCTGTAAAAAAAACATGTGTTTCCAGCTATGTTCATGTAAAAGCTATGTTCATGTAAAAGCTATGTTCATGTAAAAGCTATGTTCATTGCGGCGGTGAAGAGTGAAAGCAAGCTTTTAAATTGGTAAGAGCCACGCCGATAGCTGGGTCCCAAGTTTGAACCCAACCCTATCAGAATATTTTTTCATTGTCATAAATTATTATAACTCAGTGATAAACAACTTTATTATGATAAAATTACAATATGCCTCATTGGGCAATAAGTAATTGTGATAAATAATCTTATTCATACCATATTTATAATTCATCATTCACTCGCTCATTCATACAATATTTACAACAGCCCAGAGGCCCCCCAAGTCCACATGGTTGTCACCTCCCTCGCGTGCGAAGGAGGAAGCGGAGTCTTGGGAAGTCCCCCACGCTCCTACGTCAGCCGCGTCACTGGATACCAGCCAGTAAAGCCTGACCAAGAGCGCGAGAGCCACAGACGCTCAGGACATGATTAGAGAAACTGGCCATTGCCAGGACTCCCACTAACACTTAATTATAGCAGGTCACGAGGCCACTGCCGTTTTAATCTCCGAGGATGATTATAGGGATGAGTGGTGCAGTGCAATGATGTGCTAGGGAATTAGGGTGGTTGGATTGGTTACTATGGAATTTTATGAACTTAAAAGGGATGAGTTCAAGAATATAGGGTATATTCAGATTATTGTGAAGGGTTTTGTAGCTAGATCTATATAAGGAAAAAAAAATTTTCATTCAGCTCCAAATAGGTTTGTTATACATTATAAAGTGTTACTTTATGAGTTAAATTCAACTTCCAATGTTCAAATTTCCATTCTGAAAAAATTTTGTATTATTTGTTTATTTTTATTTTCTTATTTTATGGCAGTATTTATGTTATTATTGTATAGCTGTTTGTAAGTACACAAATATATAAGACAATAATAGGTACTGCAACATATGGAGTAATATGCAAGGTTTTCTGCTTTAGCTGAGCGAGGAGCAGTAATATGATACCTTTTGAAATGCTTTGATATCTCCGAAATGCTGTGTTGTCAATCGATTACTCGAAGTCCTGAAGCCTGTACAGGGGGGAACAATCGACTGGTGTGGCCTGTCGATAGCCGAGAGTACAGCCTCCAGCTGCCGCCGACATT
This sequence comes from Acanthosoma haemorrhoidale, assembly GCA_930367205.1. Classification (NCBI taxonomy): domain Eukaryota; kingdom Metazoa; phylum Arthropoda; class Insecta; order Hemiptera; family Acanthosomatidae; genus Acanthosoma; species Acanthosoma haemorrhoidale. The sequence goes on along the minus strand of OV884013.1, from coordinate 16,149,523 downwards.
CAATCCTTCCAGGAATAGCCCCCGACCTTCCCGCCGATAGTTTAATGAGCAAAAAGTCGGGCACGAGCCTACCGTTTTAGCACAGCCAGCGTTGGCAATTATTTCCAGCTTGCCCTAGCACATAGTTCTCTTTCCATTTATTTTTAATTCATCTTATCGCGGCTCCATTCTTACTTATCACAGCGAGAGTACTCATATCGCCCTCGTTAAGATATCGTTTACCATCATAATCTCTGCAATCGTGCTCTGATCATTCCACAATTGTGTTCAATAGTATCTTCACCAATGAATAAATCCAAATCCGCCAGGATCTTATTAATAGAAGAACTTTTTATAAATAGTTTTCAAAGGATCAGAGTATTCATTGTACTTCGTGTTGACTTGAGATATCATGCGGAAGAATCATAGAAAAATATTAAAATAAAAAAGATAGTTTGAACATTCTACTTTCATACGAATTACATCAATTGTCAAGATCTCGCAACGAACTTGTAAAAGCGTAAGTTAAAATGCACTAAAACCAATTTTCAAGAGATCAGTAGATTTAATTTGGTTTTGACCCATTGTGTCAAGGACATATTATAGACAAGCAACAAAAAATGTAAGACATCTCCAGAACAATACAAGCATGTAATTTTGATAAAATATAACGAATTTTTTTTTTTCACAAGCATTTCATCGGTATTTCTCCGGTACGGTTGAGGGTTGTGTATTACTGACGGATGAAATGGTTTGTCTACTTACAAATTATCGATTTTTTTTTTCCTATCTTGAGCGCTTTCAACATATGATGCCATTCTCAAAGATATTTGATTCAAAGTCAACAAGTTAAAGTAATCAGCTAATTAATATATTGAGTGTAGTGTTGAGGAGAGGAAGAATGTAGTAGGTGTCAAATATCAAAAAATAATTTATTTCTTATGCTCAATGATTTCTTCTTCAGATCTATGTTTAATAAGTTGGTCCAATAAGTATTTAAAATTAAAGTCAACAGGTAAGTATATGCGGATTTGAGTACAAAGGATTAACAGGAGTCTATAATGTTTCTTAGTAAGTAAGAAATCTTTACAGCTGTTGCAATGGAATGCCCCTTCTATCCCAGCCTCCTTCTCACACAAATGCCTCATGCAGACTCACATAATATGTTGAAACGTCGCCAATCAATTGGAAAACCAAACAGCTCTTACCCATTAGCCTACGCCGATCTCCCAAGCACCCTCTTCTCATTACCATGCAATGTTACAATGTATTGGGAGTGTACTTTCCCTGGTCAGTTCCCAGTAGATGGAGAGTACACACTGTGTGCAGGCGACTTATTGCTATTCCATCTTGTGCCCCTAAGTGATTGAGGGCTGGCCTGTCCAAGCCAGGGAGATTGCCCAACTCTGTTTGTTGGCTGCAACTGCAATCGACAAAACGTTAACGGTTTCTTTCTTGCAAAATTATCTCTCTGCTATTGTAAATGTGTAACGTTTTCTCCTAGTGTAGCTGTTTATCTCCATCGATGAGAATGGATCAGTCAAGTCCAACTATGTCAATCGGAATAATAGAAAACTCAGTCAGTAACGGGTCGTGTTTGCGCGGCATTAACATTCCCAAATCGTCAGCTAAATAACCTTTGTAGAGGAGAGTATTTTAAAAGAAAAGAAAGAAAAGCTTTATTATGAAGTACTAGCAAAACTCTGGTGTATACAAATATTAAGAGTTACGTTACTAGATACTGTGTGGGATGTTTAGGCACAAGTGGGGTCTGTTTTTTGTTTTTTTTTCTGAGCTCTCGAATTGTAAGATTAAGGATGAGGGAAAAATAAAGGAATATTTGGGTTGAATGGATCCTTGTACTAGGAGTACCTGCTTGAAGGTGGTGTGAGAGAATTAAGGAGTGTGGGAAGCCTCGGTAAAGGTTGATTGTTGTGGTACAGGTATGTGGTGTCTGGGGCTAAAGCTGAGACACATATGTATAAGAAAAGGATAAGATTCTGGGAAACAGGGAGGTCTTGGAGGGATGCGGCCGCTTACTTAAAAAATAACAGGGAACCATCAGTGACTTCCATGAAGTACAAGGGGCTTGCTACTACTTTTAGGATTATATATATCATATTAGCATTATATAACTGTTGATCAATGAAACAAATTAATGTTCGGCCATAAATTATTATTTTTTATGAAATCAATGTTGCTTTAAGTACAAAAGCATTGCTCCTTTTTACAGCTGAAATACCTGCTATAAAATATCTTTTTTTTTAAACATATTTTTCCTCTGTCCATGCGGTCCTAGAAACAGGGAATTTTTCGGTTTTTAAATGAGATCAAATGTTCGTTTATATTTATTTGCTAGAGCTTTACATCACTAAACCTCAGGCTATGGTGATAATACAATATATACATTAAAACCTTCGAAATTTAAAAGAACAATTATAAATAAAGCGTATAAAAATTAAGGCGAGTAACAGTCAAATGCGTAAAATCCGCTAAAATATATAATATTACGGCGGACATAACGATTTTGTAAATTGTAAGGCATATTTCATTGCATTTCCTTTAATTTTAATTTTAATAATAATTACAATTTTATAATTGAAGGTATTGAACGCCCCTTTTGTATCGTAGTCCATTATAAAATCATTCTGACTTTTGTCACCGGGGACCCGGCTTCAATCCCTGCTCACGCGAGAATTTTTTTTATGGGCGTGGTTTTGGTCGGGGCTACTAAGTCAGCCTTGTGATGATTGATGAGTCAAACTTAAATATTATCGAAACGAAATCCAATTAACAAAAGCGAATTTAAGGTTTAGAGGTATCGTGCCGCTCACGCACAGTGACACCTTCAAACTATGGCATCTACAGTTATATAATGCTAAGAATATTGTAATCCTAATATCATATATAATGCTAAGGATATTGTAATCCTAATATTATATATAAGGCTAAAAGGCCCTTCTAGTGTATACCTGCCTCGGGACTTCATGGAAGTCACTGGTGTTTCTTGTTATTTTTTAGTTAGCGACCGCATCCCTCCCAATTCCTGAAACAACCGTTCTCCTATTCACATATGCCTCAGCTTTAGTTCCAGTCCCCACTTGTTCACACACTTGTCTCCCAGACACTAGTCGCTAAACACCTCCCCACCCAGTATGTAGTAATTATAACTCTTAATATCTGTATATACCAGTGTTTTGCTTGTACTTCATAATAAAGCTTTTCTTTCATTTCTTTTAAAATACTCTCCTCAACAAAGATTATTTAACTAACCATTAGGTCGGTCCTACCTTCTCATGAGGCTACGGCCCCTACGGGCCCTATGTTATTTTTTTTAGTTAGATGCTAAAGTAAAGCCTACCACATTGGAATTGCCAAATGTTTTGTTTATAATAATCTAATATTTTATGATGATAAATTTCATTCAGTGACTCAAGTAACAAATGAGCCTTTGTTTGTCGGCCCGTCCAAGCCATCTAAATAAGTAATTTTGCCTTCTGATGTGGTCAGTGGAGATAAGTTTCTCCATTATTCGCTTGAAGGATCGGCCACGCATCACTGGCTTTGAATAGACTTCGTTATTTCTGACTATCTGTCACCAGTCGAAAACATCCGTACGATACGCGTGGCAGCCACCCTCGCATGTGGACATCGCTTCGCTGTCCCCGATGTCTGTCCGTCCGTAGTTTTACGCAGCGGATCTGTCTTGGACATTTCCTGTTAGTAGCCAGGGTTCTGCTTTATCGAGAGTAATGTCCGCATTTAAGCAAAGCGTTTTTCATACAACCGCTAATAACTAAGGATTGCCGCTCAAAACCACTCCAAGCATTGATTTACAAGTTTTATAACGTTTTCTGATATCCGGTTATTCGGATTGACTAGGAGGAAATTACACTTTAAAGAATTAAAATGAAAGAGTGCCTCCCTGGTGAGATATAATGTTTCATTATAAAATCGACCCTGTGATGAATCACCTTTCGTCATGTTGATGCTCACGATGATGACGGGCTGAGATAATAAAAACTAATGATGTCGTATTACCCGATGTAATTGATGATGCAGTGCACAAGGTCCGTCCGAGCGGTGCTACCACGGGACTTTAATTTTCACATGGGCAGTTTGATTTATCTTCTGCCTGCCTCTTCTAAATATTGTATTTAGTGTAATTGCTCTGTCTTGGTTTATTGTTATTTAGCTTTGAGCAACAATTAGGCCTCCATATTGTTATTTAGCGCTTTGAGCAACAATTAGGCCTCCATATTGTTATTCAGCGCTTTGAGCAACAATTAGGCCTCCATATTGTTATTCAGCGCTTTGAGCAACAATTAGGCCTCCATATCGAGATGTTCGTCACTCGTACCTGATGGTAGCTAAGTTGTTAGAACCCCCGACTAGATATTTGCGAGGTCCTGGGTCCGAGTCCCGATCTTGCCAATAATGTTTTGGTTGTTAATTATTTATAATTAGTAATAACTTGTAATTTCCCTTGTTAGGACATAAGATGCAAGTATTTTATCAATGTTGATTATCGTTCATATTCTGTAATTGGTTCAAAATAATTTCCTTTTGACAATTTAATGTGTGGAACAAATTCAAAATTCAATCTAGAGGGTGGGAAATCTCTCGGGTATGGCTACTACATACTACATACTGTATGACTGCATACTACATGACTGTCATACTTACAGGCATTGTGGTCTCCAAGTTACATCTTGTTGGTGATAAGGACCATGTTCTTCGTAGCCCTTAGCATGACTATCTACACTCGCACAAACAGAACTGTGACAGTTGGAACTCAGAATGTTCATTCGAGTATGTTAGCAAAATTTGAAAATACATATATTTAGGCTAGGTACATCTACATCAAATATTCCCAAACCAGAATATAACCAAAATTATAGATTGTAATTATGAATTTACTAAATAAAAAAAAAAATCTATTATTGCGCAATACAGGTGACTAACAACCATTAGAGAAAAAAATATATACAACAGTACAACTTGAATTAGCATTTATCTATGGTTTTCTTCAATTCCAACTATCCTTTTTCACTATCCCGCAGAATTTAAATTAACCTACTTTTGTATTCAAATGACACCCACACGCTTCTCTAGGATCCCTTTCACTCCTATAAATTCCATGTTATTTTATTTTTCCCCCATTCCTCCTTTTAAATTTGGAGAGCTTTTTTTTTTTTTTTAATTATGTATTATATTCCTTTATTGCTATAATTACAATCTGCCTTTTATAAGGCGATAAGTAATTAAGATAAATGCTCTCATTCATACCATATTTACAGTTCATCATTCACTCGCTCATTCATACAATATTTACAGACAGCCCAGAGACCCCCCAAATCCACCGCGAAGAGAAAGCGGAGTCTGAGAGCTTTGAAAAAAAAAAAAGTTCGCTTCTCTTTAATATGTATACTCTAATAATTAAGTAATATTTTAAGTACTGAATATAAGCTATATAAGATTTTTCTCATTTAAACTTAAATTATATCCTCTTTTTTATTATAATTTACTCAATTATATATATATATATATATATAAATGTTTTTTTTTAATTCATATTTTTATTCGTTTTTTAGGTAAGCAATAGATATCAAACAGTTTAAGAATTCATACACAGTAAGTAAACATTTTAATGATATTACATATAATGATTAACTACTGTAGCTTGAATTTTAAAATGTTGAATCAATTTTGAAGCCTAAGTATGATTGAATAAATTACTGATACTTGGGACTGAATGGTTATAATGCAATATAGTATGAAATTGTATACAGTGCACTCGACAAACAGGACGAAATCATTTTTTTAGTAATTTTAAAAGTTAATAAAATTAAGATCCGTTAGTTTTAGAGTATATTTTTGCAATTGGTAGTACAAATAGAAATAGAATTTTAATTTATTTTTTTCTCTATTTCTTCTCTTAAGTTTAGAAATCTCAGGTTTCATGAAGAGTGGCAAAATCCCATTACTTAACAAATTAGTAATAAAATATAAAAAGTACGACACAGGTCTCACCGGCTACCGCACTTGCTAAATTCACCCAACCTGTCGCTTCGTCTCAAATTGATGATATATAAATGTGTCCTCCGACCAGCTCTGCTGTACGGTGCCCTGCTATTTACCCACTTGACTGACAATACAGCCAAATGTCTCCAACATTTCCAGAATGGGATCATGCGAAAAATGGTCAGACATAACTCTCTCGAGAGATTGAAGAACGCTGACCCGTTGTTTGGTGTGCCTGAGTTCATCCGCCGGAGACACATCAAGTTTTTTTACTCGTTGCAGCACCTAACCAACCCAGTGTTTAACGCTATGACCCCACCACCCCTCCGCATCGATGGCAACAGACTGTCGGGGAAAAATTAGGTTATGAATTAATATGTAAGTTAGTTTTAAGGTTGATCAAAAAGGTGAGCCCCATCACCTTTATTAGTCAGTTTGGTCCAGTCACGTATAATGTATATCATTATACTTGTTTATTCATTATATAATTTTTATAAAATAACAAAACCTGTATATAATGTAGCGATGCTACAGGAAATACAAAAATAATTTGTAAATAGATTCGCCTGAGGATCTATAATTGTGTATAATTATCTCTAAATTTAAAGGGGCTATGAAAGGGGGGGGATACTTAACAACTAACAGTTCCTGTTCGTTTCGGCATTGTTTACACATATGTTCTGCGATATTTAATATTTTCTAATTTTGATTTTCTCTATACGGATGTAGCGCCTCAACCGAATTTCTTTTATTATTATGAATAATAATCTGTTGTCCTGGAGTTAAAAGTCGAAATCATGCGTTCATATAACGCCGACATAAGTGTTCACAATTTCTAAAAGTTTTAAAACAACTCAACATATTTTTAAGTATCAAAATGTTTACTAAACAATTTTTTTTCTTTCTTTTTATGTCCATAAAGTTTAAATATATAAAATATCGAGTTGGCTCTTAAACGTCACAGCTGGGACAATCTACGGCTGATATTTATAAAGAAACGGACTGTTATTGCTGTATGTGACGTAGGCAGAACATGGCCACCGCTAGCCCTTGCTACGCATGGAATTACTAGATGCACTCGGTCCGTTGTTACTCCTGAAACGAATAATTAAATGTTTCATTGTCGGTTTTAGATTGCTCGATATATGATGGAACCAAACTTGAGTTATTATTAGATTCTTCCAATTCGATGTCGTCTGACTTTATATTCTATGGGTTTTTTTTCGACTTTATCCCTGTAAATCCGACACCTCTGTTACAACAACAAAGTTAATCAAGATGATGATAATGCTAAAATAAATACGGTGAAATTTCGTTTATCCGGACTAGCGGGGACCTAAGGAAATCCGGACAATAGAAGATCCGGGTATTACGGCTAAGCAAAACAAAATACTTAAATGAGTAGACTTACCGTTTATTACGACAAAAATGACTATAAGACATTAAAAAATATAAAAATAACTTTTGGTCTACTGCCTTCTGTTTGAATGAAGCACGGTCAAGCAAGCGGTTTATCGTTAATATTTCAGCTGGAGTTGTGTACAACAAGTACGCACTTATTGTTCCCAACATTTCCGGAAGGTTGTCTGGAGCCATATGGAGCAAATAATTGCTTGCCATTTCGTTTGTATCACAAACAGCAACCCACACGTTTTTTTCAAAGAGCTTTCTCTGATGCAATCCCAAGCGTTAGCAACCATGTATATAAAGTCTTTGATATTGATTGATTGAGTTTTTTTTTCTCTCCCTCTTCGATTATTTTACCTAGCAGCTCTTTTTGGTAAACTCTTTTGATGTCTTCAAGGACTCCCTGGTCCGTAGGCTCCAGCAGTGGGGTTACGGTGGGTGAAAGAATTTCACTTTCTCCACACACGACTTATTTTTGTTTCAGATGAGACGGAGTGTTGTTGATAAATAAAATTGTTTTTGATAATAACCTATTTTCTTTTAGGAACAAAGTTATAAAAAAAGACCAGTCCATCTACGCACTTTTTGTGGTCGGTTTAAATGGCATGGTCGGACCATTGGCAACTAAATGACGTTCACGAACGAAAACCGGGGATTGCGGTACCCATGCCCAGAATCTTTGTCACCATCAGGTTCTTGTACAATATTCTAACTTCTTCGATGATTCTGAAAATAGACAGTTTTATAATGCTAAGAACAAGTAGAAGGGGCTTGAGCAGAACTGTATACCTCTGTCTCGTGTCTTCATAGAAGTCACTGATGGTTCCTGTTATTTTTATGTAAGCAACCGCATCCCTCCATGACCTCCCTACTTCCCAGAATCTTATCCTTTTCTTATACATATATGTCTCAGTTTTAGCCCCAGACCCCACTCGTGCCTAGACATTCCACCCAGTATGTAGTAACGTAACTCTTAATATTTGTATATTCCAGTGTTGTGCTTGTACATCATAATAAAGCTCGAGGCCTAGATAGCTGAAATTTTGTCTGGCGGTTCTTCTAACTCTAAGCAGAGGGCCATTGGCAATTTGTTGTGAAACGTTCCGGCGAGAAATCATAAATCGGCCAAAGCGCTTAAGCTTTACCAGTTCATTTCCAAGGCACTGAGATAAAGAGCTCTAAAATATTGCAAAGTGCTATGTTCCCTTTGGTCAATGTTCGCTATCAAATTGTTCTCGTAAAGGCATACTGTTAGAGGCCTGAACCTTGTCTTCTCGTGCTGATGCCTTCTTCACTCTTGTCTTGAATGCTGATTTCTCTTATAACGTGGAGTAGAGCTGTACGAGCTTTCTGGAAAAGTTACGCTGAGTGGTCTATTTATGGGTTCTCCTCAGCCCTTATCGATGAATTATGTATTTTCGCTTTTATTATTATTATTATGGAATTTAACATTTTCTGGCATTATCTCTTAAAACAGAGCCGGGAGAATTGGTCTATAACCGTATTATAGTGTAGATTGGTCTTTGAATGCTTAGATATTAACTGAGGTGTGGAATAAATCTATCAAATGGTCGGTGTAGGAATACTCCCTTTATTTATAACTGTTTAGTTTCCAGTATATTTTCTACTTTAAATTGCCTGAGTTTATTTCTGATTCGTGTTTCTGATATGACTGCTTCTAAAATTAATTCACACTAGTATATTTGAGTTGAGCATTCTTGAAAAAGCTGATCACTTTTTTCTACTTCCCCACCGTTATCAGATAAGATCGTTTTCAAGTCATTGGGCTTAGCGATATTTTCGTTAGTTAAATAATCTTTGTTGAGGAGAGTATTTTAAAATAAATGAAAGAAAAACTTTATTATGAAGTACACTGGTATATACAGATATTAAGAGTTATAATTACTACATACTAGGTGGGGAGGTGTTTAGCGACTAGTGTCTGGGAGACAAGTGTGTGAACAAGTGGGGACTGGAACTAAAGCTGAGACATATGTGAATATGAGAAGGGCTGTTTCAGGAATTGGGATGCGGTCGCTTACTAAAAAATAGCAAGAACCACCAGTGACTTCCATGAAGTCCCGAGGCAGGAATACACTAGAAGGGGCTTTTAGCATTATATATAATATTAGGATTACAATATTCTTAGCATTATATAACTGTTGATAATTCCATAGTTTGTGCATTCTACTAATCCGTGTTGTTTTAGCACGGATTTTCCACATGTGAAAGCAATGGCAAATAGGAAGATGGGAAGATGCCTATTAACCAACACATAAATACTCATCTTTTCCTTTCATCGTTAATATTCCATTCATTCATTTTTATTACATGTTTACTTTGAGTTCTTGAATAGAAGTTTTAGAAGTTACCCAATGTTTCCAAGAGGTACACCTTATTAAGCACGGAACTCATTGATATTGATGGTAGTAGCTCACCCATGAAGGGGAACGGGTCGTGTACATTTGTAGCAACTGACAAAGGTTTTAACCGTTTCTATTAATGTGGTTTCTTCCTCTACTGTACCTTTGGGTAACTCTTTGTCTAGCACAACGAGTACAGCGAAGCATAAGGTTGCAATGCAGGTCATATTAATTAAAACAAAAATGTGTTGGGATACCCGCAGCTGCCACACTCGTGCCAAAAAGATGCCAGCAATAACATAGCTTAATCTAGTAATGTATGTTTATATGTAGACTAACAAAAGAAATTCCAAATAACGATTCAATTTTAATAAATATCCATTTGGAGTGCAGTCCCTTACAAAACTCGATGGATGCGAAGCTGGGACTCCGAGACTAGTAAACGATGCTGACGGCAATACAACCAAAGAGTGGTAGTGAACGCCAAAATGTATTCTCTGAGTTACATGTGTGATATCTTTTAGTGATGTCTACAATACATCACAACAGGCTGATAGAGTTGGCTGTTATCCTTTGAGTCGTGTGGTAACATATACAGAATCAATGTTGAGCACCATGCTCACATGCTCCTCCTGCACCGCATATTTCTCCCACTGTGAAATGCATGCATATGCGTGTATCCATGCACATCGTGATAGCCTTGCCTTCTGATATATATTTAGGTAATACAGCCTGAAGAACCTGAAGAACAGTCCGTATTTAAAGTATTATATATATTTATTAAAGATATATTATATATGTATATATATATATATTTTTTTTTTCCTTAGCTCTCTAATTTTTAAGATTATGGATAAGGGAAAAATAAAGGAATTTATTTGGGGTGAGCGGATCCTTTTACTAGGAGTACCTGTTTGAAGGTGGAGTGAGGGAATTAAGGAGTGTGGGAAGCCTCGGTAGAGGTGGAAATGTTGCGGTGCTGTGGTGAGAGTCCACTGAAGGCTGAGCCTAGAGTCTCTCTAGGCATGTAGTGCAAGCTCATTCAGTTGGATAGCAGTGATGGGTGCCCGTCAACGGCTTTTTGTTGGTTGGCCAAGGGCTGTAATGTCCACCATTTGGTCTGCTTAACCAGATCTAGAGAGTTGCCTTCTTGCCAGTAGTGGAGGGGGTGTCAGGTCTTGGAATAGGGGGTTTTGGCAATGTTTCATCGAGTCGAAGAATTTGATGTGTCTTCTTCTGATGGCTTCGGTGATGGTGGGGACCTCGAATTGTAGTATATATTTCAGGAGAGTACTTATATGTTTTATAAAAATTTCAAAATATGGGAATGCCGTTATAAATTATTTTCAGGCCAGATTTTTGAGTGTTTAAGTAATTTTGGTTCTAGGGAAATATAAAACGATTGTATTAAGAATCTATTATTTTATAACATTTCATAATTTATTATAATGATCCAATAACTCCATTTGATTATGGCTTATCTTATTTTAAACATTTTGTTTTGTTCTTTTACTTACGCACCAAAGCAATATACCGAATAAAAACCCGTTTTATATTATTAGTAAGTTTTTATCTTTGTCAATTTGTATCAAGGGGGATGATAATATTGTATATAAATTTTATTATTAAAGATATTGCTGGAAATATTTTACTCAACAGCCGTTCTTTTATTAAATCACGATCATTTTCGACGACTGACACATTTTTATAAAATTCATTTGAACAAACTATCAATGGAATCAAATCCATCAACTCTTAAAATCTTATGCTTGCGGAACAGAAAGAAAAGCTGAAAGGGACAATCAATAGATTAAAATGATTAGCACAGACCTTGAACTTATCAACGTCGTTAAAAAAAAAAAAATTTGTTAAAAAAATGGCTCCGCGATATTTAAAGAAACAATTTGTGATTCCTTATTGCCAGATTTGTGTACATCTAGCAAAATAATAATTAATTGAACATTTGAAGCTGACCGATTATGTTGATCTGTCAGGTGGAGCTCGATTTCCTAAAAAATGACAGTAAGGCATACTGCTGTGAATATTTCTTGGTACAAAGTTGTCTGTTTAGTGACAGACCACGCTGGCAACATTTTGACATGCTGCTAATGACACGCTTTACAGTTGGTCGTCAATAATGCCGAAGCGGCTATTTCAATGGCAATCAAACACTACACGTGACAAAAATGTATGATGGAGGGACGACCTGAGGGCAATAATGGGGATGTGCCTATATTGTATAATAGGCGTCAATGGCGATTTAGGTGACGAACAGGATTGTACAGATGAGCGTGCCTGTCGAAGGAGTCGATTGTTTCATTTGGATAAGCGGATAGGTTTTCTGGAATGTGGAAAACTATAGGGTCAAGAAATGTATGTACATGAAAAGCATTGAGAAGTGATATAGTTACGTTCGAAGTATCGTCTATAGTTTTGAGGAATTGGAGTTATTTAACTATACCATTCAAAGGTACCCCACAGTTCTATGTCCAAGTCTGTTTGTATATGCTCAGTTTGTTTTGCGATATTAGAGTGTCGACTATTAAACAGTAACTATTGCCTTCTATAAGTCTTGTACGAGAGTTGCGGGTTTGTATTATATGCCCAGTTTAACACCTAGGAATCGAGCAGTATTGCATGTGGGAAGTGGTGTCAAACTGAAGGTGACAGGATCCTCGTCACAAAGTGAATGTGGTTTGTGCGCATTTGATACGCCAATAGTTTCATAACTATTGTATAAAACTAGTGAGATTCCATACAGATAGTAGTTAACTAGAAATATACTTGCAATTATTCATAAAACATTAGAGAGAAACGTTTTATAGTTTTTTTTTTTTTTTCCCTTAGCTCTCAAACTTATAAAATAGGATGTGGGAAAATTACTTTGGGCTAATGAGTTCCTTTCACTAAGGGGAAGTATGTATGAGAAGGATATAGGGTGGGGTTTTATAGTAATGAGTAAAAACCTTTTTAATGATAGCAAGCATATCTTGAATTGTAAGTGTGACTGCTGAAAGAGCTTGTGTTTATTATTATTATGAAAATATGTAAATGAAGCGATTCGTTGACAAGGTGGTTCTGATTGTTAATATAACTCTACTCATCACCCACAATCTTATTAGATGTATGTATCACCACCTCTAATCATTGCATCTGATAGCATTGTAGGATGAGCAAGCATCGCAAAATCTATATAATTGATAGTACATATAGTGCCTTGCCCCAATAGCTGAACTATGAGAGATGCAAAAGTGCCTCGACTGCAGTTAGTTTATCTGACTGCCCACACGAGGGTAGAGTAACTGACCTTTTGTACGCACTGCGCTATATATGGTTGGCATATTATATTTCTTATCTCGTGGTGATGTAGGAGATAGCGTATTGATAATAACGACAGGCTATGTATATTGTAAGCTGTATATGATGATATTAACATTATTTTAAACCATATAATATGTATATACAGCTCTGTTCTGCTGCCATCTCCTCCTTCATTGATCTACCCCCGGGAGCTAGGCTTGGAAATTCAGACTTGCGCATTTGCAGCCTCACTATCGACTGGGCGAATGGCTGAATCGAACGAACGCTCTCGGATCACTTGTTCCCAGTCACTCAAAGGAAAATTCTTCGCTATATTAAAGACGTTTTTAATCAAATCCTCCATTGTCGCCTAAATGTCCCATTTGTTACTTTGATGATTCGGAACGGACGGCAATAATTTCCGCCCTTTGACTTCCGGTCAAGAGGGGAATCCTTTGATCCCACCAAAGAATCAATCTGATCGAGTGTTTGACCTCAATGGTTATAACGTGTAGATAACTCACGGCCAATGCCTGCATTTACAAGACAAATGATTTCTAATTATTTTGAAGTACTCAATGATAATTTTTACATGATTGAAAAAAAATGGCAGACTTGTTAGTTCATAAACAGCCTTGAATATAGATGTGAGTGGATAAATTCGCGGGGATACGCTATAGGTCGATGAAAGAAAGATGTGAAGATTTCCATCGAATTTATTAATGGGCATTTCAACGACCATAGCACTTCATTCAGTTTGTCAAGTTGTGTACATCCCACTTCTATTTATAACCATCTCGTACTGACGTGCTATCATAAAACGTTTATCGTTCAAAAATACATTTGATGAAAATCTCAACAAATACACTCAGAGGCAACAAAAATACTTTTAGGAAACTTGTATGTCAGCTTAATATTAAGACATCGACTGAGAAAATATTTAAAAGAATTAACCTCAAATGGTCGAGATTGCCAGTTATTTACCTACGAATTCCGCTAATGTTGAGACAAAAGGTACAAACTGTATGTATGTGTTCGGTGCAGTGACCTGCAGTACCGACAAGTGCACCAATCAATAGTGTCCTGACCCCTCCCACCGTTAGGGTCGTACTTTCCTTGTTTAGTCTACATACCATAATTTGGTTCTTTCTGGTAAGTGGTGTTGCCAGGCGTTGTAACTGTTGTACTCTAGGATGGGCATCGGCAATAATTTTATTTAGAAATTCTTCAAAAAAGTGATTGTAAATGTTTAAAACAATATAGCGTTTAAAGGAATGAAAATTACTTACATTGAATTTTCATGCGTTCAAATCTACGATGGCCTGTTGTATTTAACAATATAATGAGTACTTTTACTTAGCAAGTAGTATCGATGTCGGATTAATATTTATTGTAGAAGAGTACTTTGATATTTCTCGTATCCCAAGTAAGTCTAATCGTGTTAAAAACTTATTTTCATATTTCATCTATCAAGCAAATGAAAAGAACCAATAATTATCATTTAATTTGTTTACATTTTACTTCATAAATCTTATTCGCATAGTTTCTATCCAATGAACTGAAACGTGGATTTCTTCTTAGTGATCATTTAAAATTTTAAGACATTACTGGAAAGGTTTGCAGTTGAGACCGCTTGAAATATTTGTCAGATTGAACCACATTTTCTGGTGTGAAAAATTGTTTTTGTTGATAATTCTATCTTTACAATGCATAGGTGGGAACATGGGTACCTCAATTCTGATATAAGAGCGACTGTGCGATTTAAAAAAAAAAATATATATATAAAACTCGTAAATAATTATTTTTACCGTTGATTATAATCTAAGCTGACTAGACACGTTACGCTGATAGATAAGAATTGCACACGCCAATCCCACATACGGCAGTGCGTACAAAAGGTCAGTCACCCTCCCCTCGTGGATGCAGACAGATACGCCAAAACTGCAGCCGGTGCACTATTAATTCAGATATCGGGGTCATGTGGTCACTGATTATACATATTAGTAATTAGATAGCTCATTACTCACGTGATATCTGCTGATCTCGCAATGTCAGCTTATGGTTCTGCCTGACTGACCACTGTCATTCGGAATATGTCGTTGTTTTTTAGTCGGTCTTTGTACAAGCTACGTACATTCACAACGTACTTCTGCTCCAAGGCCGAGTCGGGATTGTTTATTCCCCGATGTCTAGCCTCAAGGGAGAGGCTCTACTCACGTTGAGGTACGTAGATTATCATTCGAATGTCAGTATGTACATTTAGCCTACAACAGTGAAAACTTAAAAACATTGACTTAATAAAAACAAGTCATAATTGTCACTATAGCCCATTAAAACAAGAGGGGTAGTGACAGTATAAACTGTATGTGAGAAGGTGTAAATCAGCGTCTTAGCAGAGTTTATACAGGCCTACTTGATTTGTCAAAGTGGCTTGTTTGTCCTTTAGAAAGTAGCCTTAGAAGGGCTACTGCCCGAAGCATATGTTTTTCTGAGGGTTCTCAGGTAACTACCTAAGCATAATTTGAGGTCGGCTTCACAACGTTGCCTGGTAGCTTATTATTCCATGTTCACTTTTTAACCTAGACCTTTGTTGTATTAAAGAGCCTTGTTGTATTTAGCCTTAAGATTGAGGTCGTAAAATTAATTGAATTACTTACTCTAAAATGTTGAAGTCACACGTCCACTCGAAATTTGAGTTAAGCTACAATAGCGGAAAGTGCCGTATGTCATTTCTGAAGTCCCAAATTCAAAATATATTTAAGATTTAAAGTACCGTTAAAGAATTGAAAACGTCTACAAAAAAGGAATCTCTTAAATTAATTCAATGAGTTTTGAGATCTAACAAACCCAGTATCTATTAAGCCCAAAGTCTGCTTTAATAGTCTTATATTTAGATAGTTTAGCTGTTAACATCAATATTTAAAAATGTTAAAGTGCCCATTTTCAGCGAATGTAGCAATCTCATTCCTTGTTGCAATAGTAATTAGTTTGCCTCCATATGAGCAGGTAAAAGTTTTTTATGATTTGACTTTTTATTTTATTGTAGAGATAACTGAAGATGACAGCTTGGAACTGTCGAAAGTGCTATTCCACCAAAGAACAAGTTATATGTGGGAAGACAATAAAAGTGTTTTATAATTCTACCATTCCATAGTCATTTTCATTAAGAATGGGACACTCCTTCAAAAAAAAAAAAAAAAATTAATAAATAAATAAAAATGAAACCCCTCCTCAAGAATAATGTTATTGCTTCTGCAGATTATCTCTGTGAGGTTATATTTAATTCATAGATTGCACTCCGTTATTTGGTCCCTTTTTATGCAAAACTCCTGTTTTTAAATTTGCCTGGATGGACGGCGATAAGCCTACCACTATCACCGCAGAGCCAGCTGATCCTTGAAACCCATCCGACCCTCCCCCCACCGTCATCATCCCTCAGGCGACAGTATATATAAATAGCTCCTGTCGCCTGGGCACAAAGCCGCCGCTGTCGCTAAAATAGTCATCAGTCTGGGACGTGCTCACTGATGACGTGCCGGCGCTGATGTTGATGACGTCATTAGTGACCGAGAGGCGTAATGGACCGGAAGAGGTCTGCTGTCTGTCTGCTGGGACTATTGTTGGGTATTCGTATCGTATACTCGCCAGCTAATCAGCAGAATAAAAACACAAGTAACCTGTTCATCATTGTTTACATATTTCCACCCAAGTCTGTGGTTTCTTTGCACTGAATATCATTTCGTGTGGGTTGTGGTGAGTGCCAGGGTGTCTCGTTCGTGCTGAAATTGCACTCAATTTCCAGTGGGTTAATCCATGATCTGTACGAAAGTATATGGACAAACATTTAAGTACGAATAAGAACCAATTCGTGTATCTGCTAGCCTGGAATAACAACAATAGCTGCTGGAGATAAAATGGGTACTTTGAGTTCTATGAAGTACATTCTCAGCGTTTTTTCCTGCGGTATGCTAGACCGTACACACTGCGACGAAAGGCATCTATTGTCGGTTTAAGTTTTGCACTTCCACTTCTCTCTGGAAGATTCAACGGTCCGAGGAACGACTTTTTCATCAAAAGTTAGTCGGTGGCCAACTTACAATATGAACACCGGAAGTGGTAAGTGTAATTGAGAGCAAGGCTACTATAGTTGCCGTCACAATTAGACGCTTGAGAACCCGCAATACACGGGAAGCCTTGTTGCCGCTCTCTGCACTATTTCTCTTCCATCCACGTGATCCCTGTCAAAACTGTCGATCAATAAGCAGTAAACAAATTAGTGATTAGTCAAGTAGCTTATCTTCAGTAGCTTCATCCCAAGCGTCTAATTTCATGACGGCGGGGCTAAAGACAACTAATATTTAATAAAAAATATCAATCCTCTATCATAGAACATACGGCCGGGGGAACAAAATACAACAAAAGATAAATCGAAATTAAGTTATTCAACTGTCGGAAGCACAATAAATAATTGTTTAAGTTTTCCTTGAGAACAATCGATACTTGAGAGTAAGACCTTGAAGTGACGGAAAAAAGGTGCTCATCCGTCACAGCGAGCTGAAGGGGATTGAGTAACAGTTTAAGGAATAACAATGCAACAATAATATACAACAGAGAGTCTCCGTGAAGAGATCATTGGAAGTACAAACAAACAAGACTCCATTACTAGTGTACTTACATTAATTAAGTAATAACGATGTTGCTTGGTAATAATCTTCATCGCTGATTTCTGCGATACTTATTCGTGCACCGTAGATTCTTCAATCGCTTCTGAAGAACATAAGAAAGACAACAGGACATGTTTAGAGAAATGTACGAGGACGCTCTCTGTTGTTTATATCGTAACCAGGGCAGTAAGGGAGGCTTGTTACATGAGAGACCAAGTACTAATTCTAGAAGGTGCAAGTGAAAGAGAAATTTAAGCATTTGAATGTATACCTGCATTCGGGGAAAGATATTTTCAAATTCGTGTATTTAAAAAAAAAAGTTATTCTCTCAAACTATATTCATATATATAATTCAATTTATTTATTAGCTTTCAGTATTGAACTCATATGTCTTTACTTGGTAGTATACCATTTAACACATTGCAAGTGTACCGATAGAGCAATTCGTGTTTTGTTTTTACACAATTGAAATAAAGTTTATTTTAAATTTTTTATTACATTTGGTATGTTGATTCAAGTTTGTTATGGGATGAGGAAGGGGTTTGGGGTCTAGTCAATTTTTTTTAGGAGAATTAAAACAAATATATCTAATAATTTATTATTTTTAATGTATTAATTCTAGCATTCGGAAGGGTTGATAATTTTTTCAAAATTTGAAAACGGTTTTTCTAATTTTATAAATTATATTTTTTTTAAATATCGAGAATATCTGCTCTGTTTTTATTGTTTAGTGTATGTAAATTATTTTTTGCCCGTTTATTTTATTATTGCTTATATTTTATATTTAACATTATTTTGATACTGTACAGTGCTCTTCCCCAGCTTGGGATTAGTCTGTCAAATAAGCGCATAGATGGTTCAGCCCACAGTAGGGGAGCCTCAGGAGTCCTCTGGCCGAGTACGTCATTATCGTCATCTATTCTGTCTAACGGCTGATTCGTTCTTAGTATATATCCAGCGACTTTGTGCCAGGGAGGCGCGCTGAAGCACTGACTGACCGGCAAAGATATGTTAGTGTCTGCTGTCCTAGTCAGTCCCCGAAACCAGGTTAACGCTCATTGAAAATTTGCATGTGATATTAATTAGTTTTTGTTCTTTCGGAATAATAAATAAGAAAACTTTATCACTTGTGTGTCTATCCGTCCTGGCGATAGTTATTCTCTTCATTGACTTGTAGGTATGACATTTTATATCGAGATGCCGTATGATTATTCTGACATATTTAGTCTTAATATTGTCATCTCCATAATCTATAAAAAAGAGTTATTATCAAATTCCTGAGCAACAAAAAATAAATATTGTCCTATCATATGGTATTATGTATCAAATGGAAGATCTCGGCGTGCTGATAAATAATATGTATAATATGCCGGGGTCTATAATTCCAAAAAAAAACAGATAACTGACCTTTTTGTAAAAATGTTTGTATAATAAAGCTCTCATCCTGGTAACGAATTTCCACGTACAGTTCCAATCATATTCCAGAAACTGGTTTTGCGTGTTTATATTATTAGAATTAATTCAGTTATACTTAGGAATCAATCAAGAGCAATTAGTAAGATTATCGAATCCCTTTATTATGTCGTACTGGGCCCTGAATAAACTTTTAAAACGTGTGCGTTTTTGTGTGTGTTACTATTTAAGAAATAAATTTATGATGTGCTGTATGGACATTATTAAACTAAACATGTCGAAATTCAAATATTTTCTGGAGGCCATCTTGTTAAAAATTATTCAAGGTATAAGTTATTTCATTCTCAAACATACTTCAAGAGATATAACACTATTTATGTATTACTTTTTTGTCTCCAATATCAAATAAAAATAATAATAAATAAGTATCTCTTATAATCATTTTTGTTCCTTTGAAATAATTATGTCCGGAATACAAACTTGGACGCCATTGTAAGTGTTCATCTGTGGACAACATTACGGGCTATAGTTGATTGATAATGCTGCATATCAGAATATTCTTATGATTGGTTATCCGCATTTTATTTCCTGTCTTGTTAGTAGAAAATATTTACAAATTGGGCATCCACTTAACTACAAACTAACTACTCCTGCTGAAATTTCTAGAGTACTGAAGAAGAATGGGAGTGCTGAATCGATTTATACAATAGTACGAAGTTACTTACAGCAAATATTGAAAAATTACATAATAGACACCTTCTATGAATCTATTTACAATTGCTTCATTATATTTCCTGTAGCTTGGCTACATTTTATAGAAATTCTGTTTTCTACTAATAGTGATCTGTATTGTGCAAAAGTATAATGATGTACATTATACATTAATGGACTGAATTTATTAAAAGTAATGGAGCTCATCTTATTTATCATAGATTTAAAACTAACTTACATCTAACAATAAAAACTTAAACTAAATCTTATCCTAATTATTCCTACAGTCTGTTGCCATCGATGTAGGAAGGGTGGTGGGGTCATATTGTTAAACACCGGGTTTGTGAGGTGCTGCAACGAGTCAAAAAACTCGATGTGTCTCATGTGGATGAACTCGCCCACCGACGGCACACGGGTTCAGGTCGCCGTTAAATGAATATTTCAACAGATATTGATTATTAAAACGAAAAACAGTGTGCCCTAATGGGTTTTTGACTTTTTGAAGTGACTTTTTTTCTTTCTTTTTTGAGAATGTTGACTTTTTTTCTAGAACTAGAACTTAGACGTAGTTTTTTCTAGAACTCTACCATCATAACTATCGTCTATTATATTGAATACTATACACTTATTGTTGTTGGTTCGGAGAGAAAAGTATTAATTTTCGCAATTAGTTTTACACAAAGATGGTACTGCTCTATAAAATTAGCTGTGTGGTTAACACATCCTTCTTCCTTGTGAGTGCTATTCAAACTAAATACATTAACGTAAAATAGTAATATATATATATGAGTTTATAAAATAACGTATGTAACAGTCTAGGTTATTAAGAGTAAAATATCTCTAATCTTTCATTATTCTATCTTGTATTGTATAAGTGGTTTCCTATCAGGTGAGACCACAATAACAGTGTCGGCAATCACACACAAGTGTCTCTGATCGATTCCAATCTTGTCGAAAAACTAACTGTAGTTAGTGGCGTGTGGAACCCGTAATAGTGGAGTGTCTATATATTATGAAATATAATTTCTTCGGACTAGCCCGTCATCCTCAATAGTTCGAGATGTAAAATTCATAAGATTTATAAAGAACGTAATCACGATTTAAGTAGAAAATGTCATGACAACCAAAATCTACGGTTTAAATGAAACCATACTACAATAGAGAAATGAATAAATTCATAAAATCAGCAGACCCGTCACAAATAAAGTCATAATGTTTAAGATAGTCACTGATTTAAAATTAAATATCTAATTAAAACATTAACATATTAACTAAACTGCCGTAAATATACACATAGTCCAAATTAATTAGCCTTATTTTCCAAATTTGCCAATAACTAAACAACCATTTACGTTTGTGATATGACGCCTCTAAAGCCAAACCATAGGCATTTCTAGTGCCTTACTAACTTGCTTACCAAATTCATTGGAATGAGAGACACATTTTTCATTATGTCTTCCCAACACTCATCGGAGAATGCGGAATTCATTTGTCCTTCATAAACAAACATAGATATAGATAACAAAAAATATAAACAAAACCTAAAAGTAGTTCCGAAGCTGGAAAGGGTGGCTACTTACGGATAACCCACCTGACTCCCCAATTAAGAATACATAATGCCTTCAAAGAATGACATCATTGTCGAAGGATCAGATCGTCATGAACTGCTAGCCCCCGTGATGGAATGATCGATTGTCTGCTCCGATAGAGCGAACGGTCAGTGACTTCGGCAAGAAGCAATCTCGATCTCGTTCACTCCCATCAGCCCCTCAGACCTCCTTAGTGGGCAGGGCGGGGAGGGCTCTTCACCTCCCAATATCGATGTGATGGTCCGATCTCCATCTTTCATAGACTCCATACTTCTCAATTTTCTCAGTCTAGCCCTGTCTGCGAGACTAGTCTACTAACTAAAGTTTCAGTATAACTGAGTCTTCTACTATTTCCTGTTCCATACTGTGCGCGTTGTGTTTGAATCCTTATATGAAATATAAGTTATCCTAGTTATTTTTTCCCCGACTTCTACACGATATTGTTTATATGTTAATTAATCAATTAAATATTGTTCTTTTGTATAATTTTCGTTTATATATTATAGGGTAACTAATATAAATGAAAGACGTAGAAAAGTCTGTATTCTGAGATACTTGGAGGCTTTACTTCACTGCGATAGAGTTTCTTACTTACCATTGTGAAATAACTTCTGGTCATATCCAAAATAATTAATTTTATGTCAATAAAAATTTCTTAGTCTCTTCACAATGTTCTTTATTAAGAAAAACATTTTTGAATGATGTGAGCTATATCTTCTGTTACTGAAATAAAAAGTCAGGTGAAAATAAGTTTTGAAAATGGAAAAAAATGTAGGAGAGGTTGTCAACGAATCGTCCTGTTGTCCGAAATGTAGTCTGATTTAGGCATGGTTGGGCACTGTCTTGACTTTTTCTCGATTTTTACCTCTTAATTATTGTTTCTAGCTTTAAATTGTCTAATTTTTCTCTGATATTCATTGTCTAGAGATCGTTGTTTCCTTATTTTCAAGTTGTACACTAGTTAATTAAACCTCTCCAGGAGTTTCCCCAGTGCTCTTTCCTCCTCGTTGAATCCCAGATTTCCTCAATCTGCTACTATTGAATTGTGTAAACTGCGGATAAACTGTAAAATAAATGTAGGTTCCGTTTTTTTTTTTTTTTATTTCGAACGTGATTCATATTAGTGAAAGTATACCCTCGCCCTGAGGCTACTGAATTTCAATTACCCCTATACCGCCCTCATGCTGCTCCTAGTATATATTCATAAGTATAGCCTCATGTACATGTATCAGGGTAGCTATCTGAGGGGTTCCGGGTATGTGTTAAGAAGTATATGAAAGTGATCACTGTATGTTGCATCTAAGACTAACATGCAAAGCCCGCATCCAGGGAAAAATACAGAAAATAATTATTTATCAAGACAGAAGGGTGAGGTACTTTCATTCGGCCCGAATTTCGATGTAAATGACTCTTTATTTAAGATTGAAAGTTTTAGTTTTTGCTCGCGGTTAAAGACACGCCAAAGTGGATATTCCAAAACAATACTGTTTCGGGAGAAAACGATAGAAGTGGTGTATTTAATACGTTTCTAAAAGAATTAAGTTCTTCGTCGGAGACCACTGTTGCTGCCGAATTCTTCCTACACACGAAAGGACACTATAGGATACCTCCATCGCAGGGACTTTCTAGCTGAGACCAGACAGTGGACTAGGGAAGCAAAATTACTGACAGGGGGATTTGAGGCTGTGGCTGCCACGCCTTAGCAGGGAGAAAGCTTAGGTGTGGTCAGATCTGGAGCAATTAGCGGCAATGAAGGCGTTTCTTCTACAGCAGAGTGTGGCTGTGTCTGTATGCAGTCCACAGTCCCGCCATTAATGTCCCAGGTCCTTTCTTACAGTCCTCGCTAATATCCATCGAGGAGGGGCCATTATCCCTGCTAATGGGCAGATTGCTTCTGTCCCAGAGGCTGTTCCGTTTCACCATCCTAGCGGGAACGGACAGTAAAAGACGAAGAGTATTCCTTGTTTATCCAAAGTCTTCCATTATGTTTCCCTAAATAGCTGTTATAGCCGAATCATTAATTATTACTGAATTACAGAATAGCAAGGGCATGGTCCTAAGAGCATGACTTGGCCCTTGGACACAATAATTGTCAAACCCGGAACCATGTAATGGTTTCAGTTGTAATGCTAGATAGAGGCATTCTCTAACCGCATACTCCGTGCTCTAAGAATCAGCACAAACCCGGTGTGACTCACAAACCGTAATACAGGCGTATACCAAATATGAAAAACCATCATTTTGAAAATTTGGTAGTTTTGCAATTATAATTATGAAATATGTTACACATGCATACTTACTATATATTAATAATTTCTAGTTGAGTTGTTCGATCCTACTGTATTAGTAATGGTTAAATTAAAATTACCAAGAAATTTAAAAAAAAAACTAATAAAAGACGCTTGGTCTATCAGATTAAATACTTAATTTTATTTGTTCAAATCGTTATTTTTGTATACACTTTTTGAAATTATTTTTACGCTGCCTTCTTAGTTGATGATTTATTATTTTAAATGTAATTAAATAGTGCCAGGGTTGAGCCCGCCTCCTAAGTATAAATGAGGAGCTACTTGAATGATGACGTAGTTAATTCGATTTAGAGAACCGTCTTTAAGGTTAGAGTTAACCTTAAGTCTTTAGCGACTACCACTTCCTCAGTGCCACCTACCAACTATGACGACACCCTTCGCAACTGTTGTTAAAAAGAAGGAGGATACTTCATTTTCAAGGGATAATTTCCGAGTTTGTTGTGCCTAAGACAGAGTTACCTAACAGAAATAAGTATAAATTTAACTTCTTTATTATGATAAAATTACAATCTCCCTTATTAGGCAATAAGTAATTGAGATAAATGTTCTCATTCATACCATATTTACAATTAATCATTCACTCGCTCATTTATACAACATTTACAAACAGCCCAGAGGCCTCCCAAATCCACATGGTGGTCACCTCCCTCGCAAGCGAAAGAGGAAGCGGAGTCTTGGGAAGTCCCCCACGCTCCCCAGCCGCGCGTAACCGGATACGAGCCAGTGGAGGCTGACGAAGAGCGCAAGAACATGATTGGAGAAACTGGCCATTGCCAGGACTCCCACTGTCACGTATTTATACGAGGCCACTGCCGTTTTAGTTTACGAGGAGGATTATAGGGATGAGTGGTGCAGTGAAATGACTGTGCTAGGTAATTAGGGAGGTTGGATAGGTTACAATGGAATTTCATAAACTTGGAAGCGATTAGTTTGAGAATGTAAGGTATATTAAGATCGTTATGAAGGGTTTTGTTGCTGACGTAATAAGGGCCATTGTGCATGTTCTCAGGACGCTTGATGTTGGACTTTTTTTGCTGTCCCCCATAGCTCTAACTGAGAGAAAGAGTAGTTATCTCCACAAGAGCTTTTCGTGGAAAATGATGAGCCAGTTTAGATATAATCAAATCCATAACTAGGTGTGTTTCCTTTCAGCAGGATTGGAAGCTTTGGGAGGAGACGACTCTGACGAAGTGTGAAGTATCGGTTTTACTCTTTGTGGTTTTTAGCGTTAGTTGGTTGGAATGGAGGAGAGGTTGTCAACGAATCCTTCTGCTTTCTGTTCGTCCGTAATGTAGTCAGAGTTTGGCGATACTGCAATGAAAAAATGTCGGTCGATAAAAAATAAAGTGAAACATGCACACAGATAAATTTGTACTTTTATTAGTGAGCTTTGTAACTATTAAGAATCCTCGGTGTAGTGAGCTAGTTAGCACTGATTGAGGTGCTCAGAAGAAGCCGCTTGGAGAATGTTGCTTGGCCGACATAGCTGCTGGTTTGCTATCGTCGAACCGCTCACTCACTACCTGCCGCAGGAATCTCTATTGCCTGCTAGATGTCTCCTGTGCCCATTAGCTTCTGTCTTTATTAATTGCTACTTTCCTCTTACCGGTATTTAACTACACTTCTTCATAGCTAATGCGAACCCTTGGCTATTAATGAGGAGGAAACTAGTTTTCGAACAAAATAACCCGGTCTAATTTCACGTCCTGGCCTGAAAAATGTATTTCGTAATCGAAAACCTCAAGTCGTGTATGATGTATTTTACCTTGCATCTAGGTTTTTGTTACAGTTACTAACGAGTTTATCGGTAGTTTTAATGCCAGTTTGCAAAGGTCCACCTCACATACTATTAATGACATCAAGAATTTGATACCATACTTAGAAGTAACTGATTTTTTCCAAGTTTTTTTTAATTTTTCAAACATCAAACAAAAATTTGTTTGGAATATGGTCATGGTGCATGTACTAGCTGTATGAAACTAGGGTTACTCAAAATTTGCATGGAATTAGGCTTATGCGCTAACTGCTATGGCATGTTATAAACCGTAGCCTTCAGATCTTTAGTGTGATCTATCGATAGACTAATTAGAGAGGATTGCAATTGTCTTCAAATAAATATAAATAAAGCTCGTAATGCAAGATGAAATAGTGTTTGATGATATTTATTTCCGAGGGGGGGGGGGAGACCACAAAATTATAAATCTTTTTTAAATGGCAAGTTTTAGCGACGGAGGTGGGACCTCTCGAATGATCACAATCATAACAAACAGACCCAAGGGTGAACCCATGAGGACTTCTGTTCTTGAAAACCCAACGAAACTATTTTTTAAATTATAATTAATCTTGCCACGATGAGGTTTATTTTACAATAGTTCGTCAATGCATTCGAAGATGTAAATATCCAGACATTTTTTTCAGGCTCAATTACATTCGAATGGGAGCAATAAGGGATAGGGTCCCATATAATTTAAAATTTATCCTTCTTTCAGATTCTTTCCTAGTGACTGAGGAACAAAGATAGTCTGGATGGTTAGGATGGATAGAAATATCCAATGATTGGCAATAAGTATTCCTGTGTAGGTAAATGGTGCCTTCGGGAAAAATACTGCAGCTTATAAACGAACCGGATGAAATTATTAGTGTTTTTATGCTATAGAATGTATGTATGGATACCTATGATTGTCATTGAAACGCCCTGTTTTGCATTTTTCTCTAGTATGTCGTAGCAAAAATCTGTCTTAAGTTATTTTTTTTATAATCCAAGCACTTGTCTCAGTCGTAATTCATCATCATCGAAAACTGAAGGGTGACCTGGTCGAGATGCCTCTGGCATTCCTAGCATAGACCCAAAGCACCGTCGCACATCTTCACCGAACCGTTCTCTTTAGACATTCTTGTCGCAATTGAAATGTAAAGAGCTGTCGCTCATAATTGACTAAAGGATTAGTTAGTGTAAATAATGATATAAGTTATATAAACAAAAGAGTAAAATAAGGATTTAATTATATAAAAAAGTTTTCAGATACACTTTAGTAACAAGCTAGTTCGTCATGCGTTTTTTTTTTTGTTTGCCTATTGAATAGTACAGTGGTTTTTTTGTTACTATGTTTTATGTGATGACAGAAAAGACTAAATTCTGCCCTCTGTAAAAAAACATCGCCAGACTCGACACCCGGATAGTCCGGAAGTCTAACCAACAATGGACGGCTTTCTCTCGGGTCATTACCAGTAGATAGCCATCGACCCTTGACAAGATGGAGCACCGCAGTTGTAGGCATACATGATGGATGGCCCAGGTATTCTTTGCTAGCGGCCTGCATCTGGGCAGGTGATTATCTGTGTGGATAGAACGCTCCCCTGGAAAGTGGGT
The DNA here is from genome assembly GCA_930367205.1 of Acanthosoma haemorrhoidale. Lineage (NCBI taxonomy): Eukaryota > Metazoa > Arthropoda > Insecta > Hemiptera > Acanthosomatidae > Acanthosoma > Acanthosoma haemorrhoidale. Next base: position 16,122,394 of record OV884013.1, on the reverse strand, counting down.
ACCATCGCCTTCACTATGGCGTTAAAAAGGTCCTCCTCCCCCTCGGAAATAAATATCATCAAACACTATTTCATCTTGCATTACGAACTTATTTCGTATCCAAATTATGCTAAGGATTTTTTTTAATATTTATTCGAAGACGATTGCAATCCTATCTAATGGGCTACAGATAATTATGGCAAAGGATCTTATTCATACCATATTCTATTCTCTCTATAAATAAAATGCATTTGTAACATTATATCCCAGGGATCGTCCTTATTCACCTGCACCATACGAAGAAATGGATGCTGAACGAGAGAGAAGGCGAGGACTAAAGACAATAATTTTACAAGGTTGTTTCATTTAATCATTCGAGGGAATCTAGGGTCGAACACTTCAAAAATAATGAAGAGTCGTTATTTAACGGAACCCAAACAGCCCTTTTTTAATGAAAAAAAAACAAAAAAAAAACAGAATTAAACTTAGTTAGTAGAACATTTTAATTGGTCTGGAATAACTGTTAGACTCAAGCTGTATGCTAAAACTTTGTTCCCTTAATTCTGCCCTTCAAATCGTAGTTCAACAAAGCAATTAATTAATAGTTCTGAATAGTAGCACCTCTTCATTTTTGAGTAGTAGTTCTCGTCATCAATGGTTTGCAATGCTTGTTAGGTCTTTACTGGTTTTTATTGTTAAGTGTTCTTTTAAACTGTCGCAATGAGCCTCGAAATTTCTGTATAATTTATAATGTTAGTACGACTACTTGATAAAAAATATGCATTTAATGGTGCTTTCTCAGCGATAACTCTCCTGCAGTTGTGACGCTTGTAATGAGATATCTAGTCTAGAATCTAGGCGCTTGAAAATAGCAGTGTGAGCTCTAAAAAGCGCTCGGAGCTACGAGGGTGCACCCAAAATAAACCAAACTTATGTTTTATGTGGCGGAGTTTTTGTAGTACCGGGTTTCGCTGGTAAAGCAACTTTTCACCAGTCGGTGTGCCAAGTGCCGTCACTGGAGAAGTTTCCATTCTGCTAGTGTTCATTTATTCGTGACTGTTGTTTTTGCGAACAGCGCGTGGTCGTTAAGTTTTGCTTCCTGCTTGAGAAAACTGGCACGGAAACTCTGCAAATTTTAAGAACGGGCTATACGAATATGCCTATACAATGGGGAAAACTCAAGTGTTTGAGTGATTTTTCCGTTTTAAAAGGGGGGAAATGTCAATGATCACTCTTGCATGTGCTAACGAGAATGTCGTAAATATTTGCGAAATCGTCCTGAAAGATCGACGATGGTCCGTCGGAGTGGTTTAGAGTTCAGTACGGTGAATTCTAAGTGAAGATTCGGGGATGAGAAAGGTCGATGCTAACACCACAACAACGCTCCCGCTCAAACAACCCTCTCTGTCCACCGATTTTTGACAAAAAATGGTACGGCCAATGTGCCAGTGGAGAGTACTTTGAAGGAGATTAAAGGTTTGTTGTAAAAAAATTAAATAAATCACTTTGTACAAATATAGTTCAATTTCGTTTGGGAATGCCCTCGCAAATGGAATTTGTGATTAGGCTACTAAAAAATAATAAACTTTTTCACTAAACACTTTGAAGAACGAGCCTCAGCCAGCTCTGCTCCATCGAGTATGTTCAAGGGTTCCCATCTTACCCAGGAGTTTCCCAGCCTCCCAGACATACAATTGACAGTTCAAATACTACCTGGTAGGATACGATTCATCGGACACCTCAGACGGTTCGTCGACTTATAATTTCCCTTGCTAGCCAGTGAGTTAAATCAGACATTCATTCGAGGAACCTTCCTTTTGTGACGGGGTGTGTACGTGCATCTAGTCCCTTTGTTGTCTGAGTTTCTCCCAGTCTTCCTCTTAGATTTCTGCCCACCGGGTCTTCTCGAGATCTGATGTCCAGTGTTCGTCACTGTATTTATAATGCCTGGCACTGATTGCTAATTTTCTAGAAGTTTACCTATTAAGTGTTCTATTTTCTACAATTGCCCGTCTATGTTACACATCTGCGTCTTTTCAAAAATCTATTTACGTTTTATTATCACATAATTTTTGAGTCTGTTTGCTCTTGAGTTCGTGAATCTACTGGTCGTCCAAAAACAAGCCGTTCAAATGTCAATATCGAAGCAATGCGTGAGAGTGTTGTTGAAAATCCAGGAACTTCAATTCGGCGTCGTAAACACAGTTCTTTGTGCCGAAATTGGATGATATTGATGTGGCCAATATGTGGTTTCAACAAGATGGTGTCACATGCTATACAGCCCATGAAACAATTCAAATACTGCATGAGACATTTCCAGGTCGTGTACTCTCTCGTTTCAGTGATCAGAATTGGCCCCCTAGATCGTGTGATTTAACACCTTTAGATTTCTTTTTATGGGGTTATTTGAAGTCAAAGGTGTATGTCAACAAGCCCACTTCCACCCGTGCATTAAAAGAGGAAATTCAACGCTGCATCAACGAAATTCAACCACATTAATGCCAAATGGTCATGGAAATTTTCGACAAAAAAGTGCGTATGTGCCACCTAAGTCCTGGAGGCCATTTGCCCGATGTGTTATTCCATAAATAACCTTATCCTATTTACTTTATAATTCAATAAAAAAATAACAACAAAAATACTAAAAACTGTGTTTTCTACTTAAATCAAATCTTGCGTTAGTTCTGGGACACCCTATAAATAACCCGATGTAGCTCATCTAGAGTGAATGCACGTTAAAGCCAATCGAGGAAGTACTTCACACTTAAATTACAAAAATAGAACAGGATTGGGGTTTATGCAACAGCCGCGAGGCGCCTGACAGCACTGAGTCACAGAGAACAATCTTACATTTCCTGTTCCCAGAAGAGCGTCATTTCAGAGTCTACCGCAAGGAAACAATCCTCCATTATTGCCTGATTGCAGGTCTGCAATCATAATCACCGGCCATGATCAGTCTCAGGGACCATGCAATCTGTACCTCTATGTCTTGTACAGTAATGGCAACACGAGGAAGTTCTGTAGCATGGCCAGGATACTTACAATCAGTAGCTTCTTAATCAAGGCCCTGTACGCGCGTTTTGTTCTTTTCGTTAAACCTACTAGGATAGTAGATCATTCACTCGTAGATTAAAAGTGCGGAGGGCAGCCTAGTCTGCAAGAAGAAGGAAACTGATAAAATATTGGAAAATTAATATAGCCATCAATCACATAGCCACAAGGTGATATTTTCATAATAGTATTTCAATCCCTTACAAAAGCCTATATTGTGAACACTATTGTCATTCATAAGACGCTTGGACATACTTGCTTGGACTAATTGTTGTCAGCGTGTCGTAACATTGCGATTACAACTTGGTATAATTACAAGCTCATAAATAGCAGAACCTTTCTTCATAATTTACTATACCCTAAACCCTCTTATGTTTAACGGTAAATGTTTATATAGTGCCTTAGAAGGGCTAAGGTACACGGTACTACTTTGACCGATTCACCGAAAACACCTGGTGAAGGGTTCCAGTGAACGTTCTATAGGGAAGGTTTATCTTAACGTTATGTGTGTTTTCATATTCAACTTTCACTAAAATGACTAGTGTGAGCGTCGAAACTAACTAGTCACCGTCAGCCTTACCGGCATTGCCATTAGTCTGTACCAACCTGTACATGCACACCAAGAAAACTTTAATTCTGACGTAACAATTTATAATTGAAGTTTGAAGCACCTGCTACAGCATGGCAATTTGTGTAATCCGATCTATCAGCTAGCGATATAAAATGGCCTGCCCTAGTAAAGGGTGTCCCAGAATTAACGCAAGATTTGATTTAAATAAAAAACACAGTTTTTAGTATTTTTTGTTGTTATTTTTTTATTGAATTATAAAGTAAATAGGATAGGGTTATTCATGGAATAACACATTGGGAAAATGGCCTCCACGACTTTGCTGGTACATACGCAGTCTTTTGTTGAAATTTTCCATGACCATTTGGCATAAATGTGGTTGAATTTCATATACGGGTGGATGTGGGCTTGTTGACATACACCTTTGACTTCAAATAACCCCATAAAAAGAAATCTAAAAGTGTTAAATCACACGATCTAGAGGGCCAATTCTGATCACTGAAACGAGAGAGTGCCAGACCTGGAAATGTCTCATGTAGTATTTGAATTGTATCAATTAATCTCTTCACAGTTGATGAAGTCAAAACACTATTCCGACCATATTTTGTATGAAATTTTTGAACTGCGGCCGCCAAACTTTCATTATTTTTGAGATAATGTTCAACAATAAAGACACGTTGTTCTATTGTGTAACGCTCCATTTTTACTAACCCTAAACTGTCAGCTGTCAAATTGTTTGTTTTTTTAGGGTTGCCAGTACTTTACTGCACAAATGGTGGCAAATTCAAATCTTGCGTTAATTCTGGGACACTCATTTATAAGTGGAGGACTACAGGACTCGAGAGATACTAGTTCATTAATTATACTATTGCGGATAAGCAGTAGGCCTTCGAACACTCTCATCTAGCCTTATCTATTGTAGGTCTTCTCGAGTAGCTGTTCCCGTCTGTGAGAAACACCTGTCCCGGATGGAATTAACTAGGCAGTAATTAATTAAATCAGTGTTAACAATATCCAGGTAATACGCTAGCGGATCTAGATGAATATTCATCCGCTGGTATACTAGTCCAGGTAGGCGGCTTGAAAGAACCTATTGATTCACCGACTGGCACGCGAATAACTTTGAATAAGGCTCACTCCTTTATTATTATAAAGGGCAACTCCGTCTCAAGGCTCATTAACAATATTTATAGATCTTAGTTACAATAGTGTGAGTTCCTGATATGAAATTAGATATTTGCGCTAATCCTCGTCTGATCACATACGAAACCTGGCCTACACCGTTAGTAAGCTAGTAAATAAATAAATTAGTAGTTTATCACCATAGGGACCTGATCAAGACTCGTCTTGAAGACCGGTATTCCCAGCATTGAATCCCTTGACCCAATGCGCTGGCCTTTTTATCAAATTTTTTTTAGTTTAATGACTTGAAACAAATTACTTATCATTATTGCTAATCAGCATGTCAAGAATTTTTATTTTTTTCTCACTCAAAATTATAAGAAAAAAAAATTTTCTTTTAAGTATTCGATTGATTGGCACTTCCTCATGTTTTCTGTATAAGGTTCTACTTTTCATACATTATCGACATCATACGGGACCTGCACGGTGCATTCCATCTGTTAAGCTTACGACTCACGAAGGCACACAGTTCAAAACATTAAGGACTATTATTTTGGTGTTGTTTTTTTTAGTAGCCATAACTTTTTTTTTGTTCTTTGCTATATCTAAAAAAAACCAGGGAATCATAATTTTTTTTTTTATATTATCGTTGCAATATACGATAGTAAATGAAATACAAAGATAGTTCGGCTGCATAATTGAGTATGATTGAAAGATTAGTCAACAAAAGTCAAATAATTGTTTTATGTACTATTCACGAGAACAATCTGTTGTTGTCAGCTGTCAAATCTTTATTTTCGGAACAGATTTCCGTTTCATGTAGTCTTAACCCGTTGTCTATATATTCATCCGTTGGAAAACGTCAGAGCTTTAATTTTTAAATCTGAGTTTCCCCTTAGTGAAAGGCACTCATTAGCCCAAAATAATTTTCCTTTATTTTTCCCACATCCTATTTTTATAAGTTTGAGAGCTAAGGGGGGTGGGGGGGGGGAAATAGAAATTTTAACGTTATTAAGTTTCACACTTCCAATTGTTGTATTTAACAGTAGTATATTCTGTGAATATGATTTTAAATATAAGATCAAGTTCAATCCACTTTAGGACCGCTATCGTAGAACATACAGATATTTCAAAACACATTGACCCGTATGAAAGTAAAGCCTCTCCCTTCAGTCCCGCGAATACAGTCTCTGAGTCAGACGTACTCGATTATGTGCAAAGGTGAACTTCTAGATGCGATGATAGGAGCTCCCAACTTGCGATACAGTTTACATCACTGCGCTCCGATAAGGGCACGATCTGCCCCGGGCCAGGTGAGGTTTCACCCGAGGGTGGCCGCGTCCATGCCACTCGGCAATCGGGGTCAGCTGTCGAAATAAAAAATACATATGCCATTTTATATATGTAGTGGTAGAATGGACGAGTGAAACCAAACCAGTGCTAGTAATATTTCCAAATGTTTCAAAACTCACATAAGTGGGAGCACATGCGAAATATCGAAGGAATGTAGTATGTATGCTCCGCCTAATTCACACTTAACCCTAAGATGGCTCCATGGATCCGTAAGTGGGGCAAGTCATGATGGAGTCGGTGAATACGTCCCGGAGGAAGGGATTAACCCTTAAAATTTAAACATGACGAATTAGGCCAACTGTACTGTATTAAAATTATAAGAGTCGAACATTCCAAAGAAAGGTCATGTCAAGTGGTTCTCATTAATAGCTTTGGCAACAATTTTATCAAACACTCATAGTGACTTTTTGTAATTATAGTCGTCCATAATACTAACTCATAATACATATTATTAACCAGAACATCTTGAATTTTAATACCGTACTTTATATGATTGCAGAGCCATTTTTTTTTTACAAATAATTAATTTACTAATTGACCCTTCATTGTTTTCCACATATGGTTTTTAGCATCATCTTAACTAAACATGCTTAGTTAAGATGCGAACATGACTTTAATGACTCGAAACAAATTACTTATTATTATTGCTAATCAGAAGGTCAAGAATTTTCATTTTATTCTTACTCAAAATTATATACAAAAAAAAAAATTTCTTTTAAGTATTCGATTGATTGCATTTCATCTGTTATTTCCTCCGGCTTTTGGGATTTAGAAGTTCGACATCGGCACGTTTCCTACATTTTAGAGACACTGGTCTGTCAGTCTACCGAATATGTCTGACAGATCTCGAATAGTTAGTTTGTATACTTGTGGTCAAGTTGTTCTTCGAGTCCAAAGACCAAAGTGAATAGGTACTCAGTTGAAAACATTAAGGTTTTAATGTACCTATATATTCATTTGTTTTTTTTAGTAACCATAATTCTTTTCGTTCTTTGCTATATCTAAATATATTGCCAAGCAGTATAGTATATTCTAACATACAATCTGCCATGCTTTATTGCACATCTTTTGAAAGTAATATATTTATTTTTATTATACAGGTAAGTTAAACAGGTCTACATTTAGTTATTTTATAATGATGAGTGAGTGTTTATTTATGTTGATTTACCTCATTATGGCTAAGCGATGAAGTTCAGGATATGGCCATTTTATTTTTTTTTATTTTTACTATATATTAAAGGAGAAAGCGTTTATATATGGATAGATTAAAATACTATCGTTAATCTATTGGTGCCAATGCATTAGGATAAGTGTGAAGGTGCCTGCCATTTGCAAATGGAATAACTGCTACCACTTCTAATTCGAGAGAACGACCTGTCACTTATGTCTCATAAAGTAGCAGGATTGCTTTTACAGCCTGTAGTTGTTTTTTTCCCTTCCTTATTGAGAAATATGGGCCGCTGAACGAGTTCCAGGATCTCGACTCAGAGGTTTTACTTTCGAACACGTCCGTTCAGTGGAGTGACAAGAAGTGGAAGGTATAAAAACTTGAACTGTTATTGTCCATAGAGAGCCTTTCAGTCTAAGCGTCTACTTGATAGAGTCCAGTTGTCGACAAGGATGGTTACAGTGAGTTTTTTCAGTGTGAACTCGTGTTCAGTCCAAGACCACGTAAATTACCTATAGTACCTAGTCTGTACCTCTTCTCCTGACATATTACATTGTCGGGGCACACCTAAGATCTTATGGAGTCGGATCGACAAACAAATACGAATTAAGCTTCCCGCTGACTAGGCCGCAAGCAAAGGTCAAAGACCACAGGTTTTTCTTTCTTTCCGACAATTTATAAATTCAACACTAAGTAATTTATTGGAATTTGAAAGAGCTAGGTTTTCATCAAATTTATTAATCGACACATTTTCGAAATGCTGTGTACTGCGTGAGGACCTAGTCCTTCGATTAGTAAATTCTAATTGACATTTCCTCCGTCTTTTGGGATTTAGAAGTTCGACATCAGGGCACGTTTAGTACATTTTGGAGACTCCGGTCTGTCAGTCTACCGAATATGTCTGTTAGAGACAGATCTCGAATAGTTAAGACACAAGGTTAGCCGAGCCTTTTTGATGATACACAATCGTCGTATTCTACTGCACATAAAACATCGTAAAAATATACAGTTACGCCTTTGATATAACCGAACTATTTTGTGAGCAGTTTTTAAAATATCTCAGGTATGACTGAAAGGGGCACTGAGGTACTGATATATCCCAAAGGAGGTGCTGAATGAACATAGATGGCTTGATTACTTACTTAAAATCCCTGCTTAATGTCAAACAAACACAAATAATTGTTATTGGCGGATCCTAGACCTATCCCCTCAAAAGTGGGAATTTCGTAATAGTCTGTTACTAAAAAGTTATTCAATTGTTGCGGGTCAATACATAATCTAAGGGATAAGTCTGGTTTTTCAACATCTACTAGTTATTGTTAACCCATTCACCAGGCTCACTTACTTGTTCTATGTCACCTTTACTAACCAAATCATCAAGTGTTAACTTAAGACTGTCTTTGATCTTAATAGGAACTCTTCGAGCAGGGCATGCGTTTTGATATAATTTTAATTGGCAAATATCAGGTTATGTTCCCAACGCATGAAAAACATCTTTGATTTTACTTAAAAATAGTTTGAGATCTTTGTGAAACTTTTTTCTTTTTTTTTTTTTTCTTTCCTTTCGCCCTTCCTGAGGCTGAGCCTCAAACGGGATTGCCCCACAAGCCCGTGAAGCGGGATCGTGGGGTTACGTAGCCTGTGGTGCGCGTATTCCGGTGCAATGGGATTGTTGCACCGGTCAGCGTACCTTCGGTTATTCTGTTTAGTTCCATTTATTCTCAAAAACAAAAAGGAAAAAAACATGATAACAATATACAAAAAGAAAGGAGAAACCACAAAACTAAAGTAAAGAGAAAAGAAACAAAAGAACCACCTCTAATACTATATTTACAAATCCTACACTAGCTATATGTATTATATGATCTTTGTGAAACTGTATTAATTGAATTCTAGAGATAAGGTTGAAATCTAAACATGTTTGCAGACCTAATATGTGTGCACACTACGATAAATTACTAACTACTAAAAAATTGGCATTAGTTTGCACTTTATTTTACTTTCAAGCTATAAATTTATTGACCATGTTGGTTCAATCTTAAAACCGCAAAAAGACTCTTACTTGATATTAGTGTTATGCATTCGCGAATGAACTGCCATTTTATTTAGTGTGCAGGGCAGGGCAGGAACGTTTACATCTGCTCCGACGTCAAGTTTAAATATTAAGTAGAACTATTGACTGCAACTTCCTCATGCGCCAAAGTAATTTTACTTATTCTATCAACAGTTACAATGCTTGAAATAGCAAAATCATCTTCACAACCAGAGTTTTGACAGTTTTTTTACATGTTTGACGGAATTTTTACGTCGTGTGAATATTTGTATTCTTGTGCTCAAGTCGTTCTTCGAGTCCGCGGTAAGACCAAAGAGACAAGGCCGTTGGTTTCCGATAGGGACATATTGACTTGTCTCGTTGTCTATTAAGTTGTTCGTACACCTCGTGGTCGAGGTACTCCTACTGTGATGTGGGCGGTATCAGTCTTTGGTTTCGGTTTTAGTCCGAACGATGAAGTCATTATTACGAAGATGCATAAGGAAGAAGAAACGTTAAGTAACAAACACATGATAAAACCCATACTCTTTTCTCGTTACATATACATATACATATACATATACCTGTTGCTGCGTGCAGTTATGAAGGCAGGAGTTGTTTTATTCATAGTCCACTTTTAGCTTCAACCTGCCCATTTCTTTAGTTCGTTTCATGTTATGTGATATATTATAGGTTTGTCTAAGTTGCTTTACGTGTTCGTCGGTGTCAGTTCGTGGGGTTCAGGCGTTATAAGTTTTCAACTCCCTTTGTTCAAGTCCACCTTTCGTGCATCATTGTCATCGTATTTTGTGAATGGATAGTCATCAATTCCAAAGGAGGTTTTAGACCGGCTTAGCTCATTCGAAATGTATATGAAAAATTCAATCTTAAAAAAAATCTATGTATAGCAAATAACCTCACTCTCTCCCTAACTACTGTTTCGCAAGGCAGTCTTCTAAATCTATTGTAAGGTTTAGTAATCTTTTTTTTTTTCCATATAGGCACGTCAAATACAGTACACCAAATAGCAATGCTAATTCAGAGCATTAGGTTTGGATAACCTTATTCACTTGCTACTTAATAGTGTATGTCCGAACTAGTTTTTTAAAATAAAAATCAGGTCAGTATTTTGATTTTTCACAATTTGTTTCTTTATGACTTAATAAGGAATTTTCAGTAATTGGGAGAGTAAAGGAAATGACCAGGTGATACAAACTAAGGAGACGTAACAGTGGTTACTAGATAAATTATACAAAGGACAACTTTGGCCATTGACAACTGTGCGAGGGAACTCCCCTGTGACCCCGTTCCCCTGTCACCGACCTGTCACTGTAACCGCATAGCTGAGTAACCGGTTATCCAACCGCTCCAGTTACTGACAGTGTAATCGAATAACTTAAACTGTTCATGACACCTCAGTGAGCTCTCAATGACATCATGGAACTGTGCCTATTAGTCCATTAATTGAATTGTAAACAAAAGAGTCTTAATAGATAACAACTATAACAAGATAAAGTATTTCGCTTAGAGATTATTGAGCTTTCATTTTGCGTAGATTTTTTTTGACACTTTGTCTCAAATTCGCACGAAGGGGTCGGTAACAATATGAAGTAGTCTGACTAACAAATTATAAATCCATGAATAGTATTTTTAAAATTATTTTATTGATTAATTTCCCCTCTTAAAATTATTTTGCTATGGAATAAATGTTCTTTTTTTTCTATACTTATTAACGAAATAATTGGCGCAACATGTCAACCATATTGAAGGATGGGAAGCTATTCAAATATTTATTTTTAATTATTGAAGAAATTAAATTATTATTCATTGTTTTCGATTTTGTTAGTATAATAACATTATTGAATTACTAAGTTTTATTGATTTATTTCTATTAGCATTAAAACTCAAAAGCGATCCACACAGGAATTTTTAACCACAGACACCGTTGTGGTGCATAAACATTTAGAAAAAAACTGTTTTTCGTATTTATATTTTAATCCACTAAATCTCCAACATATTATACATATTCCTAATTAGCCCGCTGATAATCTCTTTTGTCTATTATCCTTAATAATATTCTAGGGGCAAAAAAAACATTTTTATTGTAAAGTAGTTAATTCATCAATGGTTCACTTTTATCTTTAGGACTTGGCATTAAAATTGAAGCGGGCATGTAAAATATCATCACCCCTCTTTGTGAAGTGCGGAGTTTAAGTTTTGAAAGATGACGATAAAGACCTTTTGACTTTGAGCAAGTGAAGTTCTAAAATAATCACTTGAAATTATAGTCTTAATTACGAACCTATTAATTATAATTACTCGGGTTTTATGGAGATAGTTAAAATTTTCTCATGGTTTCTCACTAGCGAATATAAAACACGGGTGACAACAAGGACTGACTTTTTAACGATAAATTAATCAACGAAACCCTTAAAATGGCAAGGCTACTTATCTACAGCTGAACTAATTTTTATCCTCAGAATTATCTCTAGTATCCAGGACATTTATCTTTCGCGCTTATGTTAATGAGCTGAATGATTTTATCATGTCACTTTTAAATTTTTTATTGCTCGTTAATTTACTGCCCGAGACTGATCGACTGACAAAGAGGTTAATTGATACATTTTACTGTCGACAATTTCATCTTATAAATAATGTGGCTGAATATTTTTGATCTTCATTCCACATTCGGGATGGAATCCAAAACAGTTGAGATTTTTGCAGGAGGAACCAGTATTTATCTGCTTGATTAGGCTAGCCGCTGCCCATCACCCGCCATCAAAAGAGATTCCTCCGTCCTCTTTGTAGATATAAAAAGATTGGTAAATACTCTAATGTCTTCACAATTCCTTTAATGCGTAATCGACTTCTGATGTTACGAGTAAAATCTTGGATCATTTGATCTGTCACGTATCTATCTGTTATTTTTCCCAAATAATCTGTTGCGTATAGTACATTTCCCAAATTGGCTTTGAAAAAAAGATGAAAACGTATCGCGTGACATTTCCAATTCTGCTCCACAAAGCTACAACAGTCTACCCGGTTTTTAATTTCTGCCCTGAGGGCAGGGGAGTTGTTATGAAAAACACAGCGTTTTTTCGCTGACGTGTCTTATGCCATAAAGACTCTACCAATATAAAACTTTAACAATTGAAATCACGGGGAAATATTCAACAGATTTTTATATTCGGGCAGTTTCAGTAGATTTTTTTGGGGGGGGGGGGATTTATATGCAAAAACATAGTAAACTTTGTTTGGTTTCTTGATGAATTCAAAATGATTTGTGATTGAATGAAATGTTGTGTGTATGAAAACTTCCGACCGGCCCTTTTTAAACCCTAGATCCCACCTATAGGGAGGGCCACTTTACCCTTACCTTACTTACCTCGACGACAGATTGCATTCTCTGAGCTCTAGAAAGAAAAAACAACTTACACTTTAAGAGTCATTTATAGGATTAGGGCCCTGTCTGTTAAAAGTTCAGTTTACTGATCATTCCAACTGCCAGTTTATCCTATGTGTAAATAAAATACTCACAGGGGGACTGACAGGATGGCCAGCGGTATTTTGTCAAATAATATTGTTCCTATGAGTAAACACAGAACGTGCCTTGATCGATTCTCTTGAAAGCCAGACTCGATTTACCGATTTATTGATTTACTCGATCCAATTGTTCACTGTAAAGTTCTGCATTCACAGTTTTTCCAGTTATCAGCGATGAACGACCCCGCGATTACTAAACCAAACACACAAAAGCGCCTTTTTGGATTGTAGAGCTGGCTTAGCTGTACTTCGTGCCGATTCTTGCGGAGAGAGATTTTCGGATTATCAAAGAGGGCCCATTTTTCATCTCAAGCCTCACCCGATATTGCGCCATCGGATTTCCATTAATTCCGATCGCTACAAATTTGAAAATTTGGATGATGTCCAAAATGCTATCTCCAGATATTTTCGGCATTGAAAATTTGCACACTATATGGCAAAAGGTTGTTGATAACGATGGTGATTATTGATTAATAACAAAAACTTTTTTTTTGACTTTAATATAAAAAAAACGACATTACTTCCTGGTACCCCTATTATTTAATCCAATCTGGATAATATTGAAAATTCGTATATACCGGGGAATGTAAATTGAGCTGTGACCGAGGGCCCTTGAATGAATAATGACCATTGTCGATGTATATCTCAGCATCAATTACTACACTAGGATACACACATCAATGGAAATGTGTGCCTAAATATAATCGTAGTTATAAGTTCTAACTAGCGCTTTAAACGCGATAAATAAAATGAGAACCTTCAAGAAAATAAATTATATATATAAAAAAATTAATTGAAGGCGTATAAACTAAACGTGGCATGGTAAAATAAATAGCCACAAAGGCAGCCGTTCGATATGCCTCATTCGCCCTGTAATCGATTGGGTATCGATCGTTATTAATTAGTCATATATGGCAGGACTCGTTATGCTGCTACAGTCTAAGCACATCACCTCGCTACAAATATATTTTTCTCTGGCTAATCTCCTGTTTCCGTAGACCATTTTTCACCATTACTACCGACTGGATGACTTGGCCTATTTCCTCTCGTGAGCAGGCAGGGCACTCCCAAAGACGGCCATCTTCTCACAAAAAGACTACAGAGCTCTCTTGCCAGTCACCTGTGCTAACTGAGGCGCATTCTTCCTTCTCCGCGAGGAGTCCTACCCTTGTACGGGGCCACAGCTACAAATCGTGTCTCATGTCCGCCATTTGGAGCCATTTACATCATGCGCTGTTAGCCGCTAAGAACTTATTAAACGTATCGAGATTAAACGAGATATTTAATTCGATCCATACTCTATTTAATATGAGAAGAAACTTTTTTTATTATTTATTATTGGCCCTTTATTTTATTGAGCTGCTTTTATTTTTGGCATCAAGTGAAACTACCACACAAACACTACCATGCCTTTAAAAACACACTAACTCAAAGTTGGGAACACGTTGTTAAAGACAGTTGTAATGATGTTTTATAATTATGTTTTGAAATAAAACGAAAACAAATTATACATTGTTAATCAGGGCGTCGGGATTTTTAATTTTATTTATTTATTTATTCTCTCTCATAGCTCTTTTAAATTTACAGATAATTATATATTCTCAGGCAAATCTATTTGCAAATTATTTTTATATTTCCTATAGCGTCGCTACATTAGCTAATTTTTTTTTCTTTATCTTTTCAAAGCTCTCAAAATTTGAAAATAGGAATGGGTGAAAAATAAAATAACATGGAATTTATAGGAGTGAAAGGAATGCTTTTACTAGGAGGGACCTATTTGAAGGAATTGAGGAGTGTGGTAGACTAGACCTCGGATGAGGTGTAGATATCTCGGTACAGTGGTGAGAGTCCACTGAAGGGTGTTTTTTATGTTTTTGTTTTTTTTAACCATAACCCCTTTATTTATCAACATTTTTACGATTTACAAATTCACAATTTTCTCCTCTTACTGCATGCACAGATGCATTCGAAGGAGGGTAGAATTATAACAACAATTTCTTTTTGAAGTTAAAAGGTCAAAATACAATATACAATATAAATACATGACTAGGTGATGGGGCTCACCTTCGGTTCACATTGTGGGAAACTAAAAACTAAAATCTAAACTTAGAACCTAAGACTAAAGCGTTCCAGCCGCGACAGCGTCCTGCCATCGACGGGGGAACAGAGCGGGGGTTATAGTGTTAAACACCGGGTTTGTCAAGTATTGCAGGGAGTCGAAAAATTTGATTTGTCTACGTTGAATGAATTCATCCACCGTAGGCAGCTCAAAGATCTCGTGAAGCTCACTGTTGCTCCGCTGCTCGAATGAAGCATTTTTTTTTTATTTTTTTTTTCCTTCATAGCCCCTTTAAATTTACAGATAATTATATATAATTATAGATCCTCTGGCGAATCTATTTACAAATTATTTTGTATTTCCTGTAGCATCACTACATTATATACAGGTTTCAATGATAAATAATAAAAGGATATTGAATGAAGCATATTTTATGGATATAAACATATTCTTTATGTCATTTTTAGATCAAACGGGACTGTAAATGTCTTTATTTTGGAACATGTAACTTACAAAAACCGACCGTCAATCGGGCGAAAATAAAAGGGTTTTTGATTTTGGAAAAAAAACAACAACACTAACTATGAAGTATACAACGAACTAAAGTTAAGTATTGGATGATCCAGCACAAAAAAGCTTTCCTTTCTAATTTATCTTTATAGCCGTTACCGGTTTAATTTCGTTTATTAAAATGACTTTCTTTTTTAGCCACAGTTCTATGGATGCAATAGATACAGGTGAGGTAGCTAAGGAAAATCCTATTAAGCACCTGAAGATGACAGTTAAAACTTAAAAAAAAGTTATTTTGTAAACGTGTCAGTAACGATGTATATTTTATATATAACGTCATAAAATACTTTACTTTATTATTAACCCTAGAAAAAACACTTCATCTCGCCTTGCTCACTTGTCTCCCCACATCACGTGAAGAAAAATTAAATCCATTTTGGTTCCTATCGTTGTTCGATGTTTGGAGCGGTCAATACAACCTATAATTGGGTCGTCCAGGTCAAATTCGGTACTTATTGTGCCGTAAGTATTAGTCTTGACCAATTGGAAAAAAGGGATCGAAGCAGTCAGAGGGAAGAATGCATTTATTACAGACATAAAGCAGACTTAAAAGAGAAGACTTCTGTAACACATTACTCCTTCATTCTGGGTAATTAGGTAAAAATGGGAGGAATTTCAACGGCCATCGCCCGGGAAGAAATGGTTGAATTAGTTTTATCAGAAATAGTAATAACGAATTCCTTAAGTCATTTAAGGATTAAGTATTCTAAAAAGTAGAAGTGGATAAATGGTACCATTAACATTTTAAGTAGCCGGGATTGCGGCGAGGTCGTTCCAGGTAACCGGTGGAACAGGAAAGGGAATAACCTTCTATAAATAGACGAAGTACGCCACAAAAGAAAAAAGGAAACGAAGTGAAGAATGAAACAAAAATGAGACAGGCAGGAAATGTTGGCCGGGTCGGAATTCAGATAGGGTGTGAGGGCTGCCGAGAAGTGGGGCCTCAAACCTGCACGTCTGCTGGCTCATCTCTATGGAGTGTGCAGCGGTACCGTACAGTGCTCAAGTGACTACACACTCATCGTAACGTGTAGGCATACGACATCAAAGCGAACCTACCGTAAGCGTGATCGTCGACACGTCAAACACGTGAGGTTTGAAAATAGGCCAATATGAGAAACCCTCACGCCACAGTAGAACTCAACATGAATAAAATGAGCTTCACAACTACTGGTTTCGACTATTTTACTACCAATATTTTTGGGATTCGCAAATACCACATATGCGGTGTAGTTTCCAGTTGTTTATTAAAAAATAGTTTAATTTAACTGTTTATTTATTTTTCCCCCTTCTTATAATGAGTAGATTTTTATTTATTTTTCCTGAAACGAAAATACCTGAAAAGAAATACCTAAAGACATGAATAATATATTTAATTCTCAGAGCAAATGTAATTAAAGTTACTACGATGTGTGTCTATCTTGTTGTAATATGAAAATTTACGTTTTTCCTGTGTTTTTTTTTATTTCAATTAGCAAAGAATAAGTTTTATTGTAAAAAAACCGTAACGATGCCTGCACCCACGCGACATTGGGTCGGGTTTAGTGGGTTTTAATCGTGGGTCGGCATTCAGTGAGTGCGGCTTGGGAGTATAAATAAATATGACAATAACTATTTTATTTTCCGTACTTTAAAGTAATGCTCAAATTACACAGCATATACACATAGCATTTTTTCGTCGAAGCGCCTACATTTGTTTTACAATTTACTACGACAACATGGCCAGCCTTATAATTTCAAACTACCTAAAACAATGTGAGTACCTATGTGCATAAAATCTATTTGTTTTATCTAATAAAAGTTCGTTATATATATAATAAAAGTTTATTGTATTCAATTGTTTTTTTTTAAATAATTTGTATTAACCTAATTGTTTGAGGATAACCACCGTGAAAAATTGTTGATTTATCCGAGCTAAGCATTCTATAAATTAAATTTATTAATATTTATAACTGGCTCGTATCCGGCGACGTGGCTGACGAAGAAGCGTGGGGGGGACTTCCCAAGACTCCGCTTCCTCTTTCGCATGTGAGGGAGGTGACAAGACAGCCATGTGGTTTGGAAGCCCTCTGCGCTGTTTGCGAATACTCAATGAATGAGCTAGTGAATGCGAATTGTAAATATGGCATGAATGAGAACATTTATCACAATTACTTACTGCCTAATAAGGCAGATTGTAATTTGATCAAAATAAAGAAATTTCAATAGAAAAAAAATTAATATTTATTATTTTTAAAGCTATTGATGCTTAATGTGTATATTTGCAGTATGGGTAGTTCAATTATGCTGTTCTAATTGCTTTCTTGACGATTCTTTTAATGACACAATATCATTAAACCGTCTCCGTTTTGCCTGGGTAAGCATCTACTAGGCTATATAGTATCTGGCAAGTTCTATTGATAATTAATCTATAATCCCATTATCATCATAGGCTCATCATGAGTGCATCATTGACATCAGCAAGGAGGTTCCTCAAACTATTCCGTCCTTGTTCACCACCTTACAGTCCTTGACACACTCGAGCTATTGGTGCAAATTACTGTATCTATAATCTATTTTGTAGGTATTGTTTTATTAATCAGAGCTGGCACTAGGGTTTTGAAGCCATACGATAAGGTCCATTCAAACTTTAGTTGTTAAATGTGCTTGTATAGTTCAACTGAGGAAGACAATCACATAAGTTAAAAAGTAAATATATAAATAACATTAGTTGATACACATAAAAAGTGGATTTAATATCGTGTGTGTGTTTGTCTAAGCAAAAAAAAAAAAACTCGAAAGTTATATATATATATATATGTTTACTAGCAGAAGTGTGAAAAATGGGCCGTAACTAAGATACCACAAATGCGGTAGCTGTTTGCACCTGTTTATTAAAGAATTGTTTAATTTAACTGTTTTTTTTTATTTTTCCTGAATTTAGAGTTTTATTGTAAATATAACTATGGCAAAGCTACACAAAGTAAAACCTGAAAAGAAATACCTAAACCACTGTACCGCAACAATCAACCTCAACCGAGGCTTCCCACACTCCTTAATTCTTTCACACCACCTTCAAGCAGGTACTCCTAGTACAAGGATCCGCTCAGCCCAAATATTCCTTTTTTTTTTCCCTCATCCTTAATCTTATAATTAGAGAGCTAAGGGGGACAATAAAAAAAATGAAAATTCACTTTAAGCATTTATGGGTATAGAACGTTTTTCTTTTGTTAAATCTTATTTTTTATTTTAATTAGCAAGGAATAAGGTGCTATGTATTGCCTAAGAAATCAAAAATGGAATGTGTAAGAACCACTAAGGACATGAATGGCCCGAAATGGCGTGATTGGGGCAGGGGTGATTTCTGCCCCCCCCCAAATAGCTGTAGAGGGTGAATAAGTGTTTAATTCCTCGACTCCGAACGTAAATAAACAGCGGGCAGGACGATGACTGGAAGACCCCAATCAGAGTGAGTGGGTGTGCTGTCTGCCTGGGACCGGCCGTATCGCAATGTCATCTCGCCGGTTCTGCTCCTTTCATCTAGTGGCATTTTAGCCTTCCATTAGCACTACACTGAGTACAATTCGCACACTTGATAGTGGAGTGGCTTATGCGCATGATTTATTGTGTTATGGCCGCTCAGTCCCTCTTAAGGCAGGTTCACGCCTGACCAGTACCTCTACCACTGACTTTCTGGTCTGTAATGGATTAGGTGTGGTGGGGTGTGGAATGCGACTCGACCGCATAGTATAATGTTATTGGATAGAGCCCACTAAATTGTTTTACTAAGCCACTCGCCTAAATAGGTTCAGGTGATAGTATGTCTAGAAGAAAGAAAAAAAAATCGTATTCTGATACATAAAAGAATGTTTTTTTTCGTCAATTGTTACTTCGAATTGTTAAATTGAAAATATTTCCAACATAAAGGTTAAGAAAAACAAAATGTAGGCACGACTTAAATCTTAAATTTGGGTCCAAACCGTTGGAAAAAAAGCCGTGATTAAAACAAATGATAACTGTAGCTTGAAATCCCAAAATCTGACCACCAAAACGAGTTGATTTTCTCACAGTGACGATTATAAAAATTCTAAATTATTAATGTGCATTTAACGAATGAACATACTATTGAAAAAATGCCACCATAAAACCGATTTCGAGATAATTTACGGTGGACGTTGAAATCCGTAACGTAACTGACCATTTAAAGTGATTGCAGTTCCAGAACTGACAATTTCAAATATACTAAATTGGTTAGATAAATGAAATGATAATACTTAAGATGAAATTAAACACATTGAAAACAAAACCGTGTGTGCCCGCCCCTCAATCAGTGTGGTGTTCCTGATCTTAGATTCTTTTTGTTGTTTCTGATGCAGAATAGCGTTTATCCGGCAATGTTTAGTCACTAAAACAATCTCCACTAGACAATCGTGAACCGGCTTCTTGGATCGGAAGTGCCTCTTGAAAATTAAGACATGCGCATACGTACCTCATGCGGAATATTCGCGAAATTATTTCCATAGCTTTTGTAGCATTTCATATATTATCGTCCTATGATGAAAACATCACAACACGCAAAGTCTGGTAAACCGTCTGAGCCATACCACCACACTTTTGGGGCTGGGGTGCCGTGCCGGTCAGAGTTCGTTTCCTGCCATAATGCTCTTTCTTTTGGATTCACATAAATATTAAAACTGAATGTGTGTTTTCCCCTTAACTTACCTCTAGCCTTTGAAAGCATGAAACATGTCCTATTGTTTCTATAATAAGTGTCTATAAACCGGAATTTAATGAGCATTGTTACCATGGAAAGTTCGATCACTTCAATAATCGGTTCGTTTTTGTTGATCTCCCTCCGCAGAAAACTCTTTGAGTCAGCCTGATGAATATATATCAACTTTTACAAATCGTCGTAGCTACTGGTTTTAAAGCTCGGTTAATGTCTTCCGCTTCTACAACTGGAATGGACTGCGTATAAACCAAACGAAGGATGGAAAAAGTCAAGCGACACATACATAAAGTGCTTTCAACTTTAGAAAATTGTTGTTTTGAAATTAAAAAAACCTAGGTCAGCTAATTTTAATGCAAATTTTTTTTTTCGCGTTGATTCAGTTATTACATCACTATCGTATAATGATAGTTCACCTCTAGGATCATTGAGGTCAATGAATTAAATTACAATTCCTTTAAGAATGATTATTCATAGATTCACTACTCAAAATTTACTCATTGATCTTAATTCAGTTATGCTCTTCGGCAGATCCTGTCTTGGTATAGATCTTCAGCGATTTCTGTCAGAGAACGTCTGTGTCTTTGGTCTGTGGTCGCTTTCTCCGCTGGATCGCCACATCGGTGGAGGGCTTTGGAGGCACCAGATGTTCCTGGCTGAGGCCAAATTACACTCTTCTTTCTTCAGGACAGGTTGTAATTCTTCCATCTTTGGGTGACATGTGGTTCGGTCAGTTTTAAGTTGATGTCACTGAGATCACTCCAGAATGTTTGTTGGCTTAGCCACCCTTTGCGCCTAGCCTATGACAATGCCGTAGGATTTGGCCGTTAGCAATGACCTTTGGAATGTTGCTCTTGAGTCATCATATATGCCAGTGTCCTGGAAGAAAACCCTATACCCATATTTTTCAATGTTCTTAATCTGTAAGAACTCATTGAAGAAACCGAAATAGCGCAATACGGGATGGTCTATCTAATATACTTTTAAAATGTGAAATCGATTGTATCATGTTCATGGTCGTAGAAACTTGGATTGCTTCATACCTGTTTGAATGTAGAACCTCTTCCTATAGATATAGTTGATATCTGTGTGGTGTACTCTGCTATCAGAAATTTTACTGATATGTTGTATTGACATGTCTATGCATGCATTTGCATAGGTTTTGGGGCAGGAATTGGCTGCTTGAATACTCAACGTTAATGAGCGGTGAAGGCCAGATCTTCCAGGACGAGACGGATCATCATCCTTAGCCGGGATGTGGGCCCTGATTACTAATTTCTAATCGTGCAGGCGGGATTCGGCTAACCGTGCGACTTTAGAAAGCACTAATTCGGGCCGGAGCTGCAATCAGTATTACGCCGAATCCGGCTAATGAGGTAAATCACCAGACCGTCGGTGGCCAAATCATTCCAATCATCATGGGCATGTTAAAGAGCTCATATGATCATACGACGGTCCAACTGGAAAATTAGCTACTAAGATTTAGAGTAGTCCTACAGTATATAGTCATAAAATAAAATAAAGTGACCGAAGGTTGTCACTTTGGCGGCGTGACCAGCTGTTGCCTCTCAACCTTAAATTCTCTTTTGTTATCCCGCAAACTGATTGCTAACAGAGGTAATATAATTATTATGTTAAGTTATCAAGGTTATAATTAGTCACGTTCGTGTGCTATTGACAGTGTTTCTTCAAAGACCCAATGAAATGTAATATACCAGCAAAATGTATTGTCTCTAGGCCGCACTGGGCTTTACTCCCATTAACCCAGCGGAACCGTTGAAGAGTACAACTGGGAGATATCTGCTCTCTCCAGCGTTATTTCGGTTATCCAAACTCAATTCTCATAGAACATTATTCGTGTAACAATCATTTTTCCTCCTGTAGCTGAGAGAACCTTGCTCGGACCTGTTCAGGTTAATTGAACCAACTATTGTAATGTAGTATGACATTGTTTTTTGGTTTAGATGTTAGGCAAGTTTATGAAATTCCATTGTAACCTATCCAACCACCCTAATCCCGTAGCACAGTCATTGCACTGCACCCTTCCCTATAATCCTCCTCGGAGACTGAAACGGCAGTGGCCTCGTGACCTGCTATAAATACGTGACAGTGGGAGTCCTGGCAAGGGTCAGCTTCTCCAATCATGTCCTGAGCGTCTGTGGTTCTCGCGCTCTTGGTCAGCCTCCGCTGGCTCCGGTGACGCGGCTGACGGAGGAGCGTGGGGGGACTTCCCAAGTCTCCGCTTCCTCTTTCGCATTGGAGGGAGGTGACAACCACGTTTTTTTTTTGGGAGGCCTCTGGGCTGTTTGTAAATATTGTATGAATGAGCGAGTGAATGATGAATTGTAAATATGGTATGGATGAGAACATTTATATCAATTACTTCTTGCCTAATGAGGCAGATTGTTAATTTAGCACAATAAAGTAGTTTCAGATGTTAGGCATTCTAGAAGGCTTCATTGGCTGCAACCCATCACAGTTTCCAATGCAATTGCTAAAATTTTTGTATTTCACGATGAAAGTCATGTCAGTTAATATTTAAGTAGTCTAGCGCCAAATTATGTGTAGCTTGATAACAATTTTTTTTTTATTCCATTAAATATCTAGTGCCGAGGTAATCTTTGACGTTGGGACATTGCGCTTTGGCGTGCAACGAAATGGCCGCCAGGGATTGATGAGCTGTGTGAGATCAACTAAGAGAGTATGGCGCAATATTCTTCAATGCATAAAATTTCGGTTTTTCTCCTCACTCAATGGGTAATTTAAGCGATTCCTTTTGTTACCGCTCACCGCAGAGCCCACCCAATCAATGGACCCGGGCCTAAAACAATCATTATTTTGAGTTTTATTTTCTTCGTCACTCACCATTATTACCACCATATAAGAATTTTTTTTTTCTTATCAAGGCATCAAACGTCAACAACTTGCTGACGTACCTATTAACGACGATATAACGAGAGTATCTATATGCATTGCGCTATTTTTGTAAATATGATTTTTGTGATTTTTATCTATAAATATTTTCCTAGATGTAGTGGTGGCGTAACGCTCCTTTTTTAAGTTGTGCCCATTTCGTCGCATTTCAAGGTTTTTTGGGGTTTTTTTTTCAGATCAACATTAAAGCTTCCCATTTTTAGCAGCATGATGTCAGTGGCGTATCTCATCTCTTTAAGTCGCCTTCGTAAGCCTCTAGAATATTTTGAATTATTTATATTGCGACGTATCCACGAATCGGTGGCATCACTATTATTTTTTGTATGTGTACCGGACGCGCGGTATTTATATACCTATTATATATACGAGTAGCTATATAACAATATTTAGAGAGGATCGACTACATTAAACTTGAACGGTTCGGCTAGGAAATCAAAACTACAATATTTGTTTTAAAAAGTCGTGAAAGAGATATGTGTGGTACAGTTATGTGACATGGGCTCATACATTATTAAGCCCTGGACCAACGAATGAAAGGCTAAAGTTAAAATATAATCTCAAACCCATTTGAATGACAAAGCTGCAGACGACACGGCTATGAGTCGCCCACAGTATCGACCTAGATGCCTTTACTCAGCCACGCTCCTTTAACCCATTCACAACCCACCTGTTACTTGATGCCAATGCCTAGATTGTAAGTGCCTTTCTTTCCAAAGAAGGCATGGTCGGATCCCCACCACTCGTATTATTATTCTGGGCGTTAAAGGTTGATCGGAAACTTCACAAGTTATACATCCTCAGTCAAAAATGTATTGTGTGGGATGTAAATTATAAAGGAGTGAACGTATTGGTTGGGATATTTCCTTAGGTCCTATCTTTGTTTCCTCCTTCAATCACTCACTCCAACAAATTCATACGGTCAGCAATGAATGAACTCGTAGTATATGAAATATAAGTTTCCTGTAAAAATACACCGTACCATCATACTATATCAGTTTCTATTCATACAGTGTGAACGAACTTACAATATTTATGTGAATAGATCAAGCAAAATAGTTAACAAGTTAACGGTTTTAGAACTCTTCGCTCAGTTTTTTTTTTTTGCTGTCATTTGTGTCGAGGAGTTTGTCAGTGTTTTGTTTTCCAAACACATTTTTTTTTTTTCCGTAAAAGGGTTAGTAACCTATGCTCGTAAGTTTATTCTGTTCCATTACAGGTACAACTCGGATTGTTTAGTAGAAATGCTTTTGTTTGGTCGGTGTCATGTCTGTGTTTCTGCCAATTTAGAATTTGGGGGAATTCCAATTTTTGTACTGTGTCTATGTCTAGTATTCTAGCAAGTATTTTATGGTAGATTATGGTTTGTATTGTCAACAAGTCGGAATCAGACGCTTCGTAGACCTCACACCGCCATTATTTCCACATTAGAGCGGGGTTTTACTTAAGCAGTGAGTGTAGTGTCGAACGGCCCAGCAAAATTGAATAAACGTGTGTAGGCAGTGGAAAATGACCGTTTCCTTCCTCGCTGCTCTTTAGTGTTTACAAATGTGAAAGTAAATGCCACAGATTATATAATTATGGTAAACTATCAACAAAAGCCGTACCCATTCAATTGTTGTTGTTGTTTTTTAATAATGTTTAAACAGGGAGGAAGTGGACGACAGGCACTGTTCACTGTTGACGCAGAGCCGCTGTTATGATGGCCATCATTGTGAACCGGATATAACTGTGGAAATGAAACAGGATCTGAGCTGCCGCTGCTTCGTAAATCGCACCTAGTTCGCGGAAACCGACCTACTGCTGCCTAGATCTAGTGCATGCACTCTGTTAGTTGTCATTGCCCGTCATATCGTCGGAGGGTCACTTAATTGTTTGCTCCCACTTATAAGGTGGGAAGGGTGGTCAGTTGCCAGGGTGTTTAGTTAATAACTTGATTATAGATTATTTTTTGTCCTTCGGAATATTTTTGTTTATACCAATAATAAACTGAATTGTATATTTTATATTATATAAAAATGAAATAATGTATCTTCAATGCGATTGGACTATAACCTAATATGGTTTCTAACATTTTTAAAAATGTTGTATGCAGTTGTATACACATTCTGTATGTCTGTTTTGGTCTTTGCGAGTCTTCTGTTCTGGCTATAGACATGCAATTTTACAAGGACTTCACATTTTGTTTAAACAAAATATGACGATTGTAGCCTTCACAATAAAACATTATTAAGTGTAATCAATGATGTATGTAGGGGTATAGTAGGGTATCTAGATCTCAATTATACCCTAATTGACAATATGTTTTTGAGTTGTAATACAGATGTCTTGTATGTTGCTTTGTATAATAATTAATCTGACATCATTAAAATCGTTGCAACTATGTCTTAACCAGTTCTTTTCCTCAGACGCCTGATATTTTTAATGGTCGTTCTATTAAAGCTAACAATAAATCCAATCAAGAAAAATAATGAATGCGTAATAGTATTAGTACAGTTTGTTTTCACATTAAAATCTGTACCGCTTTTGTAGATGTTGTGGATACCTCTTAATTACGAATAATAAAAGTTACCCTCATCTCGGCCCAGAAAATATCTGTTTCCATGTTTGTACAAATAAAGATTATGACGTCAGTCGCAGTGGGGGAGAAGCTGGGGAGGGGGAAACAGCCGCTGGTGGGGATCCATCCCCATCACGGCTAGCCTGCCTATATAACTAGAGCCCCATAGGGCGAAAATCAGAAAGTAACAAACCGGCACCTTGAACACTCTCTCTCTCTCTCTGCACTGGTGCTTGCTGCTCTACTGAAACCATGGTCTTCTCATTCAACTACCTCTGCATCTCTCTCTCATAACCTCGCTATGTTTTATCCGGCGTTGTCAGACCCCACACCTTCCTACTGGGAATATCTGCCTTCGTCTCGCTAAAACTAGCACCTCCTTGGGAGAGACCTTTCCCTCGCGGACGACGGTTGCCGTTGCCCTACAAACGTACCAGTAGCGTCTCCCACGGCAATCCAGTCTGCTTCTCTCCGGTTCACACTCGCCTTTGGGATCCGGATGGAGTTCGCCTACCCTTAAACACCGAGTGTGAATTCGTGGTCATTCCAAGACCACATAAACTACCTCTTCTCCTGAACATAGTGCACTGTCGGGGCACACCTTCTAAGATCTTATGGAGTCAGATCAATGCGAATTAGGCTGCCCGTCGACTAGGCCGCCAGCCAGGGCGAAAGACCTCAGATCCGCCCGCTCTATCCCTTTCTAGGCGCTCGCCGGACGGCGGATAAGAGGTTGTAGCGATCCTAGCCCGCGGCGGGCGTCTCCTCCCCACATGGGGGACTCACATATCTTGAGCCCGACAATGACCTTGCTATCGTGATTAAAAATACGTAATATTTGTTGAAGCTTATGGACTAAAAAGCTGTCCATAAGTTTTAAACCGTAACGAAACCATAAATTATGTGATGCACTGCACTTAGATTTTTTTTTATTTGAGTAGCTGGAGGAAATCGAGTTCCTTGACGAAGGTGAGTGAGACAAGATCTCACACCACCTGAAACACCGTCTCGGAGTAACAAGGAGTCGAACCCTGATAGTAATAATATAATGGTTCGTAATATGAAGTATGTAACACACATGTTGCACAGCGCTGAGAAGGAAAACAATAGTACAGTTCGGGATGTTACGTCCTTTGCGAATACTTCATTTTGAATAAAAGTGCTTTGCTTGTTCATATATTTAAGCCACTAGCTCAATTTCTAAGTTGGTTCTGTTTGTGTAATAGCTTCCTTCTTGTACTTAGAGGCAGAGCACTTAGTTATATTGGTCATTGATAATAATCAAGGTGACCACGACTGATTTCTACTGACACATGTCAGTCACAAACAAGCATGCATATAAAAAGACCCGTTTGTTTTTGAAGATAGTGTCATATAACTCCCTAAATTTGTATTTTAATGAGCCAGTGTCTGTGTCCACAGGGTGACGAGGTCAGAGAGTGATTTCGCGGTCTAGATAACCCAGTAACACTGTTTCATTTCACTAGCGGAATATTCCCTTTGCCATTTATTATACACGCTGCACTAATTGTAGTAATTTGTATTCTAGTATATATTAACAAGTCTGACTACTAACATACTATCATACATGACTTTGAGACCTTTATTTGATAATAACCTACTCCTCTTTAACAATTTAGTATATGCATGTACTAACAGGCGAGAATACTGGAGTTTTTGGTTTGAAACAAAAATTGGTTAAATGTGCAATAATACCAAATTAATCGTTACGATGAGCTTACTAATTACTTCCTCGTGAATGATTTCCCAAGTTTTATTAAACTATTCTTATAAGCATATTCATTATTCAATAGCAGTTTCTCTAGCATGCCCCATTCATTGCAACTGTACTTGGGATGTTATCACCAATAAAATTATTCACAAAAAAATATCTTATTAATATGCATGATTTTTTTTGTAATTATAACCTACTCTCCCAACATATTATACATATTCTTAATCAGGTAGTCAATCTTTATTAATTTGACAACTGAACATAAGGAAAATAAATTATTATTACAAAGTAATTAACTAACAAAAGACGGTTATTTTTTTGAATTGCCTTTAATTTTAGCATTATCGGGGCAGCAAATAAAACTAACGTTTATTAAGTCTAACTAACGTAAAAAACATGGAGGGATTTAAAAATTGTGAACACGAATTTTATGTCTGTATAATTGCAGTTCAAAAATTAAAAAAAATTATGTTAGATTTATATTTGCATACCAAACAATAACAACCCTTAAAAAATAATTTATGGAGTTGAAAATATTTTTAATATCGTCTCAGAATGATAATATTATTATGAAGAGATGAAAAGACTGACACACAATTGCAAACATGTGTTCTGAATTTAAAAAAAAAAATCAACGATGCCCTAAAAAAAACAACTAAATACATATAATTACAAAATATCGTATTTACTACCACAAATAAACTGCTGTTATTTTTTCTCCTCAATTTATTGCTTATCTTAAAAATCTGGCGAACGATCTTAAGAAACTGATCTTAGGTTATTGACACTCCACTAGACTGTAATATTGCTTCGTTCGTTTCTCCTTGGCATAGCTTGAAGGTAAACAAATTTTATTAAAATTCAATTTAATTTTACTTAAATAATTAGGGCAGTCTAATAATCTTTTTATAGGCCTGATTAATATTTATAATACTTTCAACAAACAATTTCGTGTCAAATCATTATTTTGTTTGTGATTGGTTGGTGAACCAATTGAACAACCTCAACGAAAGCTCTCTCTAATATTTGATTTCATAGTTACTAAAGCGTACAGTTATGCTGCGCATAATTGTGGTAGTGGTATTACTTCATCTGGTTCGTGTATGAATAAGTTCAAGATTGACCTCTGAAAGGTTTAATCGATGGGAACACTGTACATTGGTCCTGCCGTGACGCCGATTTGGCTAGCGACAACATTGAAATAGAATTAGGAGGTACTACCATTTGACTAACAATGGCTCACTATAGCAGTAGAGAATTGATGGCAGACTACAAATAGAGCCTTTGTTATACTTCTTTTTCTGTTCCTATCTTCTTGTTGGCACTGTGACAAAGCAGCCGGAAGGTGTCACTGCCACCGAGAAGTGTTAGGGTGGGCGATGTGTAGGCGTCCGAATAGGCTAGTGTAGTCTGCTCTTCCGATATCTCATGCCTCGGTGTTCCTACTGGAAAATTGTCAATTTTATTAACTTGTCGCCTTTCACACCCAATTTCTAACGACGTCTCAAAGGTCATCTGACCAGCTTTGCTGTACCCGGCCGCAACAGCTATAAGGCTCTAACGATTCTAGAACAGATTACTTGAGGAATCGGTCCAACATTTATCATTCTATAAGTCCAGTATTCATTCGATTGAATCAACCAACTGGCAAACCGGTGTTTAACACTATGTCGAGGGAACCTAGGTTAACTCTGGGGATTATTGCTAATTGCTAGTTTTTCTTAGAGCATTCATTTCCTATATAACATATAATATGTATGAAATTGGAGAAAAAACAGTTTTTTTATTGACAGATTAATAATACATATTTATCAATTTCATACTTAGCTTAAGGGGAGACAGGTATGAGGCTCAGTACTAAACTCTATTGCTAATAAAAATTCATCAGTTATAGAATCGTCTGATCATAAAAACAACAAAAAAAACAACTTTATTATGATAAAATTACCATCTGGCTCATTGGGAAATAAGTAATTGTGATACATGTCATTCATATCATATTTACAATTCTTCAGTCATAGAGTATTTACAAACAGCCCAGAGACTCCCTAAATCCACATGGTTGTCACCTCCCTCGCATGCCAAAGAGGAAGCGGAGTCTTGGGAAGTCCACCACACTCCTCCGTCAGCCGCGTCACCGGATACGAGCCAGTAGTGGAGCCTGACGAAGAGCGCGAGAGCCACATACGCTCAGGACATGATTGGAGAAACTGGCCGTTGTCCACTGTTAATCATTTATAGCAGGTCACGAGGCCACTGCCGTTTTAGTCTCGCAGTCAATGACTGCTGATCATATAGAAGATATCGTTTTAAATTATTCTCACAGCCATGGATCTAGCAGTGGTCTGGTCTTGTTGCTATGAAGGTTCTTGGTAGATCACTGGGAGCTCCGTTAAGTTAGAATTGTGAAAGGCTGTTGGGATGTACTATACAGTGTACAGTACTGCCAGCTACTGCAATAATCCCTAATATAATCATTGTAGTGGTTTCGTTCAGGTTCCCCCCTTCCATAAAATGAAAACACTTATGTTTTCACTTGTCTGTCTGTCTCCTATTTGACTTGAACATGAAATTGTATATCGAGATTCCATTTGCCTACCCAAGTACGATAAGTGTCACTTCCTAGTGTATTTCGGAGGTTCTATTATTATTAGTCACTGTACTATAAAAATAAAAAACATAAAATGAGAATAATGACATCAAATAAAAAATTAATTTAATCAATAAGAATATTAGATAAAATGCTTTTAATTGTGCTTGTCCTTGACCTTGAACTCTCAAGATTATCGAATTCCGCAAAAACCTATCCGCTCATCCAAATCCTCTTTATAACTGCTTATCCTGTTAGTAGCTCTTCGACTAAAACTGCGGTGGCCTCGCGATCTATTGTAAATATATGTGCAAGTCATCATCGCCACTTTTGAACGTCTGTGGCTCTCTTGTACTTCTCGTGATGTAACAGTCGGAGCGGGAGATGAGGGAGCTCCGCTTTTTCCTGCCCTTTCACCAGCTTGCCAAGAGTACTGCTTTGAATGACATAGGCAGAATGTGTATGTATATATTGTATGACTGTTGCTATGAATGAATTCTCACATCCCATTTGATAATGCTGTATAAGCGAATTGTAATCTTCCTAATAAAGATCTTAAATAAAAAAAAAGTGAATGTATATGATAATAAAAATAATTGAATTAAACTTCAATCAAGATGGAGTAATTACTGAGATCGTCTGAACCCTCAATTGTGCGATTAAGTGCGTCCGGAACACAACTGATTTTTTTTTTTTTGTAATTTATAAGCAGGTTTAGTCCCCCGGCAGTGTTAAATATGTGCTTTGAAAGATAAGGTAAATCGGCGGATAAGTGGTGGCCTAAGCACACTCAATTAGGGCCGACTGCTGAGCCTGTTAACAGCTCGGTATTAGCCAGGGTCGTGTTCTATCCTCCGTTGCTCGAATCTGCGCTGGGTGGTCTCGTGTCCCCTGGGTCATGAGCTAGGCCGACTTAGATACTAGCTCCGAAGGGTGAGGCTTTACTTTAGGACACGTGCAAGGCTACATCGTTTTTCGTTTGTCTTCGTTTAGTTATTACCTTAGTGTTTAATAAAATAGTACTACCTCCTTAATTTTTTTTATAAACTTCTTTTATATCAGCACGGATTACTCTTGATGATTGTGCTTGTAAAGATACAATAGCGGTAATTATTGGAATAAGTATTTTCAGTGGTTAGTTACGAATCTATTTAAACCAAATATCAACAAAACTTATGTTTTCAACAGTTTCTGTGATCTGGTATTTGCGAGTTCACATTCAAAGCCACATAGATGAAGTTTTACATATACTTAGTTATTGTTTACTAGTAATCACACTGCTAATAATAATGACATGTTAAGCTATCCTATGTGAACATCGCTAGTGTTCCCACTAGAGATAATATAAACATGGGAACATGGCTGTATCTTCAGTCGCCTCGCCGTGGGTATTTATTGTTATAGGTGAGAAAACCATCTTTATCTGCTTATATTTTTCATTCTTCGCAGCCTTTTATCGGTTCTTTTTTTTTCGTTCATAAAATTTGTTATGATTTTTTTTTTATTTTATTTATGGACGATTTTAGTCACAGGCTGACGGACAACCTCCTGGAGCTGGATAATCTCAGTGTAGAAAGCGCCAAAGTGGGCACAAGAATAAATGTAGTGAAGACTAAGAAACATAGAATTTCCTCGGAACTATATGAAGATAGATGAAGTCACACATACTGCGAAAAAAATTGGTTCAGTTTTACTTTTGCTCGGTCAGTGTTATTTAGGAGACCTAAATAATTCGGTCCGAGGGGGATACGATTTCAAAGGAAATTAAAGGAACAGGAATCTTTGTTCAGCTGAGAAACATTTGTAGGTCAAAACATAGTTAAAATAATATATTAGACAAACTTCAAATATGCTCTCCTCTGCAAATGCATGGAAGATCACGGGAAACCATATTAGGCGGAGCTCTTACGTTTTCATAAACAAATCACTGGGAAGCGAGGTCAAATCACTAAACCCGATAAAAAAATAGGATTGGAAAACAATAAAATTACGAAGTAAGACTACCTTACATGTGCCTAGGTACCCCTAGGCTCCACCCCACCCTCGGTAGACTCTCACTACCTTCCTGATTCCATCCGCCTTTTTAGGCATTCCACACCCTATATCATTCTCATACATCCTTCAAATGGGGGACTCCCCTTAGTGAAAGGCACTCATTAGCCCAAAATAATTTTCCTTTATTTTTCCCACATCCTATTTTTATAAGTTTGAGAGCTAAGGAAAAAAACCCCAAAAAAACCTTACATTCTTTATTAGTCACCCATCACCTTTATTAGTCAGTTTAGTCCAGTCACGTATAATGTATATCATTATACTTGTTTATCCATTATATAATTTCTATAAAATAACAAAACCTGTATATAATGTAGTGATGCTACAGGAAATACAAAATAATTTGTAAATAGATTCACCTGAGGATCTGTGATTCTATAAAATTATCTGGAAATTTAAAGGGGCTATGGAGGGGGAGGAAAAAAAAAACAAAAAAATCCTTACATTCACTCGTTGCAGCACCTAACCAACCCAGTGTTCAACACTATGACCCACCACCCTTCCCGCGTCGATGGCAACAGACTGTCGGGGAAAAATTAGATTACGAATGAGTATGCAAGTTAGTTTTAAGTTTGGTCAAAAAGGTGAGCCCTATCACCTTTATTAGTCAGTTTAGTCAAGTCATGTATAATGTGTATCATTATACTTGTTTATTCATTATATAATTTTTATAAAATAACAAAATCTGTATATAATGTAGCGATGCTGCAGGAAATACAAAAATGATTTGTAAACAGATTCGCCTGAGGGTTTATAATTGTATATAATTATCTGTAAATTTATTGGGCCTAGGAAAAAAAACCTTACATTTGTTTCAAGTAGAAGTAGACATTCTCTTAGAACCTTTAAGGGATAGCCAAAATGTTTGTCTTATAAACTAGATGCGCATATCGCTCTATAAGTCTACAAGGGTACAATATGGTTCATTAACTTCAATAATAGTAACACAAATTTTTATGGGATTGGAAATTTGGTGTCTTAAGGTAAAATAAAGGTAGAGGGGGGTCGAAAACAGGGATCATGCCATCATTAAGAGTATTGAAGACTTATATATCCGTCATTATAATAATAAATAGTTTAATAGGTTTTAAAAATCGTTTTCCATCATGTAGGTTTGAGGAGTCTTATGCACTATTCAAATTTGAAGTAAAGTGGTTTGAAAAACTTAAGAACATTACTTCTCTCCCCAGGATGGGTTTTTTTTTATTATAAGAAAAAATTCTCAAGTCTAGTCTGATAAATCACAATTACACAATTAGTTATGCACTTTTTTTTTCCTTTACTTAAGAGCAAAAATATTTTGTACCGACCTAAGCGTAATCCCATTTAACACCCTCTTAAAAGTACAGATCCAGTTAACATGTTAGCTCAGTGGTAAAGTACCCGGACTTGAACTCGATATCTCAGTAGGTACCACCGTCCTTAAAGGTATCCTGACCCAGTCCTTTTTTTTTCTCTTGCGTAATGGTTTCTGTTTTGAAAAAATAAATACATCTACTCGTAACCCCTAAAGAGCTAAGACTAGCCCTAAAAGTGTGCTAACTATGCCCATTGTCCATGTGGCAGTTGGTTGTGGTTCCTCGCCCGAGATGATGACTGCTCTTTGACAGCGATTAGACCTAGGCGATGTGGTTGTGGTGTCACCATCCGCCATGTCTACCGCTAACGAGGCTCCTATCTCGTATCCTCCTGTGACCATGTCTTTCATTTCCGGCCACTCTCTCGCCTTCAGCTATGGCATTCTCTCACCAGGTCGCGCCCCGATGATGTGAAAATCCTTAATTAAATTCAATCTTTTTCTAATCACGGGGTTCAAATTAAAGCTATGGGCATTCTGTTAATTCTAGATTTTTAGCCCTTGTGTTTTTGTTCAGCCCTTGTTTTGACCTAGCTGGCTGGAACTCTGGGACACGTGTACTACCCTTTTCACGGGTTTCAGCTAATTTATTATATAATAAAAATGATTTATTTTCTGATTGTTAAATCACTGGTAGAAGACGACAAATATGCTTTTAATATTCGTTAAAATCGTCCTACACACACATATTAATAAATTAACTTTGACATTGAATTCAATGCTACAATCGCACCTTAAAATATTTAAAATGCCTAACGCCAGATGTATGAAGGTTCGCGAACTCTTTCATTAAAATGAAATTTCTGTTTTAAAAAACCGACGCATACAGTGAATTTTTTTTTACATTTGTGAATGTATGTGGGTAGTTCATACCGCCTCAAATAAGAATAAAAAAAACAAAAACATTATTACTATCGCACAATGAGCCACCATGGGCACATAAAGGTTTGCGTAAATGATTGCTTCAGGAGAACTGTCACTACAATAGGGTTTCGAAGTTAACGATCGTCAACGAAAAACGAGAAGAAAAAGGAAAGAGGTTGAATGTAGTTACTGAACGAGAGTTGTCACAAGACTGTTTTTATTTGAGCTTTTAAAGCCTCTCTAAATACATTCGGGATGTTTACATCCCGATGACTTAAGGATTAGGCTGGCTGCCTACGACGTCCGAACCTTAACTCCCCCCTGCCAGTTTACGCATATCTCTTCGTAAACTCCAAGGTCCGCCGCACTCAGCACACAGCCTGTAATCCCTTACATCACGTTTACGGTCTAATATATTCATAGTCCTCACAAAAAAACAAAGAAAAGAGATAATACAGAAATAAAACAAAAATAATACATTCGCCCTAGACCCGGTGGCTGCCAGGTAAAAAAAAAATGGAACATCCACAATATAAATAATGAAAACAAAAACTCTCTCTGAGCAGCACATGTGAATGTGAACATGTGAAACATATGATTCCGGATCAGTTGCTCCGTATCGGATCGAGGGCACACCATCTTACGCACATTCAACACCCTCCCCCCTGTGTTGGGAGTTTCAACTGTTCAATGTGAACGGTTCGCCTCTTCTTTGGGGTGGTCATACTCTCGATGGTCACGAGATTATGTTCCCGAATTATGATGACCTTAAAGGGCCCCTCATACCGAACAAGTTCCTTACTACGATTTGACACGACTTTTCTGTACACAACGGTCCCAATCGATATTGCTCCTATGCGATCCCGCACCTTCAAATTTGCCCGTGCCACGCGCTTGGATTTTTCGCGCATAATCTTATCGCGTACTTTGTACCACATCTTTCCGAGCTGTATGTGGGTGTTATGGAGCTGTGCCACCATTCCCTCATCCGCCACCGTCTCTGGCCAGTTCCTCGGTCTCACTCGTAATCCAAACAAAATTTCGAAGGGTGCTAACCCCGTCGTGGCATGTATCGAGTGGTTGTATGCCGCCACCGCCATTGGCATCGCTACGTTCGCCTACAGGCCTTTATCCACCTGGTACACGCGTAAGTGGTCGCTGAGGGTGCTGTGTAACCTTTCGATGGTTCCCCTGCTCTTGGGATGCCCGGGGGTATTAAAATGCCATACCACATCCCGTTTTTGCATTTCGGCTCTCACGGTTGCATTGTCAAACTCCCGTCCCCCGTCCGACGAGATCCTCTCTGGTATGCCGTAGAACTGAAACCATGTGTTGAGGGCTTGTAATATGGAATCTGATGACTTGTCTCCCACCGCGTAGGCCATAGCCACTTTGCTAAATGGGTCGATGATAGTGACCCACTTAAAACCCCGCCACGTGAAGGTGTCCACTTGAATCTCCGTCAGTGGTGCTTCTGCCGTGGGTGATTCCTCCTGGAGTCCCTGCGGGGGATGTCTATCATATTTCGTCTTCTGACAAACTTCGCATGCTCCGATTACCTCCTGAATAGTCCGCTGCATCCCCCACCAAAAATAGCGCCTTCGTAGTGCTTGTGCCGTCTCCTGCCCACCGCGGTGGTTGGTTTTTCCTTGGTGATACGCCAGTGTTACCTCGCGTTGCTGCTCCTCGTCCCGCAGGGTTTGGACCACGGAAAGACACCGAATGAACGAGCGATCCACCCCCAACAGCTCTTTCTGCCACAGCTTTTTAATTTTGTCCCACACAGTCTCGTTGCCCACGAATAAATGGTGTGTTTTGCCGGGTTTGGACACGTCCTTGAGAGCCTGACAAATTTGATCTCCTCGAACTCCCGGTGGTGACCAAATCGTCGCGATCTGACTCCTACCGTACGTACTATGGAGTATTTTCAGAGCACCCGATGTTTGAGTTTTCCATATGATCTGCCTCCGCTTATCATTGATAATTTCGTCCGTCGTCTCCATATCACGCGGTCTCTCTCCTATAGACTCGTCTGATGGTGTGTCCGCACTCCTGTCACTATCTTTCCGCGTGCTGCTCCTGCCCGCTTCTCCAGGCGTCCATTCCTCAATGAACTGCCTCATACCGCTCGATGGTTCCCCTTCTTCTATGGCGTTCACCATAATAGCGCGCGACAGCCAATCTGCCACGACGTTGTCTTTGCCTGGCTTATATACAATATCCAGATTGTATTGGGCTAAGAATTCCTTCCACCTTGTTACCCTTGAGGAGGATTCTTTGAGTTTTCCGACCCATTGAAGAGGTCGGTGATCCGTATGTATTCGAAACCTTCTGCCAAATACATACGGACGGAAGTGCCCAATGGCCCACACTATCCCGAGGAGTTCTCGTTCCAGAGCGCTGTACCGCGCCTCCGTGTCCGTCAGGCGTCTGCTCGCGTAAGCCACCGGTCTTTCCCCGTCTTCGCCTTCCTGTGACAATACTGCCCCCAAGGCATAGTCGCTTGCATCGGTGGTGATCGTGAAATCCTTCTCAAAGTTAGGGAAAGCCAAAATCGGCGCCTCCTGCAAACGTGCCAAGCATTTGCGGATATTCTGCTCTATCAGCGGCGTGATCATTATCCGTGCTCCTTTCCGTAGTAAATTGTTAATGGGTACCATATATTCTGCCATGTCCGGCACGAAACGGCGGTAGTAATTGAGCGTGCCCAGTAATCTCCGAATCCCTTTTACATCTTTTGGCACCTCCATTCTCTGGATCGCTTCTACTTTCGTCGAGTCTGGTTGAACCCCTTCCTGTGAGATTGTGTGCCCTAAAAAACTAATCTGCTCCTGCCCCAGTGACGATTTGTCTATTGACAGTTTCAACCCGAAATCCCTTAATCTCTCAAATACGTTCCGGAGGTGTTGAATATGTTCCGATTCCGTTCGGCTGAAGATCAGCAGGTCATCCATGTAAATTTGGCACATATTTTCGTCCATTCCTCTCAGAAGTTCGTCCATGAGACGCTGAAAGGTTATTGGAGCATTTTTGAGACCGAACGGCATTCTCGTGAACTCAAAATGCCCTCTTTCAAACGAAAACGCCGTTTTATGTTGGTCATGCGCAGCTAGTTTGATCTGATGGTACCCTGCTTTTAGGTCCAATGTGCTAAAAATTTTTGCACCGTTTAGTCTGTCTAGGATGTCTTCGAACCGCGGGATCGGATATTTTTCGTCCAGGGTATTATCGTTAAGTTTCCGAAAATCCACCACGACTCGGTATTTTTCCTCACATTCTCCCGGTCGACTTTTCTTTTTCACTGCCCACAAAGGGCTATTATACGGAGACGTGCTATCTCTGATAATACCTTGGCGCTTGAGATCCTCGATCTCCTTTCTAATGTGTTGTCTGAGCGCTTGCGGATACCGCCTCTCCTTCACATACGTCACCCGCTCTACTTTTAACGGGATCTCATGTAGCGTTTTCCCCGTTGCTCCTAGCTTGTCCCCTTCAGCGAAAAAAATATCCCTAAACTCGCTCCTCAGACTCTCCCTCCAATCCTCCACTCTCTTAACCGCTCCTATTTGCTCCGTTTCGCCCCTTACGCCCCCCCGGCTTCGATAGGTTCGCTTCCCTATTTTGATCCTCCAGTTCTCCCCCTCGTTTTCGATGCGCGCGCCTACTTTTCCCAGTAAATCACACCCCACTATTATCTGGTATTCCCGTGGCATGTCTTCCACGACGTGTACTTTTATGTCACCCATTACTTTTGCCCATTCTTCCAGCCCCACGACCGCTTCTCCCATTACTTCGCAGGGTCCCCCAAGAGTAAGTAATTTACACTTACATACCTTGATCTGGTGTGCCCTCTCTCCTCTACGCAACCTCTCTAACGCACCACGAGATATTATTGTATTGGTGCTGCCAGTATCAATG
Organism: Acanthosoma haemorrhoidale; assembly: GCA_930367205.1. Lineage (NCBI taxonomy): Eukaryota > Metazoa > Arthropoda > Insecta > Hemiptera > Acanthosomatidae > Acanthosoma > Acanthosoma haemorrhoidale. The sequence goes on along the minus strand of OV884013.1, from coordinate 16,084,234 downwards.
AGGCACCTCTCCCCCTTCCCGAACTCGATAATTGGCAAACCACACATCCTTTCCCGCACTGTATTGCACCTTAGGATGCGGTCGCCTCTCTGCTGCCACTCTCCTCAGGCCTCCGTACGCCGCTCCCATCTGCGCGAGGGATTCTTCTGCCACTCTCGTCGTCTGCTCCCGCTGCGCTTCGACTCCTCTCCGTCTGTCTCCGACGTCCCTGATGACTCGTCGCCCGATGATCCAATTTCTCTTGGTGTCGCGCTCCGCCTCTCACGGATTTCCTGGTTGTTCACCTCCATTGGTTCTGCTTTGTGAAATTCCCTTCTACGAAACAAGTATGGACATTGTCTTGCTATGTGTCCTTCTTCCCCACACTCAAAGCACTTAGTGCGAGGGCACTGAGCTACCAGATGGCCCGTCTTTCCACAACCATGACATTTCCTTTCTTCTTTCCGAGGTGCGTACCTAGGCCTCGTCACTCCCAATCTTCTCTCTCTTGTCGCTCCCCTGTCTCTACCGGCAAACGGCGTTTCCTGTCTCCTCCACACTGCTTTTGGGGTCCTGTTTCTCCTATATGGGATCTGGCTCCAATCGTTGTCATCTTCGTTCATTTTTACTTCTTCTTCCCTTGCGCTAGCATCTATCATCGCCTGGGCGCATTCGAGGAACGATCGCTCATTAGGGAACCCTTCCTTCCTTCCCGTCTCCTTCGCTAATTGTACCTTTAAGATTGTTGACAGGAATCCCATCCTGCCCTCCACTTCATCGGCGCTAGTTGTCTCCCTCATTTTCTCATTTATTTTATTGTAGCGGACAACCAGGACTGCAGCATACTGTCCACTATTCTGTCTCGGAGATTTCATTTCTCGAAACATTTGGAATATATCCTCCTCTGGGGTCCATCGTCCCCTCCCATATGCTTTTTTCAGTCTCGTCTTTACTATCTCCCACGGGGTTTCCTCGTCCGCCTGTATCAGGTTCAGCACCTTCCTTTTCACCCTGCACACCAGGTCTGCCTTTATTGACTTAGCGTCACCTGGGTCGAGTAACCCTTCGTCCATCTTGGCTTGTATCCTCTCCATAATCCTATCTCCACCTTTGAGAAAATGATTTAACTCACCTATTTCCCCAGAAAATTTTTCGAGGTCTGAGATCATTTTCCTCATGTCCTGTGACGTCACTGCCCGCACCTTCATCCACGCCAGTGTGTTCGCATGGGCTTCAGCCATGGTTTCTTTAGGTAACTGTGGAACTTCAAACGCTGCCGGCCGCAATTCCACCATTACCTACTTTAATTAAATCACACGAAAGTGAATAAGAAGGAAAAAAAAACAAAAACCAACTCGCACGTTAATGACTCGAACCCACTCCGCTCCCGGGTTTCGGCACCAGTTAACGATCGTCAACGAAAAACGAGAAGAAAAAGGAAAGAGGTTGAATGTAGTTACTGAACGAGAGTTGTCACAAGACTGTTTTTATTTGAGCTTTTAAAGCCTCTCTAAATACATTCGGGATGTTTACATCCCGATGACTTAAGGATTAGGCTGGCTGCCTACGACGTCCGAACCTTAACTTCGAGGCTTTTGCATATATAATGCATATGTATGTATTATATTATGTATACACAGGTTGATTGTATTTTTACGGTGGCCCGCTTACACTCACTTGACTGACAATACAGCTAATAGTCTCCAACAATTTCAGAATGGTATCATGAGAAACGTGGTCAGACACACCTCTCTCGAGAGGTTAAAGAACGCCGACCTGCACCCGTTGCTTGGTGTGCCGTCGGTGGGTGAGTTCATCCACCGGAGGCACGACAAGTTTTTTTAACTCGTTGCAGCCACTGACAAACCCAGTATTTAACACTATGACCCCTGTTCAGGGAAAACACACGCCTTCTTTCTGTACATCAGCCTCCCGTAGAAAATTTCTTAAAAACTCACAGAATATATAAAATATAGCTACGCTACAGTAAATATAATTAGCCCGTAAAGATTCCATATTGTAGAAACTGTAACTCACTCTAAAATGTTTACTTGATGTCAGCTTTATTACACTCGCTCATTCATAGAGTATTTACAAACACAGCCGAGAGACCTCCCAAATCCACATGGTTGTCACCTCCCGCGCTCCTCCGTCAGCCGCGTCACCGGGTACGAGCCAGCGAAGGCTGACCAAGAGCGTGAGAGCCGCAGACGCTCAGGACATGATTGGAGAAGCTGGACATTGCCAGGACTCTCACTGTTACGCACTTATAGCAGCTCACGATGCCACTACCGTTTTAGTCTCCGAGGAGGATTATAGGGATGAGTGGTGCAGTGTAATGGCTGTGCTACAGGATTAGTGTGGTTGGATAAGTTAATATGGCATTTCATTAACTTGGAAGGGATGAGTTCAAGAATGTAAGGTATATTAAGATCGTTATCAAAAGGTTTTGTTGCTGACGTAATAAGGGGCATTTACTATTGTTCTCAGGACTTTTGATTGAAAGGATTGGATACGCTTGATGTTTAATAATTAGTTTGTTTTGTTCTTTCTTTTTTTTTAATATTTTGTATTGATTGAAAATTACGACGGGATCCATATTGCAATCATATATTAAAGCAACGATTTTTCTTAAAGGGGATATAGTATGTATCAATATTATTCACACATCTGCTTCTACTTTGATCATAAAAACTCAATTAGGGCTATTTAATAATTAATTACTGTAGTATTTCCGCTGCTGCTGGTTTTGTTAGTTGGCAATCGTTGGCCTATATGACAGTTGCATTGGACTAGGCTTACACTTGATTGATGTCGGTTATGAAGTGACACCGCGGGTACAGGTAGGTGGATAAGGGGTCCGCGATTTGATATAAAGAGAAAAAAAGAGCTATATAAAAAACAAAAGAGAGAATAAAAAAAAAAACTGTTTGGTGGGAAAATTATTTAAAAGAGCTCCTTGACCGCGGTGGGAAGAGATGCCGAATACAAACCGGTTTTGGAGGCTGTGGGGTCTGCCGGACCCTCGTGTGTGTGTGCTTCGTTACCCAAGTCCAGTCTTTTGTTATAGGACCCTATTTTTATATCTCGTACCTTTTTCGGCATTGTAGGCTGTCCTTGCTCCTGTTTTAGTCACCTCGGGGGAAAATACGTTACCTTTTACATTGAACATTCACACATGCATGAGAAATAAGATCGTGCCTAAGATCTTTGGTGACTGTTGAAACAGCCCCGTTCATACGATCATATCGTGCACAGAGTACTCTCTCTGCGTGCATCCCCATCCAGGAGGATGACCTGAACTAGTGACTTTCTTAAACTTCAGGGAGTACAGGCTAAATGTCTAAGCAATAATTTAATAAAAAAATGTCCATAATGTATAACTAGAACGTAGGTACACAAAGGCACCAATTTTAGTTTTAATGAGTCCTAGAAATCAGTCTTTTAGTTGTAGTTTTTCTACCTCTAAATAATTGGGTATTTCATTTTAGTTTTATGTATTAATTTTAGTTTAGAGGCTTCCGGTATTGGCTCGGGGTAACATAAAACAAAATACAAAATTCTAATTATACAAAAAAGGTCCCCTTTGAAGCTACGATTGAGTTGTATCTGTTCGGTTCGGAGTTAATTAAAATCGGTGTTGTTCTTTGTGTTGCTGAGTCCTAAGAGAAAGTCTCGTCTTTCAAAGAATGACGGATAGTCGCCTCTCATATTACTTAGCTTTGTTCTGGTAAAGAGGCCGTACTTATATATTTGAAGGGTTCGGCCGTTTTTGGAGTTTTAGGTTAAGATAATTAAGTTCTCACAGAAACCAACGGAGTTTGTTGATATGGCACTTTACACAGCTGGAATGGTGAGTTTTATTATTGAATATGTTTTTTTATCTACATCCTCCGATCAGACCTAGTCTTCTTCAAAACAATATCTACAACCACCGCCTGACATGTGGGGCAGGGGTGCTTCTTGGACCCGGTCGGTATTGAGGAGGCTTGGAACTGCTTCCGGTGGAGTTTGAATATACAAACAAAGCCGTTGATAATATCAGAGTTTTAAATAAATCCGAAAAACAAAACAAACAACGGTGTATCTTGCGACTAACATCTGCGGCTGCGTTAGGAAACTGTAAAGGAAGCATAGATTGTTATTCATTCAAAAAACATATTTCGAAACAATTTTACTTAAACTGTTATTCGACTATGTATAGTGAACTTCAATTTTTTGTAAGTAGAATTTTTTTACATTGTAGCCGAAACAGAGTTTGTGGTATATGACCTTGACAATTGCTTGGTGACGTACCATTATTGATTTATCTCCATTTCTTGATAGGTGTATGTGCCCCGACAGTTAACTGTGTTCAGGAGAAGAGGTAGGCACAGGTTAGGTTTCTGTGTATGAATGTAAATCGGAAGGAAGGGACCACTCGGGCTGACTAGGAAGGTGTGGTGCCCCTGGAGCCGTCGTCCAAGGATATGCTAGCGTAGTGAGGAAACTCAAGTGTGGAGGCTGACAGCGCCGGACTAAATCTACTAGGTTAGGAATAGACAGGTGCAGAGGTTAAATAAAAAAGTTGGTGACATCAGTGACTCAGACACAGGGGTATATATTGCCAGTTGGCAGCCAACAAGACAGCGGTGTATTTCAGCCAATTAGGAGGGCTTTTATATGAGCCAATAATGCCTGACCTGGGGGCCTTGCAACAAGTCGCGTGCTATTTGTTCGCTATTATTATATAAACATTATTTACATTTATATATCATACAGACTTCATTTTGTCTATGAAAACTTTGTCAAAACAATTCATTGCATGATGTGCAAATGACTCGATTAGTTGACCTGCTGTTGAGTGCGGAGTAAGGCGCAGGAGCTAGGCAGAACGGCAACACAGAGAGGACATTCCTCGAGTGCTCTGCATTCCCCGCCGATCCAACGGCACTCGGCCCTTCACTGAACGGCGGCATTTTCCCTCTCATCTCGCGGCTCTTATCTACTGTATTGTATTATCCCCCCCTCCCATGTAGAATACATGCATACATATATCCATACATTATAGATAGATAAGTGGAGAGTACTGCACATTTAAAGGTTTCGGCCATTTTACAATTTGCTCACCTTTTTTTTAGCATACATTTTTAAAACCATTTTCTCCTGGTTGTGCCCTGTTTCAGTTTATTTTGACATACTAAGGCACACCACAATAGTTCATTTGCACTAAGTATCAAAAGCTGATTGTATTCTAGGTATTTTAAAAGCGGTAACCACAAACTTTATGTATAAATCTAAACAGACCGAGCATTAATAAAGTCAAAATATTGCTATTATAGATAAATTACCTAAACGTAAGGTCTTATGGTATAATATATTATATAAAAATGTTTTATATTAGCGTCTAGTTTTTTATTTATTTATTTTCATCGTTCCGTTTTTTTATTTATATTTTTTCCTAAATTTAAATTTGTTTATACTTCAATGAGGGCTTTATACTCATAATCAAAACTGAATGTTAGTGTTTTGTTGTTAGGCTAGGCACATTCCATATTAGCCTAACAGTATTTTTTGTATGTTAGCTAATATTGGACATAAATTTATTTTAAAAAAATATCCCCAGCTGTTTTATATAAATATTTATTAAAGAGTAGTCACTAATCTAATTTTTGTTTCCATTATAGAACACTAACAGCAGCTTTAGATCTTTAGCTAAAGATTTCCATTGCATATTAATTAACTGATTACTGATGATTATAATTTGTTTTTATTACCAATTAATTAATTATTTATGACACTCTGTAATTTATCGTGATGATCGCTTTCTTGTCAGCACCATTGAGGCAGTATTGCTACGAGAACTAAACTTTTGCGACTTGTTCTAATTCTCATTTGGAGGTCAAAGTCATCTATCTTTGTTTGTAGAAATAACTGAATCATTACATCAAATGTTTGATGACAAAGGACATTTTGAAGTAAACAGACACAAACACTATCCAATACCCCAGAATATTGGTGAGCAGAATATTATAGCCTTAAGACAGATAGTCCCGGATAGTTGGGAAGTATAAAAAGAAATAATCATGACAGATGAGGAGCCAATCTGTTAAGGTGAAGATAATTGTCGAAATGGTATAGCGTCTATCTACCTAGTGATGGATCTTACCTGAAAACGTCCCATTCTTTCAAAAATCGTTAAAAAAAAAAACATTTTTATTGTTAATATATCTTTATAATCAAATTTTAAATATTGCCCCGAAAAAAAAATTAAAATGGCCACATAACAATATTGAATACCTAATTTATTTATAATATCTTTGAACTGATTTCTCTTAACCGTGTTTAAAGTGCTCTTTACTACCATTATGGAAATATTCTTAAAAGCTTATATTGTTTTTGAAAGTTAAATGGAGAAATCCAGAAATATTAGTAAGGGGGTTTGTTATATTAGTCCTTTTTTTTTTGTAAACTTTCTGTTATACTTAGTCTACTTATGCAATTTGAGGTGACGTTGGAAATACGTTTAATTTTTCTAAATGATAGTCATTCACGGTTAAACACAGGCAGTCACAAAAACTTGCTTGAAAGGATAGCCCCTCCTTTTGTGTAATTAAATATGAAACTATTGTATTTTACTTTTTTCGCCATTCACAGAACTTAAAAACATTGTGATGAAACCCATTCCATCCGTATTTCTCCAAGATTGATTGAAAAATGGGAGAAAGTCCCAAAGCGGGTTTTGAAAGCTGTGCAAAAATGTGCGTGTGCCTGAGAGACAGAGTTACAAGCAATTAAAAGTCATTAACTCCGTGAAGAAATTATTACGGAATCTGCCAGGTAACAGGAGTCGCTGTTATGGCCTTTTTGTGAATTACCCCGTGTGATTAAATGCATTCTTTTTTTTATCTAAGTGACCCCGCTCCTCCGCCATTTCAAACAGCAGTTACTGTACGTAAGATGGTAATAAAAAAGATTATTGAGTGATTGAGAACGGTTGAAAGAAACCTACGCCCCCTGCAACAGAATTGCATCTACAGCTATGATATTCAAGTGTGAGTATCAAAACACAATCTAATTTTTTTTTCTGAACAGAACTGAGCTATTCAGGATAACGGGATCGATTCCAGGATGAATTTTTAAGAGGGGTGGGTCGTCAGGTTGGGCTTCGCTCAGCCTCCTGAGGAAGAAGAATGAGTTGGCAATTGATTAAAGAAGTTGTGAAACCGTTTTGAGGCCCAGGAAATAAACGTTAAGCCTAGCGCCTCCTCCCGACAGGAATACTTACAGAGTGAAGCTTCAAAATTGGGGAGGGGTGTCGAGATAATTGCTAGAACATTTCCGATTGTCAAACAGCCACCATGAATGCACGATTTCTCAGTTTAGGTACCTTAGATAGTTGTCAAATAAAATGTTTGAGACTTAAGGGATTCATTACAGTACGATAAGCACTTAGGTCAGCAAATGACAATATATTCGTCTAAGTGTAGTTTTAGGGTATTTTACATTGTTCTATTCTATAATCGCATATACAAAAATTGAATAAGTTTCCGCGGCTCATCGTCCACATAAATTTGAATTGAGTAACAATAGATCTTTATTAACCTGGGATTATGACTATGCACATAGAACAAACGAATACTTTACATAACGTGGGTTATTAATTCTTCATTGTCAGTCCAAGATAAAGTGTGTGTAAATGATCATAAAATAATAAAAAAAATGTACTAAATATATTAATATTAGTAATAACTGTGACTAATATAAACTAATCTAACGAGGTTACCTTTGAAATGATAATAGGAGAATGATTCATTTAACCATGCCGTTTCCAAACTTCACGCTTAAAGAGATGAAGGCCCTGGCGTCGCTTCGAGTCCTTCGAAGGGTCAGGACAAACCGGTTGCCTCTAACCCACTTTTCCACAATCGCAAGCTTTTTTGTTCATTCTTTTCTTTTCTTTTTTCATTTGACATACAGCCAAGTTAGCGCACACACCGTGACCAGGTTTCATGGAGTAGGCCTGATAATACTGCCTGTTCGTTCTGTGAGGTATTAGTGAGTAATGTCATTCATTGAATCTGCAAATGTATCGTACTGTCAGTTCATTCTTAGCCATGAGTATTCAAATGAGTTGAATAATTAACGTGTATATTCTTTGGACAAATCGGCTCACGGTTACTAATTTAAATTTTAAACTTTCAATTAAAACAGCATAAAATTTTGGGAAGACAAAATTTCACATTATTTTCGTAATACAGTCCACAGCCTGCAATCAACGATTGTTGTGGAATTGGCTTAGGTGGCTAAAGAGGAGCCGCTAGGTTCTTATCAAGTTTATTATTTCTTATTTAATTTTTCGTTTCAAAACCCTATACATAGAGATAGTTACCGATTCCAAAATATGGAATCTTCACGTAAATGCACATCGTGCTAATTATATTTACTGTAGCATAGCTACATATTATATAAGTTTTCACAGAAATCCTGTTGCCACGGGAATATGGGGTCGTTTCGTAGTGTTAAACACTGGGTTTGTGAGGGGCTGCAACGAGTCAAAAAACTTTATGTGTCTCCGGTGGATGAACTCACTCAACGACGTCACACCAAACAACGGGTGAAGGTTGGCGTTCTTTAACCTCTCGAGGGTGGTATGTATGACCACTTTTCTCATGATCCCATTTTGAAATTGTTCGAGACTTCAAGCTATATTGCCAGTCAAGTGAGTATATCGCGGCTGGCCGGAGTATATAATTAGTTTGAGACGAAGCGAGAAGTTGTGGGAAGTTACCAAGTACGACTGCCGGTAAGACTTGATCAAGTTTATTATCTGGAGTTACGATTGCATCAATGCTTGTGTGAGAACGAGAGTGGGTGGTGTCGACAGTTAAAGAGAATTTAGAATGCAGAGAAAGATAAGTCATTAATAAATTTGAATGAAAACGTCAAGCTAAACCGATCCCCCAACAAATCCTACAGCTCATTTAGAACATTTATAATTTTCTGAATGAAGTTGAATTTATAATTCAATTTCTGGTTAGAAATATTGGTAGCACGACCATTATATCATTAAGTTTATTTTCAATAAAGAAAAATCAGTACGATTATAACACTCGTATCTTTAAAATCCGAGTACAATCCCTCTCTGTCTCCTAAATTTAGGAGAGGGATGTTACCCTTGGGACGGAAATGAATAGTAACAAGAAAAGTATTGAAAATAAAGGATGAGAAGTAATCTCAATGATATCTATGAACTATTGTATATTTATCTGTTAAACTAATTTGTAAACTATAAATTAATTGTTAACTATCTAGGAAAATGAACATAGCTAAAAAATGTACGTGTATTGTAAAGTCAGTGGTTAAGGTTAAGGTTTCAGTGGTAAAGGTTTGACATACTTTTTAATTTGGGGCCCCTATTTGACGGGTTACCTCTGGTTGGATGACATGTCCCATCTTACTCCGGACAGGGCGAGGTGGAGAGTGCTTACCAATTTATATCTTGAACAAGCAAGCCTTATCTACATGACAAGTGTTTATCTTGAAGGTTGACTCTTTTTCCTTTATTATGCTGAGTCCCCTTTTTTTCCGACGTGGGAATAGTTCGGACTTTGATATCCTCAAGCTTTCCGCTTCAAACAAAATACATTTTACTTTTTAAACTTGTAAAATACAACACTGGGAGCTCATTTGGAGTGGATGATCGTGTTTAGAAGATTCAACGTATTATAAACCCGAAATTTATTTTATGAACGTTTTAAAGTCCACCCAGTGATAAAATGTAACGTAATATATGACCCTGGTTGTTGACTCGTTTATTTCCAACGGGTTCCCGCGTAAGCGTTTTCTCGGTCAACGCTTGCTCCTCCAACCTGCCACAGTACATAATGATCTATAAAATATTTTTAAATTTTTCTTTTCTATCAAATATTTCTGGAATAAAATCGATTTCACTCTCAATAATAAAGTGAATTGCATAGGTCATACTTCTGAAGTTTTAATTGCTCAACCATTGACATTTAGTGCTGAGTAAAAACTGTCCATTTAATTTTGTGGCTGGAGAAGTTGTTATAAGGTTACCAGTCAGTCCACATAAATAATGGAAACAACAAATGGCAAGCGGTAAAGTGTTTCTAAAGGCTGTTGGTCGTCCATGAGATAAGTCTATTCACTGAGCCGTGGTCTGAAAAGTTTCCGACCTAGCAAAGCTTTTATTTTACTAACTTTACAAAGGACATCCCATCTTTCAATAGAAAATAAACTACTAATCTACAAAGTTATACTTAAACCAATCTGGACATACGGAATAGAGCTATGGGGGACAGCAAAAAAGTCGAACATCAAGCGTATCCAATCCTTTCAATCCAAAGTCCTGAGAACAATAGTAAATTCCCCTTATTATGTCAGCAACAAAACCCTTCATAACGACCTTAATATACCCTACATTCTAGAACTCATCCCTTCCAAGTTTATGAAATTCCACAGTAGCCTTTCCAACCACCCTAATCCTGTAGCACAGTCTTTGCACTGCGCCACTCATCCCTATAATCCTCCTCGGAGACTGAAACGGCAGTGGCCTCGTGACCTGCTATAATCGCGTGACAGTGGGAGTCCTGGCAATGGCCAGTTTCTCCAATCATGTCCTATTGTATGAATGAGCGAGTGAATGATGACTGTAAATATGGTATGAATGAGATCATTCATCTGTATTATTATTGCCTTATAAAAGGCAGATTGTAATTATTGCACAATAAAGATTGTTGTTGAATAACTTTTATTTATTTTATTACCATCTTCATGTTGAGGTCGGAAACTTTTCAGACCGCCTGTGTATGTCAATATCACGTATAGTTTGTAGTGAAGTTGCTAATGCGCATGGATCAATTTATAGGATAATTGTAGCCACGGTGGAAGAGGTAAACACATGTCAAACTATTTCTTTTACTAATGATTGTGGCATTACTATAATTGCAATGGCTATTGCCCACAGATCCCTGGAGATATACGAGTCGAGCCGCACAAAGCACAGTGACTTGCTCAAGGAGCAGATGTCCGCGGAAGGAGGGTCAGAGCTAGGTGGTCCTCTCCGCTACCAGAACACCGCCATCCTCTGGGTGACAGCCGATCAAGTAAGTCATCAAGTAATATTGTCATATATTCATGTTCCGATAATTAATATTATTCCGTTTAACATTTACAATACAATATTAGAATAGTTTGTTCGTTTTAGATCCAGTAGTTTTTAAGATTTAAAATAATGCGGTGTAAATTGCGGCCATAAATGCACATTAGCGAAGAACCTTACTCGCTAAAAATGTCACGAGATGGAGCAACGGAACATTCTTACTAGGGGGAAATTCACTTCGCTTGATCTAATATACTATGTATAATAAATCATGAACTATGACTGTACCCATCGTCCAGTGAACATCATATACATATATATTACTTATCGAATACTTATATTACTCGAACCCTGTTCACACGAGGGTTCTTCGGGCGTGGGTCTGGTCTGGGTAAATCAGCCTCATGTGAGTGAGTTGCTACTTGAACCACGCCATCACCTCAGCGCCACCTACCAACTATAGCGATGGGACCCTGCCTCTTCATGAGATCTAACACCACGGATTTATTTATCTATTTTAAAAGTATAATACAGAATATTCTAATACAGTTCTCTCACTCTTACCACATCTACTCCTGATATCAGTGTAAGGCGATACGATGCTATATTTCATTCAAATTCTAATTCAAGGTCATTTAGACTGAATTTAAAAATACATTTACGCAACCTTAAAAATTATTGTTCCTAAATAATTTACGTCAATAAACAAATGGCTTTAAATGATAGGAAATTCTTTGGCTGCTTGATAAGATGCTATGGAACTACGTATTACATAATCGTAAGTTATATAATATTTGTAGAGGAGAGTATTTTAAAAGAAAAGAAAGAAAAGCTTTATTATGAAGTACAAGCAAAACCCTGCTATATACAAATAATAAGAGTTATGTTACTACATACTGGGTCGGGTGTTTAGGGGCGAGTGTCTGGTGAACAAGTGTGGACTGGGGCTAAAGCTGAGACACATATGTATAAGGGAAGGGTAGGGTAGTTTCAGGAATAGGGAGCTAAGCCTAGGAAGGTGCGGTCGCTTACTTAAAAATATCAGTGACTTCCATGAAGTCACGAGGCTGGTATACACTAGCTTCTACTATTAGCATTAATATTAGCATTACAATATTCTTAGCATTATATAACTGTAGATATTCGCTTGGAGGTGCGGGGAACAGAGCCCCGACGGACTGAAAAGAGCGCGCTCTGAGAGAGGACGGCTTGTTTCGGTTTTCGACTGTTCCTAAGCCCAAATAAACAGACATAAAAACTACACAACAGCCCATAAACAGGCACAAACCTTCATAATTGCCAATAAACGAGGCCATATTACGCCATTCCAGGTCCTAATGTCATTTGCCACCTAATCTGGGCATTGTTGGTGGTGACTAAATTTTATTAGCTGGCAATGGCGACCTTTAATGTTTCTTCTTTGTAACGGATGGTTAACATTTCAGAGAAATATTGTTTGCCATCTCTCGTGATAACATTGTTCAGCTGTCTTGTTCATGGCCAAGGTTCTTCTCCGATATGACAGCTGATACGACCAACCCATTCTAGGCCTTCTGGACCTGATGACACAGGCAGCCACAGTACATTGAAAAGTTGCCCACTTTGATGCCAATATCTCATCAACCAACTCCCGCTATCGGATATAATGTTCGCTTATCTGCTGCTGTGATCTGCCTTCAAGGAATACCTGTATTTCTTATTTAGATTTGTACTACAACCCGAGTCACCGATGAAGTAAGATGTATTTATCACTGCTGATAACCATATCGGGGGAGTTACCAGGTGATAATGTGGCATGGGAGTCAACAAAACAAAAACAGAACATATTGCCTTCGGTAATATTATGAAAAAAAACTTAGTTATAATGCCTTCCGGGCAAGGCGATATGTCGCTAGAACTATCAATGGAAGTGATGGTACGTTACTGCTGAGAGGTATGAGCTATCTGAATTCGGATCATGAAAATATAACCTAATCATCGAAGAATGTCTTAACAAAATTGAACATAATTTTGGGGAGAGCGGCCGAACTGAAATTGTAACTTATATTCGTGAGTTGGTAAAAAAAACAATTTCTCCTGACTTAAGCTACACTAACAAAAAAAAATCTTAGGCTTTGTTGCTTCTTGTGTCGTTGGATTTATTATATTAGGGTGGTGCTTATGAAATGTCGGATTTTCTTTAAATGTGAACGTTTGTCTCCCTGTTTTTGTTATGCTTTTGTTTTTGACATAACCTGGTTTATAGTCGTACTGTCCATTGCCAGAGTCACATTTTAGCAAAGAAGATTTTCTCAAAAGTTCTCCCGTTTGTTATTTGCTTTGAATTTTGCACCGATATGAATTCAACCGATATTCGTGTAATTTTCTTATATGAGTATAAACTTGTTAATAATGCAGCATAAGCTGCACGCAATATAAACCAGGCGTTTGGGGAGAATACTGTGAACGATCGAAAAGTGCAGCGTTGGTTTGAAAAATTTCGGTCTGGTGATTTTTCCCTGCAAAACGAACCGCATGGAAGACCCGAAACGTCTGTGAAAAATGATGCTCTGTAAGCATTGGTGGAAACGAATCCAACTTTTTCTTCAAGGGAACTTGCTGCCAGAATGGAAGTTGACTATACAACAATATTGCGACATCTTTCTGAAATTGGCAAGGTGAAAAAAATGGATAAGTGGATCCCGCACGAACCAACCGAGCGAAATAAGCTCGGTAATAAATTTAATAAAATTAAATTAATTAAAATATGAAATTTTGCATCACCCACCTTATTCATTGGATCTTTCGCCAACCGACTTTCATTTATTTAAACATTTAGAACTGTTTTTACGGGCTAAACAGTACGAAAATGAAGACAGTCTGAAAAATGCCATATTAGAGTTCATTGATTCTAAAGATCAGAATTTCTTTCAATTAAAATCTCGTTGGGAAAAGTGTATTGAAGTAAATGGAGCATATTAAATAAACAGCTTTTGGAAAAAGATATGCAGTTTAATATATTCACTTAAAGAATCTGACATTTCATTCGCACCAACCTAATATAATACTCGTACCTTCATCTCGTCGGTGTCTTTGGTGTTCTCCTATTGGGTATCTGCCCTCGGCTATTCTTCCTTCACTCCATAGTTGTGATTTATGATTTAATGTTGAAGGATAAAAAAAGGTTGGTGGTTGACCGAGATATCGGCCTTTTCTCTCTCGAAGTTTTAGCACCGATCAAGTCTTCCTAATTAAGTAGGCAGCGAAATATTCCTCGGTGGAGTGGCCCTTTGCCATTTCAACCTCCCGTGATCTTTTTACATTGAGCAAATACAAAACTTTTTTTGTACGGAATCTATATTTTATCGAAGAAAAGGGTCCACCTTATCTTACTTGGAAACATGTCTCTATACGGATCTGAGACACGGCAGTCAAAGGATGTTTTTACAAGGAGTGGTGGTCTTCATAAAGAAATTTTGGATCACATCTGCAAGGAGATTTTCCGGGAAAAGCACAGCACAATTCCTTATAGCACGGATGGGAAATATGCACCAAGTCGCCATTTGATAACTAAATAAAAAACGACTTAAATAAACAACATACAAATCATATAACTCAGATTAATAGGTTAACGAATGGGGTGAGGACTAGGAAAGCCTATCAATGCCTGACCCTTACTACTGCCAGCTAACGTATATATGAAACAAGAAAGGCAAATGGTTATAGGGTTTGATATTGGTTATCGTTGACATTTTTAGCATGTCTCCTGAAATGCAAGTATCTAGTGTTCATAGCGTAGGTTTTTTCCTTAGCAACACTACGAACAGAATGATCGCTATGAGGTCACCTTAACCACGAGATGTATAATTAACTAGTCACTCATTATAAGCTTCACAGTTCAAAATGTCTCTCTTAAACCCATCGACCGACTCCCCTTTAGCCCGTTCGTCCATGCTATATGCTACACACTCTGGTTTAAACCTTTTAATGCAAAATAATCGGAGAGGGATCGGAACTAGAAGGAAACTGGTAAAAATGGAGTTTGTTTTTTTTTTTGGTGGGGGGGGGGAAATCAGTTTTGAGTTACTGTTGGCAACTTTTGATGGACAGCTTATTTAAAACATTAGAGCATAAAACATTGGAAAAAAGTCACCTGTTTTCTGTATGAAGGCAGAGTTTCTTCCATGTGATTATTCTTCATTATAGCCCCATTTCCCTTAAGAATGGACTAACAGTTGCTGATAGTAAATTCTTCTAACGGCAACGGTAATTGAATAAGATGGGAATAAGTGAGCGTCGGTGGCTCCCACGAATGTTTTCATTATTAATGGCTGCAATCATCGAGTGGATCGTGCCGAAGCATGTGAACGCTCAGGTGAAAGCAGGAACCACGTTCATGGCATATTAAATCTTTTGCTACAGCTGTGGCTGCTTAACCCAGTATTTAGTACCATCTCTGCAATTCTCAATGTTAATTATTTACCCATTATTCAATTGAATATATTGAAATTCCACTATGGTATATACTGCCGGAAATAAATAGTTCCTGAGAAAAGAATTATTTCATTATTCCTTTTAATTATTAGTTATATAAATTTTAATTTTTTTAAGCGATATAGAAAAATATTGAGTCGAACCCAGTGCTATGTTCTCAAAGTTAACGAGACCGTTTAAGATAGTATGTAAATAACCCATTGGTTGGAGGTGACATGGATTTGAAGGCAATTAGTATTCGCGTAGTATTCTTTTTCTTTCTTAATAGTTATTAATAAAATGATATAGCGTCTGTAATAATTCCATAAATGAGTTATTGTAAATCACGGAACATTCCCCAAAATCTAAACATCGGTTAAGGAAATGTAAACGTCTCCGTATTATTTCAAACTGGAGTTTTAAAACAGTCAATAACCTCAGAGTGGTAGTTTTCCAAAATGGTGGTACCGAAAAAGTAGTTTTGTGATGGACTTTTGTCATTTTTGAGTTACAGTGAGTTTAGTAAGTGGGCCTTTAGCAGCACCTTGCCATATAGCTCGGTTTACAATTCCATAGTGGCGTTGGCGGTACATTGCGTGAGTACACCTGAGTCAGAGACAATCAAGACAGACAGGAAGTCTGATAAGCCCCTGCCTTGTCAGACTGATGTAAGTCCGAACACCGCTTCACTCCGTTCATGTATACCCTGTACCTATTGTAATAACCTAGTAAAATTGTATTCAAAATTTAGTAAATGACGATGATATTTCTGGACTAACCACACCTATGGAGGACGTAACCAGCAGTTTTGCATGTAAGAAATGGTATTGATGGGGTATGTGATCTGCAAGATCTGGTTCTAAACTATCTGATAGGGAGGTCCCGGGTCAGAGTCCTCACTCTGACAGTATATTTTTTCTTTGGTTATGAAGAATTATTAACATTAGTCTCATCTATACTGACGCGCATTACTTCTGGAGCCATATCGCAAAGGGTTACCATAATTATAAATGGGTTTAATTTAAGTAAGTAATTATGTTCAATGTCATGCATACCATACTTACAATTCTTCATTCATACAGTACAAACAGCCCAGATATCTCCTAAATCCAAATGGTCACTAAATCACCTACCTCGCATGCAAAAGAGGAAGCGGAGTCTTAGGAAGTCCCCCACGCTTCTTCATCATCCGCGTCAACGGATACAAGCCAGTGGAGGCAGACAAAGAGCGCGAGAGCCACAGACGCTCAGAACATGATTGGAGAAACATGCCATTGCCAGAACTCCCACTGTCATTTATTTATGGCAGGTCACGAGGCCATTGCCGTTTTAGTCTCTTAGGAGGATTGTAGGGATGTGTTGCGCAGTGTATATATAATATGTTGCATGATATCCTAGGTAGTCAACATGGATTAATCGCTCTGTTGGGTTGGTCTTGCACTTCCCTACCGTAAATCAGTACACTTTCTATTAATACTATAATTTCCAGTAGAATTATCTTTACACAAAAACAAAAATAAATACAATACAAAATAAAAATGTATCATCCGCCTCCATTTCGAATAGCAATAAATAATGTATATATATCTATTAAAATATTTTAGTTTAAAACCAATGACTAAGAATTGTTAAGATAAATCAACAATTTAACACTTTATTTTTTCTTCAAAACCAGAACAATTGATTTTGTTTTTAGTAATTATAATGTTGAGGGTAAAGTAAATTATTATTTGAAAAACGGCAGGGCACACATTCTGGTTAAAAACTATGATGCATGCCAATGTCCTATACATGGCCACATTCAATTGGCGTTTATATTGTTGTTGGGCGTTCATGAAAAGACTGAAATCCTTTCAAGTGCTCAGTAAAACGGCACTCGAAAGCCAAGGACCTCGGCCTACCATGTCTCATTCTCGCGTGCCACATTGGTAAATAAGCATTAGTCATAAGTCTTTACTGCGGGCAAGATGGAACCCCCTGCTCGGATAACAAAGGTCTGTAGCCTCCTTGAGGTTCACCTTCGATCGAAGCAATATCTCGACCTCTCCACTGCCTACTCTTCGTCTGTGCCATTGCGGTGTGTCGAGGCTCGCTGCTTGTCGGATTTCCGGACCGGATTAACTACTCAATTCACAGCCACGCAAAGCCTAGTTAACATTAAAGCGAACAAATGGCGTTGAGCCTGTGCCTTCATAATCGCTATTAGTCTCGCAAGCTTGTACATTAGGCCAAGGATATGGAATATAAGAAAGTACTTTCCAAGATCCCTTCCTCACACAGTCACACTTTGTTATTAGTGGAAAATAATTCTTTCCTTGGACTACAGAAATCGCTGTTAACCTATTTATAGCTTACACTTTCGCCACACTACCGAAGTGTCACTCATCCGAGCTGGCATCTGCCCCGCCGTTGTCTACGGAAATACAACAGCCGCTGACAAGACGCAAATATATATTACCCTACATACAATGCTGTACAATACTAGATTGTTACATACGCCTTTGTCCATAAAAATATTGCTGATAACAATATTGAAATAACTATATCAAATCTGTATTTCTCTTTGTTTATGTAATCAATATCATTATTCACTTTGACTAATGATTTATTTACTTACGTAACCCAATCGCCTTTTTGTTTCATTTTCTATCATATATTGGCACGATAATGTCTGAGGATAAATTAGTGATTAACGTTCTTGTACACTCAACTTGAACAGCTCGAAGGTGAAGTTGCTGCATCGAAGTACGGTTGAGGATTAGGTGTTAAATCAGGATTCGGATGTGACCACACAATTAGTGGAAGGATCGCCAACTTAAATAATTTTTTTTTTTAACATTTATCTCAATTACTTATTGCCTAATAAGGCAGATTGTAATTTTATCATAGTAAAATTGTTTTAAAATAAACTAGAAATTTTCTAACAACTTATTATTATATCTAATTGTACTATGGTATAACGGATCTCTTTTATTTATTTAGTCAAAGTGCGGTGTTAGCTCTTCTGACCATCTGATAATTTAGATACCAGGTGACCCTAAGGATAAGATTGGTCGGGGTGCACAACGGCTTGAGTAAAAGTTATAGTACTGAAGCAGCCTATTTATTAAACTTTTTTTTAACCAATGGCCACCTTCATCTACTTAAATCGTTCGGGCTATACGAGGGCCAGTGGTGTGGTTGATTTTCTAACAACCCTCACACTCCAGAAAGATGTCCTAGACAACTCTAATTTCTACCTTGAGATGTTATGGCAGTTTTTTTTTAATTAAGATTGAAAAGACGATTTACAACTGTATCCAACGTAGAGAATGTTGCGAGCTGAAGCAATTTCACGGTTTAATCAATAGCCTTTGTGGTGATTGTACATCGGTTCCTTGTGATGTTCAGCGTAAGTGGCACGCATAATGTCGTTTTTCTTTATTAATACCCATATTTATCCACTTAACGTTATTTTATTTTTCTTCCAAGAAGTAATCTGTTTCTGTTTACCGAGTCAGTTTTGGCTGAAGAAGTTGAACTGTTTAGGCATGGAGTCTATCATGTGTATGGATAGTTGTATGAAGAGAACTTTTGTGCGATTGGGCTGGGCAGTGGGAACAACCTCTAAACATAGAGCCCAAATTTGTTGATTCATAGAGAAATTTGTGAGGGAGATACAGATATAGGCAATTTAATGAATAGCGGCCATAGCCGGTAGTAACTTAGCTGGGGTAGTTGAGCTACCTATCGACCTTCATTTCCGTTTTCTAAACACGGTTATTTTTAAAATAGCTAGGCATTTTCTTCACGAGCCTATGCCAGCCCCGACTATACATATCCACCTGATACAGGAAAAAAATTGCTGAATAGAAGCTTCTAATCTAATCCGAGTTTTCCTTTTTAGTTAGTAGTCAAAAAACTAGACCATAACCACTCGAAGGTAGTATCGATACCAACAATCTCAGCTTTTCCAAGTATCCAGTTTTAATTAAAATCTAGTTACTCAAACTTGCATAAAATTGGAAAATTATTTTGTATCTGGAAAATGTAGAGGCTTTAATGATTTATAGGGTGTCCCAGAATTAACGCAAGATTTGATTTAAATAGAAAACACAGTTTTTAGTATTTTTGTTGTTATTTTTTTATTGAATCATAAAGTAAATAGGATAGGGTTATTTATGGAATAACACATTGGGCAAATGTCTTCCACGACTTTGCTGGCACATACGCACTCTTTTGTCGAAATTTTCCATGACCATTTGGCATAAATGTTGTTGAATTTCGTTGATGCAGCGTTGAATTTCCTCTTTTAATACACGGGTGGATGTGGGCTTGTTGACATACACCTTTGACTTCAAATAACTCCATAAGAAGAAATCTAAAGGTGTTAAATCACACGATCTAGGGGGCCAATTCTGATCACCGAAACGAGAGAGTACACGATCTGGAAATGTCTCATGCAGTATTTGAATTGTTTTATGGGCTGTATGGCATGTGGCACCATCTTGTTGAAACCACATATTGGCTACATCAATATCATCCAATTTCGGCACAAAGAACTATGTTTACGTCGCCGAATTGATGATCCTGAATTTTCAACAACATTCTCACGCACTGCTTCGATATTGACATTTGAACGGCTTGTTTTTGGACGACCAGTGTGTTTAGTGTCTCCAACTTATCCAGTCTCCCTAAATTTTTCAATTAATCTCTTAACAGTTGATGAAGTCAAAACACTATTCCGACCATATTTTGTATGAAATTTTCGAACTGCGGCCGCCAAACTTTTATTATTTTTGAGATAATGTTCAACAATAAAGATATGTTGTTGTATCGTGTATTGCTACATTTTTACTAACCCTGTCAGCTGTCAAATTTTTTTTTAGGGTTGCCAGCACTTTCCTGCACAAATGGTGACAAAGGCAAATCTTGCGATAATTCTGGGACACCCTTTAATTACAAAAACAATCACGCCTAACTCAATTTTTTTTATTGAAATGAAAAAAAATCTAAATGAAGGTTGCATGCCAAATATGGCTGACCGTAATTGATTACTCTATATCGTATCCTGTATAAATTTAATTTGTTATATAGGTAAGTAGATTTATTTATTCGGATTGATAAATGAAATATGTTAGATTCTCATATTATTTATTTATTTATGGATGTAATGAGGGTGAAAAAGTTTAGAATATGTTGATACGTCCACAATTAAACTTTATGGCAATCTAAAGTCCTTCTTTTCTCAAGCTAAGCCGCTATCCCTTCAAACAATCTTTAAATTATTCGCTAACTATTAACATGAGGGCGTATCAAGCCATATCAGAAAGTTGTAATGTTAGCATTAAGGAACTTGTATTAAGGAACTACCGGCTCAAGTAGGACCTCATGCATACTTTTTATGTTGAAGTATCGCCTATAAATACATTTTATGGAAATGTAAGCATTCCGACACCTAGGCGACTAGAGCTAGTAGTTTTCATATATTCTACTTGTACGTAGTTGCAGACAATCACTTGTGATAGATGTTGGTAACAACGCTATTGGTAGAATCTCGCATTAAAGTGATGTCACAAAGATGAAAGGTGACAAATACAATGATAAGTGTCCTTGTGAGAAATGGATTCTCCATGCTAATATTAAAAAGATCTGCTTATACCCTTCCCAGATCATTCTAGAATACAGATCGGAGGCCTTTACGAACAGCAAAAGAGGGTGAGGGCCAACTTTTTCATAATCAAAATCCCTCCCCCTCCGAACTGTGATCCTCTCTCGCACCCTCATTTCATATTTATGCCCCGTCTTTGAGAAGTGCTTACAATACAAGCCAGTTTATCGGCTCTTATCCCCGGATCTGATGTCAATCAGTAGCTCTATAGACAACTTCAGGGCGAAGCCCATTCTTCTCTGTCTTTTATGTACTTTATTTCTTCACATCCACCATGTGTGTATATATATGATTTCCCTAACTCTTATCAGAAGAATCTATGGGGCGTCCACCTGCATACTACATCTGTCTAAAACTAGAACGATACAAGTCTATCAATATCATAAGTTTTAATAACTCTTATAATATAATAATACTACGGTTAAGCTCCAACACATAATATATATTATTGAGCCGGATGTCGAGATCTGCTACGTTGGCGTTGAACAATTTTTATCTTAGTATAGACGGATACTGACTGCATACCAATACACTCAAAATTAACTTCTTTATTGTGCTAAAATTACAGTCTGCCTTATTAGGCAATAAGTAATTGAGATAAATGTTCTCATTCATACCATATTTACAATTCATCATTCACTCGCTCATTCATATATTATTTACAAACAGACCGGAGGCCTTACAAATCCACATGGTTGTCACCTCCCTCGCATGCGAAAGAGGAAGCCGAGTCTTGGGAAGTCCTCCACGCTCCTCCGTCATCCGCGTCACTGGATACGAGCGAGTGGAGGATAACCAAGAGCGCGAGAGCCACATACGCTCAGGACATGATTGGAGAAACTGGCCATTACCAGGACTCCCATTGTCACGCATCTATAGCAGGTCACGAGGCCACTGCCGTTTCACACCAATACACTAATGTATCTGAATACATAAACTTTAAGGCAATACATAAAGGATGAACCTTTTCTAAGGATACATGTATCCGTATATCTATTTACCTGACTTTCCCCACTAAAGCCACGCTGTTACGCTCTAGTTAAATAATTAGAATATTTCAATTACAGGAATGCCAACTAACTATTGAACTATTGACCGATTTGATTCCTCTGTCATATCCATGCACACAGCGTTAGCGTAATAGTTCTACAAAATACTTAAGAATACTTAAATAATTTTCTATTGCACCAATTTGATTCTAAACCCAAAGCAACTTGCCTTAATAAATTAACGTGGCCATCAAATGGAAAGGGATTCATTTGTATAAAATAGAAATTATATTCATTTATTTTATAAACAATGTTAAAATGGTTTTAACTAATTAATGATTAACTTTTGTAAGAATAAAGTGAAGAAGGATCTATGGCCTCAAAAAGACACAAGAAGGATACAGACTGAGATACAACCAAGAAATCAACAAAGACACAAAAGACCTAGAAACAGACATAAGGGTCAGGAGACTGAAATTCCACGGACCTATGGTAAGAATGGCCCCGGAAAGACTAAACAAGGAAATATTCCAAAAAATCCGAGGATACAAAAGCTCAAGGGGATACACCAAGCAGATGAAGGAAAAAACTGAAAGACTAGGAATAACGTTCCAGGATTACTTTGGACTACGTCCTACTGGACCAGGTTACTTTGGACTGTTTACACTACGCCCTACTGGACCAGGTTACTTTGGACTGGAAAAACCTGAAAGACTAGGAATAACGTACCAGGATTACTTTGGACTGTTTACACTACGTCCTACTGGACCAGGTTACTTTGGACTGTTTACACTACGCCCTACTGGACCAGGTTACTTTGGACTGTTTACACTACGTCCTACTGGACCAGGTTACTTTGGACTGTTTACACTACGTCCTACTGGACCAGGTTACTTTGGACTGTTTACACTACGCCCTACTGGACCAGGTTACTTTGGACTGTTTACACTACGCCCTACTGGACCAGGTTACTTTGGACTGTTTACACTACGCCCTACTGGACCAGGTTACTTTGGACTGTTTACACTACGCCCTACTGGACCAGGTTACTTTGGACTGTTTACACTACGCCCTACTGGACCAGGTTACTTTGGACTGGAAAAAACTGAAAGACTAGGAATAACGTACCAGGATTACTTTGGACTGTTTACACTACGTCCTACTGGACCAGGTTACTTTGGACTGTTTACACTACGCCCTACTGGACCAGGTTACTTTGGACTGTTTACACTACGTCCTACTGGACCAGGTTACTTTGGACTGTTTACACTACGCCCTACTGGACCAGGTTACTTTGGACTGGAAAAACTTGAAAGACTAGGAATAACGTTCCAGGATTACTTTGGACTGTTTACACTACGTCCTACTGGACCAGGTTACTTTGGACTGTTTACACTACGCCCTACTGGACCAGGTTACTTTGGACTGTTTACACTACGTCCTACTGGACCAGGTTACTTTGGACTGTTTACACTACGTCCTACTGGGACAGGTTACTTTGGACTGTTTACACTACGTCCTACTGGACCAGGTTACTTTGGACTGTTTACACTACGTCCTACTGGACCATGTTACTTTGGACTGTTTACACTTCGTCCCACTGGACCAGGTTACTTTGGACTGTTTACACTTCGTCCCACTGGACCAGGTTACTTTGGACTGTTTACACTCCGTCCCACTGGACCAGGTTACTTTGGACTGTTTACACTTCGTCCTACTGGACCAGGTTACTTTTCATTAGCGAAGGTGGTCTTCCTTTCTGATCTTTTGCGTTGAGAGAATCTTACTTCACACCAAGTTGCACACAAGGTAGGGACGTGCCTCAAACACTGTCTTTATGAGGGGCAATAAAAAATCCACTTGGATCCATTTGGGCCATTATAAAATACATCTATACCTGATAGTCTTCTAGTTTAGTTATTAGTGCCTTTTGCTTACTATTTACACCGCAAATTCGATCTCTTAATATTACTTATAATTTTATTTTACATTACCCATGTCGGGGGTTAAACATACACACTTTAGTTTGATATACCCTAGACAAAATTGTAGGACATATATTTTTTTTTTAACAGCTAGTTTAAATTAATAAATGAAACTTAATAGTACTTCATGAGTCTGTATACTTGTACATGTCTTTCTTAAACGGGGGACTCACAAAGACAAGAGCAGGCTGTGAGCCATAAACACGGGTTGATACATAATAATTAACAGCCAAAGGAAGAACCTGAATACTGACATGATTGGGATTATAACCCGATATCTGAGCTAACCTACCTCGAAGAGGCAACCTTCCTAATATGAATTCTCATTGGCCATATTCTCTCAAAGTGTCCGGTCTTTGGCCTTATTCAGGGTTCTCGCATAAGTGTTTCTGGTTTTGAAAAAACCTACGAAACTGTAAAAAAAGTGCATTAACTTTTCTGTGCTGATAATTTATTCTTAGGCCTTGTTATCCCAGAGACAAATAATTATTTGATCCACTTGCTCCAGTCGATACAACATAATTCGTTTTATTTTAACAATCGACAAAATCCCATCAAAATTTGTTTCATCACGTGCAATTTCTGCAATTTGTCGACCTGTTTCAGGAAGTCCTCGACAAGAGATTGGATGACAGAGTTGACGACATGATGTCCAGAGGACTCATTAAAGAGCTAGAAGACTTCCACAAAGATTACAACGCTAGCCGACTACAGGAAAAGAGGTATACATGTTGTCTGATTTTAATATTGCGTGTCATTTAGGCTCTCCGATGGTTATAAATGTGGCCTTCTCCAAATGAATGATGGGTTCTAGCTTGCCCCTAGGGTGCCCCATAATTCTGTCAAGCACAAAGTGATCGGTCTCCTATACAGGAGTGTCTCAAGCTTCTAAATTTAAATTGCCTAGCAAGAAGGGAGAGGTTCTACTTTCAAACAGCTACATGTCTTTCGCCTGTACGCTCATTAACACTACATTGAAAAAAAATTTATATTCAATCTGAAGTTTGCTTTGACTCTTAAGATTTGTCATCTCGCAGGTCAGGTCACGGGTCAGAAGTTGTTTTATATTAAAAGTTCTGATTGTCTCCCATAGTTAAGTTCCTCTTAAAGACTCCGAACTAGAAAATGAATATATTCTAAAAAATAAAGTTTAGAAAATTAACAATAGAAAAAGTGTATTAAGTATCGTTTGAGCTGATAATGAATTATTTTGGTCTAAAATATGGATGAATAGTTTTTTCACAATCGTTAACAATTTTAGAAACAGCTTGATTAATTCACCATCACCGACTGCTTAAGGGCGACCTGATCTAGTTTGTCTTGAAGACTGGTATTCCCAGCATTGAAGCCTTTGAACTAAAGCGATGCCGTATTTCCATCCATCCCCCCTACCTACCACCTTTCACTGAACAATTTTTTTTTTGGCTTGCCTGCCTCTTTTTCCCATTAGTGTCTTAAGAGATAGCGAATCACAATTTTTCTTCGAACATTCTTGTGTCAGCCATATTATGATAGCAATGAAGCTTTAAGACGGTTGAGGTATATAATTTATAGATCAGTCAACATAAACAATAGTATAATTCATACTAAAATTAAAATAGCCATGATAAGGATTTATTAACCAACAATGCTTTCTTGTATAAAGTTTTTTGTGACAACCTGTATCTGGTATGTGAAAAATACAATTTAGTTCAAAATTTATGCGTAAAAAACCATTTCTCTTGTCGTATAGCTGGTCAAGTTGATAGTGAGGTGCCAAGTGTATTCACGAGCTTCCTCTACCATGGGTCCATATGTGGGGCATGCCAGCCAAGGCGATCCCATACGGGGTTGTGATGGAACTAGACGAACTGCACATTGCCTGCTTCCTGCCGATCCCATAAGTTGCCCAACTCCTCCTGCAGGAAGTGTGGGCTTCCCTTCTGCGGCCTATTGACTCACGGCTGCCCACACTCCGTGCTGCACAATGAGGTGTGGGCCGCAGAAGAACAATGCCGATACTGCAACGCCGCTCTTTCGGTTATCCGCCACCAGCCTCTTTATCCGATCTGTCTTGTGTCTTCTGTTCCTGACTAATGACCTGCTCACTGCCTACGGGTCTGTGTACACAGTGCATCCGGTCGTTGTAAATTTCCCTCCCATTCATGAATTTAATTACTGATTTATTGCTACATTTAATTACTACATTAATAACAGAAAAAAAACTATTATATTTATTGGCCTTAATTATTATATTGGTTGTATTACTTCTTGAAGAACCATTTTCTACAGTTCCATAAATGAGCCACTTAGCCATTACAAATTAATTATCCAATATTTATAATTACTATGCTATTAACAAATTGATTTTCTCAATTATTATTTGTATGTGAAAATTTGTGTGTAAGTATGTGAAAATAAAATTAAAAAATCTGTATCTTGTCTGTTACTAACTTTAAATTTCTGAAGTCACTGCTTCAAAGCAATGCACCGTTTGAAGTTTTAATTGTTCACCATGATTAAGAGCAAATGACTTATTTATTGTCGTTCGAGTCGATTTCGATTTGTATTTTGGCAGAATTTTTGCGATCTACAATTATTAAGCATTAATAAAGAAAGCTTTACTTTTCGATAGTACATCCGCTTTCTTCGTCATTTATTTTGTTTTTTCATAATGGTCTTAACAACCGGTGGGCCAGTTAACAAGCAGCTTGTTACATTATGAGGCTTATTTTTATCTTATACCTATATATCAATATAAACCTGTACCTGAATAAACTATACCGTCTGCTATTCAATTTAATGCACTGAAAAATCTTTCCGCTAAGTCTAAGAAGCCGACTTTCAATCATCCCGGGATGAGCAGGCTTGAGGGTACCGCTAGGGGCCGACGACCTGATCAGCTGTAAGGTAACCCAGAGATGACGTAATGGTTCTCGGTACCTCATTACCTGATAGCTTCGACGTCAGAGATGTGCCCAAGGTGCCTTTCAGACAGCTACTGACCAATCATATTTTGTCTGTATGGCTGTTCAACTATATCGGTCGTAATGATCGTAAATGATACATCATAAAAATGTAAATAATAACATAACAATAATAATTATATGTATAGTTTTTTTTCCGTACGATATATTTCGTATTATTGTTTTTGGACGGTTTAGGAAAAATAAAGTAAACTATTTTTGTTAAAAAATTGTGAGTTGTGTTTTTCAATTCATTTACTTATACTTTCTGAAAAACACAATTCAGTATTATAATTGATATAACAATTTTTTTTTTTTTGAGCAAAAATATTGGGCCCTTGTTCCAAATCCTTGTTTTAACCAGCCCATGACTCACCTCCGTTCTCCCCCAGCGCGTGGTGCTTTTCCTTTCATCTTTTAGGGAAGATCGATGGGTGCCTCCTGTAGCAAGCCTCAGCAAGCGTAACACACACTTATGATGGTTTATTGACGAGCCCGAACTGGGAAGCTGTACTTATTAAACAAGTGCGGGACTACTTTTATCAGTCTGAAATTTTGAAGGTAAAACCTACAATTTCTTGGAGTGTCTGTGTCGGTTCAAGTATAACCAACTATTAATTAAACCGGTTTAATTGTAAGAAAACCATATTCCCTACTCAGCTCCCAGCAGGAGATAATATAGAATAGTTCTGTCCTCATATTAAATGTTGTTATGAGGTTTAATGAATGAAAGAGCTGGAAAAAAATTCAGTCTCGTTTATATAAGTTTTCTCAAGTCAGACTTGACAGAAGCTATTTGCTCTAGGCGTTAATTTATTAACGAAATAAATTCTCCTCCGCGGCACTTGAGCCCTCAGTGGGGCACTAGGTGATTATCATGCACTCTACATTCCCGGTACCTTATACCCGGCCTTGCGCAATAGCCGCCAATTCCAACCTTAAATATCAGCTATTAAACCGAAGTTTGCAAATTGAAAAAAATGGTTTCGAAATAGTAACAACTCATGGCGGATAAGTGAAGCCCATAAAAGCCGCAAGATGCAGTTGCAGCACGCAGATGAAGGATGATGGATGCTGTCTTCCATCATTGTCTACTGTTGCTCATGTTCTCAGCCTTGTTCCTCCGGTTCTGTCCTTGCGCAGTTATTCTCTGTACCCTTCTTGAGCGTCCTTCTAGCCTTGCGCATTGCCGGCTCTGCCATTAACTAAGTATGTTTGCCGATTAGGAGAATCTTTCTTAAATAGTAAAATCAAGGTTCCAACCATTTCTTACAGTAGTGTTAACCTTCTCAACAACAACTCGACGAATCATCGTAATTATCAACCGGACCGAGTACCGCAGCTCCACTTCCACATTTATAGGGATCACCCCTTTTAAATGACAATAACTTAACGGATACTTACATTGAGTAATCCTATACTCAATCATGCGCCCCAACCGTGCACGCGTTTTATCTACTATTATATATTACATCGAAAATATCTGAAGAAAAAATTGTGTGACTATCGAAAAACAGGGGGGGGGGGCAGAGGCCGAGGAAATTTGAGCCTTCAATGAAATACTGTCAATGCCTTTCTTAAAGACCAGCCTCAATAAGGTCGCCCTTCAGTTGATAATAATGAATTAATCTTTAGCTGTAAGCCAGGATTCTTAGTG
This sequence comes from Acanthosoma haemorrhoidale, assembly GCA_930367205.1. NCBI lineage: Eukaryota > Metazoa > Arthropoda > Insecta > Hemiptera > Acanthosomatidae > Acanthosoma > Acanthosoma haemorrhoidale. The sequence continues at coordinate 16,055,473 of OV884013.1, read as the reverse complement.
GCCGTAAGAGGATTATTGGGTGCAATAGGGGTTTTCAAATGCCACCGTAAGTATATTTTTTAAATAAGCTAGTTTTACGTGCAAGAACTTGGCAAACGTGAAAAAAAAAATCTATGATATTGACAAAATTCCACGGAACTCTACCGACAGGGGTCTTGTCTCATACCGATGTATACCACTGAAACAAGCCTGCTATATAATATCACTAAATACGTTATATGCCTACTAAAGGGACTCGCTTGACTCACCTTAAGTACTCAACTGGATAGTATATATTACAAACTTTTTGCAAAATGAAGTGCTTCAGATGGTCATCAATGCTCCAATGCAAATAAATAAATTGACAAGTAGACAAGAAGAAGCAGCGATTGTCTAGAAGTCAAGATAAGCCTTAAATACCTCCCATGTCATAACTATAAATATCATAAAGTAGGGTTGATTTTATCTACTTGTTTTTTAAACTTTACTGTTCGGTGAAAAGTACAGGAATGCCGGTCCGATATAAATTAAACATTATTATTGATTCCTGAACCCCGCCAATACCAGCGAGGACAGAACCTGGAAGAGTTCTTTTTAAGTTAAGATTTCGCTGAAACTGCCCGGGGTGGGAAAATGTACCTTCACCTGTGAAGATGTCTGGCTCCCCACTCAGACAGAGCGATCAAGTAGTCTACCTCCTTCCTCGCTTCTCTTCTTCCATTGTCAAAGATAAATCTTTCATCTCTATATCCCTACATTGTTTTAAAAGGTACAACACTCATTGCACCTTCATACGAGTAAGTACGTGCATTAGAAACCGAATTAAAGAAAATACTGACACAATTAAAGCTGATAATATCAAAAATTAGCTATAGCTGTTATCTATAACGACTGTTTGTGATATCTTTGAATTATATTATCATATTTCTATCTAAATCCACTTGTAACTTTCATCGAACAGGTACACAAATTGGTATTCAGATAAATGACGATTTCTCAATTCATGTATAAAAGTTGAACCTCTCCCTTAGGGATCCCCCAATTAAGATCTTCTCTCAGTATTTAAAATATGATATAGGTTTAGATAAAGATGGCAATTAGATTAAAAAAAAAATTATAAGAAACGTTCTTATAGTTAATGGAACATTAAAGGTAACGTCAAAAGAATTTTAAAGACCGTACACAAAATAATGGTTTGGCAACCAACAACAGAAATCAAATATTGAGTATTGTTTTTGTTTTTTTGAAAAGGTGTCTTTCAGTGACCGAAATCACAGAAATTTTTAAACAAAAATGAGCAGTTTTTTTCCAGAATCATTCAATAAGTGTTTGAGAAACCCAGGCCCGGTAAGCATCCCCAAATCTTCTTTCATTCTATATTTCCTTTAATTTTTTTGTATTTATTTCGAAATAAACAATTTAGTAGTAACAAAGTGAAACAAAATGATGAAGCTAATGAACCATTGACGAGATATTATCAATAATTAACATACTCGATATGCAAAAATAAGTGAAATAAAGTATGGGTACACCTCCCCCCCCTCAAAAAAAAATAATCCTGTAGTAAAAAATAATAATGAGTATTTCAAATGGTAGATGTGATGACAATTGAGTCGTTTAGTTTTAAAAAAAACGGCTCTATCCACTGTTTTTTCAAAACTTTTGTTTCATTAGAACCTCTTTGAACTATTCTGATAAAAACCAGCTAATTGTTTTTTTACTTTACGTCCATTATGGTTTGTAGTTTGTGAATGTCTTGTAGATGTTTGGGTTTTAATATTGACTAAGAAGAAGTATTACTAATGTTGTATTTGATTGCACATTCTACGTATTGCATACTGTGATGGATTTGATAAATTTCTTCTTGATGATTTCACCTGCTGCCTTTATTTGTAAATCTTGTTTTTGTTTTTTTCTAACGAATTAGAGAGCATTCACTTTTCGTAGCGTTTTAATTTGGAACCTTTTTGTAATTTCGAGCTACTGGCAGAGTCCGTGACTTCCCGATCTCACATAAACATGGTTTCAAAGACGTTTCGAATGAGTTAGAGGACTACATCCGGTTTCAAGGTAGATTTCAATTTATAATAGAATATAACATGCTCTGTCTCGGATAGCCCTCTGTACATATTATATTAATATGCCATATTTCTTATGTATTATATAAATATAATATACAATAGAGTACATAAGCCTGCTGGGTTTCCCCCGAGATTTCGCAAACTGGCCGCCTCTATAGCTGGCACAGAACCAAACTCTCACCAGCTTCTAGGAAGGTGAAAGGGAGATCTCTATTTCAGTGAGCAGTGGTTGCATAATTATACATATGTAGGCGTCCTCAGCGTTTTATGCATTTCCTATTCATCTGGTGTAATCTATCATCGGCAGCTTTCATCTTTTAGTGGTGTGGTATACTTGGGTCGTTTGGAGAGGGTGTGTTAATGTAGGTTGTTGGGCGTTCAAAGTTACAATGCACATCTTTTTTCCGGGGATATTCAATCGGCTACGACGTCCTCCTTCCCCGGTTTGAACCTGAAACTTCCTACCGAATACGTAGGGCCAGAAGTACCTCTTATACCAGGTACTCGCTCATGCGATCCCCAGTAATTCGCGTTCTAGCGCGCTATACCTACTCTCGGCTTCGGTAAGGCGTCTGCTAGCGTATGCTGTTGGTCGCTCTCCCCCGTCGCGATCCGGCGAGAGTACCGCCCCCAACGCGTATTCACTGGCATCTGTGTTAATCATGAAGGGGAGTGCAAAATCTGGAAACGCTAGTATAGGCTCCCCCTGTAGCTGCTCCATGCAACGTCGTATATTGTTCTCCATTACCGGTAATGACGACTTTTTGTTCTTTCTTAATATTTGTTGTTAATAGGGACGAGGTACCATTTCTAGAACGAATCTGCGGTAGTAATCCAGGGATCCGAGTAAGCGCTGGATTCCTTTGACGTCTTTCGGGATAGTCATCCGCTGGATTGCCTCCACCTTCCCACGAACGGGTTGCACTCCCCCTCTGGAAATTATGTGGCCTAATAATTTCACCTTCTCTTGTCCCACAAGCGACTTCTATAGCGAGGGGGACGGAGAGAGAGAGAGAGAGAGAGAGAGAGAGAGAGAGAGAGAGAGAGAGAGAGAGAGAGAGAGAGAGAGAGAGAGAGAGAGAGAGAGAGAGAGAGAGAGAGAGAGAGAGAGAGAGAGAGAGAGAGAGAGAGAGAGAGAGAGAGAGAGAGAGAGAGAGTGGGAGAGGGAGGGAGGGATAGGACAGGTTAACTTCAAGTCTATATGTGGGGCATGCCAGCCAAGGCGACCGCATACGGGCTGTGATGGAACTAGACGAACTGCACATTGCCTGCTTCCTGCCGATCCCATAAGTTGCCCAAATCCTCCTGCAGGAAGTGTGGGCTTCTCTTCTGCGGCCTATTGACTCACGGCTGACCACACTCCGTGCTGCACAATGAGGTGTGGGCCGCAGAAGAACAATGACGGATACTGCAACGCTGCTCTTTCGTTTATCCGCCACCAGCCTCTTTATCCGATCTGTCTTGTTTCTTCTGTTCCTGACTAATGACCTGCTCACTGCCTACGGGTCTGTGTACACAGTGCATCCGGTCGTTGTAAATTTTGCCTAATTATTATATTGGTTGTATATATATTGTTACTTCTTGAAGCGCTGCCATTTCCTGCAGTTCCATGAATGAGCCACTTAGCCATTACAAATTAATTATCCAATATTTATAATTACTATGCTATTAACAAATTGATTTTCTCAATTATTATTTGAGAGAGGGGGAGGGAGGGAGGTAGGGAGGGATAGGGGTGGTTCACTTCAAGTTTCTGATTCCGACTGTGAAAAAGCTCAGAGTTTCGGGTTTATATAGGCAGGTTAGAAGCCGGGCTATACCCGCACCCCTTGTGAGCTCCGTCCGTGTCGGGATCGTGAACTAGTCCCCTATCTCTATACTGACGCCAAAGATTTATTCATAAAATATAGAAAGGTAGGAAGGTTTTATCTGGTCCAAGAAGGGGGTAAGTTCTATGTATTCGTGGTGATGTAGTTGGCACAACAAGACCAAACTGGCGTTTTCGAAGAAATTAGAATACGTGTAATTACTTACGTTAGGGACATAACTCTAGTTCTTGATGAATCTTGGCGTTCTTATGAACCAAGATGCTTCATTTTGAAATCTCTGAAACCCTGAATCGATGGCTTAAAAATAGAGCCTGCCCCTTCGGGATCTTAAAGTACGTAGAAACCGAAGGAATAACATGGAGAGGTGGTTCAGGTAAAGGCCTGGGGCAACGTAGACTGGCCTCATCACTTCGTGAGGTGTTCTTTCACGCAATTAATTTTCTTAGACGTCAGTCAGGCACATGAGCGAAAACATATGTGCTTGGGAGAAATCCTTTCTCATCGAAGCAGGAGATGGAACACAACGGCCCCACTGCCGAGATGGGTGAAGGATAGCTATGATGGTCCCTAATCAAAATCACTATTTTTATTTTTAACCAACAGTTCTTAGAGAGAGGAAAATCATGTGGTCCCTTTGGTGGCCTCTTAATGGCACAGGTTCATTTCTTTAATGTGGTGAACAAATTAGATTTGCCTCGCTCTCGCCCGGTGGTGCTTGATCTTGTGCACACACTGGAGGATTTGTTAATCACAGCCTCCTCTCGACAGCGGGATAAATCAAAGATTCGATTAGTTGGATACGGTAACATTTCATCGATGCAAAAACTCGATATTTACGGCCCGGGCCGAGAGCATGTTATTAGAGAAAGGTGGACTAGAATTTGCATCGAGATGGCCGATGCCCTGCTTCCTCGTTAGGGCATTCGCCAAATGAAAAATGTCTTTATTTTCCATCAATATCCCTTTTGATCTATATGTCTGCCTCGGAGCAATTTTAAATTTATATCTGCTCAATTTGAATTTTTAATTACTACTTTTATAGCTGGCTCATGACATTAAAACCGAGTAAAACCGCCCGATGGGTGGTCGCTGTTTTTCTTATATATATTTAAATTTAACGGGGAAATTGTAATTGAGTTCGCATCTGGGCGTTGATCAACGATTAAAGTGAATACTGGGCAGCAGATAACAACCAAACTTTACAGGGGAGGATTTTTAAATTATAACTGTTTGTACATATGCAGGTGAAGCAAAATTAATTCTACTTCTTCTAAAAATGATTTGTCATCTCTTTTTTGCAAATTTGTCAGTTTGTACTTTGGGCCACTTTTTCACGCTCAAGTTTTGTTTCTTTTACACTGAGTTTTAGTTGTTGAAATGTTTCTTAATAACATAATTCAACAGGCGATTTTCCCCGAAAATTCGACTCGCCTAGTTATCCCCTGATACAATCGAGATATGTGACGCTATAGAAATTTACACAATGAACAGTTTGGCAGCGGCAGCCGAATTTCTACTAGTGGGTCGTGTCTCTGTAAAGTGTCGGTTAGAATCTGGCTGCCATGAGGTTGGTAAACACAGTGTGCCCTGTCAATACGTGGATTTATGTGTCTAGTATGCCCAGTGTTTGTGTGTGTACGACCGGTATCTGTGGATCGGTGTTCACTCCTCACAAAATTATTTTATCGTCATTTTTGCTTAGCATTGCTTGGTGCTTAGTGTACTGATGTTGTAATTAATTGTTAATATTTTTTATAATTCATGTACTTAATAATAATAATATGTGATAACTTTAATTCCTGAATGAAGATGAAGATTGTGGAAACATATGCGAGTTCGTTCAACCTTCAGGGTTGTTTATTGAGCATAAGCAGCTTAATTACGCTAAGTCTCGCTGGAACGTTCATAAGAGGCTGGCGTTCAGGATCGATATCGTTCATTATCGTTCGGGAGACGGAACAACCCGGGTGCATACCCTAAGTTACTGTTCGGCTAACTTCTTCACCACGAACTAATAGAAGACTAGGCCGCCGGTGAAGGTCAAATACCACAGGGTTGTTCATTCATATATCTTTCTGCCACCAGCCGGGCAGTGTCCGGGTCGACGAGACCTCCCCCGCCGGGCACCCGACAGTAACCGAGATACATTTACTCACTTATCACTAACCGTAATTCGTATCCATGGGGATTTTTTTTCCAGCCTGCCAGTACCAACGTGGCCGTTAACCACTCTTAAAATTAATGGAATAATTATTTAATTTGAAAGTTTTTTTTCAGACTTTTATGCTATTTTTTTTGTATTAAGCTAATATGTTTAATTACTTTGTAAGTTCTCGTTCTAACCCTATTAACGTTCCTTTTTAATTATATTTTTTTCAAATGTTTTCTTTTATTTAATTTTTTTATGTAAATGAAATTTCCATTTTCGGGTTATTTTTGCACTACCTGTTCAACGTTTTAGCAAATTTCAAATCGCTCAGACACCCACCAGGCTATTATAGTCGGCGTGTAGTGTTTTGTTCGAAACGTAACATGGCGAGTTTGTGGGAATTCGTCTGTATTTTTTAGTCCTTAATGTTTAATTTAGATGTGAATTAAAAACAGGTGTGATTAAAGCGTTGGACATTAATTTTTTTTTTTTTTGATTGTTCATCATGGTTCGCATTAAGTGTATTAAGTTATCCAAAATATCGTCTCATGTTATTTATTTTTGTTCCTTTGGACAGTACAATACAGACTACTTAACCGAAACTCAAACCTCACGATAGAAAGCAATATGCTCATTTACGATCAGTTGCTAAGACCTATTCGGGCTTAAGGACTAGAAGAACTGCGGGCCAGCGAAACCTTCATGCATTGTGTGTCGAATCGTTGACAATTGATAAATTTGATGGAAACCTATGAACACATTTATTTATCTTCCATCAAACTAAGCCGATATCCGAAAAAAATCTTCCACTTTATAGGCGATAGGTAAATTCACGAACTATGAAGCCCCACTTGTTTCTCACTTAATTCTTTCACATAGGTTATTAAATCTTCGCCAAACCATGAAGAGGGTAATCCTTTGGTTGATGAAATATTTGTTGTATCATGCACATCAGCTGTCGGTGAACAAACATACTCAGATTATCTCTCCCTCTACGCTTGGAAGTTATTTTACTATCCGACGTTGGATAGCAAACATATGATTGGTGTTAGTAATATATTCCTAGTACAATTGATTGTAGTGGAGGTTTGCTGGCAATGGCTTCCTTCAGGATTGTTTTCCTGGCCTTGGGGCCTCTCCTGAAGAAGATATTTAAAAAACAAATCAACAAGGCAAAACAGGAAAGGAAGAAACGATATTGTGCAAGAGCCTCTAGGAGATAAATTAAAACTAGTTCTAATCACGTTTCTGAGAGTCCACTCAGCTGGGGTTTTTCCTATTTAAATAACTGTCCTTTGTCATTTTGATTGAATGTTTTTTAATCTCATAAGTCTTGTATAACCTCTAAAAATTATTTGTATTGTTGTTTTTGTCTTTTTAATACCGTCACTCTTCGAGCTATATGATCATTAGTGCCCTATGATCATAGATCCGTTCATGAGACGGGTCACTAAACGCGGATCAGTCGTTCGTTTGATTGAGACACCATTGATATCCGTTCGAAGTACTTATGTATTTAGGAGCCATTCTATTGAAAACAGAAAATTAATAAAAACTTTTTTTTATTTATAATCAAAAAATAAAGTTAGTTAAGTGTGTAGTATCGTACAATTAAGTGGTTTTTAAATATGTTTTATTTAAATATTTTTATCAAAAGCTTATCTTACACGCCCCATTGATTGATACTGTCTGTACATGGGGCTTTGTCACCATGGCCACAACATCAAAGTGTGTAAATAATTAATGACATTTATTTATATTATTTATTATGTTTCATAGAATAACATTAGTTGTTAGCACTATTGGGTTATCTAATGAAATAACTACGTAAAATATCATGCCTTTGAAAAAATCACCGCCTTCGTTAAAGTTACGTACACCATTTTATGTCTTAGGATAATCACGGTTCAAAAAACAATATACATGTATAAATTTGAAAATATTCAGACATACGCACAGGAGAAAACACAATGATTTCTGATTTTGAAAAAGAATCAACGAAACCCTAAAAATGCGTTTTAAGTATTTTCTTTTTTTTTAATTCAGCGATCTTTATTGCGAAAAAATTACAATCTACCTTTTATTGGGCAATAAGTAACTGTGATCAATGTTCTATTTATACAGTATTTACAAACAGCCCAGAAATCTCCCAAATCCACATGGTTGTCACCTCCCTCACATGCGAATGAGGAAGCGGAGTCTTGGGAAGTCCCCCACGCTCCTCCTTCAGCCGCGTCACCGGATTCGAGCCTGTGGAGGCTGACCAAGAGCGCGAGAGCCACAGACGCTCAGGGCATGATTGGAGAAACTGGCCTCTGCCGTTTTAGTCTCCGAGAAGGATTATAGGAGTGAGTGGTGCAGTGTAATAGGGGATTAGGGTGGTTGGATAGGTTACTATGGAATTTCATGAACGTAGAAGGGATGAGTTCTAGAATATAGGGTTCATTAAGATCGTTATGAAGGGTTTTGTTGCTGGCATAATAAGGGGCATTTACTATTGTTCTCAGGACTTTTGATTGAAAGGATTGGATACGCTTGATGTTCGACTTTTTTGCTGTCTGTCCCCCATAGCTCTATTCCGTATGTCCAGATTGGCTTAAGTATAACTTTGTAAATTAGTAATTTGTTTTCTATTGAGAGATGGGATGTCCTTTGAAGTAGTGTGTACAGTTGTCCAAAGCGTCTGTTTAGTTTTTAGCCTCGTGTGTGTGGGTTCCAGGTCAGTCGTCTGTCCAGATGGAAGCCTAGATACCTTACTGTCTAGGATACAGGGAAAGGAATGGAATTTAAAAAAACTAGTGGAGAGGACTTGAGGAGGGTAAAGGTGGGTACATTTTGCTTCATTAACTTTGACCTGCCATTGGCTGCACCAATACTCGATCTCATCAAGGAGATTTTAAAGGTTATGGGATCCTATATCAGGGTCTGTGTGGGATGATAGGTCTTATTTAAGTTTTTTGTTTTGTTTTTTTATATCGGATGCGTTATCTATTTCACTTATAGTTTGATGATTTCATTGTGAAATTGTAATTTTCTTCAAGTAAAGATTTATCAAAAAAAAAAAAAATAAAAGCGACGGTCTGTGTTGTTACAAAACTAGCTCAGTATTTAGGTTGAGAGTAATTTAATTAAATTATTTCAGAAATGTCAAGCATTTGAATCTAGCGATGTAGAGTTATTAGCTTTACCTATCTACCCAAAACAAGAGTGGACAATGTTATAAAGCAGGAAGTAGTTTATTAAGGTAATAGCGTAGCTATCTTATCAGTGATAATATATCACCATTAAAATATCCTTAAAGAAATAAGACCCTATACCATACCGTTCATTCAATGAATGTGTGGTTCACTGTTTGGTGACCCGGCTCATGCAGGCGAACGGATCTTTCGCTGGCGAGTCACACAAACGTCCTCTGATCCGCATCTCGGTCACGGGCACTGGGCGTTCCTCCGTCTCTCCTGCCATTGAGGCTTTGCATTCAATCGGTACAGAGGATCGTCTTTGGCCTATCTCTATGTCTGAATACAAGTAGGAATTTGTTTAGGACTCATAAAGACGGTAACTCAAAAATAATGATTCAAGACCCGGCCATAGAAACCACTATTTCCGGCGTGACCAAGTCAGTTTTAATAGTTATTCACAATTCTTTTGAAAGGAATTCGGTCAGGATATTCAATGACCGAGTATGTTTAATAATTAAAATAAATTGAACTATTTTTGAACCCAAAGCTTTTAGCATTAGCTCTTTAAAACTCGTATTAAATGAGTATCTTTCGATATTGTTTATTCAATTTTTACAAATACTAGCGAAAACTGAACGGGTCCACAAGCTCCATAGCTGTGTATTACAGAGAAATAAATGAAATTAATAACTACTCTTCGGCGATGTTTTCAATTTATAATATTATTTAACCGTAAAACAAATTATAAATACCAGCAGTAATTCATTTAAGTTAGATAAATTCTGAAAAGCATGATAGCAAACACAAACATGAAGAATTTAAAATAAACCCGTTAAAATTCTTTCATAAAGGCCACACATTTTTGCTTATTTTTGGAATGCTGGACTCAACAGTCAGATTTGAAACAAATGACAAATGAAAGCTCTAGCTGACAAAATTGGTGCTGAAAAAAGTCAATCTCTCTCTCACACACACACACACACTCTCTCTCTCTCTCTCTCGATAATAATAGTAATATGCATCAACTAGTTTATTCATTGAATTCATCCGTTAAGACATGTTCAGAATTCAATTGAATTGCCAAGGAAGCTGCCGTAGCTGTGACAAACAGGGTTGAATGCCTTCCCTTTGCTGACAGAAGACAGCAGTCATCGGTGTATTGCTCAAGTGAGCGCAGATGGTCCGAGGCTACAAAGATGGAAGGAAGAAAGTCGTTTATGCAACATGCCTCCACTCAGGCCAAACTTGCACTTCTCAACTGGCGCCAGGAGTCTGCAGTCGACACCAGGCAGCACCGTACATGCATTCGTATGCATCCATGCGTACATGCCTCACTCAATGCACCGCATCCGGAGCTGAAAATGTCAATTCCCTGAAGAAACTTATTACGGTCACATACTTCTAACAGACTTACTAATTGTACTGATATTACAAATTTTAAAATTACTATCCGAGACCCATAGGGACCACATATTATTGGATAGTCCAAAAAATCAAACATAGTGCCAATACAGAGATTTCCAACTAAACTACCTGCGCTAATAACCAGAGGAAGTCGCATAGAGCACCTTACGCACAGACTTACCTATTAGCCTTGTACTTACGTTCCATTTGTTGCAATGCATGGCTGTAATATAATGTTATAGATATAATAATATGATACATAAGCATTGATAAAATGACATAATCTATTAATTACTAAAAATTACAGTAATAATTAATTCAATAAACGACGCTCTTGATTAGATATTTATTGTTCGCCCCGCCGAGTGCTTTCATATGTTGTGGCCTTTTGTGGACAAGTTCGAAACTCAGGAAAAATGCGTGCTTGTAACCATTGGTTATTTGTCAAAGTGTATTGAAAAAATCTACAATCGGTCGGTCGGTATGTAGACAAGACATCGCGAACATTTTTGTTGTTATTGTATCCCAATCGAAACATCGCATACTTACAGACAGGCGTAAGACGGTTGCTCCGTTCCTGTCTGAAAGTAAGACTCCTCCCTTAGGGCTTACATACCCTGCAGGCCCTTCGGGTGGCAGTGAAAGGCGACACTAGGCACACCGAAATAGTCACCGTAAGGCGAGAACCACTCATAGGCCTTTTAGGAAATTAAACATCATCCACAACTCCTCCAGTTTCATCTCCTCTCTCCTCTGCTTCGCTCTGAGCTGTCTCGAAGGGGTTTAGCCTCTGAGGGTTTACTGCGTTTGTTTGCTAGCGAAACCAGCTCAAGTACTGCACGCTCTCTCTCCCTCCCCGCTCTCACTCTATCCCTCTCCATCTCCCTCTCTCCCACCCTCCTTCCCCTCTCTCTCTAATATTATTCCAATTACCAAAATGCAGAACCGAAACAGCTCAGAAGCTTTTGTTATCAACAGCATAATATTGTACGATGAAGCTTGGCTGGGCTCATTAAAACTTCACAAGAAACCAATCAGTTTAAACAAATAATTAAAAGCCTGTTACTTTTCAAAATATTAGACGAATTTTATAATCTTAGAAAAAGTGTATCAAATTCAAATATCAACTAAAAATAAAACAAAATAATTTTTATGTATTAGAAACAATAATGTATGTAAAAGTATGTCAAGTTCCAAAATCAGTTTATATTATATTTCGGTAGGCAAACTTCATTATAATGTAACAACAGTGTAATAATGCATTGTTTAATTATTTTCAAGTAATCGTGCTTTTGTTAGCAGCACTTAATATATAGCTCTTAAGTAAATTATTGTAAGAGACCTAATTTGTAAAAAGCAAACAATGTCATGACTTAGACCTATTGACGTTGTAATGTACTTTCTGCATAATTGTAAGAAAGGTCGTTCACGACCTACATTTGCGAGATTTTTTTAATAAAGCGTTGTTCAGTCACTCACTCCCTCTCTCTCTCTCTCTCCCTCTCTGTCTCCCTCTCTGTCTCTCTCTCTCTCTCTCTCTCTCTCTCTCTCTCTCTCTCTCTCTCTCTCTCTCTCTCTCTCTCTCTCTCTCTCTCTCTCTCTCTCTCTCTCTCTCTCTCTCTCTCTCTCTCTCTCTCTCTCTCTCTCTCTCTCTCTCTCTCTCTCTCTCTCTCTCTCTCTCTCTCTCTCTCTCTCTCCCCCCTACCCACTCCCTCCCATATTTTATTTTTTGTTTATTTATTTTCGTATTTTATTTGAAAGTCAAATAGGAGCATAAAGTTTCATACATACAGTTAGAACTCATAAAGCGAAGTAAGATCAATACAGACATCTGTCTACTCTATTACAGTATTTTAGGGATGTCTGTATAACACTTGTCCCAACTCAACTACTACCCCAACTTTGTTACTCTACTATCTCGGTATATTTAACCACAGAATACAAATGTTCTATCTCAATCTTCCATACAAAATCGAACAATGAGACTTTAATTTAAGGGGAAATCATGTCCTTAACCCGATCCTATCCCAGTCTGACTTCATCCTACCCTACTCACTTGCAAGGTTTTCCAAAGTAACTCCAGCACTCAACTAATCACATCACCTATTCGGAGGAAATATGATATGGCTGGGACATGAGCTTGTAAGGAGCTTGATATATCCTCCATGCTTAACAACAATCTGAATACAAGGAAAGAAAAAGGCATTCTTTAACTCCCATCGATAGAATGTAAAGAACAGGTGAACAAAAAGAACGAAATAGAACTTTAAACAGACAATAGGCAGAAATAGACTTTAAACACTTTAGAACAAAATACTCCAGCTAGTGCTAGGAATGCCCTGGTTCATTAGGAATACCCAAATTTATTTAGAATTGGAAATGCACCCATTATTTCAAAATATACAAGAGCTTCCGAAAAGATACTATGACCTCCTATCTTCAGGGGTAGTCTCTTTTTATCTGCACCCACCTCAGCAGAGACTTAAGCCATGGCTCTATCAAGAACATTTTTTTTATTATAGTATAATAGTGGTTAAAGTGATTACTTATTGTAATGTATGTCCAATTTCTATTTATATTAAATTATATAAAACATTTTTTTTTTCAGCTTGCCATATACCCAAGGCATATTTCAATCAATAGGTCTGAAGGAGTTCCACACTTACTTGACCCTTGAAGACAAGTCTAGTCCTGAAGCAACTAGTCACCTGGAGCAGGGCCTGGCCAATCTGAAGATAGCAACGAGACGCTATGCCCGCAGACAGATAAAGTGGATTCGAGGAAGGTTCCTAAGAACTGCGACTCGCCAGGTGAGTTACTTGATAATTATACTGTTATTTTACTTGTGTTTTTTATCTAGAAATTCAGTAGTGTTTAATGTACTGTATATCAAGCTCTTCAGGTCCTACTGTTTAACAGGTATGAACTGGTCACCTATACAAATGAAATATGTAATCAACCTGCAATTTCAAAAATATTTTCAGTCGCCCCTCCCTCATTGGATTACATTCATATGTTTTCAATAGAATATAATAATGGGAACTATTTAGAAAAAAAAAATGTGAAAAGAGCTCATCTCGGTTATCTTACTTATAAAATTTCTCAAATCACATATCATAACCAATTTTAGACCTAAGGTTCTAATTAATCTTCTTCATTATTAATAATATAGTATAGATTGTAGCCCTAAAAAAATGTTAAGATATTCCAAAAAATTAAGTTTTATTATAAGAATATAAATTGTATATTTAATGTTGTTTGAATGGATTTCAATAGTTTTGCCAAGTGGGTGGTGCTGTTAGGTGCTAGCCCTCTGTAAAATAACAGTTTCCTGGTAATATTTCCTTGCGTCGACCTTGCTTAGTTATCTCCCTCAGTAGTCCTTATCTCTATAATTTATATAAAATACATTGTTATCTTGTCCTTTTTAATAAAAATAAAGTAGGAAATATTTTTTAAAGAATTAAATATTTTAAAAAAATCGAAAATTCTATATCTGACCTCAAGGGTTTAGATTTAACGCTTATTTGAAAATGTCATCTATTTAAATTTAACTTTTCTTTCTTTTCGCTTTTTTGACAATTCCTTCCTTCGACCTTTGACTGTCCCCAATGACTTCCTAGAGCGTCATTAACATCAAATCAGATTTATTACTTTTTTTATTTATTTATAATAAATTAAGTGACTCCAATGAAAATGTTCTTTTTAGTTTTGTATCAGTACAATCGAACTGAATTGATAATTTATTTTATATTTTAATTTGGCATGAATTGATTTGTAACGGAAATTTATGTTAATTACAGGTACCTCCGGTTTACGCATTAGATGCAACTAATCCCGGTGACTGGGATGAAAAAGTTTATACTCCAGCTCTCGCTATTGTCAAGTTTCTGCTTGGGACAGGACCACCTCCCGAACACCAGCCACTTCCCAAAGAGAAGGTTTTGGCTGTGAAAGAGCTGAGAGGGGAACGTCTCTGTAGGGCTTGCATGAGGATTTTCATAGGTATCAGCAATTTTTTTAACAAATATTTATTTTTTTAATTTGTACTCATCTAATTTTTAAAGAATTGAATGTTATGTAAAACTAAAATGTTAAGGTAGTAAAAATAGGAAGAAAGTCAAAGGGCCATGCCTCAAAATGATTAAGAAACACTTGACACACGAGGGGAATCAAGTTTTTAATTTGAATATTACAATGAAAAAAATAAATGAAATATATTGTTTTCCCTACAGTAGAAAAAGTGAAATTTTTTGTGCTTCTTTCCTGTTCACTTCAAATTTACATTTTTTAACGATAATAAGAAAATATTTATATTAGTAACAAAATATTAAATCATAATAAATTTGTTAATTTTTTTTTCCGTACTGTTCACCTTCTCTGCGATTGTCTAACTAACACTTGTCTACTGCTCAGTGAGGAAGGATATACTTGGCTCACACATCAAATATTTTTTCAGTTTCAGTTTACTGTTATAGAAGTTTCTTTAGTTAGCCTCTTCTTCTATTCTACTATGTTCATTGATTCTCCATGGCCAGCCATGCTTTTCGTTACTTAATTTATATATTGTGTTTGAAGTTTTCCTTTCTTTCTTCTCATAGCCACCAGTCCACTAGTCTTCTTTCCCTGATTATTTCTAAAACATTTATTTTCACATCCATTATTTCCCTGATTAAATTCTGAAATGGTCCCTCATCGTTTTCTCACTTTTTCATAAACTTGTATCAAGTGTTAAAAGCCTTTTTTTATGTGGCAAAGTATTATACCTACATCAAATAGGTTTAATTAATAAGGTTTTGATCCAATCTGCCACCACTCCCCACACTGTCCTTCTTCTTCATCCATTTAGCTGATCCGACGACATGTTTTCTAGGAATATCCCCTGTGAGCTCATCATAGCCACATGACTGGGCAATTTAACTTTTAATGTCCCTCATGTCGTCTGGCCCCTTAGTCAGTAGTCAGTATATAGAGCTCTTGGCTCCCATTTTCCTCCAGTTTTCACCTGCTTTTAGTTAGCCGTGGATTTGGAGAAGTATGCTTCTCTCAAAGACCTCATCCAACTTTGAGATGGTTCGTGTGTCAGAGCAATAAGTTAAAACAGGCTTAGATCAGGGTTTTATACAGCCTAAGGTATGTTGCCCACATGAGAAGCTGCTTCTGAAATGCAACTTATAAGAACCAATTAATATGCACTACTTAGTTCTACAACAAAGAGGATGGTTTGATTATTTGGGTTTAACACTCTTATATATTCTAACGGGAAGGTGGAAAGACTAGTTTTCTTCAGCTTACAAACATTTTCTAACCAGAGTAGCAACGGAGAATTAATTTAATACAATTTTAATTATTTTTAAATATGTAATCACCAAATGTACATATATTTTTTCTTTTAGGCGACCACCAATGGGAAATGCATTTAAAATCTAAAAAACACTATGCCATGTTAAAAAAGAAAAAGAAGCAAGAGGATAACAAAGATCAAATAAAAACTATGACTGGTTAATTGAGGCACTAAATGAACCATCATGTTTATTACGGGTTTGTTATATTACTTTGTTTATGATGAAACTGTTTTTTTTTTTATATAAGCTTGCTGCAAAAAGTTTAAAAAATTGTTTATTACATATATTTAATAAATAAATACTAATTGTGATTTGTGACCTTACTGTTGTAATAATTATTAGCCAAATAAAAAAGGTTAGTGCCAGGATCGGAACTAAAACCTGGGACCTGCTGATCTCCAGCCAGGTGCCCTTCCCACTGAACTATTAAATTTTCTAAACAGATTAAATATTGGTGTAAATGTAGGGTTTTTTTCTGTTTACCTAGATTAAATAAGTGGATATTTTTAGTTCATGTTTAAATAGTATTTTAGTTTTAGTTTAGACACGCTCTAAGGTCTGGCAATGAACCCATATAGCATTAAATGAAATAAAGAAGTTTTCTCCTTCTCAAATATTGGCACAGTTGTTGTTTGACAGGAATGGCTCAGTTGGAAGGGTAAGGAGATTGGGAGTTACCAGGTTTGAATGCCAGTCCTATTACCCCCCCATCTTTGGTTATTGATTTTAGGTTATTAAGCATTTTAATATTCTTCAGTTTTACTGTTTGTTTGTTGGAATATCGGCTTAGGTTTATATAATCTAGTATTGATAATGAACACTCAAAGAGAAAATGACTTCCAAGATCGATACTTAAACCCGTGACCTCCCGATATCCAGTTGGGTGCTCTACCAACTGTGACTACCCTGCCTCGGGTGACAACCTTCCCCGTATAGATTCTTTTTGGCCTAAATCTCAAATAGACTGTGCACAGGGTACCCGAGAGGCACGGAGGGGACCTGGTGTGAATCCTAAGATAATTTTTCAAGAGCTAGTTTGTCAATTTCATTTTATGAAAGTATTAGAAATATTTCAATATATTGTTTTCTCTTCAGCTGCTAATTATTGATAATTAGTCTTGTATGTTTATAGAAGACTTTCAAAAGTTTTACCACATTTTTCAAGTTACTTTTTTTATTGTATTTTATGTTATTAGTTAGTTATTATCTACTAAATTATCATTGAGTAGCGACATCCTACTAAATTACCTCATATTATATGTTTTTAGGTAATGGCGCCATTAATTCGTCAACTGCCTGTGAGACATCGTTTTCTGTTCAGGCTTGCTGGAAGTATCAGTCTCGACTTGAATCATCAATTCAACTATGCCAAGTAATGACACGGCTTGGTAGTAATGTTGTATTTTATTGAAGATGACTTAATTTTTTTTTACATATAGTTTCTTGTTTGTTAAAGTTAGTTTTGGTATTAAAAATCAAATTTGTATTTGATGAAACTAGTGCTTGTAGAAGCACATATTGTCATTTTTAATTATATTATTGTATCGTACATATCTTGTAACCTTATGTTATGTATTTTATAGCCATCAAACCAAAATTTACTTTTTGTTTTCTAATAATATTACATATGAATTGTTTTATTAAATAAATGTTTAACTAGCCTTGTGGTAATGTATGGAATTTTCATTTTATTTTGTCACCTGTTTTGATTAAATATATGTTATGTTTTTTATCTATTTGATTTTTTAATTTCATCTTTTATCTGAGGTTTTAAAGGTTCTGTTAATATAAAAAAGAAACTCTGGCAAAAGGAAAATTGTTTAATTACAAAACTATTCATTAATTTATGTACAATCACGTCTGTGACAAATAATGGTTTATTAATTAAATTTTCTATTTTACCTTAATATTATTTTTGTGGCTGGCCAGATTTACTAAATTTTACGTCCTTTTCTGTTTGCTTCAACTAGTTTCTTCGTCCTTCGGCGAATACTTCCTTATTCCTCGTTTGTTGTTGTTGTTCCACGGGATCAGTAAATATCCACTGCTATATCACATCAATCCTTTTGCCCTGATAAAACTCTTCATCATACAACTGTTCTACCTTTGGTTCTCTTCTCTCAACATTACGCCTACTCCGGATTCCCAGCAGAACAACAACTAACTCCATATTCCTTTTTCCAAAACCTCGTCCTTTGTTTTCTTGCCTTCTTGATTGCCTTGATTTTTTTTAACTTTTCTTATTTTAAAGTTATCAAATCCAATATTAAACTATTTTAATTTAATCATTGATATTATTTATATGGTAAATATTAATATTAGATAGAACGGCAACAAATAATGTTCATCCCTTCATAACCATGATTCACGGGTCGTTTACCGCCCTTTTATGCCCGCTAATTTCGAATTTAAAGTCTTGATAAATAAAATTTATCAATACAAGAAAAGCATGTGCGCCTACGTACCGCACCACAGTATATAAGTTTAATAGTTTGCCCATTACGGCCTACTATCAGTAAGATGGAGGACCCATGGTCAGATACTGGAGAAAGACCTCTCTGACTTTGAACATAAGTCCAAAAACCCACTTTTGACAAGAGCCCAGTCTACATCTACACTAGTGAACTCCAAGAAACGATGGTCAGTAAGAAGATCCTGGACTAGTCTGCGGGATGGCTTGGTTGACAACTTAAGCATAGTTCCAGCAAGCTCCACACCAGTTCTCCCTTTTTATTTTGCTTTTTTTTGGAGGGTATTTTTTTTGTCGTTTTTTGGGGGGTGAGAATCAGTTGTTTTAGGGGGGGCTGATATTTTAGATAGTTTTATTCTAATTTCTTGGGGGTTTTACAAGATTATTTTTGGATTATATTGGGTATCTTAGTCTTTTAAGGGGTTTAGGTTTTTTTTTCAGTGGTTTTAGATCTGACAAAGTAGGCCGATTTGTGTTGTTTTAGGGAAAGGAGATTTAAAGGGGCTTGCCCTTCGAGTCGCTGGCCATAGGGGAGGAATTTTAGGCTTTCAGGGTAACAGCTCCTCATAAGTTAGATCTCCAAAATAATAAATGAGTTAAAGAAAAAAACTATAGAACAAAATAATGTTATAAATGAAAGTTAGATAAAGAAATAACCTGAAGACTATATTTTAAAATGATTTATTTATCAATTACAACCTTTAACTATATATATAGGATTCTCTATCTATGTAAGTGTTGTAATATAATTTCTAACGACTATAATAAAATAAAAGCTCAAATTACTTAGTTATGAGCTTGTGCCTGTATCGTATGAATTCCCAGTTAATTATAGGTAATAGTATTTAAGGCGATCAACATGCATCACCTCCTTTTTTCCCTCAGATCTTTTAAGTATGTAGTTTACAGGAGACATCTTCTCTAGGACCTTAGGGTCCTTGCCAAGGCAAAAAAAAATGATGACATTTGCCTATTAGTGGCCTTTTCATGTAGAGAAGGTCTCCAGGTTCGAGAGGTCAGGGATTGCGGACTCGGTCGAGCTTCTCCTGTTTCCTTTTATCTACCTTCTGTTACTGCTGGTCATGTGATAGGCCTCTTGTAAATATCTCTTCACGATAGACTTCAATGAAAAAGGAATGTTTTTAGAGTTGGAAAGAGCGAATTGGACCTTTTTTTACAGCAACAAATAAACTCTCACCCAAGTTTAATTTACTTTAAAAATAAGTAATGCAGGTTTAAGTGCTTCGAGTGTAAACTTTTACTTTCTACAAATCTATTTTGTTTTGGTCTAAGAAATAGTAATAAGCAGTTATTATAAAAATACTTCAAAATCTCATGAATGTTACTGCTTAAAAATGTTAGCTAATTTCTGGAATGTGCCTAAATGATTTTGTAATGCCGCTGTTAGTAGCTTGGCTGTTTAATTGTGATATTTTATCATATACTTATAGTAGCCAGTAAGCCCAAGAAAATTTTTTAATAGGTTTTAGGAACTGGAATGTTTGCAATCACTTCAAATTTTGTTGAATGGGCTTGAACCTCAGATATGATATGGCCTAGAAATAATAATCCTTTTTTGAAAAAATCAGTTTGTCTAATTGTATTTTTAGTTGATGTACCTTTAGTTTTTCAAAGACTGATTTTAATTGTTTAAGATGTTTTTCAGATTATCTGCTAATATTATAATGTTGTGCATGTAGACTAGGTCATTTGGTAGTTGTGCAAATATAGCAATCAGGCTATATTTGTGTACGGTATCTGGGATTTGTGGTATCAGAAATAGCCTGTACGGTATCTGGGATTTGTGGTATCAGAAATAGCCTGTACGGTATCTGGGATTTGTGGTATCAGAAATAGCCTGTACGGGATCTATAAAAGAAAAGCAATATTTTAAATAATTGAGTTGAATAACTGTTTAGTGAATTATATGTAATAGAGTAGAATAGCATGAAAGCGATCTCCCTCGACACAGTCTGAACACTACCAGTGATCTCAACAGAATGTATCCACTGGGCCTTCCAACAGACAATAGTTTTAGAGTGCTTCACCAGATGATGCGCTTGTGGCAAATTCTTGTATTTCCTGGTCTGCTAATTGGTCCAGCCTGCCACACCCACATATAAATAGGCTCTTTGGAATGTAGGCTGAATGTTTTTTTAAGACCGAAGGGTATCTTAAGGAATTTGTATTGACTGTTTGTTTAGATATGTTGCCATGTTAGTAACATTGAGTATTACCTTTTGGGTACTGTTATAGGTTTTGGCGATAAAGTGATCAAATTATTAAGTGATTAGTTATGAGAACTGTTAGTTTTATTATTACAAATGAAAAACATGGCGCAGTCGGGAAAATACTGTGAAGTATGGTTCAGTTGGAAAAGTTGATTTAAAACAAAAAGTGGTTTGGTTTGTCATCAAATCATCAGGATGGAGTTCGTGAAACCAGCGCCCTCAATATAAGTTCTGGCAATTTAGCCAAAAACTTTAAGAACTTCATGGAGCAAGCAGAGGTATATTTTGTAGTAACGAAGACAACCGAAAATTCAGGGAAAGTTCAAGTTGCCTGGATTAAAAACCTTATGGGTTGAAGCCTTAAAAGTTTATAATAAGATTACGGAAACACCCAAGAGCATGAAAACAGAGACGTCAATTTGGAATGAAATAGAGGTTCATGTGAAGGAAAAAGAATGAAAAAATTAAAGTTTTTAAATTCCTCAGCCAGCAAGGTCTGGGGAAACTTTTTGAGAAACTTTATATGGACTTTAAAGGACTTGTGACTTCAAGAAGAAAAACTTCTGAAAGCTCAAATAATGTTGAGGATCCATTCCAAAGCCACCCAAGAAACACATATAACAGTGGATGCGACGTTGGAGAAAAATATCCAAATTTTGTAAAGCAGTCGAGTTGGCAGAACCCAATATGAAGTTGCATGAAGAAGACCATGAGCGACATTTGGAAGTGGAAGTTTATAATTAATAAAAAACAAGGTAAAAATTCAAGTTATTCATATTACAAAACCAAAACTGATCAGACATACAAGGCCATGTGGCCGTTGAGGTGATTCCGTAGGATTAAAAGTTGTCCAGCAACAGGCCAACGTTGTTGCAGATGTAACAAAGTCGACCGCTTTCAGAAATTCTGACCAAATTAAATCAGTCTAACATGTAAAAAATTATCAAAATTCAGGTAGTGAAGATGATTTTGCTAGACATCACTTGCATCGTCGTAGGATATTGTTGCAAGTCAACTTCTTCCATTTTCTTCAAGAAGTCAACTTTAATTATGAAGGTGTCAACAATCTCAAGAAGATTCTCATCGATGCTTTTGAACTCATTGTGTATAAGCTGACTTGAGTGATATTCTCATTCCTGACTTGTTGAAGAGTGAAACTGTGTATGGGGAAATTCGGTATTTGAAGTACTGGATAAGTAGTCAATTGAGATTTCCCTTATTTAATTACTTATTTTTTATTACTCAAACTGTAGATTACTTACTATTTTTATTATTCACTTCTCCGTACTTATTATATCACTTACTGGTACTGTGTCTGTATAATAAATTTTAAATGCCCTTCATTAAATCATTTCAATCAATAGTAATCAATAAATCATTTCATTCAATAATAAAACGTAATAATAAATAATATTTATTTTCCCCTAAATAAACTCATTATTCCCGGTTAAGCTCAAGATTACTCAGGCCAGTTACTGTAGATAATTACGACATATCTCAACTGCATACCCACAAATGCACACAGGGGACACATTTCTTCCAGCCGTCGAAGAAAAGAAAATCTGAAATGAATTATTTCAGCCAATGGCATGGATTTAGAATTTATCGTGTTTATAGGGTGTTTCTTTTTTATTTTTAAAGATAACATTTTGGCAACAATTCTTTTTCTCTGTACCTTGATGGCGACATTTTTTAAAATATTTGTGTCTAAATTATATAAAAATAAATAGTTTAATAATGTTATAATCGACAGAAACAATGATTTTAATAAGTATGCAATTTAACAAATATGCCTGGTTATAAAAATTAGAACTTCTAAAGAAAGTACATTCTTATTTAAAGGGCCGGTTGTTTCAAGAGAATTATTGCGATTTCAAGATTAGAAGTTAATAATATCTATAATACAAACCGCTATATTTTTTACTGCCATTTAAAAGTAGGATTGACATTGGGATTTCTAATATTAAGGAATAATAATAAGGATATTTTATTAGTTTTCTAATAAAAAAATCAAGAAAAATAAATATCACGCTTACATTTCATCATAATGTTTACAATCTGTTTAAACAAAAGAAATATTTTTTAATTGATTTATTTATGTCAGTAATTGTTTATAGCCAATCTTGATTTTGGCCGGGATAAGAGCTACCTCGCACGCCACTGGCGCACATTTCCAACATTATCGGCGTTTTTGCATTCGGTGCACAACGCTTTAGAAGATATTATAATCTTATATATAAATTTATCAATAACACCGACCGAATAGCGAGAAAATATTTATTTCGAGAAACAGAGACGCCCTTTTAAAAAAAGGGTTGTTTTTATGAGAGAAGCATATGACTTAAATTTTTAATGTATCAAATATAAAGTGAAATCCCGTCAAATTAACATTTCCTTCGTACGAAAAATTAGTATTTGGGCCGCTTTTTAATCATTAATAATTTGTAAATCAGGAAAAATTCATTTATAGTTTAAAAACATTAGATTTAGACATAAAGATTTTCAACGATTAATAATTTTGAAGTGAATACTCAATTGTTAATAGACAAAATATCAGTTAACGGTTTATTCATTTTACGATTAATCATGTTTGTAGTGACAACTTCTGCACCACGAATAAATGGAAGTTCCCCTCTTCTCGGTCCAGAAATTATCTACCTATGTTTCTATATATTAACAATAAAAACCTTAAAGCGTCAGTTAAGAGAGGGGGAAACTAGTGCATGAAACAGCTGAAGCCTACTAGGGGTGCGGGTGTAGCGCAGCCTCTGACTTGTCTATATAAGGGGCCAGATTTGGGGCTTTCCTGTTTCCATCTTGCCACCATCGTTGACTTCATGACCGCATTGCTGTTGTGCACCTTAGAGGTGACACTTTCTAAGGTAACATTTTCGATATTATTATTAGTGCCAGTGTTACAGTGCCACGGTAAATGGGGACGGTGCCCCAATATAAAGAATTAGCCGTTACCGATTTCAGCCCAGAAAGTCCTTCAGATGACTATAATATGCTGCATGGTCATATTGCTGCTCCAAATAGCATGGAAATGGATACGGATACAGCGAGTACGTCTCTCAAAAGAAGCCGAGAGCCACTTACAACTTCTGCAAATAGCGACTTCATACAAGTTTCTAGGAAAAAAGCCGCGAAAGTCTTGCGACCGAAAGCACCTGAGGGAGTAACGATTGGCAATCGTTAAGACCTATTACCTGAAGGAAAATTGGCTGCTCCTAGCAATAATGAGCAGTTAGTTAAAAAACCACCGCCGGTGGTGTTAACAGTTAAAGAACCGCCAGCAGCTACTAGGGAGAGGCTACAAAAAATAGGAATAACTACCTATACTTTTCGGCCCTTTCAGGAGGGAGTTAGGATATTCCTAGAGAAGGAGGATGAAGGAAAGAAACTAATAGAGGCCCTAAAAAACGAGGAAACACCACACCTACGCCACGGAGGGCAGAAGATTATGAAATTTTTAATCATGGGTATCGATGTCCAGGAGGATATGGAAACTACCCTAGCAAGTGGACTTATCCTGATTTAGTCTCTGCAAGACGCCCGGTCTCTCAATCAAAGGAAGTGCCGATCCTACCGTTTCACCAGCTCCCAGAGCTCTGTGAGGACGAGTGATGTCCCTCTTGTCACCTTTATGACACTAATGAAGGTGGCAGTAATTATGAGGTGATGCCATCAATTTCTCAACGTTTCGACCAGGATGTGTTAAATGACCTCATCAGAGACCTCAGCCTGGCGAAAGAAGCTTCTGAATTACTGGCTTCCAGGTTGAAGGACAAAAATTTGCTGGAACAAGGAACTCAAATTACCTTTTACTCTCTAGAGAAATGGGTCTAGTAAGTACCCTTCTTCTCTCAAGAAGACCATCTTGTATTTTGTCACGAAATTAGAGGCTCCTGAAAGAAATGGGTCTTCCTTTTTTCCAGACAATTTGCGCCTATTTATTGACAGATTAAAGTGAAGATGGAAATGTGTCTTTCAGCACAATGGGAATTAATTATTCCCAGAACCAGATTTGGTTCAATACCAATCGCTCACTCAACGAAAATGAAAGAAGAATATATCACCATAGCTTTGGTCTTGGAGAAAATAAAGTATCATGAACATCAACGCTTGATTTGTGTGGACTTAAAAATGGCAAACTTTCTCCTTGGGCAGCTAAGTGGCCACACCAAATATCCTTGCTTCTTGTACCTCTGGGATAGCAGGGACAAAACACAACACTTGGTTATTATTGGAAAACTTTGTTGAACTGGTAAACAAGATGCTTAACAGTTTCAAATCTACTCTGTAACATTAGTATTAAAATGCAGTATTTACACAGCCACTTAGACTGAAAATTTAGGAGACACCAGTAAGGAATAAGGTGAAATATTTTACCAGGATATTAAAACTATGGAGGCCCACCACCAAGGAAGATGGGATACGCCCATGATGGCAGATTACTGCTGGAGTTTAAAAACGGACTGTTCCAAAATCCATTCAAGAATGTCACGGAAAAGAAGCTTCCGAAGTGTTCAGTGACTAGTTGGTTTCATCGATGACTTTTTCCTCTATCTTTGTTTACAATAATATTTGTATAATATAATAATGAAAATTCCGTGTTTAGTTTTTTTTTTTTATTTGATCCATGGACTCAAGTTTAAATAGTGTAACGAATTTTTCAATAAAATTTAAGAAGTTTGAGGTCCTAAGCAAAAACTAATGCCATATTTGAATTGAGGGCATCAAATTCATACCAAAATTGGCTCCAAATACTCCGCCACCAAAACACCTGTTAGCCTGTGTTATAGAATCGAAACACAGCAAAGCTACAATACGAAAAAAAAAAAAAATTTTAAATGTAAAAACGTTCGGAGGTACAACACCTTCCCCAACAAGATATTCATGGATTGATGTGGATTTATTTTTTTGTGGAACAAAAAAGGTAAAAACTTTTAAAATCTAACAACAATTTCTAAGTCTTAAGGGAAACTTGACCGGACTAGTCATCAGAGGCGTAACTACAGGGTGGCAGGGCTGGCAAAATGCCACGGGCCCCCGACCCAAGAGGGCCCCGGCCCAAGTGGCCGCGAGCTCAGAAATATTGTTTTAATATTGTACCTATTTATAAAAATATTAAAATATATATACCATAATACAAATTATTGGTTGTGGGTAACTAAACTACTCGTAAGTATAATAAAGCTTAATGATAGGGCCCCCATTAAAGGAATTTGCCACAGGCCCCAGATGATATAGTTACGCCACTGCTAGTCATATCGGTTTGTTTCCGGAAATGCTTCCTTTAAGAAATATGGTGGCAAATCGAAGATCCTTAATCTAGAATAACTAAGCCTTAACCCACCATATCAGGAAAATTATTGGAATAAACTTAAAAGTACGTTAAATTTTGTATCAATTGATATGAGCTACAGAGAGCTAGAAATGACATCAAATTTCAATGTAATTATTGCAATGTACAATATAGTACCATAAATTTCAGAGATAATTGAAATTCAGGACACTCTGAACATGGTCACATCTGAAATTATAAAAAGACCGGACTTCATTTAAAATAATTTAGCTATTAACATCCTGCATTTAATTTTCTGACATATTTGCAAGCAATACTTATTACCTAGGCAAACTATCGCCTAGAGTATTGTTCAGATGGGAGACAAAATCAAAGTACTAGAAAGAAATCTGAATTAAAGCTAATGAGATACAGAATTTATAAAAGGCAGTTCAAAGACTAATTTTCTAAAGGGAAGGTTTAAATTATAAATAAAACTTATTCACTCTCGAAATGATTTCAGTCATAAATTGAGAAACAATTTCTTATTTAGAAACATTTTTCCAAAGTATAGCAACCGATAATATTGAACTACAAAAATATTCATAATAACGGATAAAAAACATTAAAATGGAAATAGCATGAATTATGTTTAACACATAAATATACAAAAATATTATCATAGCATATACCACATAAATATTCATAAAATAATAATAGTACATGAAAATAAAAAACATGGTAAATATGATTTCACTGCTTCAAATCTGATGTTTGTCCTCTTGAAGTTCGAGTGTTTTATGTTATTTGTTAAAATTCAAACTATGTAATAAATTTATAATTCTTGAGTAAAATAATTTAAAAAAAATTAACTGTACGATTTTTAAAATTAATTAAAGGATTTTCAAATATTAGTTGGATTTTATTTTAAAGAGTTAACTTTTTCCAAAAGTTGCGAGAAATTTCAAAAAATTCAGAAATGTTGTTTAGTGTCCTGAAAAAGTATATCCTATTCTATAATATAATGACGACCTAAATGAAAATTGTTTATTATTGTTTATCAAATAAAAAAAGTAGAATTTCCTACAAAAAAAGTTGTTTAGTGTTCTAAAAAAGTATATCCTATTCTGTAATGACAATTTAAATGAAAATTGTTTATTATTGTTTATCAAATAAAAAAAGTAGAATTTCCTACAAAAAAAGTTGTTTAGTGTCCTAAAAAAGTATATCCTATTCTGTAATGACAATTTAAATGAAAATTGTTTATTATTGTTTATCAAATGAAAAAAGTAGAATTTCCTACAAAAAAAGTTGTTTAGTGTCCTAAAAAAGTAAGTATATCCTATTCTTTAATGAGAATTTAAATGAAAATTGTTTATTATTGTTTATCAAATGAAAAAGTTGAATTTCCTACAAAAAATATGTTTACTATCCTAAAAAAGTAAAGTCCTGTGAAAAAATATAAACTTAGTAGATAAAATTTAAATATTTTTAACATCTGTAAAAAGAAATATGTATCCAAACAATTATTTTAAACTATTGGGTTGACAAGAAAGTGATTTCGGTTTGCACCAGTAGATAGTGTTATGTTTGTTTTCTTATTCTCTTGTCGATGTTAGAATTTTTTTCTTTTGAGATTTGGTAGTTGATCTCTTTAGGTTGCTATAGAAACAAATTCCATGTAATTTTGTTTACAAAATATAAAATGTCAGTTTCAACATGGAGTGCAAAAATAAACATTTTTGACACATTTTACTTTTATATTTTCATAAAGGCAATAAAGCGGCTGAGGCTCATAATGGGATATGTGAAGTTTATGGCGTTGATTGTTTAACATAACGCACGTGTCTGAATTGGTTTAAAAAATTTTGTTCTGGAGATTTTTCACTGAAAGATGACCAATGTTCTGAAGTTGATGGTGACAAAATGAAATCCATAATTTAATTGAATCATCATATAACTGTGCGAGAGGTTGCAAAACAGTTAAATGTATCACATCATCATATAAGACATCTTGGACTTGTTAATAAGCTCAGTATTTGGGTTCCGCATGAATTTAAAGAAATTCACGTAACACAACGGATCAATATTTGTGATAAACATTTCAAACGTAATGTAATCGACCCGAAATGAATTATCACAGGCGATGAAAAATGGATCGTCTACAATAACGTTAATCACAAACGATCATGGTCCAAGCATGATGAACCTGGACAAACCATATCGAAAGCTGAATTGCATCAGAAAAAGATCATGCTGTCAATTTGGTGGGATTACAAAGGTGTTGTGTATTTTGAGCTGCTTCCAAACAGCCGAATGAACAACTCAGATGTTTACTGCCAACAAATTATGAAATTGGAGGAAGCAATCAAAGAGAAAAGGCCAGAATTGGCAAATCGCAAAGGAATCATGTTCCGCCACGAAAATGCAAGGCCTCACACATCTTTAGCAACACGTACAAAACTATTGGAGCTTGGTTGGGATGTGATGATACATCCCCAACCTTGCATCATCGGATTATCATTTATTTTGAAGTTTACAAAACTTTTTAAATGGTAAAAATTTCAGTAATAACGATGACCTCAAATTGTATTGGTTGAGTTTTTTGCTGATAGAGGCCAGAAGTTCTATGAGCGCGGGATCATAAAGATACCAGAAAGATGGCAAAAGGACATCGAACAGAATGGAAGATATTTGACTGATTAAAATTCATTTTTTGTATAGAAAAAATTGGGTTTTATTTCACACTAAAAAACCGAAATTACTTTCTTGCCAACCTCAATTGATTTCTTATTATTACATTGGGAGAAAGCATTTAAAGGTCATTGCTTTACTTCATAATCTAACAACAACAAAACATATAAACAAACCTTATTTACATTGTGAATAAATGTAAACTCAAGGTACTAAATCAATTTTTTTATTTTAAACTTATATTTATGAAAGAATATAAATCCAGTTCACCTTTTCACATTAAAGAGAGAGGGTTTATGTTGATTTTTTTTAATATGGTGCGTGGGAGCCAGCTAAATTACATTTAGCAACTATGGATAATCGACTTAAAAAGAGTTGGAATGACACAAAGGCAAATCGCTCATGAGCTAAACTACTAAACCCAGGGTGCAGTTAAAAACTTTTTAAATTAAGGTCCAGGAAATTATGGAAAAACTAAAAGAACTGAAAGAGCTCCAAGTTTTTCCAGTTATGTGAATTGTAGCGTTTTAAGGGAAATCTCAAAAACCGGAGTTTCTTCTGCCCAGATTGTATGGCGCCTCAACCTAGGCTGTGATGCCAACTTACTTCGGAACTTGAAACCAGGTATTTAAAATATTGTAAAGTTGTTAGAAAACTGCAACTCAAAAAACATCACTTACAACGGCGCTTATAGTTTCCTGAAAAACACATTTGGGAAACCCAAATTTGGTTCAGGGTTATTTTTAGTGACGATAAAAGGTAAAATTTTGAAGGCCCCGACAGTTTCAATTATTGAAACTGGCACGACCTAAAAAAGGAAAAAAAAAAATTTGTTGCGAAGGTCACATTGGAGTGGCAGAGTAATGGTATGGGCTTTCATGTAATGGGGGGGAGGGGGTTCAATGAATAGGGCAAATCTCAAATTGTGTTCATTAGTGGCAAAATGAATGATGTTAGTGAATTTCTTTTGCTGTTTATTACATTATTATTAGAAGAAGAGATAATTTTCCAACAAGATAACGCACCGATACACACACCATGGTCCAAAAAACAATGGTTTGAGGATTTGAGAATCAATGTTTTGGATAGGCCGGCACTAAGTCTGGACCTTAACCGTATTGAAAATTTGCAGGGAATCATGGCTAGGGACGCCTATGACCTTAAGAAGCCATAGATCCAAAATATCAAGGAACTTAAAGAAAGGATCACACAAGCTTGGCAAAACACACCATAGAGCACATTCTCATTATTAAAAGGAGTTCACACTTTAAAGAGTCAAAGACATTCTGAGTTTATATTTTTTCACATCTGTTTTCACTATTCATTTCATTTTCTAGCTAAGGTTCAAGTTTGACTTATAGTAAAATTGTCACAAATCTGGAATACCATTTTATAAAAGGTAATATGTTTTGTTAAGTAAATTCCAAAATAAAAGATTAAAAAAAGGTGAAAAGGTTTTTTCATCTTGAGTTTATATTTTATTACAGGACTGTATGTCTTATAAATGAATGAAATCTGTTTAGGAATAAAAAATGGTAAATAATTGAATTATTTGTATGTATTCTGCTATTTTGAAGATCTTTTCTGAAAAACCAAAACTACTAAAATATGAATTAAATATTTTGGTTTCAGCTGTTTAAAATAATACTAATAGGTTGATCTGGACATGATAACCACCCCTGAAACCTCCTAGAGACTACCTACCCTTCGGAACACCCTAACACTATTTGAGCCGAGGAAGCCACCCTATAAATAGACTACAAGTTAGCTCTTAATTCGGTCATTGTACACAAACACACTGTATAAGCTAAACCTGACTACACCCTCATAACCACGTAGGAGTTTCCCTGTTACCTCAACTCCAGATCAACCTATATAGTATAAAATTATTATATAAAATAAATTTTACTGAGCACTAAGCAATCCAATGCAATGAAGCATCATCTTCTGTACCTCAATTAAATATTGATTCTTAATTAATTAATCTCTACTGTTTTATGTATGGGATCTTTAAAAAATTATTACTAGCCAAAACCAAAACGGGGAAAAATAATGCAACTTACAGACAGGAACTCCGTTCTCACCTAAAAAATATAACAATTTGATAAATTTTTCTGTAAATATTTAATACAAATAAAATGATATTCCAATAACATACTAATTATGATATACATTTAACTCATATTAGCTCATAACACTTTACATATTTACATTTTGTATATTAATCGACAACCGTACTGGTCGGCAAGGCAGAAGAGGAATGGAACACTATCGCCCAATTTCTTATTTTTCTAACCTTTCAAAACCTCTCCAAAGATTAGTCCAATCCTAAATTTCCTTGAAGAGTCGAAATTTCTTGATCTTCCAATCTGGTTTCTATCCAGGCTACTCCACACCATCTGCACTTGTTAATACCACTAGTGACATTCATGCTACTATTCATTAACAACAACTAATAGTCTTAATTCTCCTCAATTTCTTCACCAAATAATTTGATATGATAGATCACTTATTTCTTCTTTCTAAATGAAAATCATTAACTTTTTCCAATAGCTTTATTCCTGTCTAACCTTACTCAAGCAGGGACTATCCCTGATCGAACCCTATCTGCTTCCTGTTACTCAGTCCTCAGGCATTAACCATTTTTCTTCTTTTTTAGTTCCTAAATTAATGATCTCCCAAAATCTATCCATCATTGCTTCTATCACCTTTATGCTCACACACCTCAAATCTACCTGAGGGGGTGAGAAGCTTTGGGGTACAAGAGACAATTCCATAATTTTGTGAAAAAGCAGTTTAAAGTTAAATCATTTTAATAAATGAACCTGAAACTCTCAAGTCTGGTCTGTCTTAAGTAATGGTTATCGTGTATATCCATTGAATATTGAGCAATATGCTTTTGAAATAATCCATAACCTTAGTTAACTATATTTTTTTTAAAAAGTCACTTGTACCCCAAAGCTTCTCACCCCCTCATTTATCCTTCCCCCCTCTGATTTATTGGCTGCATATTTACAATCTGCAATTCCAATTCTCAGAAGAAAAAAAAATTTAAATATATCTTTATTAGGAAACAATATATATTTTCATCAAAAGTAAATGAAACAAATTGACCAATATTCAATAGTAATTCTAGTAATTAAAGTAAATATGAAACAATTAGTTTCAAAAGCTGTCTAGTTTTTAAATAAAAGCATTTAGAAATTTGAAAAACTGAACTTGAAATTCAAATTAAAATGTTATAGCCTGATTTCTGTATATTTTTTTAAGGACAAATAATGCCACTTTTAAAAGAATGTATGATTAAATAGTTATAGGACCATTTGGCAGATAACTTAATGCATCAACAAATTTAACGAATCTTGGAGGCAACTTTTGAAACAATGACAGTATTTATACAGGTCCCAAAATGTTTTCATAATAAGTAAATTTTAAATTCACTTACCAAGTTTCTCCATCGCAGTTGCAATCCTCCAGCATTGTTGTTTCTCGTACCACTGACACTTCCAAAATTAAACGCACTGTAATAACTCCCGATGCATACTAAATGCACATCACCTCCCGCAGGACATAGAATGATAAAAATTAGCATGTTTAAGAAGCAATGTTACTAGGAAAAATAAGAAAACAACATTTGAGTACAAGTGAACAAAAATAGGAATAGTTTGTAATAGGGTTTCTGTAAACAAACTGAAGACAGGGAGAGACAAACAGTGAATCAATAAAATATTAATTACATTATATTCAAATAAGAGTGAATAAAATATTTGACATATTTGAAAATAATGACAATAAATTAACTACTAATTTGTCAGACAGGTTAAAGAGAAAGGTGCTGAGGTATAATGTTCGAAGGTAACTGTTGATTTATTAACACACAATATAGTCTAATACATCATATGTAATAGAACAAATCTTCAGTAGCTTGGGAATCTCCACAGGACAAAACATGAGAATCATCAAAAAGTTGTATGAGGATACAAGAGGTGGAATTAATAAGAAGAAATCCTGTAATTAATAAATGGTCCTAACAAAATATATAAAGAACTAGACAATAGGAAAGGTGGTAAAGTTTATTTATACATGTATCTAATCAAGAAATAGGGATCATGTTATTTATGACATGAAACAATAATAAATTCATGGTGCAAAACCTTGTATGGCTGACCGAGGTTGTTGCCATGATTGATGGGTGGGGAGGAGCTGGTGATGTTAATGTATGGTAATGTAGTTACCTTTCAACGTTAATTTTGGTTTTATGAACCTGATTTGTTGCTTCTTTATTCAAGTGGATGGATGGACTCTCTTGATCTCGTCAGACGGAGTAAACTATGAACAAATACATTCCCAAAGAAACAATTCGCATGGGAACATGTCAATCTCAAGTTTTCACAGTTACAAGTCAGCATGGTAACCACTAGGCTATGGGGACAGCCAGAAAAGAAACGAGATTGATTTCGCTGGGATATGAAAATGTACAATTACTAACAGTTGAATATCGGCAGGCAGTAACAGAAAAAGAATATTTTTGTATTTCATTTTATTTCTTTTGAAAATTAATGGCTAATAAATTAAATAACATGCTCATAAAGAACTTATAGTTGTTTAAACAGCTGATTTGACTACTAACTAAATAGGGATAATAGCAGAGAGCTGTCAGATACATTACTAGAATTTGGGTATTTTTCCAATAACAAGACAAGAATCAATTATTTATACTTATATTGTTTAATCAATCTAGCAGAGGTAAGGAAGTCAAATTTGTTCAGGCAATGGAACTTTACTAGGATTGGAGTAAACGATAAAGCAAATGAAGCTGCATGGTTCAGTTACTCTTTTTATTAATACTAAATGTCTGTATGTAAATGATATAAAAATATATGAAGTTGTTAGTAAAACAGCTTATAAACACAACTAAAAGGTTACATTATATCTATTACAGCAATTTTAGGGTAAAATCAAGTAAAGAATATCTAATAAATAAGTGATTGAGTATTATTTAGAACTTTCTGAACAATTTATTGTAACAAATATTTGGTAATGTACTTTTGACTAAGAATTGAATGGTATTGTTTTAGTTTGAAATAACAATATAGCTTAAAATGTAAAAACAGTGATAATATACTTATAGATTGTCAATGTCTATCAATTCATTACAAAGGATACTAATTTACACATACATGCAATAAGAAACCAGACTATTAATATCTAGTGAATAATCCACAATTGATTCATTTATAACATTAGTAATAAAATATAGATTACAAATTTCTATTTTATATAAGTGAATCCTTTCTATTTTGATCATTACGTTAATTTATTAAGGTAAATTACTTTGGGTTTAGATTCGATTGGGACCAACAGTAAGTGAATTGAATATTTGAGTAAGGTATAATTTTGTAAACCTTTACGCTAATGCAATACGCTCAGGATTTGAGGAATCACATATGTTAATAGTAGAATAGTGTGGTGGCATCCCTAAAACGTAAATATTCTAATTATTCAACTACAGCCTAACAGTGAGGTGTCTGAGGGTAAATCAGGTAAATAGATAAACGGATATATGTATCCTTAGAAAAGATACATCCTTTATGTATTGCCATAAAGGTTTATGTATTTGAATACAATTGTGTATCAGACAGTGTATCGATAAGCGCGGATGTACCCTTATAAATTAAAAGAAATCCCCCCATTCACGGAACGTAGCATATTATTTAAAGTTTTGGACTTATTTTTTAAAATTAATTGTTCGTTAACTTGATCGATGAAACAAAAAATAAGATTTGATGTTCCTTATTATGGAATTGTTTTGATATACATATTTAATGTTATAAAATTGTATGAGTCAAACTACTTAAATCCTTATAATACAGTTCAAATTTAATCTGCCTGTTTATATGATTGATTTCACTAATATAACATAAAAGTACCTATAACCTAATAAATTGCAAGCTGATTTGGTTAATGTAAATGAAGATTTTGATCAATCGAATAATAGATATCTATTGATAATACTAAGCATTTTAAATTAAAAATACTTTAAATATACAGAATTGTAACTAGTAGAAACACTAAATATAATATTGGTCAAGAATCATGCTAGTG
Organism: Acanthosoma haemorrhoidale; assembly: GCA_930367205.1. Classification (NCBI taxonomy): domain Eukaryota; kingdom Metazoa; phylum Arthropoda; class Insecta; order Hemiptera; family Acanthosomatidae; genus Acanthosoma; species Acanthosoma haemorrhoidale. Next base: position 16,020,717 of record OV884013.1, on the reverse strand, counting down.
ATAAAAACAGTAAGATGATATGTTTTCATAACATTATCAAAAAATGTAATATAAGCTTATTATTAATTCAATTCCTAAATTAACCTATTCTGTATTTAAAGCAATTTGAAATATAACACTATATACTAGACTACAGCCCGCAATTATGAAATCTATACACCTGTTATGTATTAAACTATTATACTATCCTTCTGTTGCATGTTTCCATTAGATGATTGCTTTTTGAAAATTTTAGAGTTACAGATTTTTACCCATATAATAATAACTATGTTAGAGAAAATTATTTTATATCTTTATTCATTTGATGATTTATCGAAGAATATTGTGTATTTAAGTTTACATTCCATTATATTTTAGTTTTGTAACAAGGAGTAAGATATTATGACTATTTAAATAAGTTTTGAGGCTTTAAGTCCTTGCCTAGCAATAAAAGTTAAGTTCATTTTATTTCTAATTTAAGGCATTGAAAGCCCTTGTGAATATGTTTCAAAAGTATTATTGAAGTTAAAAGTACCTTTACCTTCATTTGCTTTATAGTTACTTGTGCTTTATAGTTTATAGCTAACGCCTGAAAATTAGCAAATAGATTGCAATTATTGTGCAATATAGTCTAGGCCCCCTGCAGAGATGTGACGTCACAACGGAACTGCACCGCCCGTTGTTTTATCGAATTATCGCGGAGTGGTCCTCACCTTCTCTACATCTTCGAGAATATGCTCGAATTCTTAAATCAATTAATTTATTTTAAATATTTAAAAATAAAAATATTAATTTTCAATGTACATAGTCAAGAAACAAAAAGCTAACTTCACCCTTCTTGATTATGGATTAAGTCTTCATTGAAGTATAACTAGCTCTTTTGAACTGACCGAACCATCCAACTGCCATTTTTTTTTCTCTTCAGTTCTTGTTCATATAATACAAGATTATTTGTCCTTACAGAAAGTTTGCAGGTATCATCCATTAGAATATATTATTTAATTTGATATTAGTATATTTAACCTCACAGTTTGTGGCTGACTGTAATGTATTTTTACATTAGAAATCAATTTTGTTAATCTTTTACAATAATGGACAAGATTTAAAAACTATGCGAACTCGAAATTCCCCATGATTTTTTGTTGATTAAAACAGTCTTAGCCTTGGAGAGGTTATACAGACACCCAGAAATTTCGAAAATAAAATTAAAAAAATACAGAAAAATTTTATTAATAAAATTATAGAAATAATTATCTATTGTACATAGGATTGTTTAATATGCCTGAAGAGGGAGAAAAAGATTATAAATATCACTGAATAATAATATTTGTTCAATTAGAATTATTTGTTTCAATATCTCTCATGAAAAATGACTTATATAACCCCGAAAAATATTCTTAGTTATGCTCCTGAATCAGTAAATATTTTTAATATATTAATATTCAATAAATGTGTCAACAGTTAGATTTAGCAGAGCAGTAAGGACTCATGTTTAACTTATAATACAAATTATTTACATATGAATTAACTGGACCTATTATTGTTTTTGCTCTAATACTGAAATTAAGTTAAGTTCATAATTTCCTATTTGATAAACTATATTTTAGTCCAATTCGCATTATAATGAGGCCACAAAACATAATATTATCATATTGATATTGACACTTATTTACTTTTGGCTTAAGTGTAACACTTTAAACTGCAATAAGTTTTAAACTTCAACAATCGAATGAACTACACCACACTGTCAATATAATTGCATTGTTATATAATGGAAATATATTATTTCGAAAACAACAATTCGTTTTTGACAATTGTCATGGCGATATCTTCCACCCCAGCGGTGGCTTTAAATATGTATAAGTACCAGATATAGATTCCTGGTTTACTTTTTATAGATTTGCAAACAGCTTATTGCAATTATTTTTCCTTAGCTAAGAATTAGTTAATTCATACTACTAAAGTATTGAACAAAAATATGATTTTAACTACTAAATTTGTATTTTCTATAATTAAGACTTTTAACGGTGTTATATTTAAATCGTTAAAAATTATGTAAATTTTTTACTTATTTATTTATTTTTTATAATTACTTATTCTATTACTAATTATACACACCTCTCCCGCAAAAAAATGATCAATACCAAAATAAAAAAAATCAAGTCTAGTGTTGAGGTTTCTTTACGGTCACTGATTCTTAAATGACTATTTATAAATTAAAACTGTTATTATGAAATGACAACATAAGATTACAGCGGCTAGATAATTATTACGACCGGTGTACGGGGGAGCTACAAGGAAAAAATACGAGGCGATCTTAAATGTTTGAAAGTAAAGCCTCCAGCTCCGTACTTGGCAATAGTGAACACAAAATAATTTCCCAAAGAGAGAAGTTTTAAAAATGGTTAGATTGAGAGCACTTGACACAGGACATACACCCGCGGGCACAAGCCACAGACTGAATACTCAGAGAAGGCTCCAAAACTTGCTCTGTAATTGAATCAGGAACCATCTTTTTCCTCTTTCTGTTTAACTTCATTAGACATCTGTACCTCTGCCCCTCTGCTTGCTACAGGATAGCCAAAACAATTGGATTTTCGAGGCAATAAAATTATTATTCCGGTGGCCGAAACCAACACCGGTTTCATCGACGAATTTGTCCGTGTTTTGTTTTTATATTTGGCGCATGGATTTAACTTAAAATAGTATAACGTATATTTCACTAAAATCTTATACTTTAGAAATTTGAGCTCCTCAAAGATCAAATTCATAAGAAATTAGCTCCAAATACTCTGGGACTAAAACACCTGTTGGCCTGTGTTATAAAATTGAAACACAGTAAAGCTGCACTACGACAAACATAAAAGTAATTTTTACTTCCCAAGTTGTTCTAAACATAAAAATGGCATTTGAAATTCTACATAGATCTATTTAATTGAAAATAAGTAGCGGTATCATTATTTTATGATATGAACATAATTTTTACAATACATAAATACACATGTGTTACAATAACAACATTTTGCATTATGTTGATTCGAATAAAAAGCCATTTTGTGTAAAGCGTTTTTTTTTATTGTACCTAACATGTCCGTTAATTAGAGGTTTCACTGAATTAGGTTTTGGAGATAATATAAGAATAATTGTGGTTTCAAGAGTTTGATTTGTATGATATATTTATTAATGTTATATAAAACACAAGTTTAATTGACAAATTTATGTAAATATAGCATGTTTTATTTTACAGTTAAAGTTAATTATTTATGCTGTTACGGATTTGAAAGAGATAAACGATAATTTTTTGTATGTATAAAGTGTTTTAGAAACTCGATTAATAAATAAAAAAAATGATCTGGTGGCAATAAATGACATTGCCTGAAGAAACATTTTAACCTTTCCCAACCCGACCCTCTTCTGACTACACACTTCGTGGCATGTACAGATCCGAGCTGAGTACATTGTTTGTACCAACCTTCACAAAAACCCTTCTTCACGTTACCTTTCTTCGTTTAGTTTTAATACACCCTATACTCGCAGCAGGGTATATTTTACACCCTATATCCTTCTCATACATCCTTCAAATGGGGGACGGACTCCCCTTAGTGAAAGGCACTCATTAGCCCAAAATAATTTTCCCTTATTTTTCCCACATCCTATTTTTATAAGTTTGAGAGCTAAGGGGGAAAAAAAAAATTTTTCTCGTCGAATCTAGTTACTATTCAGATGCACTGTGAGAACGAATTGGAAATATTAACCGTACTACCATACTACCATTGTTAGGGATTTTTTTTTTAATTTGAATTCAAACTCGGAGTAAGAGCATTGTACTTAAAAAAATGTTGTGTACTCGACTATATATTAACATTTAATAAGGTTACATGGGAGAAAAGAAAATAATCGCATGAATATTCGGCCCAATAATACTCTTGATTTCGTTTAAAAGTTAGTATGAAAAGAACAAAACAAAAAAAAACGTACAACTGATTCCTATATTATATGTTATCGCCAATTGAAGAACAATATAATCAAATAAATATTCTGTCTCTCCACAGTGTAGTTTGCTCAGCAAAAACGTTTTCAAAATCATATTTTCAATCTACTTCATCTTCGCTTACTAAAATAAAAATTCATATTAAAACAATTGCATGTGCATTTATGGAGACAAAATCTTCACATTTCTACAGCTTTGCCTCAGATCAAGCCAGGAATTAAAAATCTCAAAATTCTTTGGTAAATTCATTCATTAGGTTCTAAATTCCAATGCAATGCCCAGTTTCTCCAATCATGTCCTGAGCGTCTGTGGCTCTCGCACTCTTGGCCAGCCTCCGCTGATTCTTATCCAATGACGTGGCTGACGGATGGGCGTGGGGGACTTCCCAAGACTCCGCTTCCTGCTTCGCACGCGAGGGTGGTGACAACCATGTGGACTTGGGAGGTATCTGGGCTGTTTGTAAATATTGTATGAATGAGCGAGTGGATGAAAATTGTATAACATTTATCACAATTACTTATTTCCCAATGAGGCAGATTGTAATTTTATCATAAAGTTGTTGAAATATTTGATATGAAGTGAGTGGAAGCAACAAGTTTGTCGGACTTCTCGTCTCGATGTTTTTGACTCTAAAGTCTTCTTCATTGGCCAATCTTTCCTCCTCTCCAAGTCTCCCTCATTCAAACAGAAAATATGATGATGGTCTCATTGACCAGGTTACATAGAAATCGCCTTTAAGTTTTGTCCATATGTGATCTGCTTATGCCAGAATATTGATAAGGATCAACTCTCTCTTAATGAGGATTTATTAGTAATGATTTCTAAACAATTAAATTTGCCAAATTAGATTGATTCGTGGTAAAACCATTTTTTTTCATTTTTACTTCAGTGCCTGAAAAAAACTAAAAAAAATTTCTTATCGCAGATGTGTGCTCTTAGCTAATGCGACTGTTACCTGGAGTAATAATTCAGACAAATATAATATTAAATAGCCTGCTAAGGTTTTGAAAGTTTGGCTTTCCGTCAAGTGTATTGTTACATTAGCGGAGAATTTTCTCTTCAGCCTTCATCATCCGATTTAGCCTTCATCAGCAGCCTCTCCGACGAGCCCGTCCCAACCACCATCCAAGAAATACTCAACTGCATCGTCCCTCCGAAGACGTGGACCACCCCAGAAGGGGAGACTTGGTGCCAGCAGGTGAGCCTGTAACCATAATAATATCCTAAAGTGACTAATGTTATTTGTCACACTCCTACATTTATAGCGGTTACGAAATGATATAACAAAAATGTCGTTCGGCTTAAATTGTTATAATGCCATCTTTATCCCTACAATGAGTCTATCATTTAGGGTTTTGTTGATTTTTCTTCAAAATTAAAAAAGCCTTATGTTTTTACCCGTCTGTCCTGGAGATGGCGACGCCTTCTGAGTGCTTGGCCTATACTTAGTACTTGAGTCTAGTAAGTTCTTCAACGCTCAAAATGAGGTTACCTATTTAAAGGACTTGATTTTATGATTAATAATATGTATTATTTCTTCATGAGTTTCAGCGAATCACAAACATTGATTAAAATTCTAAGTATTAACTTTGAATAAAAAAATATATATAAACATTACAGAAAAAAATTTGCATCGGCCGGGAATCGAACCCGGGCCGCCCGCGTGGCAGGCGAGCATTCTACCACTGAACCACCGATGCTGTGTCAGACTCCAAGAGCTTATAGATTTACCAATTAAATAGAACTCATTGTAAATATCTTTTTAAACACCCCCCTGAGGGTGAGGTCTACTTTGATGCGTCATCGTCTTATTTCGGAGGACAGTCGTCATTGAATATTTTAAACCTATCTTGTGTGTGTGGCGCTGCTTACTTGTGTTTTATTTATAAGATATACCGTGCAAAAAAAATATAGAAGTATATGTTTGTTTGACCGATTCGATTTACCACGCAGTTAATGGTTTCGATACTTGCGGTAAAAACTATTTTAATGTCAGTTTTTATCTTGTGTGATTATAGAAAGTCTCTGTACATGTCACTGTATCGTAGCTAGGATACAGTCATACATTTCACAAAAATAAGGTTTTTATGTCTTCTTGACCAAAAATATTCTGCTTTTTTCCTAAGTACAAATTGCTCCAAAAGTGTCAGGTGAGCCTTATAGAGGCGAGTCTTATAGTCTAGTGATTCAGGAAGAAAAAAAATACTCAAAAAGGATATATAATAATTTTTCAAAAGTGCTTTATCACATAATACTACCTTTATCACACATGGAATTCATATTTATAAGGGTTATATATATATTATTATGTTTTTATTTAATTTGATTATATTTAAATTTAATCTGAGGTTTATAGGTTCTTGTTATTATAAAAAGAAAACTCTGGCTAAAGGAAAATCAGATTTTACAAAATTCACCCTCATTTTATTTAAATACACTACAATAACTTCAATTTTCAACATATTTTATTATTTACCTTAACATTTAACCCTAGTATGGCCAGATTTACTAGCCTGTATGTATTTTTCTTCTTGTTTTTTCAATTTAACTTGGTTTGCCATGCTGTCAGTAATATCCACTTCTATCTCTTCAATCCTTCTTCTCTGGATAAACTTATTCTTCCTAATAATGTTCTTCCACATTCCAAATCACTATTAACTAAAAATTGTTCATTTTTCTTCAATTTTCAATTCTTTTCCTCATGCTTTCATCAATGGAATAACGCTAACTTTCATCCTTTTATCAGATCAGGACAACTAACTGCTCTCCCTCCTTTTTCTCATCTCCTCCACTCTTTCCACTGGTCATTTGCCGCTCTTTTATGCCCGCTAATTTTTCAAATTCATATATCAGAACAATATATGTACATATTTGTTATTCATCCATAAATTAAAATATATGAAACAAACATTAACTTTACGTCACATTTCTTTTTTTTTTCAATAATAAATGTTTATTTGTAGAAAATTACAATCTGCCCTAGAAGGGCTATAAGGAATTGTGATAATAGATTGCTTTCGTAAACTATTACAAATTACTCTTTCTTTCATGCCGTATTTACAATATACAATACAGGTATAATTACATAGCACAGGTATACCTTACGCTTATAATTACGCTCGCAGTATACATACATGATTAATTATTATATTTAATGTATATGAATCCAGTGACGTGGCTGACGGAGGAGTGTGGGGGACTTCCCAAAAATCCGCTTGCTCTGTCGCATGCGAGGGTGGTGACAACCATATGGACTTCCTAGGAGAGGTTTCTGGGCTGTTTGTAAATACTTCGAATGAGCGAGTGAATGAAAATTGTAAACATGAGAACATTTATCACAATTACTTTTTGCCCAATGAGGCAGATTGTAATTTAAAGGTTTTGTTGTGAGATCGGTTCCGGTTCGTGTAAAAACAGTTGTTAGATTTCAAGGACAACCTTTCGAAATACTATTTGGTATGTATTTCATGAGTCCACCAAATGTCTTAAACATTGCCCGTAAACGTGATAAAAACCTAACCCCAACCTATCTTATATCTATTACTGGTTAGGCAGTATTGTTCCTGTTCAGTCGATTCGTCAAATAGAACGTTCAAATGCTAGATTTAGGTACATCTAGAGGAAACAAGGGCACTCTGCAAAATGCCTCCCTAAAAGTGCCCATAGCATACATATATCAGGTATAAGACGTAGAGATCACTATCACACTGTACAATTATAGTTATGTACAGACAAGCTCTCCCAAGGGCGGTGTGCCAACAGTGGGGGCATCTGTGTCGAGGACCAACAGCCAGGGGCTTGCAGCATGCGAGATGACCAGGACCAGATGAGTACATTGCAGCATCGACAATCTTCATACTTGACTGATACACGCATACGGACCTTAATATTATTCTACTGAGTACTATCAGCAAATCTATAGTTCTGCAAGTTATTACATGTACGTACATGGTGCGGTCGAGTGAATCAATTAGTTTTAATGCCAATCTGAGAGGCTATACTTTTATATCGTGTATGTTCTGCAGTATTAAAACTGCACTAAATCTATCTGTAATGTTAAAGTTATACTCTACAACACCTCTAAATATTCCCATTTCATTTTTTTTTGTTAAAATACATTACCGAAAAACATTGGGGGGGGGGAGGGAATTGTGCCCATTTCGCCATTTTTTGAGATTTCTCTCAAGTCCAAGCCTTGGTGGCCATTTAAGATTTCAAGTTCTGATTTACCCCTATGGTCTTACCCCTGAAAAAAATTCAGGAAAGAGAGCCATCATTAAACAATTTATAATGTTGTGTTAATGGTCATTAAAATAACATAAACATGTAGCTTGTTTGCGCACAGAACTATTTATTTATTTTGTGAATAGCTCACAATGTACTTAGTTATATATATATAATATAATATAATATATATATATATATATAACTAAGTACTGTGTATATATATATATACATATATATATATATACACACACACACACACACACACACACAGTATTTAGCACTTTATAAGAATTTAGTTAGTCATTTTTGTAGATATGTAGTGCTAGTATTGCAACACTCGTGACGTTTTGGAGATTCAGAGTACGCTCCTTTAAATATGTTCACAATTTAATCTATAATCGTTATGGAAACATTCGATTGTCCAAAATCTTTGATCAGATTGGGAACCCGTGGCATGACATCTGGTCCCCAAATCAACCTGTTTTTTTTACTTTCAAGCACATTCTCTTAGGTTTATGTTTGCAAAGTTAGTAGCCATCGCCACGCTGATTGATATTTTCTGTTTCTTGGGTTGGAAACGAGAAAATGACTTATTTTTATAATAGTAAATACAAAGATTGACCACAGTTATAATCACATTGCGTACAGCTGTCCACAGAACCTGGAACCAGGCGAGAGATCGAGAGCATCATCAGCAGCCTGAACGAAAGGCTTGCGCAGCTCTCAGCGCGCAAAACTGGCTTTTGCCCGACCAGGTCCATGCTCTTCGAAAATGCATTTAGTGAGTATAAATACTTTAAGTGAATAGATAAGGTAACAAATACCGCAATTATTTATATAGAAATGCTCAGCAGTAATAGTACAGTAGTCACTTGTAGATTTTTTACAGTTTTCTTCAGCGGGCTAAGCCATCCTCTCCCATCTTATTTATATCAATTAATAAAATAATGACCGGATCCTCATTCGATTGTTTAGAATGTTAAAATCAATAAAATAGTAAAATGTATCAATTTTGGCCAGGTTTTCATTGTGGTCTCCGTTGTTTTGTTCACTGCGATTAGTATTGCAGAAGCGCATTGCACTGTATGGGGGGGGGGGCTTTTATGCTGTCTTGCGCTCTTGTCAATTCCGAAACTTGCCACCCTATACGAATTTGCGTTGTGAGAGAGTTTACTACTTTCTTGGTTTGACGAGTCCTTGTTCTACATCAATATTGCGTAATGCAATAAGTCGAAGGATATGGTCTGGTGGTGTTTGTAGCATGGGTGGCTTCGGGATAAATTAGAGATAGCAGTGTCAGCTGCATTGACGTTAACCTCGGTCACGAAACCTATGTCGATCCACTTCCTCTGTTGCGGAGAACAGGAACCGTATGCAATTGGTGGTAAAGTTGCGATCGATATAGGTCCCAGTCGGCTCGACTATAGTCGTACTTCGCGGGACGTGGGATTACAACTCTACCATCAATGGTATACAGTACTGGCAGGTGGTTGGTCGTCACTACGTCCAGGGTCTCACAATTGTTCATCCTGTGCGGCTGTTTTGTGAGTAAGAGATCTAGGGTGGAAGTGATTGTACTGTCACGTCTATGGTGAAAGGTGTAGTTCTGAGGGTGAACGACAGTAAAGGGTGCCTTTACCAACTTTCTCCCCGCTGGGTTGTCGGTGGCATTATTCTATTTTTTTTTTTAATTTCAAAACCTCTTTTATTATTCCGCATAATTCCACAGGGGATGCCGCGCATTTAAGTCTCCGACAACCCAGTGGTTGTTTTTCTTAGCACTCTCTAAAAAGGGATGAGAACTCTTGGAGAGATGTCCTCGGTCTCTTATACATGGTGTTGAGATAAATGGGTCAAGTGGTGGAGCCTGACATCAAATGTATTCAGTGGAGGAGCCACTTTCATCCATGTGATGCCGTGCCGTATAGCCACCAGAACTCCACCGTAGCCATCGGTCCGTTCGATGACAACAGAGTAGCCCTGTAGCCTTACGTTCTGGTTCACAATTCTCGTATCCGTTAGCACGACGATGTCCGGTGTGGAGATCGCTATTAGCGCCTCCACTTCTTCGAGTGTAGTCATCAGACCGTCAACGTTGAAGTTAAGTATCTTGTACTTACCCATGGCGTGCCAATTGAGCAAATACGATCTGTAGTCCGGACATAAAATCGAGAATCGAGAACCAGGGTGGAAGGCCAGGGGTGTCACGTCTTGATGACGTTGCAGAGGCGATTTCTGCGTACGTCGCTCCTTCTGTGTGGTGGTGGGCGGCTGTTGGTTACTGCTCCTAGTAGGCTGCTGGCGTTGGTGGACTGGTGGTGCTTTCCCCATCTGCTTCTGCTTCTTCTTCTGGTCCGCGGCGGCTTGTAGCTTTACACGGTAGGGGCACGCTCTGTATGACGCCACGTGAGGTCCCCCACAGTTGGAGACTTTGCTTCTTGTGCCTTGTCACATTCAGCCGATGCGTGCTCCTGCGAGCAACGAACACAGACGACCCTTTGGCCACAGTGGTTTTTAGTGTGACCAAACTCCTGGCACCTGTGGCATTGTGACATGCTCTTTTACTGTATACAGGGGACTACCCTAAAAAGGACATAATTGATACTTCGAATTTTCTGAAGGTCCTCTATTTTTGTAGTCGGCGCCACCGTCACTAAGATTGGTGAGATCTCGCCTTTCGCGCCATGGGAGTCCGTCTTTCGAAGGCGCCAGACATCCAATACCCCCGGGGCAGTTTTTAAAGTTTCTCTTATTATTGTCATATTCTCACTCACATCGATGCCCATAATTAAAAACTTTTTTAACCGTTGGCCACCTCTTGGGGCATAGGTGTGGTGGGGAGTGTTCTCTTTTTTCAGGGCAGACATAGCTTTTTGTCAATTAGCCACGTTACCAAAAAACAGCCTGACCCCTTTTTGAAAGGGCCGAAAGAAGTATGCTGAAACCTCGATATGCGCCAACCTCGCTCTGGTGGTAGAGGGTGGCTCTGGTACAGTTATGACGACCAGTGGTGGTTTTTTCACAGAGTGGTTCTCTTGCGTGCTGGGACCCGCCGTAGGTTTAGGTTTGGGAAGCAGGTCGTATCTATTGCTCACGACCACTTCCTGGGTAGGTTTCGGCCACACCACCTAGCGGCTTTTTTCTTGGAGGACAGGCACAAATCTGGTGGATTCTGATTCCACTGGCTGGTGGCGGGGAAGCCTGGCGGGTGCGTTTGCGGACGACTGTATGCATCTCCATGTTCAGCGGAGTAGCGTGCATATGACTGTACTCCTCGGTAAGCCCTGCTGGTCTGTCTATTCCAGTGCAGTGATCAGAATGGGGCACCGACCCCCTCCCCGGTGAAACTGCACTGGTATGTGACCCTGTGGAATAGAATTGATTAGTTGTTACCTGGCCCGTGCTGTCCAGCGATTCACTCACTCATTCATACAGTATTTACAAACAGCCCAGAGACCTCCTAAATCCACATGTTTGTCACCTCCCTTGTATGCGAAAGAGGAAGCGGAGTCTTGGGAAGTCCCCCACACTCTTCCATCAGCCGCGTCACCGGTTACAAGCCAGTCCAATGGCGTCCAAGTGAATAGTACTTTTCAGCTGGATATTCCCCACCTTCGTTAGGAGTAACTCGATAATTCATCATGGTCTTGTGGAGTTTTTGATGGCAATCAGTCTATTCTTGAGGGTCTGGACATTTCTTTCGGTCAATCCGTTGGTGACTGGTTGGCCAGGGACTAAAAATTTCTGCTGCACTTTGCTTGAAGAGATGCTTATCCATTTTTATACCCAGATAGTACATTGAGAAAGCTGGTGAGTTCTCTTGCCCTCCAATAGTATATGGCTTTTTTCCCCTATTGGAGGGAGAAGATTATGCAGTCTTCCCGACGTTTAACATTCCCAGGCTGTCACTGATTACGTTGTAAATGAAAAAATAAAAATAAATATGAGTAAACGAATTTGTTGGGGATTGGCTTAGGATTATGAAAAAAAATATATTAGGTTTCCATTATACTATATTACATAATAGCTACATGTATTTGATGATACTGGGATGGGATCTGCACTGGGTTTTTTCTTATTATTTGAGGACTCGAGTCTTCATCTTTTTTATCTCCCTAAGTGCCTTTCAGTGAAAGGATGCCTTGGTCCAACTTAGCCAGCCATGCATCTTTGTCACTTGCAAGCACTTTCATCTATTGGAGAGGGCTCAAGTGAAAAAAATAAAAAAAAGTAAGTTTTTATATTTCATTTTATAACTAACCAAAAAGCAATTTATTTGCAAGTGGAACAGAAAGTAAGCCGCATTCCAGGCACTCCGTCATTTTCAAAGTTTAAGAGCAGCAATGACACGGCTTTTGTCTGAGTTTTAAACTTTTGGCTTAGCCAAATATTTTGTCTAGTTTGAAGTCGTTTAGTTAATGTTAAGTTGATGTTTAGAATACTGGTTTTGAAATGAGTTCCTACAAAACATAGTTTCCGGGAAATAAATGAGACATTGTATGAATCTTAAGTGCAGAAGCTACTATGAATTGTAAAGCTATAGACAACTTATGCAATGGAAAAAAAAAATTATAAAACATTTGAGATTGGTTTTAATAAAAACAGCTGCCTTGATATGCTTAAAGGCACCATGTGAAGAAGAAGCCATGGTACTCATGAACCTTTAGGTACTCAACAGTAAGGCAACACCTCCCAGGGTCCACTTTGCCGGCTTGGTTTTAGTTTTCAAATTGAAGGTCCAAACAAAGGTAGGTCCCCTTTGTCTTGTCTTGTAGACGGGACACTCGTAGATGTTTTTAGTCTCCTGTTTGTCTTGTGTGATGGCTTTGACATGGATGACTGGCATGAGAGGGAACATTTCCTTAATGATGGCTTCAGAGAGGAAGCCTGATGTTATGTCCCACCGCGCGCCCTCGCAGTACATGCCGCTGATATAAGCACCTTCACGTGGGGCAGCCCTGAAACAGACAATTCATAATTTAACCAAATATAGTGGAGTAACAATATGCGGTAATTGGGGAAGTGTGTCCCACAGATAATGAGATTTTTAAACTAAAAAAAAATATTAAGCATTTCTAAAAGCAACATATTATTTATTAGGATATTTTATGGTAAAATGATATATGAATATACAAACAAGAATTACATTCTTTTATAGAGAGGTGTATTTATATATTGTTGTGATATTTTGATGTGGTGATTTTTGATGGTGCCTTTGAGATAAACTAAAAATTAGCGGGCGTAAATGAACGGTATACGACACGTGGATCAAGATTCATGAATGTTTAAACACTATTCGTTGCGTTGTATCTACCATTAATATGTATAATATAAATAATATCAATAATTAAATATAAATATTTTAATTTATTAACTTAAAACAAGAAAAGTAATAATATCCGAACAACTGGCAGTTTAACAATCAAGAAGTTTAACGCAATTAAAAGATCAAGAAGGCAGCGAAAAGGTAGGAGAGAGAACACCACTAAGAGCGGGGCACTCTTTCATCCGACCCGGCCACCAGACCAGACCATGCTCAGCACCAGGTAGACACCCACACATAGAGACGCAACGAGGCACGCACCAGACAAAGAAGACTGCAACAAAGGAAGCTAAACAAAGAAAAACTGGCCAGTCGCGATAGTGATAAGGTACAATTTTAACTTTAGCTTTAACGGTGTTATTTTATACATACGTAGTTTAAATGTATATTCAATCTTTAAATATATTTGTAAATAAACAATTTTTCCTTTTGCCAGAATTATCCTTTTTATATTAACAGAACCTTAAGATAAAGATTAAAGTTAAATATAAATTATATAAAAAGATATATAATAAAACGTAATAATATAGATATAAGAATATATAATTTTCTATTTCTCGCTCATGCTTATACGACAGTACTTGAAGCAAGAAAAAACTGAGGGATTTTATTCAACACCTTAAATATAAAAGTACAAAGTGTTAATTTGTTTGAGGAAAGTTCATTTCCTCAGATTAAAGAAACAAAAAAGTTTCTTAGGAATTGATTGTGATAAAAGGATGGATGAACTCTCGATTAGAATACACACAGTGATTCTCGTAACTCCTGTTTTATGTTAACAGCAATAATGTTAACTATTATTGACTCTGTATTAAACATTAGTGGCTTTGGTCAAAACCCAATAACACTGTATTGCATTTCACACCATTTTGAAACAATATTTCCATAGTCATTTTTAATTAATCTAGGTAAGTATTGTTTTTAAAGTAAAGTACAGAGGATACAAAAAAACAAAGCAGGACCAGGTTCTATACAAAATATCTAGGGAATATCCATATTCAGGTAACAAAGAACAGACAAAGCAAATACCAAGTAGAGAGGGAGAGGGAGAGAGGGAGAGGGAGAGAGGGAGAGGGAGAGAGAGAGAGAGAGAGAAAGAGAGAGAGAGAGAGAGAGAGAGAGAGAGAGAGAGAGAGAGAGAGAGAGAGAGAGAGAGAAAGAGAGAGAGTGAGCGAGTGAGCAGTTTGGTTGGTAGCATCAATTTTCTCTGAAATTTATACAACCATGAACAAACATTTGTACCAGGTTGTCAAGTTACCTCATTAAGGTGACTCATGATTTTCTATATTCAGGCCATTATTGCAAGAGGGCAATTTAAAAAAATATTAAATTTGCCTTTGCATATGTACTTAATAATATGTAAACCTAACTATAATGAAATAATTATTATCATTATAGATAAAGTTGAACAGGCTTAGCAATAAATAAATGAAGTTAATTATTTTCTAATTTCAATATACTTAAAAATTTACTAACGTAATCTCCTCCTTTATTTTTCTGGTGACGTCACACTGTAGACACATTTTGTCTAAGGGCCACTCATTCTTTCTTGCTGTATTCTGCATAATTGCAGTTAAAAATGATTGAGGATTGAAGAATGCTCCTAACCAAACAGTCTGCGGCAGCTAAAATAATATATATTAAGATCACAGGTGAGAACAACATATTTTATATATTCAAACTGCAAATCATCAAGTGAATTTTGTTCCCTGGTGATTCGAACAAAAAACTGATGCCTATGATGTGTACCTGAAAGTCTCCAACCCAGATTTCAAGATCCTTCAACCGATTAGTAAGGTCAGCAAACCAAGCACTCAAACCAAGTAGTGAAGGGTAAGCTTTTGTAGCCCAGGAATTTGGTACGGTATCCATGAACAAAGAATTTTCTAATAATTCCATCTCGCTGCTGAATGTTAATTCTCCCTGTAAAGTGATATAATTAGAAATTGTTGAAAATTAAATTTCAGTGAAATGAAAATGAAAAGTAGCTACTCATTTTCCCTTATGTGACCCCTCCTCAAAAAACATTATAATGGAGGAATTATGTTAGGTTAAGAAAACAATCTTAAAAAAGAATTTAATTCTCAATACATTTGAAAAATAATTTTATATTAAATTATAATTTTAATAGGTTTGAGGAGTATTAAATGTAACATTAACAATAAGTAACCTTGAGGCCAAGACGTAGCTCATCGAGTGTCCTTTTTATTTCCCTCATAAGAATATTCATACGCTCGCACTCTTGGAAAGCGACTATGGTATAAGGGCTCCTATCTTCAATCCTTGCCATCATGTCGGGTATATTGAATGGTTCCGGCACTCTTTCAAGTATCTCAGTCAGTATGCCTCCTACCTATAGCACAATTTAACATAAACCTTGCTGATACTAAAGTATCTTATTCGGATCACAACTCCTACTTATCTACCTTCTCCTCTCGTGTTTGCCCTCCTGAAGTAGCAGCGTCTGCGTCCCTCGGCTGCAGCTCGAGAATCATCTTGAACAGGTTCAGTGACTGTGTCGTAAGAAACCCGATCTCAGCATTTGGATGAAGACCATACAGTATTGGGCTTTCTTGTGGCAGCATTGCATCTATGTAAAAGTGATAGCCTGGGTAGTCAGTGTTCGGAGGTGCTGGGAAGCCTGGTGCATAGTACAGTTCCGCCTCAATCTATTGATAAAAAATTAACTACAGTTGTATTTTGTTTTTCATTAATATTGCAACTGTCATTATTATATATATATATTGCAACAATATTTTAATTCAGTTGTGTTCAAGTCAGTTGAGATTAGTAGCCATGTGTTTGACATTAAAGTACACACTTTCAGAGTAGTGGTTACTGAAAGAGGTTTAGAGGAGACAGGCAAGCGAGAGTGAAGCTGAAGATGATGAGGAAGGAATCCACCTATCCTCCAACAACGAAGAATGTGAATGAAATATTCGAAATAGACAAAATTATGCACTAGGATTATATAAATCCCTGAGATCATATTAACTGAAAAGTTATAAAGTAAACTATCATTCTTTACAAACTTTATAGAAAATGTCCTTTGACTCCTTATGAACAAGAAAGTAAAATTTTATCAAAGACAGATTATCGTGATAATATAAATTAAACAATAATAAGAATAAATCAAATCAAAGTAGTTTTTGGTTAAACTTTCAATACAGGAGAAAGCACTGAAAAATTGATTATTAAACTAATTACACCTAGATAATGGTATGAGAAGTGAATCATTGACAATTGGCTTGTGGGGTTGGACGGGAGAAAGTTATTTCTTATTTTTAGGGTTCCATTGGTTTTTTGTGTCATTCCTTGAGTTACAATGTAAAATATATAATTGAAAAATTAAAAACTATAGTTAAAATAATTGAAATTTCTTGTTTCTTTTTGAAAATAATCGATAACGGAAATTTAAAACACTTAATTTTTTTTTTTTTTATTCTATCTTATAAATAAAGATGTTCCTCTGGTGAGGTCAGGAAGCTAATGGACTGTAATGATAAAGAAAAAAAGTGCTTAATTCAAAATAATAAAAAAGTGGTAAATTCAAGAGTGGTGAGTATTATTGGAAAATTAATATTATTTCATCAAATTCTGTAAACTATACAGAAAAAAGAAAAATATTGAATATTTAGGAAAAATAAAATTAAAAAAATCCTAACATTCAAACCTTTTAAACAACAGAATCCAAGAATAGTAAGACATAACCCTGTTGCGGGAGGCCAGAGTGAAGTGCTCTTGTTTGCCCTCTCACTTAACAAACAGTAGCTCATCACAAAAGCAGTAGACAACAACTTCAGTTGAGAGGAACACATCTTGTACCAGGGTCTCTCACCTTGGTCAGTCCTCCCAAACAGCATATATTCCGTAAATAACAATTTTTTATATGATATAGTGTATTTTCAATAAATAACACTTATCATCGATTCAATTAGAAAATTTGTAGTTTTTATTAAACAAGAAAAAATATTTGATTCAAAGTTAATTTTTTTTTTTTAAGTTCAGGTAATTAAAAGTAATCATTACCAGTTACATTACATTACAAAAAATGGTAACAACATATTTGAAAGTAGATATGCAAACAACATACCAGTTCAGGGCACATGTATTCCCCGAGGTACGTTCTGCATAGCCTGCGGTCCCAATCGTCTGTGATGTGGCCTCCGTACATGATTTCGCCAAACAAGTATCGAAGGTCTTCCCAAGGGATCTTGGCATTATTTTCCAAGTAATTGTATAAAACCTGGACACTAATTGTCAAATCACCTGCAATCATAAAATTAATAACAATTTGTATTAAGAGTCTTTCTTTGCTAAAAATAGAATTAAATATTAGAAATCTAGAAAGTAAGCGGTCTCTAATTCATATAGAAAATTGTATTAAAGCAGATCCATACCTAAGCTAATAGCTGGTGTGATTTTATAAAAGAATTCATACATGTGAATAAATGAAACTTTTGTGGAATCAAAAATATCTGTTATCACATTAATTGTTTCAACATTACTGCCATTTAAAAATTAACACATCTCACCAACGTTAAACGGATAACTTCTATTCCATCCCTGAGGACCAAACTTTCTCCTCTCTGCAACCACAGCGTGGAAATAGCAAAGTGAGAAAAGTATTGCCTTAAACTCCGCTTCCTTAGAGCACATCTCTAAAGTCGATTGGTTAAAATTATCTAGGGCCTTGTGCAGATTTGCCATCATTCCAGTCGGCGGTTCGTTAGTAATTTTTATTGAAGATTCCAATACGCCCTGAATGACACAAATAATATGATTACAACAAATAAGTTGATATGATCAGAAAATATATACTTTTTATAATATTAATATATGTCAAATATTTAGTATTAGAAACACATAATGCTGCAAGTAGGTAAACTAATTGTCCAAAAATTTGAACCAAAGTACTACATGGTAGCTACCTCTATAGGAACACCAAGGGGTGTTTGTTTAGGACCTTTGTACTAAAGGTAGTCTGATGCTTTCCAAAGTTGTGAGAGTGCAGCTAAAGGAATTTGACAGTTTGACCTTAAATGTTTTGGAAGGTTGTAGGGTACAGTTGGGGTTTAAAAACTGAAAGGAAAGCAGAATGATAGGTGGTGGGAGGAATTGAAGGTTGTACATATGATTGAAGAATGCAGATCTATGGGCATGGGGTGAGGAGATCAGATAAGCGGTATTTTGTTTTGCACGTTTGAACGCTTACATTTGTTAGGTTTACAGTTGTCAAGATATTTAAAATCCAAGCTTCAAAGAGATGAATTCCAATTTCAGATTGATATTTCCTGTTTCTTCCTGTTCAAAACTGTATGAAAATGAAAATTATAGTTATTTTTGAAGAGAAGCCAGGGGAGGATACGAACTAAAAATAAGTAGGAAAATAATGAAGTTTCTTTCTCTTAACAAAACCAAATGGGAATTTTTATGTAATTGCTATGACATTAGTTCCCATCTGGGCTATTTAATCACTGTGCAAAATTTGGTCCCCATCCGTCAATAAGGTCAGGGCATGCATAGCAAACACACATACATACAAACTCTTTTATAAGTACAAATATATGAAATATTACAATTAAATAAAAAAAAATAACCCATCTATTGCACAGTCTCACACTTGAGTATCATCAGGATAAACATGGAAAAAGCAAAGTTGAATTCGTTTTTGTAGTTAATCAAAGCTTTTGCTAAATAGAGTTGTTGAGATGGAAGTTTCCTAAACAACAATTTTAATGAGTTTTCCATGGAATCGCCTCAAGATGATGTTAACTTTCTAAACTGTTCATTTGTAGAAGACGTATAATGTAAATATGTTGTAACGTTATTTTTTAACAAGTTTAAATTCAAATATGGGCGAGGCCAGTCAGCCCTTACAAGGAATTGAGTGGTGACGCAAGGGACTACAATAAAAATCAGTTAGTTGGCACCCGTTGTGGAGAGAGGCTTGCTAGAAGGAGAGATAGCGGATGGTAAACATGTTGGATATGAGGGACCTCGATACTTTGTATTTTCTTATACATCATATCCCACAGAACTTACATCTAATAAAATCATGCGACAGTTATTATTATATGAAGGATACAGAAAACTTGAAAGAAACTGACCAGGCAGCATATGGAATTTCAAGATGTAGTTTCAACTGGAACAAGTCCAAATTGAATCATAAAAAATGTGCCAATTATTATCGTATGTGTAATTTGTAAATATGTTTGGTTGTCAACACCCTACCCTGAGATTAAATTGTAAAGTCAATGTCAATTCTTCATTAATTTATTTTTATCAAAAAACAGATCATATTAAAATTTATACTTTCATTTACAACTGAGATCATCATAATGTAACAGGCTCGGAACGGAAAAGTGCCGGGTGGTCCCTGTTAAGACAGTCATGGAGATGCTGATGTATTTTCCAAAATTTCAACACCCAGCACATTTTCTCTGTGGTTCTGATGCAAACATTGTGATTTAAAATGTAATCCATTAATCCTGTAATATCTTCCTTCTAATTTATGAGGTGATTTAGTTCTGAGTAATTCATTATTGTTAAAAAAAAAAAATGCTGTAAAGCAAAAATGTTGAAGGCTAATGATTAGAGACCGGATTTCGGTGTCATTGCACATTTTGTTTGCTTGCGTTTAGTGTCTCTTAAACCATTTATCTATCTGTTTCATGACCTAACGAAGCTTATTCCCAAATTGATTTTGCATTTTATACAGTGTGCATTTTCTGCACAAAATTGCACATTATGGAATTTTGGAGCTACACTAAACAATTGATCCAATTTCATCTAATTTAATTTTAAAGCAACTAAATCAAATTTCTGTTTTGGATTGAAATTGTTATGTTTATATTAAATAGGTACGTAACGTATTAATTTTATTTGGTTTAATTTGTTATTTAAAATGTTGAGAAATGATTATATTTACTTCAAGATAGTAAATGGGAAAAGATCATAATTTGGGGTATTGCACAGTTGGTAAACATTGAGAGAAAGCGGACCCATATCTAGAAACAAATGGTTTCATCGAAAAAGTAAATGTTCCTTCTCCTTATTTTATTTTATGCTTTAACACTTCACATATTAAGGAGTAAACACTGGTGGCTCAGTACTTAGTTCTTATCGAGATTTTGTACAGGTTAAACCTGTAAACTGTGTGAGTGTTTTATAAAAACTGAAACAATGGATAAATGCTTATCCTGAATTAAACATTATTAAGCTATTTCATTTGTGCTGTGAGAAAACTATAGTACACGACCGAAAACAGATCGTATATTTTTCATTAAAGTATTGAAAATTAACTTTTTTAACATTGTTTATTTATTAGTATATAACAATATGTACGGAACTTTATTCTTGCATCGTGTATTATTATTTTTTTACCATATATTATTTATAGTACCAAAAAAATTGTAAATTAAACAAAAAAAAATGACTTTTGCCTATTTTAGGTGTTATATTATACACAGTTTGGGGGTTTTACTGCACGATTTTGCACATTTTGAATTTTTTACTGCACTAAAATCCGGTCTCTAATAATGATAATGCTTGGTTACCTGCGGTATAAAATGCATGCTTGGATCTGGTGCTGGCTCGCTGCTGAGGAACAGCCTGAAGTTCCCGTGAGGGCTCATCTGCGCCGCCTCCATCTTTTTGTCAAGTGTCGGCAACCACCTTGTCACCAAGTGGATGTTCTGATGCACAAAAGAGACTTCAATTACAAATATACAACTTGATATTCACTGATTCAGTAATTGCTATAGTATGAAAAACCTTTTGTTACTACCCCCTCTATCTTCATCATATATTTTTTGGTACTCTGAGATCAGATCAGTATTATTTGAAAAAAATAAGCTATCCTGATGAGTGTTATAAGCCAATATTTAATTTAATTATGATATGATATTTTAAGTTATTATATTCATACCAAACTGACAAATGAGATTGATTTTAGTTTGGGAAAGGAAATGTTACACATTTCTATTCTAATTGTAAATTTACAAATTTATAACTAATTTATCTGTACCTATTATCTATGTCATATCTAAAACCATACCCTATTAAGTAGCCCCACATAAATTATGTTCCATTATTATACCATAAACCATCTGTATATTTAAAAATTATTAAGTTTGTAACATACTCTGGTATTTTCATACCAATTTTGACACATCAAAACCATCCCCAAGATGATTGTGTATAAAAACACATATTCATTAATCAAATGATTACTTGAAGGGTCGGAGGCATGTAATTTATAATATTATAATCTTTTTTCAATTATATTTAAAAACAATTTTTGCATACCTGAAGAATAACCCAATGACCGAGCTTAGATGCATTCTCCATGGCATTTTCAGCAACAGACTCTTGGCCCTGTCCAAGGGATACATTGTAGAAGTTCCTCTTGTCAGATGTGAAGCCAAGCCGTTTCCCCACTCTTTCCACGTCCTATAAGTCCCATAAAAAATTATTTAAAATTGATCATATCTCTCACCCTGGAGGTTAATCAGGTAGGAGACATTGACGCACTAGGGTTCATAAAAAAAAATCTGTGGAATTGTGTAAATAGCATCTGTTTAGGGCTCACTGAGTCACAGTTTTTTTGGTGAGCCATTAACAAACTGAAAAACCTACAACTCATTGAGGCATAAGTTCTTGAGTAATCTACTGCTTCAGAAGATTTCTTGTCTGGTCTCAAAGAAATAGCAATTATGATCAATAATTCATGTCGGGCTCAGATATGTGAGTCCCCAAGGTGGGGCGGAGACACCCCCCTCGGGCTAGGGTCATTACAACCTCTAGCCGCCATCCGGTGGCAGCCTAATTCATTTTGATCTGACTCCATAAGATCTTAGAAGGTCTGTGCCCCGACATAGCACTATGTTCAGGAGAAGATGAACAGGGTAGGTTTATAGGTAGTTTATGTGGTCTTGGAATGACCACAAATTCACACTTGTCTAAGGGTAGGCGAAAACCGTCCGGATCCCAAAGGCGAATGTGAACCAGAGAGAAGCAGACTGGATTGCCGTGGGAGACGGTACTAGGTAAATTTGTAGGGCCACGGCAACTGTCGTCCGCGAGGGAGAGGTCTCTCCCAAGGAGGTGCTAGTTTTAGCGAGACGCAGGCAGAGATTCCCCCTAGGGTCTGACAATGCCAGACTAAAACATAGCGAAGTTAGGAGAGAGAGATGCAGAGGTAGTTGAATGAGAAGACCATGGTTCAAGTAGAGCAGCAAGCGCCAGTGCAGAGAGAGAGAGAGAGAGAAGTGTTCAAGGTGCCGGTTTGGTAAGTTCTATCTATCGCTCTTGGACCCAGGGTTTATATACAGAACAGCCGTGGTGGGGATGGCTCCCCACCTGCGACTGTTTCCCCCACTAGCTTCTCTGCCCTCTCCCCCTGACATCATAAGGTTTATTAAACATATGGAAACATAGACAGATATTTTCTGATACGAGAAGAGGGGAACTTTTAATTATTCTTAATTAAGAGGTGGCCACAACAATTCATGACTCAACTCTTTCAGGGTCCTGAAGTTCATGAGTTGTCTTTTAGTGTTATTTCCTTGGATATTCTGAACAAGATCACTTTAGGCACCTCATTAGTAATCAATATGTAGAGACACAAAGAATGAAACAAGAAGTTTGTAGATTTTTCGAGGAAGGGGATGCTGAGAAGAGTTAAATTGTTTCTAGGTTTGTTTCTATACTATTCAAGCAAATAAATAGTTTAAAAAGGTGTTGAGGTGTTTTTTAAAAAAAAAACTTTTAAAATAAAAGTAAAAATTCAAATGGTTTCATCAGCAATTTCTTAATTTATAAAATATGAACAGGTGGTTATTGTCTACAAAATGATAAGTTTCTCACCCTTGTAGGGTCGACACCAGGAGACAGAATAAAGAAACAAGGCATCGTGGGTGTCATCTCCTCAAAGGATTTCTCGAATTCTACACTTCTTGCATTTGTATAATTAGTTCCTAACTTCTCTTCAATAAAACATCTGGGCAAGCAAAAACAATTGTGATATTATATATTAAAATACAACAGAATAGAAAAAAATCTATACTCTTAGACCATGTCCCATAAATTGAGTTCTGGCTTATAAAAAGAAATACATACAAATTAAAGTTTATAATTCAATTACAAACCAAATATTTAAAATCATTATCAAGCGCTGTAGCAAATAAATAACCCAGGATAAATTACAATAGATGAAGTATGATAGATAATCAAAATAAATTTATATGCAGATACTATTGTACAACATAAACTAATTAGGTAATATTGTACAAAAGTATTATAACCCATCAATAGTATTAGTTCAAATTTTAAGAAACTTGATGCATTAATTAAATAAAATATATAAAACCTAACAGAATACCTAGTTGCATAAGTCATGCGGTCAGGTCTTAGTGACCTCATAATGCACAAGCGCTGGAATGCTGTTTTGTTTTTCCAGTCTTGAGGGAGTTTTTCCCGCTCCGGGCTCTCCCCTTCGCAGAACTTTTTCCATCTCTTCCTGGCACTATCTATGTCTTTATCCAAATTTCTGTCAGACAAAATAAAAAGCAAAAACACATTAGTAATATGGGATATATCATAATAAAAGAGCATTCCAAATGAAGAAGTATTAAAGTATTATTAGTAATAATTAAATAAAATATTATTAGTATTCAAAAGAAGTATTTTTGTGTACGAATAAGCATTAATAATACTTACTCAAATACTTCCATCTTACAGAGTGCTAATATGCCTCCCCATAATACATCTGTAAGGAAGTCCACAGGAGATTTTTCATTTGGAATATAAGGGAATCTAAGAAGAAAATCAAGCTCTTCCCGTTTGATTTCGTTTGATTTTAATAAGATCTGTTAGAGAAGAACAGAAACATCAGATTATCAGAAATGTACTCAGTCAGGCAATGAAAAATTACAGATTATACATACAGACCTAATATAATACTACAGTCACATGATTACAACGGTGTAGTTCAGTATAAGATAAACAAAAAGTAAGTTACAGTTTATAACTGGGGGAACAGAAAGCAATGTCATTTTTTTACATTAAATTCAAACAGATAAATTTTTAACAAGTTTTTGTTTTTAATCAATGATGGCACAATATTGGGCAAGTATGGTGGGTGAGGCAATACCTCCCACCCCAATTCATTATTTTTTTCCAGGGTTTGTCCTGCACAGTACGGTATTTTTCTTTTAATAATTGCTAGGCATTTTTCAATTAAAGATTTATTTACTTGATCCAATTGTTCACATTAAAGGTCTGCATTCACAGTTTGTCCAGGTTTTGCCACTTCAAAATGAACGACCCTGCAAATACTCCTCCAAACACACAAAAGCACCTTTTAGGGTGTAAACTTGGTTCAGCTGCTGTACTTTCTGGCAACTTAATTGGAGAGCCACTGCCTTTTGGATTATTATAGAGGACCCATTTTTTATATCCAGCCTCACCTACCATACTCGTCCAATATTGCGCCATTGCGTTTCCATTTATTCTGATCGCTAAAAAAATTTTTAAGTGACAAAAAAAAAATTTGAAAATTTGGATAATGTCCAAAATGCCATCTCCAGATATTTTCCTCAAAAAGCAATTGAGTTTTATTGATCTGGGATTGAAAATTTGCACACTAGATGGCAAAAGATTGTTGATAACAAGGGTGATTACATCATTGATTAAAAACAAAAACTTGTTAGAAATTTGTCTTTTTGAATTTAATGTAAAAAAATGACATTACTTTCTGGTCCCCCTAATATAAAGAAGTGAAAAAAATATTAAATATTCAGAAGAATTCATACCTGGATTGTGAGTTGGGCCATAAATGTGAGTTTGTCACACTCAAACAGTCCCCTTGAAGTGTACATGAATACCGAGAATGAAATGCTGGCAATCAAGCTTGCGACCCTATCCGCAATTAACGGCGAAGGCTCAGACAATTTTATTGCTCTGTTGAATACTATACTGAAAGCCTGTTGAAAATTGTTCTCTTACATATTGCATCTGCTCAAAAACCATATTTTATTTATATTTTAAACTGAGTTCATAGTTAGCCATGAATTTAGATTTAAGTGAATATATTTGTTGGGGATTGGTTTAGTCTGATAAAATAAAAAATAAATGATAGGTCAATCACAACTTAAAAAGATAATAGATTTTCATTAAATTTATTCATTGGATGACAGTTCAACATACTATATCGTAATGTTATTTTTAAGAAGTGATTTGAAAGGAGGATTTTTAAGAAGGATTATTTTATTTTCTAAAACATTAAATAATATAATATAAATTATAAAAAGTTTAAATCCAAAACAAGTAAATGTAACAGCTGGAACTATGTGAGTAATTGGAGCAGCTGAGGGGAACACTGGGAATTAAGTTGTTTATAGTTAATTGAGAGGGCAGTTATTTAGAAATGGTATAAAAGAGAGGTGGTCAGTTTTGTAATTGTTTGTTGAGAAGACAGATGTTAATGACAATTTTGTGCAGTTTGCGGATGGTCAAGCATATTAGACATGAGGGCACTCATACTTGGTATTTCCTCGTACTTCTTATTTTTACGTATAACCTCATACCATTTATTTCTATGTATAACCTCATACCACTTATTTCTACATATAACCTCAAACAGCATATTTTCATATTAGCAATGTTTACAGGAGGCCATTGAGGCAGCATTATATCAGGTTGGCCAAAAAGTCCGTTCGGTTTTTGTCATCATGAAACTTCAAGCAGTCTAATATGTAGCTAACTTCAGTCCGTCGTCCCTTGCGAGTGCGCTCTCATCAGATACTAGACACTTCAACGCAGTTTGACGCCAAATTCTGACGAGACTGATTGTATTTTATGTGTTTGATCAGAGGATCATTCTGAAAATGGAAAACCAAAACGAACAATATCGACACCTCATGCTTTTTTATTTTAAAAAAGGCAAGAAAGTAGTGGAAACTTGCAGGAAGATATGCGCTGTATACGGAGAGGATGCTGTTACAGAACGTGAGTACCAGAAGTGGTTTTCAAGATTTCGATCGGGAAATTTTTCGGTTCAAGACACACCTCGCTCTGGCCAGCCAACTGAGATTAACAGCAACAAACTGAAGGAATTAGTCAACACCAATCCCCGTTATACAACTAGGGAGATTGCAGTTATCCTCAAATATCCAAACCGAGTGTTGAAAACCATCTGCATCAACTTGGCTACGTGAGCAGGCTCGATGTTTGGGTTCCCCATCAACTTAGTGAACCTCACCCAAAGGATTTCCATCTGCGATTCGTTGCGGAAACGTGAAGAAAATGATCTTTTCTTGAAGAGAATGATGACAAGGGATGAAAAGTGGATTGTCTATAACAATGTGGAGCGCAAAGTGCGGCGAATTACCACAAACAACCCCCAAAGCAGGACTTCACCCAAAGAAGGTTTTGCTCTCGATTTGGTGGGATTGGAGGGGTGTTGTCTTTTACGAACTTCTTCTCTCGAACAGGACCATCAATTTGGAGCTGGACAAATTAAATGCAGCGATCCACCAGAAGCGTCCAGAACTAGCCAACCGTAAGGGGATTGTCTTTCATCACGGCAATGGCAGACCGCACACTTCTTTGCGGACGCGGCAGAAGTTACTGGAGCTTGGCTGGGAAGTTTTGCCGCACCCTCCATATTCGCTTGACCTTGGCACCTTAAGATTTCCACCTGTTTCGGTCTCTTCAAAATTTATTGAATGGACAGACCTTTAACTCTGAAGAAGATGTAAAAATCCACTTGGAAAATTTGTTTGCCAGTAGAGACAAGAAATTCTTTGAGCATGGAATTATGAATCTGCCCATGAGATGGCAGAAGACACTGGAACAAAACGGCAATTATATCATTGATTGAATAAATCGCTTTGTGTTTAAAAGTTGTCTTATTTTTGCTTAAAAAACCGAATGGGCTTTTTGGCCAACCCGTTATTTGGAGCATCTGGATCACAAAACTTAATACTTGGCTGGAACAAGGCAAGCATTTGACAAAAAGTTTGAAAACAACTCAAAAAATTTATATGTATTAAATTTTTATTTCTTTTATGTAAATGTTTGCTAGTCAAGGACCTCCATGAGATTTAATAAATTATAAGTTTAATTAAATTTTTTTTTAGTAATAAATTAAAGATATATTACAAAAAGGCTAGCCACCAATGTGGGGCTAGTTCATATATTTTTAAGGCCTTAATAGAATATGGAAATATATGTCTATATCGGCTCTTCATAGAAGATGAATTGATTTTGATAGTTCAAAGATGTGTTAAACTGTTCACTTCTTACTTCCATCTTGTATAAAGACTTGATGGAAACTTATATAGTCGTATGCCAGAACACTGTCCATAAATAAATTTGATGAAAATCTCACATATTTGAAAAACAATTACACTACCTTTAATGAAAACTGATATAACGGGTTTATTTTGTTAAGATCATTCATTATGAAATATAAAATAGAAGCTCTTGTGGCGACAGGTCTGTAAATCTCCCTTGCGTTATCAATGTTCTTGGAAGTGACCTTCCCCTCTTCTACTTTCTTTTGGATTTCCTCAGCTGTCTTCTTGGTACTCTCCAAGTTTAGAACTAGAGCTCTGTCTTCCAAGATGTCCGGACCCGCTGAAGACAACCGCTGTAGAAGATCATCTTCCAGCTTCTTAAGGGTGATCTTAAACATGTTTTGCTGCATCGTCAGGTCACTCTATGGAAAAAGAGAATTAATTAGGTCATATACCCATGGTTTAGGTTTAGACATAGTACCATTATATGGTTATACATATTTCTCAATTTATAAAACATACTTGGGAGGTTCTTCCCAGAGTTCTAGCCTTATGGGCCTCTCTCTTTCTCCGTGAACTCTCATACACTCAAATTTTGAATAATCAGCAACTTTCTCCCAGAGCTTTTTAATAAATGAGTGCACTTATACTTGTAAATAACTTGAACATGACCACATCATGCTAACAGGCTGTCTATGATGTATCGACTGATGACTTATTTGAAATGAACAATAAACTTTAATTTGTGAAAAACCGCACATAATTACAAAAATATTAATTATTATGGGGCGCCAGATTGTGGGCAAGGAAGTTTATTAACATGGAATTACAGATGATTTATGTTTAATGAATAACTTTATAAATAAATGTAAAACAGTACACGCTTTTACTATGAGATATTCAAGCTTCTAGATGTTTTGTGAATAAACATTAAATTAAACACAAGAAGAAAAAAAAATACAAGAAATTTAATTGTACAGTTAGAATTTTCTTGATAATAGGATAGCACTCAGACTAGTTAGATATCGGTGGATTAAGAGGACAGAAGATATTGATAAAAACAAGATTTGAAAACTGGGAGAGAGGAAGAATGACGGATAGAAGGCATGGACGAGAAAAGAGTAGTGAAAGGAAGCAGATATGTGAACAGGGAGTTAGAGGTCTTGAGATTTTGAGCTGCAGGAATGGATAGAGGATTTAAATTTGAGGAGGTTATATATGTGTGATGAGGTTATATATATATGTGATGAGGTTATATATATATGTGATGAGGTTATATATGTGTGATGAGGTTATATATGTGTGATGAGGTTATATATGTGTGAGGAGGTTATATATGTGTGATGAGGCTTTTTAGAGGAGGGAAATAGCCATTCTGATTCAGTATAGCATTCAGTAGAGAATTCCAGGAGTCTCTTGGGATCCCCAAAACAAATAGGATATATGATTATATCATAATATTTATGTTTATTGTATAATATTTATTTATTTTTGTTAGAATGTAGAACTTTTCAGATCTACTAGGCTGATCTAGATGCATCTGTTTGTCATTACTTCTCAGTTTTAGTTTTAAGTAAAGATGCACCATCATTTGAAGGTATTGATTACATTCATTACCACGTTTCAACAACTCATATTATTTGTTAAAATAATAAGTATAAAATTGATATTAACATCGACAACAATGTAGTAATGATGTTTTAATCCCTACAATATGTACACACCTTTTGTGATTCTAAATCTGGTCTTTCAGCATTGACGACTTCGGCAAGTAACTGATCTTCTAAACCATCTTTTGTCACTGTGAAGTTAATCAGCGTCGTCTGAGCCTGAATTTCAGGGCGGTAATGAGGGTTAGCAAGTTTAGTGTGCAGTATGAGTCTGAATAGCGGGTGAAAATCTATTTCTTTGTCGCCTATTTTCACTACCCTGCAAAAGAAAACAAATTCAAGATCAGTTGATCAATTATTTCAGTATAACATTCCAACATACCGAAAAAAAAAAAAGTACAACAGGAAATTTATACTTTCAAATATAAGAAAAATTTGCTAAAAACAATCCCAAAGCTTAAATTGTGGAATGATATTTTATGGAACTATTATACTTCCTAAAATGTATTAATTTTATTACAAAATAAAAAATTAAATGTGGCTGACTTTCCCTTCCTGATGAGAGCCCTCCCGATAAGGTTGTCCAGGACTGGGTCAATGTGCTCTGAGATGAACTCTATGAGCAGCGGTGCTCCCTCCCAGACTGCTTGCTCCACTTTGTCCAAGTACCTGTCTTGGCCCATCCTTATCACTCGTAGAGCACTTTTGTACTTTGTCTTTATCCACTTGATGCCTTGGAGCTACAATCGCAACAAGAGAAGAAAAAAATTAGCATTTCATTTAACAAAATTTGCACAATTTTAAACTGAATTTAAGATTTTAATAAATGCAGAGTGGCAAGGATCGAGGGATTTTAACTAAGCAGCCTACTACCTAATCTGTACCCACCACACCCTTTGGAAATTTTTTGAATGTATTCGAACTAACACCACTTTCTAGGAGTTGATTATTTTCTGTCTGGAAGATTTTCAGCTATTTTATTAAAAAGAATAGGATTTTTACTGATAATGGAATTAGAAAGGTGGTACTAGAAATCTTTGAGAGACCAGTTGTGAACCAATAAGGAATAAACCAGTTGTGGAATCTTCAGCAAAAAGCTGGATCAAGAATTGATGATTGGAAGGCATTAAAGTGGTTACATTAAAGTGGAGACAGTATAACTACAGCACCATGGGAGAGACATAGAGATAAGACCGTTGTGTACTATTGCCTATTTGTATCATATACGCTTACACAGTTAAGAAATAGAGAGACTGTATTGAAGCAAGCGACGCCACACAAATGGAATGTCTCTCATTCTCATGTGCGTATAATCAATTTACTATAAATGAGATGGACTGAGAAATGACTCATGAAGTTTTTCTCAGAGCCTTTTTATATTAAAGACAACTGTCCATATACACAAAATTTGTGGTATAACCTTTGTGAACTATATCACAACATAAACCACTCGGTTAATTCCAATTATTATTATTCTGAAAAAAAAGAAGAAATCAAGTCAACTCTCAAAATTTAAGTAAAAGAAAAATTCACAGTACATCCAAAGGTCGAGCCCAGAACCTATATATTGTGAAGAGACTATGTTAACTACATCATATGAGAGCCCCTACTACTTGAGTAGAAGGACTCAATCAAATATTTTAAGTTTTAAAGAATAGTAAGTAAAGTAAGGAGTTTTTTTTACCTGAGGGTCAATCATAAGCGGCCACCTCTCAGAATTAATGAGGATGGTCGCATTTTCTGCTGACATACGATCGCTAGGTAGGCCTTGGTTGTTCCACTCGGCAATTTGTGCATCGTCGGTCAGCATAACCATTGGGTCGAGATCTTTTGTCATAGGGATAGCGGGCTGGAAAAAAATAAAAAGACATTTGGAAATGTTGATAATAATAAATATTAAGATATTATAATAATATCTTGTCTTTGTTAAAATGTTTACTTTACTTATACATAAAAATCAAAGGAAATTTATAAAAAGTTCATAATGAATAATAGTTTATTTAATAACATTCTATTTAAAATAATCTTAGAGGTTCTAGTGCATAATTTTCCCTATTCAAAATGTTTCATATTGATATAATTGGCTAACACAATTTATATACAATTTAAATAATAGTGTTACCTAACATAAAAAATGATTTATAATAAATGGGATACATTCTTCTTGCTGGGGAATGGGTTGGTCTTCATTTCTGATTTCTTCCATAAGCCAGCATAGAAGCTTCCACTCTCTGATCTAATAGATGGCTGGTCTGTAGGGGGCACCCGGGACTGTCCTCTGTGAAGGTTTGGAAACTTGGCCACTCTCAAAGTCTGACATATGACTGACTCTTTGAATGAAGTACTCTGCTACTTATTGGCACCACACTACCAACCCCCAATATATATATATGCAGCTTTTCCCGCAGATAACCCTGGGCTACCAATCCTTGCACATAAAGTCTTCACAATACACATTCCTGCTTTTATAACTGACTTTTTCTATCTGTTATTCATTTTAAAATAAAATCAATTCGATCATAAAAAATGTTACAATATAGGTGTATTTATATATAGATTTTAAAAGGTATTAAAGTTATTTAGATATATAAAATAGAATTAGACATAAAGATTACATGTGCTATTGAGGGTTACATCCTGCACATGGGAAGAAGATAAGAGATAACAGAGATAAGAACAGGAAATGAGGCGGATCAAAGACTTCCCTTATCGATGAGTTCACCAGGCAGGTTATGACTTACAAGAAGGCAACAGCGAGTATCATAATAAATTCAATTCTCCACCACCCTTAGAGGCAGTTAGCATATATAATTCATGTTTTCCAAGTGTTGTGTTAAATTATAAGATTATCAATTTCAAGGATAGTTTAGTTCAAAGTGCGAGTGTTTGCAAGTTAGAACCCAACCTGAGTTTAATTATTAAAAGAATAAATTCATAAATAAATCAATATTAATAAAACTGTGATTATTAATAACCTAACTATTAAATTCCCTCTAATATATTATAGTGATATTAAATTAATTGATAATAGTATTAAAGTGGATTTAATAGTCCAGATATTAATAACCAAAACAACTTTATTAATATCAATTTATTTATGATTCTATTCTTTTAATTAATTTGTACTTCCAGTTTCGTCCTTGAAATTTGTTACGTGCCTGTACTGAATTGAGGAAACCTATCCTCTTCAATGTTCTGCTTGTGTTGGTTCTGCATCCCCCTGCTCTCCTTTTATCCTTCTTCCCTTATTCATTGTTACTACTATCTCTCCTCGTTTCTATTGGCCCATTTTTATCTATGCCTTAGGTCGTGGCTGACACAAAATTTATTATACAAAGTTATATTCGGCACATGGCCATTACCAAGAGTTTCTGTTTAATGAAGTTTTATCCATTTAAACATCTTTCTCACACCTTAGTAATTCAAACTATCACCCATGCTTGCCTGCTTAAGTCTCCTCGATCCTCTGCACCATATCAAAAGAGAAAGAAGAAAGAAGTCCTCCATCTGTCATCTCTCTTTTTGTCAGCCTCTTTTCCCCTTCCTATACCCTCGGCTCTAACTAGGTTATGGATGTGCACGACCATCAATTGTAAGGTTACCTCAGCGCGTGGCAATTATAATGACTTTTTTTTAATTTAGTTTTTTCCAATTAATCACAATCAATAATTCTACATAAACATAATAAATAAATTTATTATATTTTGATCTTCAAAATAGCATTACAACATATATATATGATTCAAATACTACTAACAGAAGTTGGAAACCCACAATCATGAAATGCTGCTATGGGTGGGTTCTGATACCTTCAGCTACCTCTAGCCAAGCTACTTTAAAATTTTAGTTATAGAAAGTTTTATTTTTAAATTTGAAAAATAATAATTACAGTGAATCTAAATGAGAAGGCTACTGTATTTTAGGATCAAAAACTCACGTTATACTTGGGCATTTGGGGGATCCAGTATCGGAAAACCATGTCCTCCCTGTAGCGCCTGGTGAAACAGCCAACATAAGAAATAAATGCTGTCACCAAGATCATATCACCTGGTAATAATCCCAGCTGGACTCGGAGGCTGAAATTTTATTGGGTAATTATTCTCATTGTATACTTTCTTTTTACAATGAATGTAAAAATAAAATAATAAATTTGTTTAGTCATTCTTCATTAGATCAATGGATTGTAATTTATTCAATTGCAGAACCTATAAAACAAATAAATGACTGTATCAAACAGATTATCCTGCATTTAAATTGTTTAATGATACTTTATATATGTCCATTTTTGTATAAAATAGGTTTAATTTATTTAAATATGAATTTGGAACCAATTATTAAGATCTTTTTTTTTTTTAAATTGAAGCTGAGAGAAGGTTCACACACCACAGTGAACAGAAGGCATTACCAGCAACCCCTGTTATTATGACACCTCAAACAGGCCTATCGATTTGATCTTGTTAGAGGTAATTGTCTAACAAAAGATGAGTGGCGCTAACAGAGAAAGGCCTTGAGAGGGGGTTATCCTCAACTGCGGCGTAGAGAAAAGTCTTCGTCCAGGGCTCGACAATGACACATGGGGCTGAACAGTTCCTAAGGATTGATCAAAAGTGTAGTGTTGAACTCTCGTGTTGGATGTAGAGATTAGAGTCAACCCATTGCCCCAGTTGTAAAGGGATTAAAACTATGTTAGCGCCAAAACCAGAAAGTCCATGTATAAGCTCCAAGAATACATGTTGTAATTACTTGATGTGTAACAATTTGATCTCACCCGAAAGACTTGCACTCATAACAATATATTGTTGTGATATTAGATATTGTGGAGTTTGTGTATAAGAATTTTAAATATAAAGATTTGATCCAACTTAGTATCAAGAAGGCAAAAATAAAAACAATTGAGAGTGAATGAAAAAACAAAATGGCTAGTAGTTGCTGCAACCTGGAGTTATGCTTATAGCGATATCTCCCTGTGATTCTAGAAAACTGAGTGACCAGAGGTCAGAAGAATTGCCTCATATACGATGGATGTCAGAGCAGATTCCTGTCAATCAAGAAAATATCCCATGAGCAATATATTCTGCCCTTTCATCATTTCTCAATTTATTTTACTTCTAAAATGATCGAGGAAGGAGCAGGATGAGGAAAATGGCTGGTGTTATAGTATAACTAAATTAATGATTTTGACACCATGATTTGGAATTATATTGTATTAATTTTAGCATTATTAAACAACGAGCACACGAGATAAAGAGAGAGAAGATTAGGAGAGGTCAGAGAGAGAGAGAGAGAGAGAGAGAGAGAGAGAGAGTGAAGTAGGCGACAGTAAAATGGCCTTGCCTGAGATAATTTCTAAGAGAGTGTTGTGTTGAAACATTGGCCGAGAAGAGGACCTGGTGGAAAAGAAAATACTGAAGCTGAAGTGGCGAGGATAAGGCCTAGAACGAACAAAATAGGTCGAGACTCAATCTTTTCGATCGGTCATTTTTGTTTTTTTCAATCTTAATCAGAGCTCTGAGTAAATGATTTTTTTTTTATTTTGAAAAATAAATAGTTATATTTCTTAATTTATAAGTAATGAATGTAGCATGTTTTTGTTGTTAATAAAATGGTAACTATTGTAATTATTAGAAAGAAAATTTCTTTATTACTTTGGTTTTACTGTTAAATTGACTATTTTATTTATATATTTTTGACCCAGAGATTGCTATTATTATTATTGTTACTTCAAATGCTGTTTAGATTTCAGAATGATTTTGATTTATTTAATGTCAAGTTTTTTTTTTAAACAAGGTAAGTTTGAACCAATAAGAAAAAGTAACAAGATGTGGTTATCCTCAAATCCACATTTTATTTTAATTTATTCCAAAAATTTTGAACTCTTTTATTTTACTAAATTAATAATATGTTACAATTTCCGCAGGGAGTGAATTGTTGGGTAGGATTGGGGTGTTCTTTGAGCAGATACAGAAGGAGGGTGGAGCGTAAAAGGAAAACAAGGATTACATTCTCTGCCTGTTTAAAATTATCCCAGCAGGTTACCTAGTCACCCGTGGCCAAGGTGCTTGGAGTGTTGGGTTTGTTTTTACAACAATAGTTGAGTTCAAAACTTGGCCTTTTATTTTTTTTTCTCCATGAACACACGTAAATTTATTTATCTTTTTTTTGTTAATAATTTTTTCTTTTCCCTTTCTCTTTAAAGGTAAAATAGGTACAGTATTTTATTTTATTTTTATTTTGGTATTCAATGATTTTTCCTGGAGGAACATAGATTCCTTCAATAAATTCATTGACTAAAATCATTGATTTTATTGGTTATCCTTTTCAGCCTTTATCCCAGTTTTACATATTCATATATATATATGAAAAAAAAAATCAAACTTTTGATATTTTACTTTTACTTTGTCTACATTAAATGACAAATCATTTGCGAGTAATATTACTCAACTTTTCCTTAGATATCTTTTGGGTCACTGATTAAGAGGTAGCTATTGCTGAAAAACTTCCCACAATAATAATAATAATAATAATCATTTGAGTTAGAAAATTATGTTTAAACACAAAATCAATTTATCATATGGAACTCAGCCTGCCTCATCTACTTAAATAAACAATTAAATCACTTTGAAACAGTCTGGCGCCATCTGGTGTTTTCTGATGACAATCCGTTGACCAGCCTGTTGGCTAGGTCTATTCCTTCGGCAGTCTTCTGGACTTCATATTCACACTTCCTCTTCTCGTTCATCGCGGTGTGGTACTTCTCCATCAACACTCCAAACTGAACTTCCAACATCTGGAAACAAAATATAAATGCGGGAGTGTTCTACAAAGGCTTCTAAACTGGAAGAGAAAGCCACACTAAATTTCCTTTCCAATTTTTACCACCTCAGTTCTCTCAATTCTTGGTCATTTTCAGCCTAATTCTCGCCTAAATTTCTTGAGAACAATGTTCAGTATTTTAGGAAAAATATTATGTAGTGTAAACAACCTTCAAAATTTTAACTTTGCCCTCCTGTTACCAACTACTTCAATTTGTTATCGTATTTGCACCATATTTAAAACAGTTTAATTCATTATAAAAAATGCTTGGCATAAAAAATATTGTGGCATCATCACAAAATTATACTTGTTCCCCCCGGTATTACAATATTTATTGTCGATTTCAAACCAACTATGACGCAAATACAGACTATTAACATTCAAAATAGAAGTGTACAAGTAGTTGGTTAAATGCTTCATAACTGATTTTCCTTGATGCATTGTAACTGGGTCTGATCAATATTTATATTGAGAATAAAGGGAGCTGAACTTACTGCTATCCTCTCTTTAACTGCTTCCAGTCTAGCTCGAGCATTCGCCAGCTCTGCATTAGCTGCAGCCAAAGCCTTCCTTTTTGGCAGTACGACACACCATACTGCGTGGAACTGCATTATGTTTATAACCCATGAGCAAAGACCTGTAATATAAGGTAAAGTTGGTCATTATATGTCAGTGTCAAGCCAAGATGTATAAAAACACCATTTGGGAAACTTTCAAGTTACAAAAAGAGAATTGTCTTTGTCAGTCTTACTCCAAGGCAAAGAAAGACCGTAACTATATCATATTTTTCATTAAGATACAACTTAATCCATAATTATTTTATGGCCGGCTGTGGTTTTTTTCTGATATAAAATCTCAAATAACAGACCGTGCCTGTTTATTTTAGCCATATATTTTAACAATTAGTCATCAATTTCAATTACTCCTAATTCATTGATTAACGAACAGTTTAATAGGTGCAGATTCTATCTTGTTTTGTATTTACCAGCTGATGATAATTAGAACTTTGTCCGGTCACTGGTTTTCATTTAATTGTAAGATGTATTTTTACAACTTAACACTTAATGTCTATTATTTTTAGTTTTCAAATAATGAAGTCTTTGTTTAAAATGAACTAATTTTGTTGGAAATTAGGTTATTTTTTGTGACAATTATTGGAAATAAAACTGCTCGACTTAGTGTCCACTAATAAAAAATACAATTTATTTTCTTATGCAAACAGAAAACTAAAAAGTTTGCTAATAATTGGTTTAGTAAATTTCACAATTGCACTCTCATAGACTTTATTTTAAACATAAGTTATTTTTTTTTTGTTGTTTGGTTTTTTTATAACTTTTCAAATTTAGTTAGTAATATTAACCTGCTGCAGCACTCGACTTAGTGATAACATTTTCTGGAGTAAACAGCGGATCGTTAATGTACGGCTGGATAGCTTTTACTACATCATTGTGAATATTTTCCTTGTTGTAATTGACCAATGTGTTCAGAAATGAATCGGCTGATCCCATTATGGCCTGAAAAAAAAATATAACAGGGTTTATGATATGAAGTAGAGTCAAGTAAAATGTAGTGACTAATGTATGCTTAACCCATGATTAAAACTGTCTTCTCATTTACCCATGACTAACATTTATACATTAGTCATGACTCATTATGTAAATCAGCTTTAATTGAGAGATAGTCATTTTATCTTAAGTTTTTACTTGCTCGACACCGTTCTTTGCCCCATTCAGTTATGGAGTACATATGCACATTCATACTCCATATTCATACTTGATATAAAGGTTCCATGATTTTTTTTTTACAGTAAAAAGAATGTAGAACAAATATCATTTTTCTTTCTTCTTAGACTTGAAGCCACAAAACCATTGTTTTCTGGCATAGAATCCTTTAATCTTATCCTGATGTGACTTTTAATGTGAGGTAGTATTTTGACCGTGTTACCTCTGAGCCTAAATGTGTTATCTATTGTGGTACCTTTTATTAAATATTCTAATGTCATTTTTAATGTCAAAAAATATTAATTTTATTTTGCTTTATTAAACGAGAATAAGTAAATTTATTTACTTACATGAAATAGGATTAAACATAAATAAAAGTCGTTAAGTTAGTTTCTCAAGTGGCAGAAAAAACCCGTGACTTAGAAGGAAAGCCACATAGCCTTGGAAAGGGCAAAGGCTCACAGTCAAGAGCGAGGGAAAAACCGTGTGACACATATTTTTGGGAAACATATAAAAAAAGGGGTCTAGGATACTGAAGGCACTTGATCAGGTACTAAAGCCTAGTAAGGATGGCAAAAATCACCGAGGATATCGTGAGGGACTTACATTACATAGCAAGACATGACTGAAGGTTTCAGGCCTGAGATGTGAAAAGCTTTCAGATTTCACTCTTGAAGAATGCCAGGCAACTGTGTTTTGAGGATTCCTGCAGCAAAGCTGTTCACGTGATAATAATATTAACTTCACAACCCTAAGAGGGACAAAGTAAGTTAAATTTAGATTGCGTATTTACATATCAGGTTAAATTTATTAATATCGTAATTTCAATATCATTATGATATATATTAAAGCGGGATCAATGTATCCACTGAAAGGCCTGCTTAAGAGGTACGTAAATAAATTCACAGCTGAATGAGGCAATATTTTGCTCATTGATGTAAGAAAATAAATTACACAATTTTTAATAGGACGGAGTTTGTAAATTAGCACAGATTTAGCAGCCCAGATCAATCTAATACATTAAGGAAATTCAAATATATTATGAAAGCATGTAGATTAATGTATACATATACACTTACATGTGTGTGTGTAATAAATAAGATAAATAAAACACCATTTTTGTTTTAAGAAAATCACCAAAAAACTCATACCTTGTTGTGTCAAGCAAGCATGAGGTCTGACTGTCATGTCAGTATAAAAAAGAAACTTATGATATAGGTCTTAAATGAATCATGAGCATATTCCTATAAAGGCTCAAGATTAAACTCGTTTTGGCGACTTTAACATATTCTTTTAGGATTCAGTTAATAGTAAGAAAACCAGGTATTACAGTTCTCAAACTTTTATTATCAAATTTACCTTTGCTGCTTTCCAACTTCTGTCCTTTGGGATCTTCCCTTTTTTCGCTAAAAGAACCATGACAGCTGCAGCGACCCTGGCCACTGCTTCAGGAGGAGTTCCAAAGGATTTCATTTCAGTCAGGTTAGTCTAATTAAAATAAATAATTATTATTTATATTTCAAACTGAATTGCCTCCATATTTTATTTATAATTTCTCCCTATGAAGGATTCCCTTCGCAGCCCAATGAAATAAGACTCACACAACGTTTTAAGGATCGGAGAGAAAATCTTCAACTTAAGAAAAGATACTTGACAGGAAAAAAAATAGCTTTAGATAGAAATATAAACTGTCATTAAAAATAAGTCTTCTCTCCTTAGTTTTCATTAAAGATTTCTTTTTAAATTGTTTTCATGAACTATAATTTTTAAAATGAATAAATTAAAAACAAAACCATGCTATCTAGTTCCTTAAAAAAAAAACTATCAGTTAAATGTAACAATATTAGTTCACCTTGTTGAGAGTGTTCAAGGCTTCTTTAGCAGCAACCAAGGCAGGTTCTGCTTTAGTCAAATCTTCTTCGCAAACCTTCTGCTTTATTGTCACGTCTTCTTCAATGATTCGTACCTTCCTTGCCTCATCAGTGGCTGTACAAGGAAGTGCATATTAATTTGTTAATGTTAAACCTATATTTATACTTATAGTTAGGCTTATAAGCTCGTTTTGTCTGCTCCTCTGTCAATACCTATGCTACCAAGTTATCATTGATCCTGGAACCTCCCTTACCTTTTACAATATAGCCAGTTTTCCAGCAGGCATTTCGTCATTGCCTAAGGTAAAGAACCTAAATATTGTAAATCCTAGATGTTTTATATAAATATTTTTCCATTCAATATATTATCACAGACAAAACACCAGCTCGACATAGCTTAACATATAAACTCGGTAGGTAAATAAACTAAAATTCTACTACTTTATTTAAGGTTTGAATTAGGTGAAATCAAATGAACCTACCAATTGTTTGTTCCTTCTGTACTTTGTCTTTTTCTACAGCAACTTCATCAATCAGCAATGTAGCTGCAGCATTTTTCTGTTGTACAATTTTATCTTGTGCTGCTAGCTGTTTCTTCAGTACAGCCACCTTTAGGAACAAATATATATGTTAGGCTAACATTCTTATATGGATATTAATTTTTGACTAAGACAACATAATAAAAAAAATAATGGGTCATTTTATTATTAAGCTATTATATAGATTTTTATTCAGAAAAAAAACCTTAGGTTGATAATCAACTTCAGAGTAAAACAAATGTTTAAATTTATAATTCCTTGAGGGCCCAAACAGAAGAGTACAAAATTTCATAATATTCAAAATACAACAAAAGCAAACGGAGCCAGAAACATAAAGTTACCTGCTCGGAACAGCTGACAAGTTTCTGTAACCCATTCTGAAGCCTGCCAATTTTATCATTGATTTCTGTGTTCTTGTCGGTAATGAGCTTGCCATAAAGATTTATCAACTCGAGGAACGATTTGGGAGTTGTGTAATTATAGCGTCGCTCATTGAGTAAATATTTTTGCGA
Source organism: Acanthosoma haemorrhoidale (assembly GCA_930367205.1). NCBI lineage: Eukaryota > Metazoa > Arthropoda > Insecta > Hemiptera > Acanthosomatidae > Acanthosoma > Acanthosoma haemorrhoidale. Next base: position 15,979,828 of record OV884013.1, on the reverse strand, counting down.
CATTTCATTGACTGTTGTGTGCATGAATGCCATCAAATATGACAGAGACTTGACGTATTTTTTCTGAAAAAATAAAGATTATATTCTAGTAAAGAACTTAATAGTCTCAGAGTAAATGACATGAACAACTTTATACATTATTTATGATAAACCTAAAATGTCTTAGAGCAAGACCTAAGGTTTATATCGGCCAAAGGAATTAAATTAATAAACCTTATATAATCATTGCAGAGTTTAAGGAACATGTACACAGACAGAAATAATTTATTTTTTGTATATATATTGTTGTGATATTTAGATGTTGTGAGTTTTGATGTTGCCTTTGATATAAACTCGAAACTAGTGTGCGCAACAGAGCGGGAAATCGACCCGTGGATCACGGTTATGAAGGGATGAACATTATTAGTTGCCGTTATGCCTAATATTAATAGTTATCAAATAAATAATATCAAAAATTAAATATAAATATTTAATATTGGATTTGTTAACTTTAAAATAAGAAAGTTAAGAAATCAAGAAGGCAGCGGTAAGGGACGAGAACCAGGAGAACCCGGTAAGCAAGGCGCTCATTCAATTTGGCCCGGCCACGAGAGAGGAAGGACCAGGAGTTACGATCGTCCCAGGAAACACAAGGCACGCATCGAGGGACCACGCTCGGCTATCAAGAACAAAGAAACCAGAAGAATTCGCCAAGGACGCAATTTTAGTAAATCTGGCCAGTTGCGATTAATGTTAAGGTAAATTTTAGGTTTAGTTTCTAACATTGTAAAATTTATCACGTACATGCTTATATTTATATTATATTCATGAATCAATTTGTAACTAAACAATTTTTCCTTTTGCCAGAATTCCTTTTTTATATTAACAGAACCTAAAAAACCTCAGATTAAATAAAAAATATAAACAATAAAGATAAAAAACGTAATAATTTAGAAGTTTTGTAATTTTTAAAAGTGGTGAGTACCGGTAAGACTTCGATTTCGTATAGGAAGCGCAATGAGACGCTTTCAAGTGCCTCTTTTGGCCATTCCATGAACCAGTCAATTGTAGTGCAGTTGACCAATGCTGGAAACTTCCTAGCTCGTACCCTCAATGTAGAACCGACAGGTGAGAAACAGAGTATCACCTTCAAGTTCTTTCGAACTCTCTCAATGAAAAATTTCCAACAATTTTCTCTGGTGTCAATCAATCCTGCACCTTTTGCCTGAAAAAATAATAAATCAAAGGTGTTTTTATTTTATTTTTTTCCCATAAATTTATGAAAATCATTCAGAGGAAAATAAAGTGATGCCAATAATTTTCCTCTCCAAAAAAATACTTTAAGATTTGGTTATAGTTCTTGCCATAAGTTGGACACAGACAACATAGAGTATACAAAGATAGAATGGAACTACAAATAAAAAAATCTCAGATTAATTATAATAGTTATATATATGCTAATAGTGATTGCTTAAGGTGCATTCATACTTGCAAGAAATGGTACCATACCTCAGGGGCAATAGCTTGTATGATGTTATCAACTTCATCGTCAGTGAATAGTTCAGGGATTTCACCAGACGCCAACATGTCATTAATCTGGACGAGGAAACGTTCCTCTGCAACTTGGCTGTCAGTCATCAAGAACATTAAACCCATGTTTTTCAATCCAGCTTTCAAATATAATCCAGCAATATCAGCCTGAAAAAAAAAAAAAAAAAAATTATAAGCAACTTCATTTATTGATAATTTCTTCTACATCCTGTTCAGTCAGCGGCGAGCGTCTCTATTTTTTAAATTTAGAGTAAGATATGGAGATGTAATGAAGGTCAAGCTGTACACAAAGAGGCATAGTCAAACTACTCTACAATTACTGAGAGACTAATTGAAAAGCAATCTGTTTGATTTACTGAGACTATTCAAGATGCTCGTTTACTAAAAATCCAATATAAACTATCAAAAGCACTTTCTCATAAAATCTTTACAATATGACCAAAATTTTTAATTGATAAAATTCCAAACAAGAAAAGCTGAAGTTACCTTGAGATCCCCAGAGGTGTACCCCTTCTTTAACTGTACTTGGAAAGCTTCAAGCCCTGATATGAAAGCAGATAGCCTCGACAAAGACTGCTTTCCACTCCCTCCGATACCCACAAGCAATGCGTTACCTCTCGGCATCTCCATCACACGGTTAATTCTGTAATAAGAATTTGATCATCAGTAGTTTATATGATATTACTATCACTCATGATCCAATAACAGTGGAACAAATATTTTTTACTTTTATTTAGAAGTGGAATTTTTTTACCAGTTGTTGCATTCATTAAATATTAATATGTAAAAACAATTTATATTAATATAAATAAAGTGAAACTACTGAGCAATGTAATTTATCTAGGAGAAATTATATCATTTCAGAACAGGCTGACTATGGAAAGCCAGAGAGATGCTACATTCTTCTTGGAGGAAATACTCGAATCTGAAGAAAGTTGTGAAAGAGAACTATCGTATTAAATGTTTTCTTACAAAGCAAACTCATATTTGTGTCTGTTCACACTGTCATCTATAAAGCTCCTCCAGGTTCTGAACGTAAAAAGGAAAGACAGATTAAGAAAAGAAAGAAATTAATTAGTGAGGGATGATCTAGGGTTTGTAAAGAAATTGATATGGGAATCACGAGACAAAGCAAACCCATTTAGTTAAGGATATAGTCGGACAAAATAAGGTAGGAAGAGAGAGACAATTGGTAAAGAGAAAGTTAGAGACGGAGATAACTACAATAGGAAATGTAATCAGGTATGGATGAGGGTAGCCAGCACAACACTTGGCTAGTCGCTGTTAAACGATTCCAACTCCAAGTATCAAAACGAATAACTTTTTTTTCCAACTAAAGCTATATTAATAGAATATACTCTTCCACAGCTGATGATTTCATATACCTGCAGACATGGCTCATGGCATCTTCAAACAGAACAAGCTTCATGTTTGCCACTAGTTCATTGTACTGGCCCATGGCATCAACGAGTATCTTATTCAGTTTACTCCACGACGGCATTTGCAAGTATTTCGGGTCTCCTAGCCCTTCAACAAAGTGTGTGAATATCAGAGGGCTCACTATATATTCTTGTTCAGCTACTTCCTAAAATAAAATTCAATTCACATCTCAGTCGGTTAGCTATAAAGCTAGAATTATATAATTATTCCTCTCAAATAATTTAACTCATCCACTCATCATTATTGCTCTATTTTGCTTACCTCGGCATCATAGTGCTCCTGAGCATGCAAAAAAGTAATAAAAAATACATGAGTATTTAATAACTATTTAAAAATATTTACAGTTTTTTTTTACATACCAATAAAAAAGAAACATTAATACTGGCACTCCTCATGATACGACAACACAACAACCACGTACAAATTATTTAAAGCTCTTCCTATAATATTGTATTCAAAGGTTAAAATTAAAATACAAATATAAGAGTCGTCAAAACATTAGAAATTCACTTATTTAAAAAAAAATCAAATAATTTATCAAAACTTCAAATATAATGCAGTCTCTAAAAAAATCCCCAAATTTAATAATATTATTGAGGTATAAAAAAAAAAAATTTGATTTACTAGTTTGAATTATTGTGAATTCTGATTTACTAGTTTGAATTATTGTGAATTCTGATTTACTAGTTTGAATTATTGTGAATTCTGATTTACTTAAGTCTGAATTAATGAGGATTTTCTGTATTTATTAAAAAGGATTGTTCAAAATCATTCTTATTCATTTGGGCTTCCTCTTTCGTAGGGATAGTAAAGAGTAGGGGGGAAGAAGTCCTTCTGTAATAGGAAAACTATCCGTTTGGTCTTTTCTCAGGTGTATCCTTGTTTTGCCTTCCGCGTAGAGACCTATTGCATGTATGCCACGGATTGTCTACCCTCTCAAACCAGTATCATACAATTCTTCCCTTAATTTACATAGAGGTCTTAGGTACACATCCCAATTACATGCTTTCATTTCCTCAACAAGCTGTGGTAAGCGGAAATATATGATCAATACATCATCTCCCAGTTCGGAGGAATCCCTGTTTCCTTGATTAATTTCTTTAATTTAATTTTGTCTCATGTAACATGCTCAAACTACTTGCAACTGTAATCCCTCTGCAGTTGCTGCAGAATTTTTTTCTCGAAAACCTGGGTTTTATGGCTTTCTGGCCATTCATCATGTACTGTTCCCTACTACATACTGGTTGAAATGAGCACACCTAATTGTTTCTTGCATTTTTATGGCCATATTTAGTAATTTAATAAATTTTTTAAGTTTATTATTAAAATATCTTACAATCTTGCTCAGAAGCACAAATTAAAATTATGATATGTGTTAGTCACTGAGACAGTACACATTTACCTGTAATCTTTTTTTTTTTTTTTTTTTTTACAGTTGATGTACTAAATAATGGAGATCTAACAGTAGGAAAAAACTAACAAAAACCTTCACAATAAACCAAAATGATTTGAGCATTTGTGAATGTATGTTTTGAGGGAACGCTTAGTGTAATTGCCTATTTCTCTTATTTGTGTACTTTCAAATATGGAAGTTAGAAAAAAGAAATTCTCTACCTGGTAATCCTCTGTGCACATACTGCTAAATTGTGGGTAATTCTACGTCTGCTATGTTAACATGGTGGTTATCTTGGTGTATAATGGTGGTGGTAATTGTTAATTATGTTTGTACTGATGTTTTGTACGACTTCCTATTTACTTTAATTTGAAGCAGGAGAGTAACTCCAAACTGGTGCATCATGTCATTGTAGGAAGGATTACTGTTTTGCGTAGTATTTGATTTGTTGCAATTTTTGACTGAGCAGGGTGACATTTTACTGATGAGGTTTTGATGTTGTGTTGTATTTATTGTTTACGTGGTTTGTCAAAGTGATGGAACGGTCTAAGGGTACTCCTAGGTAGTGAGTGGAATGGGACCAGGGTATTTGGGAATTGTAATTATCAAATGAAAGTGTTTGTGTCTGCCCACATTTCAAAACACAAATCTATTCATTTAATAATTAAGCTTCAACCTAAAATCAGCAAATACTACAAAGAAAACATAGTTAATCTATTATATCTTTAATTGTATTCCCTACTTAATACGAGAAGGACAAATTGATTGTTTAATTATTAAATATTTGATTAATTAATGACTTCATTATTTTTCATTGGGATGTATTTGTTTTGAGACATCGCTCTCAATAACATACAAAGGTATCATCTCTCAATGTGAATTAGAATAGCAAAAAGTTTGCACAATTTTTGTTAATGACTTTTATTCCTAACACTTGGTATATATTATTAATCAGAATGTGATGATCTTTTTAATTTCTCTACTACTATATGATAGGAAAATATTTATTTTTGATTTTTGGGTAATTGATTAATTAAACCTTTGCTAACGTAAAGAGGTGAAAACTTAAGGGTTTTTGGTTTTGATGAAAACAACAAAGCCCCTAAAAAATTGTATAAATTTTTTTATTATGTGCAAAAACTGCGAAGTGAGATTGGGTTACTCTTAATCCATTGTCTATTATAACCGAAGTACTGAAAGAATTATCGATCTCTTATTTGCCTGATGACTAAAAACATTTTTATAATGATGATTTGTAAAATAGGTTTAACAACCAAACCCATACCTGAACAGTTTTCTTGGCAACATCCAACATTATTTTTGCAAAAGTGTCTTGATCCTTATGATCAACTAATTTGTCATGGTAAACTCTGTAACATTCGTGCATCCAAAGCCTTACAAACGCTCCTGGAGAGTTTATACAATCCGGATTTGTCAGGATCATTGCCTATCACAAAAAAAAAAAAATAATAATAAAATTAGCAAACTCTACGGTTATACATTTCAGAAAAATTCCCTAAACTTAGATTATAGAGTATCACAATTTTTTATATAGTAACTTTTAAACAAAAATAGAGTATATTTCTTTTAATCTGAATCCAGGGTTGAAATTATATTAGTATTATTTTATAAGTTCAAAGAAACAGGGTCTATTTAGAGAACTTTAGGCAAATCCCAATGTAGAGATTAGAGGACAGACAAAGGACAACCCTAGTGAAGATGTTCATATGTTCAACCGTAGATATGTTCAACCTTGGAGCATCAAAAAGGAAAAAAGACCTGGATCAGTAAATTAAAGGCATTCAGCAACAATTCACACAGATTGGACATTAAAAACTAAACTAAAAACTGAATTAATAAACAATTCATAAAATACAATAAACATGATATATTGTTTGAGGTAAATATTTAATGAAAATTTAACCCTCTTTTTAAAAAATATATATTTTTATGAATAAATAAAGTTAATAGGTAGGGTACCCAAGGATTTCGCTGTAGTTGGTAGGTGCCGCTGGGGTGCAAGTGTGCTTGCTACCTCACAACCTTTAATTTGATTTCCCTAAGTGGATTCACTTCACTACTTCTTTATTCACAGATACTCATTTATTCTCATGAGCCTGAGCTAACCCCAGACCAGATCCATCCTCCAAATCCATAAGGGAACCAAGAATCCAATGCAGGTCTCTGGTACTAGAGTTCAATATGCTAACCGCTTGGCTACGGAGACGCCCTTTTATTATTTAAATGCATACTTAAATATTACTAAAAAAATATAAAATAGATTTAGCCCTCAGGCACAAGTGAGTACTAAAATATATGCAGGAATATTATCTGTTGGAATATTATGAAAAGAAGAAGTTAGGGCAGGAATAAAGGCAAATATTCTGGTATTAAAAAGCTTATTTGGTGCGGAAGACATCAGGTACCCGAGCATAGCAGAATGTTTGACAAGATCATCCAAGGAAGGGGAAGAACAAAAATATCGGGATATTGCAGGAAACAGGTTTAGAGAAGGAGGTTGGGTCGACAGAGATGATCCTGTTGACGCGCCTTAAATATTGAGAATATAACAATTGACCTATCTAATGAGCTAGATAAAACAAATTACAAACCTGAAACACGTTACTCAGATCTCTCAAATTGAAGATGTAATGAAACTTAATTGCAGTTGGAAGGAACGTAGTTGCAATCTTTGCATGGAAGGATAACCCAAGCTTCACAATCATTTCCACTGCTTTGACGACCGTAAGTGAAAATTTATTCATTGTATTCCCGATATGCTGGCTCAATATAGAAGTATAGATGTGTGACAGGGCCCCTTCTTCTGGAAAACTGGAAACAAGTCAAATAAAATGAATAATCTTTATTAAATTTTGATAGCTATCAGCAATTATGTTGGTTCATCCATCAATTAGCATTTACTTTAATTAGCATGTCCTGATGCAACAAACATGCTTATAATATAGATATTTGGCCAATTTTATTCAAATAATAATTTAAATTTAAGTGAAGAGGTTTTTTGTGTTTGTATTTCAAATTTGTGAAAGAAGCTTCACACATCCTGTTATAACAGATGGCACCCATCAACAATTGAATCAACTACTTGTTAGTAGAAGTTTTTTATGCTAATGTATTTAATTAAAGTAAATTAATGGATAAAAGTTCAGAAGCACATAAAACTGGAAAGAAGAGGACCTTTGGTGGACAAACTGTTAAATCGGCATAAACTGAAATCCCATGATAAAGATAGACTTATTGGAGGGGCATGATAAATCACCTCTTATGCTGGATTAATGTTATTATTAAGGTGATTATTTTTAGCTAGTGAAATTCTAATAAGTGTGGGAGTGCGTATGAGGCACTATGTCCTATAAGGGCTTGGTTGCTTGGTGAGAGAGAGAGATAGAGCGAGAGAGAGAGAGAGAGAGAGAGAGAGAGAGAGAGAGAGAGAGAGAGAGAGAGAGAGAGAGAGAGAGAGAGAGAGAGAGAGAGAGAGAGAGAGCAAGAGAGCGAGAGAGTGAGAGAGAGAGCACTTGGGCTGGAGCAAGAAGACAGGTTAAGACACAAAAATTGTGATGAAAAAAAACGTATATGTCTAATTTTTTATATTTTTTTAATTTATGTAAATGTTTGGTTGTCAATGACACAAGTAACTGAACTTCAACCTTCTCTTGCCAACACTCCCCTTCCTCTTCCCAACTATCCATTGTTCATCAAGTCAATCCATCCTTTGGTACCCTCACTTATACCGGAGGCCCTAAAAGTAGAAATTTCCGCACATTCTTTCTATCTATCTATTATTATATTTTACTTCACAACAAAAAATTCACTTCCCAAACCAACCTCATTCTAATAAAGACATGAATTGACAGTAAAAATATTGTTATACAATATTTAAACTTTTCCTATCTTTATTTTGTATTATTTGTTTAGCAGATAGAGAATACTGCTAACGGAATAAAAAATATTGCTCGTTGGTCATAAAATTTTAAATGTTTTTTTATTTTTATTTCAAGGAAACTATGTCTCAAATCATAGTTGTTTTAATCTGTGATGAAGTTGTATGAAAAAAAAACTTTTCAACGAGGTTGATGTTAAAAATGTTAAGTAATTCATAGAAGAAATTACCTGAGCGCAAAAGTCATGAAATGTCTCTGGAGCCGCTCGTTGATGGTAAAACTGCCAGCCTTTGGGTTCATACAGCCCATGAACATCACATTGTGGATGTCCTTGAGAGTGAGCTTCTGCCGATCATACCAGTGGTGGTAGTCCATGTACTGGCGGATCAAGGTGTGTGGCTGGACAGTACCGTACTTATCCACCTGCAAACACAATCCACGTTTCATCAATATCACAAAATTAGTCTATACTAATATTATATAGTGTGTTTTGGGACTTTGGTGGACCCATCTAGAAATTTACACCTTGAGCTAGGAGCCAGATACAGTACAAATAATTACAACAAGGAGCAAAGCTTGATGGGCGGGGCATGTTGCCTGTCCGAATGGGGGGATGGACAAATACTCAAAAAGGCAATAATGGTGCAGTTTCATGGTACAAAAAGGATTGAGCGGCCAAAACTATATAATAGTTAGTTAGTTGTTTCTTATTAAATGGCGGTAGTATTGTGTGTGGTACTGTTCATATGTTTTTTTTTTTAATTGCTAAAGGTACAGATTTGCAATCTAAATAAATGTATACCTCCGGCATGTTAAGATCATCAATGAAATATATCATGACTTTGTTTCCCTGTGGGCCAAAATTTCTTCCAGCTTTTTTCTCTAATGGCTTTTCTAAGATTTTTTGTAACACTTCTGAAAGTAGAAAATTAAAAGTTAACAATCTTATAGAATAAATTTGTCTACAGATTTGCAATAAGTAGTAGATGAATAATGACAATGATGAAGTCATCCATAAAAAGACATAAAAATCAAATGACACAATCTGGATTTGTTTCGCAGTAAACAATAATTATTAAAATTTACACAGCTAATAATTATACTGGCCAACAACAAATGCCGATAGGTAAATGTAAATGAGTATTAAAAACCCCTTAAGTTTCTAAAATACTTGTAACCACTTGATTTTATAATAAAAATTTGATTTCTGAAAAACTTGTATGTTAAAAAAAAAGTGTTTTCAGGTCTTAATTTAATTAACTATTTAAATACTAAAACAATGCGCATGATATCTTTTCATGATCATTATTTTAATAAATCCAATTTTAATTGGGTTGCTAAAACACAACAACCAAGTCAATCTAATGACAACACATTCAAGAAAACTCGAAAATGAACAAATACAAATAATAACAAACATTAGATTTTTACAAAACAAAGTTAACAATTTAGCAACAAAAAAGTTTTTAGGTGTTAACTGAGCATGTTTTGCACATAATTAGTCCCACATATAATGACTGATGTTTCCGATAGAATGAAAAATAATATGCTCTATCAGAAGATATAGCTTTACGATCGAAGATTTCATGAGTTTTCTAAGGATCGTGCGGTTGCTGGTTTTTTCCCCCACACTTATCATAAATAGACTTGTTTCGGCAACAATTTTGTCAGCTCTTGCTCTTGCCTATTAGTTTCAAATATGACTGTTGGGTCTAGAATCAAGTCTTTTTTATATTTTTCATGGAACACTATGTCAGCAAATCAAGTTGAGCCGTCAGAATATAGGCTGTAAGCTTCTTTATGGAATGAAAATCGTTTATCTCGAAGCACCTCTATAATAAGACCAAGTGGTTATAAGTGTTTTAATATATTATATAACATCAACCAGTAAAATCTTATTTAGTGTAATAAGAATATTTTCGTTTTTATATTTTTTTATTTTATGTAAATGTTTGGTTGTTAATGACACAAGTAACTGAACTTCTACCTTCTCTTGCCAACTCTCCCCTTCCTCTTCCCAACTATCCACTGTTCATCAAGTCAATCTATCCTTTGGTACCCTCACTTCTCTGTTGGTAGGAAATGATGGTTTTGTAGCTATGTCAAAAAGGAAATTTACCACTCATATACCCAAGTGTTGTCGGGTTATTTTTCTAAATCTATAATGTTTTTTTGTTTTTTAAATAAAATCTTGTTGTTCATGGATCTTCACATATTGTGTTTTTTATTTATTTTTCAAGCACATTTATTTATATTTATGTTCTATTATTTCAGTAGCTGTACCTAATAAGAGGTATCATTAGAGTTTTTAATTATTAATTGAGGATAATAAATGCTTTTTTTATCTATCTGACACGATATAACTTTGGTGAACGAAAGGTGGACAAAGTTATTGATCCTGATCAAACATATATTTTTTATTCATTTCTACAGTAATAGAAATATTAAAAGGGCTGAATGTGTTCTGTCGCTGGTGGCTACACCAAGCGATGAGCTAGCTGGCATCATAGCACCCTTCAGAGAGTTAGTTCTACAGTATCTAAGTGAGTGGTGGTTAGTGTTTAATTGATTTAACCCCTACTTATACAACTGTATACCCTAGGCTCCAATTAAATATGTCTTTTGCTGTATTATTTAATTTCTGCATCATGGTCAGAAATGTGCTGAAATTGTACATAATTGATTGATGGCAACTTTTAGCCATGTTACCATGATAAGTGAAGTGAGCCTAAGCCTTGATAACTCAAAGGAGCATGCAGCATATGCAGATGCAGTTTTGGCTGGGAGACCAACTACAGCTGCAGCACTTGTTGTTGATTACCCTGACTCCTAAGATTTGCGGCCTCATCTTTGTCAGATGTGCTATTAGCATGAGCTATGTTAAAATTGGGATTAGAATCCAGCACATAATGATTTCTGTTTGGGTACTTTCCCAGCTGAGCTACCGAGGGTCACCTCCAAGAAGTGGCACTAACCTATATCCTAAATAATTAATATTTACACAATTGGGATTATATATCATGTTATTTCATAAAATTAAGTTATAGGTCAATAATTATTAATGTAATCCTACTGGTTTTATATATTATATTATTAGCCCAAGAAAAAATTTAGAACAATAGCCTGGATTTGAACACAGGATATCCTAATAGCCGTCCAGGTATTTATTTTTCTAACATAGCAAGCCATCCCTTTTGAATAAGCTGACCAAACATCATACGATCCTGGGTCCAAATCCTGCCCCGTTCACTATTTTTTTTCTCTGGCTAATAATTATACAGTTATCCCAGTTTCAGCTCTATCGAGTACTAGAAACCAGTTTTTCCTCTTTGAGCCTGAGTACAAAAAATGTTTGTTGAAACTCACCAGAAGTTGTGTAAAAGTTGAAAGAAAGATTAGTGATAGCGTAATCTTCAGAGAGAGAATTCAATTTGTCATAAATTACAACAGATTTCCCGGCCCCTGCTGGTGCTATTAGCATAATGGCCCGTCTCTTCTCGACCAGCATATCTAGGAAGTAGCGGATTCTAGTAGTCTCTGATGTGTCTACAAGCATAGCCTGGAATTCGACATGCCATAAATTATATCAGTATTAAACGTAAAATAAGGAAAATCAAGCCTAACTTATAAACAATAACATTAGAATTTATAACAGGATGTTAGTGCACATAATATTATTCCCCACAATATTAATTATTATCCTATATCTAGCAGACTTTTACTTAAATTTTGTTTACAAAAAACTTTCCAACCAGGAGACATTTTGAAAATGGATCTATCTGATTTCAAATTAATAGTCTCAGAAGTTTTAATATTGAATAAAATGTAGCTAACTAACATTAATTTCTTCATAAATCACTTTTCAAATTATTGCATCTATCATAACCTCTAAATCAAAATTAAAACCAACTAATACAAACATTTTGAGAAATAAAATAATAAAAGCAAAATAATTAAAATGTATCTATTTACTTGAAGAGGAACATCGTAGTCCAATTCAAACTTCATAACAAGATCTGACCAAGGACGAAACTTTTTAGTTTCACTATCCACAAAGTAACTGAAAACTTGACTATTACCTTTGTAAACATCTGAAGGAAACTTAATTGATTTAAACTCATTCGTCCACCATTTGGTGAATTCCATCCTCCAATCTGTCAACTGAAAAATAACATGGGTACAATAGTAATTGTACAAAGACTAATACCTCAAAAATAAAAATTCTCACCTGATCCTGAAACATTGCCGAACCAAAGGCCCAAACACAAGCAAACACAAAGTATGTTTCATACCTGTAATATTGCACAGTTACTTACTTCTTATGTATCAACAATAATCTATAAAGCAATTTTTAATTAAAATTAGAGTACATTTATTTGAATTTTAATACATGGGTAAAAGCATTCTTTTGTTGCTTCTAAAGTATAGAAAATAAACTTCATAAACTAGCAGGGTCTATTCAGAGCACCCCTACTCTTGGTATAATACCAATTTTTAAAACTGTTATATTCTTGATGATGGAAATCCGAATCATGCAGAAATCAATGAGATCCCTTATAGAGAGGGGTGGGATTCATGATGTGGCCCTGGAGGAAGACATACCTGTTTAGGAGATACTAACAGAACACTTTGTAGAATTACACGTTGCAAGAATTCCATTTATGACCCAAGGGTTATAGTAAAGTTAGTAAATAAATAGTTATATAAATAAAAGAAAATATAATTTACTTAAAAAAGTGGATGTTATGAATACATCCTTTTATTATTTAAACAAATATTATCGTGTAGCATTATTAATATAAGCAGCCTAATGGTTATTGATATAAACATTTGCCTTATCTTATTTTTTGTTTTAATAATATTCAATCTAATCGCAGAATGGAAACGATGATACTTAGATTGCCAAAATCTCCTAGTCAGCTAAATTAACTAACAAGAAAAACTGAAATAGTTTGTTCATTGGTTTTCTAAAATAGGATTAAACACAAATGTTGCATGGATATTTTTTTAGGTCATGATTTTTATCTGAAACAGATGACATTATAGTTATAAAATTATAATTTGAGTTTACGTTTTTTTATTTAAATTTGGGATAGAAGCTGTCAAAACAAATGACACCACAAGCAATACCTGTTAATGGAAACCACATTAAAAACCTCTTCTATTAAGTATGAAAATTAGTAACTGAAAAGGATAAACAAAAAATTAAGTAAATGCCCTCAAAATGATTATGTTCTATTAATAAGAAAAGTGAATTTGTAAAATGAAGAAAAAATGAATCTGATGTCATAATTATGCCAGCCTGTTAAAAAATGATGATAGTATGAGCGGAAAACTGACATGAGCCAGTTACACCTATTCTTAGGGTGGAAGATCTATACGAGTCCCTAAAGAGAAGATATTTTAGCTTATATAGATGGCGTCGCTCAACAAGAGCTTGGCCTTAGGCGGATATTTAGTTTTATTTAGTATGGTATAATACTAAGCTTATAACCATTATATTGATTGAGACTTTAAAAAACAGGAGTAATTAAATTTATTGATTAGTAAAAGGCTTAATATTTTTATGTTTTAATCAATAAATATAACTTTTTTAAAACTGTTTGATCTAAACATTTATTATATGTATGTTATTAATTTTAATGGATTATTAAATTCAGTACAAGATGTTAAGGCATTTGTAATTTAATGGTTATTAAAATAAAAATCAACCCCCAAGTCGTCTCACAATTGGTATATTTGTATAGCCAAGCATTTTCGGCAGCCCATAATGCCATTATTAAGTGTTGATTACTTTGACAATTTCTGACATATTATAGGATGAACATATTGTGGGAAGACAAGGGAGTTGACAATTATTTTACATACAATCGACAACCAGCAATAAGCACCCTAGCTATGGTTATTATGGTAATAGCAATGTTTCAAACAAGAGTAGTGAAAATTTGCTTACCATTCCCGAGGGCTTTCTGGCGTGATGTTGGCTGGTATTAGTAAACATTCAAGAAGAGCGCAGAGCATATGTATATGAGCTATCCCAGGGATCGGAGTTATCTTCTTAAATCTTGTTTTGGTCACTTCAAAAGTGGTCGGAACGTATTTGTCTATCATAAATTGTAAAATGTTCTTTTCTGCCTCACTTTGTCTCGTGTCCACCCAGCTGGCCATGCACCTTGAAAATAATATCTTTTATTAAAAATTTAGATCGAAATAAGCTATGAAACTATCATATTCAAAATATTATTGATATTTAGTTATAAATTTAGCTAAACTGATTCATATAACACAAAAATTTACAAAAATAGTTTAAACAAAAACACCAGTGATATTATATGTTAATTTTAAATAAAAGTTAAATTTTATAAAAAAATACAAGAAAACTACATATAATAAATCTCCTTCAAGTGTTGGACATAAAATTTTGTCGTCTTTTTGGATTGAATTCCTTAATAAAAGAATAAATATTAGCTGTCTCGGAATTTTTTCTTTAATTAAATCTAAAGGCTTCAAGTAATAGCATATGAGAGATAAGCTGCTAGCAATGGGCATTAAAGATTGAATACTGAAAACCTGAAAGTACTCACGGTGTCCATCCTACTTCTATTGCGTTGATAAAAAGAATACCAGCTCTTGACACAGTCGCTGGAGTAGCGGTCTTCAGATTAGAAATTTCAAACAACAGCCTCATGTGTTTGGTCAGGGCGATTCGTTCATTACTGGCCAGAGTCAACACCTACAATATAAAAAATATTATTTAAAAACAACTTAACTCGCTGATGGAATGTTATGTATTTGGATAGTTTAGAAATTAAAAGACTGTAATTACCACTTGATGTACTTTTTATTTCAAAAACTAACATATAACTGAACAGAAGGTAATTTCTTGAAACAAATCGGTTGAACAGGAAGGTGATATATTGCAGGTTCTCTGTCTCTGAAGACAGAGTTGCCAAGACTCATCACTCTTCCCCCTCTTGGGAGGCTTGTAGTCCCTCACTGGTCTACTGGGGACAAGCTGACCAGCGAGTTCTTTTGACGAGGGCGTGGAGAACCACTTGGTGAGATTGGCGAACTTAGGGAACCTCTGGCAGCTTCCGACTCAGGAGACGGAGTCACAATGGGTTTCAGCTGGGTGGTATGCTTTTTCTCCCCAGACTCCAGGATGTGTGTGTTCCTCCTACAACTATGAATCATGATACGCCTCTTCTTCCAAGTTGGGTTACGACCTTTAACCCAAACTGGCTGTCCTTCCGTGAAGTATTTTTTGGTTTTTTGAAGGTGTTGTGTATTCAGGGGGTGTACATGTCTTGAGTGGGTGCTTGACATCTAATTTAGTCCTTATTTATCCACACAAAAACAGCTCTGCTGGACTTGCTCCTGATGCACCTTGAGTAGAATGAAATTGGAATAAGAAGTTAATTCCTAGGTTTGTTTCCAGTTTCCATTAATTATTGAAGACTCTGTTTGGTAGTTTGCACATATCTTTCAACCTACCAGTTGGATTGGGGGTGATGATAGCATGGGGTTAATATTTGTTTGAACTTTGATGGATGTGAAAGAACTGCCGTAAAACCTTGTTTATCCGGACTAGCTGGGTCCAAAGGCAATCCAGATTTATTATGATAAACAATTGTTTTGTAACAAAATGATATAGTATTGTATGAAATTCCAAAGAACAATGCTGCCTTGTTGGTTTTCATGATATTGTCTGCATCCTTCACATAATAACAACCATCGCGCAATGCTTCCACGAGCAAATACAAAACCCTCACGTGAAATATCTTTGGCTATTCACTCACTACTTCTCACCTCTCTCTCCTCAACTGGCACCAACCAACTGATTTTAATAGCGTCTCTTGCATCACCACATCCTTCTAATGGCCCACCCATTTTTTCCCGCATTTATTCAAATTACAATCGAATCAACATCTTCCTCCATCCAGAGGTGCATAAATCATTTAAAGATTATTTGTTTTAACATAGCTCTTATAGTTTTAACTTAGCAAGTATTCCAAATTTTGCATTTTCTATTGATACTCCAAGCACATCCACTTTACCAGCGGAAAGGTGTTGTTTTAAATCAGAAAAATCTTCTGTAAGTGATAATGACATACCTTGTTGTCGTCCATGACCGTATTGAGGGATTCAATCCACATGGGATCAATGTCACCATCCATAACCATCCATTTTGCGCCATTACCTGTCATATTAGCCTGGTCTCGAATAAGTACAGAGAAAAGACCTAAAAAAAAATCAATGTCAAAAATATTATGAAGTTTAAAATAAGTGATGTCATCATTCTACCCTGCCTTATCATGATGTTGTGTATATATATGAGGATAATGTGCCATAATATTCTGTTAGTTCTATTGCATTTGAAATAGTTCTTGAATATTGAAACAAAATAAAAAAAAAAAAATTTAAATTATTTATAGACTTATGTATTTCCTTTTATTCCCGAAATGGCTACCCCCTACTGGGAGTCACCCACTTTTATTTATGGAAATGAAATAAATACCCAGTCTACCTGGGAATTTGAACCCAGAACCTTCATATCATGAAGCAATTAAGCCAACTACTCAACAATACGAGAGCCTAAGACAGTTTCTTGTAGTTAATAAAAACAAAATTTGATAATTTATATAAATATCCTGACCATTCTATTGAATTTGAAATTATTCATGGATAGGGAATTATTATAAATCGGAATAAAAGGGTTAATTACAAAATATCTCGAGGCCATTGCCGCTTCAATCTTCGAGGATGGTAGGGATGACTGCAACTAGATAGCATTCTTCCAGCTGTTTTAGAGTGGGAAAACTTTTGTATGAAATTTAAACAGTACAGAAGGTAAGTGCTCAAGAATAGTGGGTATATTAAGGTCAATATGTAGAGTTTTATTAGTAACATATAATGAGGCATTTACTATTGTTCTAAGGACTGTTTGGAAGCATTTGTTTTCACTAAAAAAGATTTATATTTAACTTTGACTATTCACCATCTTTCCATTCCCTAGTTTGTGGATTGATAACACCGAAGAGCTCATCATTGGTGACTGCTTTAGGCTCCAAGTCATTATAGTGTGGCTTGAGTTTCATATTAGTGTATGTGCGATGGAGGGTTTTCCATACACTTGATTTACCAGTTCCAGCGGCGCCGATGATGAAAACCGAATGCCTCACATCGAACAATTCCACTAATTGTACCAACTGAAATAGAAGAAAAAAATGTTCATGAAGTCATGAAATAATTTTAATTGTTTACTGGAGTTGATTACAAAGGCATTTCGCATTTGAAATAAAGAATAAATCATTTGTATATTATCAATGGTTATATTAGGTCGGTAATAGACATAATTATCACATTCCAAATGTAGGTTTCAGACAACCAGTGAAATGCGAACCATCTCCAGTGAATGATTACGTGCTCTAGCACGCCTCAGGAGGTAATCTTCAGTAAAGAAATACTCCCTTTCCAAAGGCTCCTCGACCCCTGATTACAGCATTCTTTGAATGGGTTTTATTCTACTATGACCACATTGAATGAAGTACATTCCCAAGGGATTTTGACATGTCCAAACCTGGTTTCTTTTGATACATATCCATTTACCTTACACAGGCTACTCCCAATAAGGTAAGGGGGACAGCTATCCCACCAATACTGAAGTAACGCGAACAGAGGTAACAATTGCCTGAGCTTAAATAGATAGTACATAATGAGGAGTTATGTTGGCAGAGACAGTGGTATAATTTACGTTTAAATTGTTTATTTCTCTTCTTTATTTTCCAGCCTTTTCAAAAGTTCTTGTCTGTCACCTTCAGGCTATGACAATTATACAATAAAACAAACATTAAAAACCACCAAATTTAAAATATTGAAATATAAATAATCACCTATTACAAAATTAAAAATAAAAGGATCAAAAGTTAAAATTATATATTTGGTGAATAAAATTTCACCTATGATAAAACAAAATGAAGCAAAACTCCCCGCCATATAGGGATTGTTCTGGATAGCAACCTAACTGACAAAAATGCCAACAATATAAGTGATGGTCAAGCTAGACAATAGAAAATTATCATTTTTGATAGTAACAATTTTGTTACTGGCGATTTTGTTGTAATTTATCTTTAAGTACTCAAGTATCAGTGTTGTTAAGTCTTTTCCCCTTTTATGTAAAATTTTCATTTCACATTGGTCCCTGTTGCTATGATTTCAGAAGCCAAATGATCGAAATATTTACTAGATAAGTATTCCTTTAATTCGTATTTAAAATATTTATTTAAATTTGTATGCCAGCCTTCCTCTCGCTACATGGCCCACATAAGTAGTCACAAACATTCACCTCTACTCATAAACTCTATCCAATGTGGAGGAATTTGTCCAAAAATAAAGGCAGTATAGAGCCATATTCCACTTTGCTCAACACTTCTGTAATTAAATTCAATGCCTAATTATGTTAAAAAGGACAAAAATTTCTTTGTTTCATACTTGTTAAGTTTCATCGACAAAAATGAGTATTCGTATTGGTTCAAAGAAATAAATCCATAAGCTTTTGTGAGATGTTATAATGTGGTGGCATTCTAAACATTTTATTTAAAGTTATAAATATTGTTCAAATATTTATTATTTATATATATTTTAATTATATATTTTTTCATATAATTTAACACTTTATATTTAACTTTTACGTTATCTCAAGGTCCTGTTAATAAAATATAGGAAACTTCTAGCAAAAGGAATAATGGTTTATTGACACACATTAATTTAAAAATTGATATACAAATAAACTACGTCCGTAATAAAAGAATACTATTAAATCTAACATTAAAGTGGTACCTTATAATTATTCGTAACGTGATACTAATACTGGCCAGTGTTTCTTTGTGTTGCTATTCTCGATGTTCGTCTTCTATTGCGTGATTCGGATTGTCTTCCTCTTAGCTGCATCGCATGATCCGGATCGTCTTACTTGAGCGTCCTTTGTTCTCGTGCCGGGTGAAAGTGCCTAGAAGCCGGCCTCGTGGTGATCATCTCCGTTGGGCTGTCCGTGCCAGAGTGCCGCTTCTTGTGGGTCTCGTCTCTTCGGTCACAGATGAAAGAGTGAGTGGTCTCATACGTCTCGTGGGCCTATATCCTGCATCTCTCCGCTGCCTTATTAATCTTTCAACTGGCTATTCAATGCCAGTTGTTTCGGATATTTATACTTTGCTTAATTAACGTAGTTTATAAAAAAATGTTTATATTAATTATTGATATTATTGTTATTATAACTATTAATAGTTAATATAACGACAGTAAAAACGTTCATACTTTCATAGGCATGAACCACGGATCGTTATTACGTTCTTCAATGCTTGCTTTTTCCGAGTTTATTTAAAAAGCACCATTAAAAATCATAACATTAAAATATCACAACAATATTATTCTAATATTTGCTTGATGCATTAATAATAATAATTTAATTATATATTCTTTTTCATATAATTTAAAAAACTTTTATATTTTATAACTTTTACGTTAATTCAGGGTTCTGTTAATAATTATCTAGGAAACTTCTGGCAAAAGGTTTATTGGATTTATTTATACACATTGAATAACTAAAATTGATATACAAACATAAAATATACGCACATAATAAAGAATACTATTAAGACTAACATTCAAAATGGTACCTTGTAAATTATTCTTAACTGTATACTAATACTGGCCAGTGCTTCTTGTGGATAATCTTCGTGTGGTTCGCGGATCAGCATGCTTGTTCTTCTCTGCCGCGCGTGGTTCTTTGTCTCATGGCCGGATGAAAGTGATTCACCATGAGGCGGTAGCGTGGGTCGGTGACTACCTGGACCTGGTCTCTACCTGCTCTCTCCTCTGATGAATGAAGAATTGGGCTCCTGACGAAAGAATGTGTTTTTGTGTTCATGCCGGTTTATTTATACTACCTCCCGCTGCCTTCTTGACTTTCAACTGGTTATTTAATGCCAGTTGTTTTGAATATTTATACTTTGCTTAAATTAGAAGTTTATATAATAAATGTTTATATTAAATATGATATTATTTTATTTCAATTATTAATAATTAATATGACGACAATAAAAACGTTCATACTTTCAAAAACATAAACCACGGATCATTATTAAATTCTTCAATGCTCGCTAATTCCGAGTTTATTTAAACAAATATTATTAAAAATCATCATTTTAAAATATCACAACAATATATGTGTGATTTAAAGAACACCCGCATTGATTACCTTTAAGATAAAACTATCCTCTGGCTGCAGTTTCATGTCTAGGGCACCTTGCTTACACTCCTTTTCAAACTCTAAATTTCGCTTTCTTGGTACGTCCACAGCTGGGAACAGGTCTCCGATAAGGCCCATGAAAATACTCCTGTCGTCAGTGACAATCTTAGGAATGTTGAAGTCCCTCAAAGCTCTCATCAGCACCTGATCCTCTGGTCTGAATGGGTCAGCCCTCTAAAATGATTGAATTTGAAAATATACATTAATTTTCATGTATTTTTATGCAAAAATACTTCATATCTTTTTTAATAATTGAAGTTAATGTTATCTTTATTCTATGCTCAACAGGATTATATAAAACTCTTAGAATAAAAGAAAGCAAATGTCATCTTAAGGCTGAAATAAAAAAAAATTGAGTAAAATGCATTTTCACTCTGTATGGTACCTAATACTCGGTACTTAACATCAGGCAACTATAATTTACAAATGAATAGTATTTATTAATCAATATTAAAAAACTTAATACAATTCCTTTCAAAAATTCAATATTTTATGTAGAATAAACTAAGGATTAGGCTGTGTGATCAATTGATTTCTTTTTTGAGATTTAGCGGTTAATAGGAAATAAAAATTATACTTCCTAAAGAAGTTTTCAGTGGCAAGCTTGTAACCGACACATGGCCAACACATGATACGACTTTGGTTTAATTAGCACCATTCCCTCAATGAAATGTTTGTTGATGGTTACATTATATAACATAATAGTTGTTGCCTATCGTATACTTAAGGCTAGAATTATATCATTATTATATAGGCATTATATTAAGGGCCAACCAATGACCCTGCAAGAGCTAGTTTGGTAGGTCTTGCCTTTTCCAGATATGTTATAACATACTTAACTTACTAACATCATATTTTATTACACTAATAAAAACAAATAAATCATATCAATAAAACGATGATTCATTACCTTCAAGGAACCTGCTACTACAAGTACTGATTTAATAGCTCTTAGCCCCCAGTCATAGTGATCCTGTTTGGACAGCAGTTCCTTACAAAGAGAGTACAACGTAAGGAATTTCTTCGCCAAAGGTCTGGCCTCCGTAAAGCCTTGTGCGATCAAGTTGATTTCACTGATCAGTTCAAAATCAGGAACAACCATTGCGCAAGGCCTGACAACACCACATAAGAATAAATTAAACCACAATGTCGAGAATTCGCTTTGATTTCTTAATTAAAGTGTTTGTTTAAAATAAGTAAAATTTTAATAAAGTTAATAAGTTAATAAGAATTTTATAGTAAAAGAAGAGATGGTGCCAAAAAAAAGAGGACATCAGAAAAGACTAAAAGTTTGAATTGTAATTTGATATTTAGTAATTAATCACTGACTGATATCTAATAAGCCTTGAAGATTTAAAATGTACAAATAAATATTTAGTAAATTTTTCTTTAGTTTTAAGTTTGTGAATATTTTTATATGATTTCAATGAAATATTTCCCTTATTAGTTTTTCTAATGTCAAATTTTGATATACAATATTTTAAGTTGAAATGATTGGAGGAACATTTTGAGCAGTGTACAATAAACAATTCGAAAAGAATGATTTAAAAAATAAAGTTGTCAGGTTTTTAACATTTATGTTTGAAAGGGATATTTATTTGGTTTCTCATAAAATGAAGGAACATTCACCTGAAAAGAGCTTTCAAGTTTTCAGGAAGTTCAGCTCTTCCAGCGTAGCCTGGATTCATGGTAATGAACATACCGACTGTTGGAACAAGCTTGATCAAATCCCCCTAAAAAAACAAAAAAAACAATTGAATTGTTATTCTGATATATCATGTCAGGTGCAAAGGTTACTTTGTAAACTATCGTTTAATTATACAAATTACATTACTTTCTTCCAATTTTTTAATGGTTACTTCTATTGGTTGGTGAGTACCAGCTATTTCTTATTTGAAATTCTGAGTGCTCTATTTACAATTGATTGAGAATGTAAAATAATATTTATAAAATACTCACCATAAAATTAAATATGACTTTTTTGGATTTGATTGCATCTAAGACTGATTTCACTTGGACTGCGACGACTGAGAGGACCTCAACCGATATTCTGTTGAACTCATCAAAACATCCCCATGCTCCCGTCTGGGCTAGTCCTTTGTAGTTGTCGCCAAGAGACTGAAAACAAGCGTATTTCTTTATTAAACAATGTTTGGGGGAAAAAAATCTATGACTTAACATCTCATCAAAAGGTCATCGCTGAGCGAAGGTTGTCGCCTTATTGGTAGGTGGTGCTAAGGTGCTAGTGTAATCAGAACTTGGCATTACCCCTCCACCTTAAATTATGTTTTCTTAAGCAAATTCGCTACTTCTTTATTCGAGTAGCTACTTATTTATTCTCATGGGGCTAAGTCATCTCCGATCCTTGGGCGAGCCAGGGATTGAATCTTCTGGGTCTCCACAGTTAGAAGTCAGCATGCTAACCACTAGGCTTGGGGATGGTTAAATGGTATTTTCAAATTCAAAATTCTTAGAATAGAATAGAAAAAAAAAATTATTTCGGGACAAAGTCTCCTATAAATAACATTAATATTCATATAATAAATTCACATCTGGCAAATAAAAAATAAGTATAACACCATTATAAAAATATAAAATACATTGTAAATGACAATGTAAAATAAAGAGTAAACCTCTATAGGAAAGATAATAATAATTAAGAAAAAAGTGTTTAACTTCTTTTAATAAATAAAGTCCAAACAATATGCAGAAGACTACAGTAATAAGTGCTTAGAGATGAGAGACATCGGAGCGCCGCAGAGTCCCAAAGACAAATCTAACAAAGCAATTCATGGTTCGTTTCAACTTGCCCTCGAGTCCCACCCAGAGACCCACATACACCACACAGCCATAGTACAAGTGAGGGAAAATGTATTAGCATTTAATGTTAATCGAAAAGTTTAAATAGAAAAAGAATATTATTACCTTATAGTCCATTTGCTCTGAGCAGTTGAAAACATACACCCTCATCCCAAGGGCCCTTCCTAGATCTTTAGTTGTCTCTGTTTTACCAGTTCCGGCTGGGCCGGCAGGAGCTCCTCCCATCACTAAATGCAGAGACTGCAAATATACACAATCAAAAATGTCATCTAAAATAGCCTCTCACTTCATCTTTACTGCTACATTTCGTAATGATATTTTACAGATAATCATTTATACTTAAAATAAGTGAAATTTTGATTATTATAAAATAGTAATTTGAATTGTGATTAAATCATTTTGTCAATTTGAGAGAGAAGGTTCTACATCGGTCTACAGATGGCACCACTAGCTGACAATGCCACATTAAGAAGACAATCAGTATTTAAGTACTAAAATTTGTTACTTGGCAGGAAAAATAACAAATAAAATA
This sequence comes from Acanthosoma haemorrhoidale, assembly GCA_930367205.1. NCBI lineage: Eukaryota > Metazoa > Arthropoda > Insecta > Hemiptera > Acanthosomatidae > Acanthosoma > Acanthosoma haemorrhoidale. The sequence goes on along the minus strand of OV884013.1, from coordinate 15,955,907 downwards.
ATTGTATTTTATTAATAAGAAGAGAGCATTTTTTTAATATGTATAATCTAACTTATATTTTTTTAAATATTATATACAGTACAACCTTGATTATTCGGGATGATCAAAAACCATGTTCTAACTTTGCTGTAAATAAACAATAAACACCTAATGAATTGAGGATAATTTACTGAATTGGGACAAGTAATGGATGCACGGAGAAAACATTTTAGACAAAACAAAGAGAAGATAGTTATAGTTAATAATAGCTAAAATAACAATATAAACTCCAATTATTTACAATACAAGAAAACGTAATAGATTGGTCTTTCATAATATTCCATATGAAAGAATGAGGAATAAATAAAAAATAAAAATGACAATACGTACATTGTATTTAAACAAAGGATTTTTCAACTTTGGATGATCGAGTAGCCAGATAATAGAGTCATGGATTATCAAGATTGTACTTATTGTGTATATGTAAACATTTATTGTTGTGATATTTGATGTAAACTCTATGATCTTGCTTTTGATTTGATATTAGCGGGCATAAAAGGGCGGTAAACGGCCAGTGGATCATGGTTATGAATGTATGGACATTATTTGCTGCCTTTGTATAATATTAATATTTGTCATAAATAATATCAATGATTAAACTCAAATATTTTATTATTGTATTTGTTAACTTTAAAATAAGAAAAGTTAATATATATGAGACAACTGGCATTGGATGAAAAAATCAAGAAGGCAAGGCAAAAGACGAGTATAAAAAGGACAAGAGAGCGGCAGGTCTTGTTCTTTTTGATCATTGCAGGGGACAAGGTGAATCTTGTTCTTTTTGGATCATCCCATGAGACAAGCATATGGAAGAACAGTAGAAGGAAGAAGAGTTTTTATAAAAGAAGAAGGATTGAGATGATAGTGGACCTTTACTGATCGCGTGGAACAACAACAACAAAGGAAGAATTTGTGGAAGAACAAAGGAACCAGATGAAACAAACAGAAAAGGACGCACAATTTAGTAAATCTGGCCAGACGCGAGTAATATTAAGGTAAAATAAAAATTTAGTTAATAAACCATTGTAATTTGTCACAGATGTGCTTGTATATATAAATTAATGAATAGTTTTATAATTAAACAATTTTCCTTTAGCCAGGATTCTTTTTTATATTAACAGAACCTTTAAAACCTTAGATTAATTTAAATATAAACAATATAGATAAAAAACATAATAATATATTATATATGCAAACAAAATAAAGAAGGTAGAAAGTGAAGAAACAATAAATAAAGATTGTGTTTTTAAAAATTTAATTAAACACTGAGAATTGGCTCATGCTAGAAGGTCATCACATTTTTATCAAAATGGACATTTCACTAGATTTTATCGGTCTACTGTTTCTTTATTGAAGTGGTGTTTTGTCGGTAAAAGTTTTATAATATTTTTACATTATTTTAACATAATAAATCCAATTATTATATAGTTTTAAATAATCAATGGCAGTGATTATGGAAGAATCTACGCCAAACCCAAAGAAAAGAAAGATCTCATACATTACATTGAATATTTAAAAAAGAAGTGAGGCAACTTCAACAACTTTTGTTAATACCCAAGTCCCCAAAAGACAGTTGTGGCGCTCACATTAAATATGCTATACCATCCAAAACACTGCTATTGGTAAGGAAACATATCGGAAGTTTTCCTACTTATGAAAGCCATTACTTTGGTACTGTTATAAAATATTTGGATGAAAGGCTGAACATTCAGAAAGTATACAAAATGTTAAAAAAATAAGCATCCAGGGTTAGTAAATCCAGTGTTCCATTGATTACAGTACAAGAGACCTACTATTTACATGAAATGAATGTTAACGTGTTCAGTAATTTGAATAGAATTGAATATCATCGAGAAGAACAATGCTAGAATTTATTTATACCATAAAGGTCAGGGGAAAAAAGGTCCCAATGAGGTCTGCTCTTTTCTTATTTATGTATTAAGTGCAGCTTAGAGGAATAGTTGTGGCAAAAGCTTCTATTGACGGTCTCACAAAACATAAATTCAAGCTTTCACCCAGAGGAACCCCTATTGTACTTCCGACAATTTCAGCATATGAATAAAAAATCGCTATAAAAAAAAGAAAAATTGATGACGCTAAAAAGATTTTTTAATGAAATTACATCATATATCATGGATGACTGTTATTGATGAAGAAGTAAACAACAATGAGTAAAAGCTTATATTTTGTTATTATTTTTATTGTAATATTTTAATAATCGCACCTTTTTAATGAGCTTGAAAGCTAGAATTATCCAGTAAAAAACTTCATTTCTTTATTATAGCGATTTTTTTATAAAAATAAAGTTTATATTAAAGGGTTGTGAGTTTTATTGATTGAGTAAACCTACCAAGTTATTACAGCTAACTCATCATATGCCAGAAGGCAACCAGGTTTTAAAAATTCGTACAGGATAGATAAATTTGTAAAATACAATCATACGAGATGTAAATAACCTCTTTTATTGATTCGACAGAGTAACGTTATGAATTTAACTCAACTATTGTCTACAAGTTTTTTTTTGTTTTTTTCCCCCCCAAAAGTTTACAGAAAAGGACAGATACCCTTCTAGCATGAGGGGTTATTTAGCGAAATAAAACTATTAATCATTTTTCAATTTTCAAAAATGCTGCATTTTATTTCTTAAATTGTCTGGTACAATGAATGTTGCCTTTTAAACAAATTAAAAAAAATGCAAATGATCACATTAATTTTTTTTAAAATGTACTAAAACTGGCTTGGAATATTAATACTCAATTTCTGTTATTGGCTTTCAAAACTTTATTTTTTGTAATATCTTTATTATTTTTTTATATTTTTATTTTTTTACCACCTTTAATGTTTCCTTAGCTATGGAAAAGAATCTTAAGACTATTTTTTTTTTTTAATTTTACCAATTTAATCAGTTATGAAATTTAGTACAATCTATTTATATAATTCGGTAACATCTATTACATGCTAAGAATGCTCTAAGTCACCTGAGTTAAAGTGATATAGCACCTATCTGTCAGCGGAGTGATGACTAGCCGCCTTTCATTGCCCAAATATTCATAGTCATAACGAAACAAAGCGTCACAGATGTTGATCAAGCAGTCGTTTACCTTGGTATCCCACCTGAAATAATTTTTTCATGAACAAACAAGAAATATGTGCCCTTAAGCTTATTTTGTTGTGCCGATTCCGACCTAATTTGATTTTGTATTGATGTTTTTGTTTTTTTTAAAGTGAAATAGCTGCATGAGACAGGTGTTACTTGAGGGGCCTAGCAACTCCACACTCGTGAGCTCTTGATATTTCATGTTTTCGGAAACAAACAGGAATCATGACACACATTATTTATTGCTAAATATCATATTCCCACTCTGAAAACAAGTTGTCCGATAAAGTAAGGGTCCTCTAGCGCTAGGCTAGTCACTCACCCACCATATTAACTTAACCTCTCCACTGAGACGCATTAAATAATGGGTGAAAAAATTAACTAAATTAGCCATTCGCCGCGATTTAACTAATTTTAATTGTCAAAAACTTGTAATGATGGGTTGCATATATAAAGGATATGGGATATGCACAATATAACTGTAGCATGAGATAAATTAATAAAAATTTCCTTTTTATATATAAATAAGTACATCTTAATTAAAGAAGGAATCACAAGATGTATCTTCGGAAACTCAAGTGACAGCAATATATTGTTGACTTCAAAATTATTAAAAAGTTTCTTATCGAAAGGATTCAGGACTCTGGAGAGACCTAGTAGTCAGTTATTTTTGTAATGGTAATATCGATGTTCCAACTCCATACTGTAGCATATATTGAAGTGAATTTACTAGCCAGGATGTTATTAATAGATTTTACCTGATAATAAAACTCAGAGAATGGTACATAAATAAAAAATGAGTGGTATGTACCTGTGCCTTAGCTGTGACTGCCAGGGAAAAGCAAGGCTACTTTCAACCTTCATGACGATCAGCTTTGTAACAATATCTCTTGAGTGTACATCTTGAGTGCAGATGGTCATGATCTCCTCCCGGTCGTGCTCCGACAGCTCTCCCAACAGCAGATTTATAAGTATGTTCAATTGGTTGATCTGTATAATCAACAAAAAAACAAATGATTCTGTCTTTGATATATCAGATATAGTAATAATTTGATGATGCTATTCTTCTGTATCTAAAATAGAATTATTCAAATTATCAATATTAATTTGAATCCAACGGCAAAATCATTTTTGTATTATTATTTAAAATAAGAACACTACATTTAAAATCTAGAAGACTTATTAAGTCTAAAATGAGAATGTGTTGACCATATAAGAACTGGCCACAGTTCACCAGAAAGGTCACCTTTGGGGAAGTCCCATGTAAAGAGAAAACAGAGTAGCTCTCAGGAGGTGGAAGAGAATCAGAAAGCCACCTTGCGTTGAGATGATAGAGACAGACCCGTTCGGATATCACTGAGCTCGGGCACATCACAGTTATTGTGAACATTAAATAGAAATAAATCAACAAGAATAGATTATATTATTGTAAGATATAATTGGATTCAAATTATTTATGTAAGCTAAAAATTTAGATTTAGTTACAAAATGATACTTAGAAAAACAAACAAAGAAGGCATAAGTAATAATTAAATTCATCCATTGAAGTAAATTTTTTAAATATTTTCTGTTCTTAATAAATTTAAAATATATAATTTTTTTAAATCATATTATTTTTAAGTTTATTTCCATTTATTAATGAAATAAAGTATATTAAATTTTAGAGCCAAACTGACTTAACAATTACCTGTTTCTTTTGGTAATCTTTCATAGCGTTTTCGTATCCTTCTCCGAGTTGAGCAAAAGCTATAGTGACCTCATTGACCCACCAAATTTGTGTCCCAAGCAGGGCAAACTGAGCAGGATACTCAAACATCCATTCCTCTCTCGGCTTTTCATCGTAGGTCTTTATGGCCACAGACATGATGTCGCGCCCTGTTATTCGCATGATGTCTGTCACATTGTTCAACCACCTCTCAACCTGTATGAATCACATCTTCTAATTAAAATGCAACAACAAGATTACATCTTCATAAAAAATTATTTGAATGAAGATGATTTTAGAATTACCTCTGGATTTGAACGTGTAAAATTTACTGATAGTTTTTTGGAGCATGATTGGGCTAAGCACCTGCATTTTTGATGACCCACTAGAAGTCGGCATCACTTAAACGTGTGCTATAATATTTTATTAACCAGGCTTTTGTTTCACGTATTTCAGTTTATTTTATGATTTATATGATATTAATTAATAACCTCACTATTTTTTCGTACAAGTTTGGAATATTATAAATAAATAAAAACTATATGTGGTCTGGCTTAAAATTTCTGCCCACTTCCCTTCATTTTTAATTTAATTAGCCAAACAAATCCTTTGACCACAGGAGGTACATTAGGTGTATTAATCGGAGGAGCAGAAATGAGTGCCCAAGTAGACTCAATGGTATATGGAGGGCAGACCAGAAGGAAGAAGACCTATTGGAAGTCGCAGGCAGACATAGATGGAATTTTTGGTAAGGTTAGGGAGACTTGTACGGAAGATGTAGCCCCAGATGCGTCAAATAGCCGCAGATAAGAACAAGAGAAGGTAATGGACTGAGGCTAGGCTACGGTTCTGAGATGCCTCTACAAGCTTAAGAGAAAGTGTTTCCGACCATGAATTTCACCACTAAACTCTCTCTTACCCATCTCCACTTTTGTCAAACTGCACTAATATTTAGAACTTTATGTTTTCCTTGCCCACACAAATCCTATTCATTTTGGATCCAGTTTCATGCTCCTTACCCTAACTCACTTAATATTACTCAGTTATTTGACAGTAATCTATGATAGATATTTGTATATTAGTTTCTATATAGTTTGTACTTTGCTATTTAATAAAACAATTTTTTCTACAAAATTCCCTTTATTAATTTTGTGTCTATTTATTACTACTTTGTATAATACTAAAATCGTGACATGGGAACTATTTTAGAGCCCTGACCAAAACACGGTCAGTTGCTAACACCTAGAACTATATAAAACAATAAATTGACTTATTATGTAATTACAAGCTAAAAGGATGGACATCAATTTGAAAAAAAGAAACAAACTTTGTGAATGTATCGATTGCTAAAAATACTTGTAAAAGGGAAGTTTTCTCTTACTTGGCCATTGCAGTCGCATATCTTAGAGAACTTAACCACCTCTCCATTCTTCTCTTCCATCGCTATTGCATGTTTGGTTTTTTGCCCTCCCTCCACTTTAAATTGAAGTTTATCAATTGAATCATAGAGTTTAGACAAATTCCTGAGAAAAAAATAGTCATATAAAAAAAGGTAGTTTCTCCTTAAAAAATGCAAGTCAAGTGTGATGCATCACAAAATTAAGGGATTTGTTAAGGGTCCAAAAATTATTTTAACTACTTTTTGTAATTATAGTCCCAATACTATATTACTATATTATTTATCAGGATGTTAATATATTTAATTTGATACCATACACAATGTGATAGGGAAATATTTTCTTTTTATTATTGTGTAATTAATTAATGACCCTTCTTTATTTGCTTTTATATATCATTAAATGAAACTTCCATACAAAATGTTTTGTGGAAATGGCTATAGTTTTTGAATCTTCCCAACATCAAACAAAACCTCCACAGGAGAGACTCGCGGGTGAAAACAAGTTTCTGGTTATGAAAAAAATCTACAAAACCTTAAAACTTAATTAAAAAACAGAAACTTGAATTATTTTATACACATAAGATAAATAGTGCATGGGATATTGTAATTAAATCTATTTATTAGAATAATATTTAGTGTTTCTTTATTTTTAATAATTTAAAATGTAAATTTTTTTTAAATCATTTAATTTTTAGGTTTATTCCCTTTTGATTTTATTACATTACTCGAATGAATTATCAATTTTAGTTCAATATACTAACTTGCAGACACGTTCTGGAAAATTGCTGTTTGCCAAAATATCGAGCAGTACAGCGACAGAAAGGAAATAGAATCGAGGATAAGCCATCCGTTTTGTTTCTAAATACTGGGACATGGCCTTCTCACACTTGGTCAAATCCTTTTGTATATTAGTCAGCCTTTCAAATAAGTTTGGTCGATTTGTTCCCTCTATTACACTAGGAATTTGCAACATTTCACGGAGCATTACCTAGAAAAAATGATGAATAACAAAACTATTTAAATTCAGCTAATAAATTATAATATATTATAAAATTAACCTAAGCTTGATGAGCATTTCTCTTTGAAATCAGTTGCCTATGGATTTATTGGAATTAAAAAATAGATAGGAAAAAATACTTGGAGATAAGTATTATATCTATTATAAAACATTGCTATGAGTTTAAAGTTTACTTTGAATCTTGCATGGAACTGGTTTTAATAAATTCAGATATAAAACAAATAATACAGAAAAGATATAATAACAATAACAATCAAGTTAGGACGGGAACCGATTACTTTCATTATGATCCCTGAAATGGTATTCTCTTACCTAAACTTGTCGACAATTGAAATATTACCATGAAATAAATTCTATAATTTTTTTAACTAAATTTTTCATGTTTAAAATCACAAACTTTTTTTTTTTTGTTATAAATGTAAACTTATTTCATCTGATGACAGAATATTTATTTTTTATAGACCTTATATACAATTTTTAGTTTTCTAATACGGTAGGGGGAGAAAATGATTAGCCCAAGACAAAAAAAATTGGGAAGGTCCTTGGTACAAACTCTGCTCATGTCACTTTTTTTTTTTCTTTAGCTAATAATTATTTAAAATAGTGGAATCAATATCATAACTAATAGTTAGTAATCTTAAGTGTAATAATTTGTTTACTAAACATTAAGGATTAATTATAATTAATGAACTGTTTGAGTTATTATCCGCAAGTAACTGTAAATGAAATTAAGTTATTTTGATATGATGTCATGTAAGTTTCTTTCTATGAAATGTTTTAATAAATATCTAGTGACAGGGCTTTGATTTGAACAAAGATACTACTGATGTCCAGTCGCTATTTCCTACTGAGCTATCCTGTATTGAATAACGGGTATCTCAATATCCAACCTCTTGTAGCTCATATCTGGAAATCTTAGAAAATATTGCCAGAACCACATTTTTCAAAAGGGACTTCAGAGTCTATTTAGTTTTTTTTTTTGTCTTCGTTTAATAATTGTATAGTGAATGATTTCAATAAGAGGATAAAAGTAAGTGATTAAAGATACCTTAAAATCTTTATCTGTATTGTCGAATCTTTTGGTGTCTTCGGGCAGCTGACGCCTTATGTCATCGGAGCCTATAAAGATAGCTTCCAGATAACTCCAGGTCCTCTGTACTTCTATCCATGTATTAATCACTTGGTCTGCATTTGAAAGTTTCTTCTGCCAACCCAAGACTTCATCATAGAAATGTGCGATGAACTTTGAACTCAACATGTTTTGAAGGTTAACCTGTAACAATTCAGTCCGTGAATCACAAAGAGACGTGACGGATCCTCCTATGATATAGTGATTAGCATAACTACTTCATGAAATGATGGTTCTGGGGTCAAATTCCTAGATGGAAAGAGAATTTATACTATAGTATTCTTTAATTTAATTTCTAAACAACTTCTTGATTATTTTCTTTCACTAATTACACCAATTCCTTTTATAAACTTTATAATCTGATAATATAATCGAATTAAAGTAATAATGAGAGTGTTTGAGATACTTTACCTGATCCCCTTCAAGCTGCTCAATGAGGGTGTCGCTGACTTTAAGGATAGGAATGCCAGAGCGCTCGTGAGTCTCCCACTCGAACACAATATTGGTCCAAGTCTCATTGAGTTCCCTCAGTGTCTTCTCCATAGAAAGTTCCTTCACAGACTTGTCTACGATCGTTTTCACTTCCTCTTCATACTTGTACAGGTTCAATTCCAAAAGGTCTTTTAAGGTAGTTTCATCATCGATGACAAACTTGACCTAGCGTAACAGTAAAAAGTTAATTTTGTAAATTAAAACCAATTATTAATAATGTAGTTATTTCTAGGTGTAAGATATTGTACTGTGATTGATAAAGTTTATAACCCTACTAAAAGTTTAATCTATATAAATAGAATTATTCATTGGAAGCACCCCTAGAGGAGCCTAATTCCAACTTGCCAGAGACAATTCTAATATGACCCCTCATACTCTGTTTTTTAAGCACTAATAAAGAACTGATATAAAGAAGTTATTTCTAATTTAACTAAGATTCTTGTACATTATCTGACATATCAAATTTACACAATTATAAAAACTATAAGTTTTAATTGCATTTTTCTTATCATTCTTGAAATGAAAGGAAAACAATACAAATAACAATAGAACGATTCTATAAGGCTCAGCAGTGTCGTTCAAAAATTTAATTGCTCGCAACGAATTAAGATCACAAGTAAAATAGTCCAGGAGGAAAGTTGTTCTTTCCAATACTCTTTGGACTATTCTTCAATGCCTAATTAGAATACTAATTATTAAGGCAAGAAGGAAAAAGAGAAACCAGTATTATTAGCCATCACGGTGCACCTGATACTCTTGTAAACTGACGATGCTATCCTGCTGCTCTCAGGTACGCCTCAACGAGCCCACAGATAATCCATAGGAACATAACATCATTAAAACAGGTTGGAAAGACTGAGAATGGAATATTTTTTTATGGTAGTGAGCCAGGTTATGGGATGAAATTTACAGATAGATTATTTTGTCTACCCACAATGTTATCACACTATAACATTACGAATAAATAAACTGCTCACAAATTGGAGTAAACCACTTTTCAAAATTTCATTTTATCACGATGATTTGAATTTTTTTTCCAGTTCATAATAAACCATTTTTACAACTTATCCACAATCTTTATCTTAATCTTAACCTCTCTTAGGATTAATAAAAAATCAAAAACTCAGGGAAAACTTCATTCTTGTTGATGATAATGCTTGACCTCATACAGCAAAGCTGGTGGGAAAATATATTCAGAGGATCAAGAAATCAGTTAGAAGAATGATCTGGCCTACTTGTTGAGAGATGTTGAAAAATGAATAAAAAACAATGCCTTTTTTATAAAAAAAATTGTAAAAATGAATAAGTTGATTTTTTTCTTAATTGTCAATGAATAAATTGTTCTTTTCAACACTCATTCAGGTGTCTTTTTTTTTAAGTCCAATAACCTAATAAGTAATCTATTAAATAAATAAGTGGTCCGCTTCAATTTGTTAACAGTTTATCTAAATTTTTGCAAGGGATCCACTACAATTTGTAAGCAGTTTATAATTCATAATTTATCTTAACATCAGGGAAGAAATATAAATTCTATTGAGTAAGTTAGCCTCCTCATTTTCTCTGCAAGAACTTTAATTTTCAATTTATATTGATATGATTGCAATCATACGATAACAAACAAATGTTTGCTTGTCAAGGTCATATTTGAGTAAATTGACAAAACACTCAAGTATATTGATTAGTTATGGTATGTTATCCAACTGTTTTTATAATTATTAGCCAAGAAAAAAGAAATATGACAGGGCCGAAATTTGAACCCAGAATTTCCAAGTCGTTAACTGAGTCAGCTAAGTCGATTTGTAATCACTTTAGTTGATCTTGATTTTTTCAGAGGCATACTAGTTCAGCGAAAGAGACTAGAAATTGACAAGACAAAGAGGTGACCGGTTGGCTAAGGTGGTAGAGCCACTGACCAGAGATGAGAATGAATCCTGGTCCTGTTAATTAACCCTTTAGCTAATAATTTTAAAACCAGTCGGATTATGTTCCATAACATAAATAACAACCATTAATAATTTTTTCGCCCCAAATTTTTGCATCTCTATAAATCCCCAAAAAGTTCAAGGATAGTACAATAAATAGTTTCATAAATACATATCTTTATTATATAAACAAAATCAAATGAATCTGAACTTAATAAAATCAATAAACAAAATCAAATTGTAAAACTTTTTTAAAAGCATTAGTATTAAATTACTGTTATAACTTATTAATTATTAGAAATTATTGTTATATGCACATTTTGGCACTTTGTTTATGAAGATGATAGTAATAAAACATGTCAAATACAAAATTTATTTTAACAAAAAAGATTACTTATACATAATATTTAATAAATTATAACATTCATAAAGAAAAAAGTAGTAACCGTGACCAAGCATCCATATTTTCAGGAAACAACCTCTCTTAAAAAATACTATTTCATCAAAGAAACAGGATTTGACCACTATTGACATGATTTTAAAAACAAAATTTTATCTTATATTACGGATAAAAAACACTACAGTTAAACAAAAATTATAAATAACTAAAACTAAATATATTATGCTATTTATGTAACTCGGGTTACAAGTTAACTAACATCTTTATCAACCAGCCAAATAATAGTTATGCACATTGTGTTTACCATAAACAAAAGATGCAAACTAATTCTAGATCTAAAACTAAAAAGTCAAGCTCTATTCTCTAGTGATGAAAGCCATGCACAATTCGCATCTAATCAGACCTTGTGGTGTCGAATAGATTCTCGGTAAAACTTCTGAAGCATAACCTGCAATGATAATAAATGCGATGCATCTCAAATTTATTTTTGATTTCATTGGAACAGGCCATTTGACTATAACTTATATTTATCTGTCCTATCATTTTGCCTTGAAATTTGACAATCTTATATACAGTAATTTTTAATAGAGCAAATTTTATTTTAATTTGAATCCAGGATTGAAAACATTTTTTTTGTTTTTGAAGTAGAGTGAGTATACAAATCATATAAGCCACCGTGGTCTATTCAGCGAACTTTGGGGGAATCCTAAATCAGATAAGTTGGGGGTAGGCATTTCTTTCATACATTTTACAGCCCCAAAGAGGACATGTTCTGGAAGAGATATCTCAGGACACTTTGAAGAATAACGTGTACCATCTGGTAGTGAACATAGCTCTTTGATAAGAACCAGGAACCATGGCTAGAAGATTGTAAATTATGTAAGTTTAGTTTAAATGCTTTAAATGGATTCAAATTAATTAGTTGAGTTAAGTTAGTAAATCAATTATAATTAAATATAAGTCATTTTATAAGTAAATAGATTCAACTAATGGAATAATTGGGCTAATTAATACATTAAAATAAGTACATTATATATTGTTTGTGGTTAATAATTCATAAAAAATATAACCTTAGCTTTTGAAAAACATGACTTTTGTGAATATTCTTCTTATTATTTAAATTAATTCTTAAATACTATCGTACTATATTCTGTTACTATTTGTAAAGTTGGTCATGAATAGAGACAGGACGCACCTCAGTAGCGACCATGAGTTCCTGCCAATGGCGCTCTTTGATAGCCGGATTCTGCAGTTCTGTAATGGCTCGCAACGCTGTCAGCAAATTCTTTATCGAGACTTCCAGCTCAAGATATATGTCCCAATTTCTCATGTCCTTGTCCAATGCTTTAAAAGGAAAAATACATCATCAACTGCTCCCTGAGTAGGTTTCAATAAAACATTTCATGTTGGAATATAATGGGCTGAATATGACTACATTGAATTTTAGATAAATATGCTTTATGTTGGTTATTTTTCTTGATTGTACAATTGCTTGAACCAAAAGGGTCAATGGATCAACTTCTTAACTAATATGTACAAGCTAGTACAAATCGAAGCTCAGAAACTATTTAAATTCAACAACTAATTATAAGTTCTCATTTTTATGAACGGGAAAGGACACATTAGGGACAGTAAGGCAAGAAAAATTTTAAAGATAATCCAAAAAATAAAGTTTTGCAAGTCAACAATAGAAATGGTGAGTTTAAAATTGAGTCGACCTCAGAAGGTTTTTTTTTGCTCAATATTTTAACAATTTAAAATCCTATGTATTTGTTTAAAAGGTGAAATTACGAAGATGTTTCAACAAATACAATCAAGTATTATTTATCGAAAATGTAAGTTTTTTCAAATAATTTAATAAGTATTTAAAAAACTGACAACCTTGGTGTCATTTAGATATAATTTAAAAAATACAATTTAGCTCATAATTAATGTTAATGTGTAAAAAGATCAGGTAATTGATCCTTGGATCAAGAATACTTACATAATACATATTTTTATATTAACTTACTTCTGATCTCTTTAGCAAATTTCTTCAACTCCATATCCATACTCTCAGAGTCGATTGTTTTCCATTTGGTATTTTCCCAATCCTGTATCGTCGATAATACCATCAGTATATAATCCCAATTGACCTGAAAGATTTAAAGGAAAAAATAGTAATGAAACTGTTAAAACTGCTATTCAGTCAGTTTTGGTACATTGAAAGATATTTATGATTCTAGAGATTTGGATGTGGTTGTTATATTTTTAGTTTGTATTTATTTGTGTATATCGGCAATTAAACCCCACCAAAAGAGCTATATTAGAAAATTTTAACATGGACTTTGACAGGGCCTGATATGGGTGTACATATAAGCCTGAAGATGTCTGCCTTCTCAAAACATACAGCAAAGCTGACCTAGGTGGTTATTCCGCTACTGGAAGGTCAACAACAGGAGTCCTTTGAAAGTATGCAAGTGGACCTATTTCAAGATAGAGCCGATGTCAATCTGTACACAATAGTGGCAGAAATATATCTCCAATAAACCAGGAAGCGGACAAACAGATGTTTTGGGTTAAAAGACTGTTGAATGAATTGGTTGCACATCAAGTTAATTCAACCATGTTTTAAGGCATCGAATGATGTTCACAATGCCAGACCTACTTATATAAACGATGCAATTGGAAGTGGTCATTATATTTGTAGTTAGAATATATCAATTATTGTTTGGAGCGATAAACATTTAAATACCTCATAATGTTTTGAAGTTGTTTTTTTTCAATTGACTAATCTTACATACGGTTCGCAAATAGTTGTTTTGAAATTACCTTCATAAATAAGAAAGTTTAAACTGATATTGATAGAAATTTTATTTCATGGGTTATTTAGGTTCTTATCTACATTGTAACATCGCCATAAGCTACATGCTTAAGTAAAAATCAACTTACAAATAAAAATTTGAACCCAACATAACATGGTTTAAGCTTTTTATCATATTCAATCTGCTTTGCAAGAATTCTTTTGCCAATTAATTTTCATATATAGTTGCGTACTAACTAATCCATCCTATTGCATAAACAACAATAATGTAGACTGGTAGGTTCCTGGTGTTGTAAGTGCGGGGTGGTCTGACTTTTGGGCAGACAGGGCTTCACAGATCTCACAGAGCGTGTTAGCTCTCACGTACTGGGAGGATTTAGATTCCATTTGCATGAAAATGTAAACATTAATGAATTGTACTGATGGAGCTAAGTTAGGTGGTTTACATGAATTATATATTGTTGTGATATTTAGATGTTGTGAGTTTTGATGTTTCCTTTGATATAAACTCAAACTAGTGTGCGTAAAAGAGCGGTAAAACGACCCGTGGATCACGGCTATGAAGGGATGAACATTATTAGTTGCCGTTATGCCTAATATTAATAGTTGTCAAATAAATAATATCAAAAATTAAATATAAATATTTTAATATTGGATTTGTTAACTTCAAAACAAGAAAAGCTAATAATATCCGAGACCACTGCCATTGGAGAATAAGAAGTTAAAAACTCAAGAAAGCAGCGGAAAGGTAGGAACGAGGAGACGGCGGCAAAGAAGCTCTTTCAATTTTGACCCGAACACAAGACATGAAGGTTGGGAGAGACGCAAGCCAAGGGACGTGTACTGCCTCGTGGCACACAGAAGACAACGAGGCATATGGCAACCACGCTCAGCAACCAAGAACAAAGAAGAACCACGCGTAGAACACAACTAGGTAAAACTGGCCAGTCGCAATTTATATTAAGGTAAATGTTAAGTTTAGTTTTTAACATTGTAAATTTATAACATAAGTGTAACTCATGAATCAGTTTGTAATTAAACAATTTTCCTTTTGCCAGAATCCTTTTTTATATTAACAGAACCTCTATAAAACCTCAGATTAATTTAAATATAAACAATTAAAAGATAAAAAACGTAATAACATACATCCTCTGATCATACCATGTGTACATACATACAACACATAAAAGATGTAAATAAATACTATCTACAAGCACCCCCTGACATGTGGGCCTGGGGTGCCTCCTGGGCTCTAGGGGGCTCCAGTGGTCTCCCCCAAACAAACAACAGTGTTGATAACCTGAGGGATTTGTGCCGAAATAAACCTGATCCAATCCAATTTAGGCTGCCAAGACCAATTCATTTAACTCTGAAGGTCTCTTCCGTTTGTCTTCCTTCTGAGAACGACTCATTTGTGGTTTTCCCAAGTATGGTCTCATTTCTCCAATGGCCAACAAAATTACAAGCTGGATTTATGTTTTCAATTTTTGATGTTATTTTATCTGTTATTTATTCCATTCAATGACAAATTTTTATACTTAAGGATATAAGACTGCTTGAATGACTTCTGATAACAGATATTGACAGATCTGTTGATAGATCTGGAAACCTCCCTCAAATTGAAATACTAAAGATCCTTAGGTCCTCCTTTAAGACCTTTAGGTTTAGCTCCGAGGAGGCCTTGGATTCAAATTACTATTTTATAAATCAAATTTCACCTTTTTAGATAAATGACCATCAATAAATAAATATCATATGTATTACTTACTTTGACCAAGTACAATTGCTTTCTGATATTTGAAATAACAGTGAGTTCTGTGACGAGGACTTCAAAGAGGGCAGCCTGGTCACAGAGGTTCTTCTGCATCCCTTCCAACTCGCTGATTTCTAAGTTACATTTGTCTATTACTTCATAAGGACAAGGACATTCCCACCTATAAGGTAGTATGTATTATTTACCATTCCAAACATTGTTATGAATCAGGAACCTGAATCATTAAATGCACTAAGACATCTAAAATATATTAATATAGAATGCATTAATTAAGAAGGGTATCAATAACAACACTGTCATAAAAGAAATCCATCTCATGGTAGGCCAATGTATACAGATGGTATTTTTTTACATGACCTATTAAGTCGCTACTGACTCACCAAGATACAAAGACTACAGAAGTAAGACCTCGCTCCCTCCTAAACACTGATATTTATAGACAACCTACCTCCCACCACACAAACGGTGTTTTTCCAACATGTTTCCTAATCATTTTTTTTATTACTACAGTTCATTTCCTAATACCTGACTAGATAGCCCGAGTGCCTGGGTCTTTCCAAGGATACCTGCTTATTATTATTAAGAGCCATAGTTAATTCCCTGGGTTGGCCTTTTTTTTATTGCCCAGAGTCAGACCTTTCCTGCTTTTGTTTCAAATACCTAAACAGTTGTCGTAATTCCTATTATTCACAGAGGTAAGAAAGAAAAGACTTTTTAAAATACAACAGTTTATTTTAAAATTTAATATGAGACATTCAGGGTTTGGGGTTTGTAATGATTCTTGTTGCATATATATAAGGTCATTCTTCAATCACGAATCAATATAAAAAATAAATACCTAATAATATAATAAGAATATTCTGCACTGTTGGTTATTGTAAAGGATTTGTCTTCAATACTTTTTCTCTATGTGGCTGCGCCCCCTAATCCAACTCCAGACTTCCAGGCTACAGAAATAAGAAGACGATGCTTTTTGCTCCCGCCATATGTACTAAGCTGCCCCCATAACAAAACTGAGTATTCCCCACATGTCATCAGAAAATCCAGTACACCTGGGTTTTATTGCTAAAGGTACCTGCCCTTACCCAGGGAGCACAGAAAGCGGACAGTATAGAGGAGGAAGTGGTACAGTAAGAGATTACTTGGAGTTAAAGAGACCTATCCAACACCATTCAAAAATATATCCACCTTTTCTTTCTTTTTTTTTTGTCACGGCAAGGCCTTAAAGACCATGCGTATATTATTACTTCCAGTTCTTTTCTTGCTTTTGTTTTTCCTTTCCTTCCATTTTTCCCTCATTATCTCTACGTGCTTTAGTTTTCTTTCCTCTGTCCATGCGACTCCCTTTTTCGATTTTTCCTTTCCCACAAGAACCTTGATTTCCCTCAGTCTTTTCCTATATCTTTCTCCGTCCTGACAATCCTGGTCTGTTATTCCTAGTCTTTCAGTTTCTTCCTTCATCTGCTTGGTGTATCCCCTTGAGCTTTTGTATCCTCGGATCTATGTCAACTTTATTATATAACATTGTTCAGAATAAAAATTAAATAAGTATTATTTCAATTATACCATAAATATGCCCTATAACTAATACACCTGAAATAATCTTAAATGAAGCTTGTAAAATAAATTATTTTCCATAAAAAACTTTTTCTAAACATCGCTTTACTCCTTATAAATAATAAAGTCAAATTTTAACTAAGAAAAGATAACATAATAATAATATAATGTGGGTGTCTATAATTCATGCAAAATTAGGATCATGTAGATTGATTTTGACTGGAAAACTGTAATAAGAATAAAATGTGTTTCACAAAGTGTTGTAAGTTGGAAATACACAGTTACCATATATAGAACATAAAATATTTAGTAGTTTAAAATATACTTGTAAGGCTAATAGTAATAATTATTGAGGGACTACTTTATTTGGATTGGTATCAAAGATAGGGCTTAGCAACCCACGTGACGATTCAAGCGAAGAGAGTAGGGAGCCTAAATACCAAGAAAGACGGACTCACCAGAAGTGGCAAAAGAGAGAGCTCTATTCTATCAACTGTTGTAGTTGATTGTACTTTAGGAGTTTTGTGCTGTAGTGGATGAATGTAGATGCAGCTTACGGCAGAAAGCGAAGACCCTGGAGCTAACTATGTTTTAATCTCGTAGTCCATATGACTTTGAAAGGTTCCATTATCTAGTGGCGATCGCAGGTTAAAATTAAAATCATGCCATTAATAAAGAAAATAGGGCTTGTAATGGAAAGAGTTAGAATTGTTCTTGATATTATCTGTATAATGGAATAAGATTTAATAATGTATTTTTTTTAAATAATTTAAGTATTGTAATTTTTTTTATACCTTATTTTTATTATTTAATGAAATACATATAATTCATGTTTTGGGAGAAAATCTTGTGGTTTCGTTTTTTTTTCTTACTTATTGATATCTATTGTACTTAAGTACCTGACTGCCTACTGCTTAAATCTATTATATTTATTGTATAAATACCTCTTAAATGCTTTCATATTATTAACATGAATCCTTTTGGAGAAGAAAAAGGGACAGGACATAAGAGATACCTGGGATCAAGCCTTTTTTATATGTTGATGTCAGAAATTATATTGTGGATGATCTAAAGGTCAGTCCAGTTTTGCTATTACAAACAATTTTAATTGAATCCTCCGAAGAAACAGTAGTAAGTATAAGACCAAGGGTTCAAAGTTAAGAGGTAGCATGTAAGTATATAACGGCGATCAATTGGTCTATCAGTTATTAGGAGAGCTGGATAATAACCCTGCTACCAACAAAGGTCAGTTCAAGCGAGCGAGCATTTTATAAACGCCACAGAAGACATGTGTCTTTAATAAATGAAATTGGGGTTTAGATTAGTTGTTTTGACAAAAGTAGGTGGTACTGACTTTGTTCCAGGTAATACATTGTACATTTTTATTTATATATAAAAGATCGAGGAAACAAAGTAATTAAATAACACTCGGATCGACAATGATAGAAATTAGGGATTTGTGAGTGTAGATAGGTATAGACAATGCAGGAACTTACCGGAAGAATTCCTTATTTTTAAACTTCTCCAAATATAGATTCTGCCTAATGGCAAAGAAAGACAGCCTCTTCCTGATGGTGTTAGATTCAGCTTGCATGAGAGGGGTGGCCTGCGTTTTAACTAGCGTTGCCTGTATCTTTAGCTCATTCCAGCGATTCGGAAGTTCCTTATCACGGAAAAAACATTTTTTTTAATAGTATTCATTACAGAATACAGTAATATTTTAATCAATTATTTAAAAAAGTGTGGATACTCAGAAATTAATGCTAGTTTCAATTATATGATGTCGCCTTCTACACATTTGATAGTTTTTCAATAAAGGACTAGGAGTGTAACTTCTTTTTTTTATTATCATAACTTAATTGGTTGTTAGCTTATTTTTGGATGACTCCATTATTCATTTTATTTTGTTTTTCTTAAACGGATCACTCTTTTTAAAAGTAGTATTTCAAGAACAAAAGCTTGGAGGTGTGATGTAAGAAACGAAAAATAAGTAGAAGAAGATAATCATACATTTTATGCATGATGCAGGTACTATTTTTATAAGTTTATCCAGAAACTTAGGGATATGATATGCAAAACAGTATAAAATATAATCAGTAGAAGAAATTATAAATTTTGAATGCATAGATACAAATTGTATACAAAACACATTGCTAATCGCATCGGAGAATAATATCTTGCAGGCAAAGCAAAACTTACTTTCAACTGCCTGTATGTGACTTCTGAGAAGTCAATTCCGTATTGCTTAAGAAGCATCATAATTTTCTCTACCTCCTCGAACATTCGATCAGTCTTGTTAGCCCTGTCTCTGACTTTAAACAGAAAGCCCATGACTTGGACAAGTCCATCATAGTCCCCTTTCTCAAGAGGAATATTCATACTTTCACTTGCCGATTTTATAAATTGGTCCAGTTCAGCCAACCTGAAAACAGAAAAGTACCAAGTGATTTCTTGTCAAAGGAAAGCAAGTCAAATAAATAGCGTTTCTTGAATAAATTTAATCAATCAGAATATTTTAGAGATCATGAAAACTATTTTAAATCCATTTACCGGTACGCACAGAAATTGGAAAACGGTATTTAAAGTTGGAAATGTTACAATGTTGTTAGCTTAAGAAACTAGATTCAAAGGAAGTAATAAATTTATTTTAATTAAAGTGATCAATGATGAGGTGTTTAGTTTTAAAACCAGCTCAATCCATTTTCAGAAGTTTTACAGGAGAGACAAACAACTCTCAGCTTGGTTTGATGCATTGCAACGGCATGACGGAATGCACTTTTGAAGTCATTATTCAAGAGGATAGAGCTGGTTTTCATCAGAATGGCTCAAGGAGGATATAGAATAGGCATAATGCTTGAAAAAACAGATAAAAATTAGTTTTGAAAAAAAGGCGATTGAGCTGGTTTCGATACTAAGTGCCTCAGATGATTAAATCTATTCATCAATCATTTATAAAAAATAAGTATAATGAGTGTTAATAAAACTTTGGGAATTTGCTTAATTATTGAATGATTTAAATTTAAACTTGTGAATTTTATAATTATTAGTCAAAGAAAAAAATATTGAGTAGTAGACTAGTATTATTACTTCTATTCGATATGGGACAGCTCAATAGGAAAAAGCACCAAATAACAGCAGAACAAAATTCACCACTGACATTTTATTTTTTCTTCGGGTAATAATTATTATATTTTTTAGACATAGGAAAATAATTGATTAATCTTTGTGAATGCATACATTATTATAACCTACTATACAGTTAAATCCTCTCTGCCCTGTCCATATACTACAGAAGCCCTTTATCGGAAAACATGAGCTGTGATCCTAAAAATTCATTTTTTTGTCTCTCTGTTCTCTCTTAGACCCTGTGCAATGCATTTAAATCGACCTTAAGTGGTCTATATAATGATGAAACTCAAGATGTAGATTTGCTTTCATTTGAGTAATCAATTTCAAAAAATGGCACAGGAAAAATCTGATCCTAATTTTAAATACAACCAATACAACAATAATTCATTTCTTTAATCAAACTATTTATACTTGAAACAATTAATTTATTACTACCTTGAATGGTACTAAATTTGTGACCTTAGAACTATTTTAGATCTCGTGACCATATCCAAAATATCTTACTTAGTAGGCTGAGAATTTTACATTACCTGTCAACAACTATATTGTACAAGTGATCTTTGTATAAATGGCCCCAAGCCTGATTTTCAGAAAATAATCGTTGTTTAAATCCGATCAATTCACATTTCAACCATGTTTCTACAAAGTCGTACTCTGCTATTTCATCTAACTCCTTCTGGAGTTCATCATAAAAGTCGATCTGGAAAAATAAATAAAGATTCACTGCAATAATAACTTCTGAATAGTTAATTATCAATGGTTGACGAGCATTGCTCCAGCCACAAACTTGCTGTAGAAATTAAAAATGTGTTGATTTTTTTTTTCGGGAGCTTTTGATTTCTATATAGACTGGGAAGGCTGAGGGAAGTTGACATGACTCAGTTGCTCTACTGAACAAGTAAGGATTATCAACTCTGAAAAATTGGTTAAAAAGTGATTTGTTAAGGCCAGATAAAGTTTTTGTTTTGTTGGAAAAGTGAAGTAAATTGAATTAATTTTTTTATCTTTATTTAAAAATTTAATTTCTTTGTTAGATTTAATTATTTATTATTTTCGTTACTGACGTAAAAAAAAAAAAAACTAAATAAAAATCGTCATTTTTTTTGATTGTTTATGTAAAATATGATTGTGTAATTTCTGTTCATTATATTTCGTAAGATTAAATTGTAATCTAAGTTAAATACCTAAAGGAAAATTCCATACCTAGGACAGTGGCACTTTGGACTTTTGGTAGGGGAACTTGTGGGCCCAAGCCCATTTACGTCAGTGTTGAGGCAACGTCTGAACAGTTAAGGTGTACCGATCTCAGTCTTAATTGGCCATTTGGCCAAAATCATACCTATATGATATTTAACGTTCCCCTTGGAGCTTGGAATCGCCGCCCTGCGGTTGGATTTTTTTTGAGCCTCAACCTGATCACGACAGCTCTACGTTTTGTTTGCAGCCCGCACCCGCGAGAGCACTTGAACTGCAACCTGCCGCTACGTGAATATACACTTATTTCCTAATCAATTCCGTAATTGATTTGTTGCTGGTTGCCTTTTGAGTATTTATTTTGTTTAAATGGCATTATGTTTAACTTGGATGAGTTTATTGACAATTTAATTAAAAGTGATGAGAATTTGGTTAATTCCTTTAATTATTAAGGATAAAAGACATTTTTTATTTTGAAACCAGTCTGTCTTACATTGGCAAATTTTATTATTATTAACCAGGCCTGGGTACTTTATTTTGCTCCTCATTTTTTTTTATGAAATTTTATAATATTCTGTTTAATTTTAGAATAAATGTATTGTGAATTGGCATCAACTCTTATTTTCATTCATTTACAGTCCACTAGTTCATGCTAATGAACCAACCTGTGTTTGAATTATCACTTGGAAGTATATAATACTCCACGGGTAGTTCAGCATAAACATAATTGGTCCTCCGGGCCGGATCACAATACATTCTAGCATTTATTTATTTAATCTTTGGATTAATTATTTAATTTATGTTTAATTTCATGTAATTTACACATTTCAGCAATTGTTAGGTGCCAGTTGGGAAACCTATTGTTATTTGCATTTTAATTAATTTTTTTTAATTTTTAATTTTTTTTGTTTAAACTAAAAATGGGTCCAAAAGTTGACAAACCAGACTATGAAGGAACGTGGAGTACCCTACATGACGAATTTGAGGACTTAAGGGACGATATAAAAGAAACAAAGGAATTAGGTCATGCTGTAACTGAAAATTCAGAACAACTTCCTGTTTTTAAAGCTAGACTATCACGATTAGACGCTACTTTCCAAAAGTTTAACAAAACTGTCACAGATGTGAAACGATATGCTAAATTACTAGACAAAGATTGCACTGAGTATGACAGGATAAGAAAGGAGGTTCGCAATCATTTTTATGAAGCGTTATCACTTGACCGAGAACAATCAACCCTAGATCAAACGTTGAATTCATCTTCAACGGAAACCCAAAATCCCTTATTCAAACTGCCCTCTATAAATCTTCCTTCCTTTCAAGGTGAGCTGACAAAGTGGACTTCATTCAAAGACACCTATGTTTCATTAATTCATGAAAATCGATCCTTATCGCCTATTCAAAAGTTTCATTACCTCAAATCGTCCTTAAAAGGCCCTGCCCTGCAATGTGTGGCATCCATTCCAATTACTGCCCCTGATTATCCACAGGCGTGGCTCAGTTTGACGAAACGGTATGACAACAAACGAATTCAAGCTACCAATTTGCTTGCAAGAATATTTACTTTCAAGCCATTACAACAATGTAATTTAACTTCTTTGGAACGATTTTCAGAGATTGTGCTAGAGAGTGTAACAGCATTCAAACATTTAGAAATTGAGGATGAATCTGGGTTTGTTTTGCTTACCTTTGCACTAAGACTGCTAGACCCCAAAACCCGTGAGCGGTTTGAGACTTTACAATCAGTGAAGGAGGAACTTCCTTCTTTCCAAGATCTAGTTGACCTAATTTCTCAGCAATGTGTTGCATTTCAATCTCAAGCTTTATCTACCCCAAGTGCGTCCAATTATTGGAATAGCAATAAAACTTACTCTAAAGGGGTGAAACAAATTTTTTACTCGTCAGGACAACGAATTTCTCACTCCTGTCCCTTATGTAGGGAAAAGCATGTGTTGTATCGTTGCCCTAAATTCTTGGAGCTTAGTCCATATAAACGTTTTAATAAATTAAAGCCATTGAATGTATGTTCCAATTGCCTTTCTGAAAATCATAAAAATGTTGATTGCCAGTCAAATAAATTATGTCGCTACTGTAATAAAAAACACCATTCCTTATTGCACTGGGGTAACTCGGTTATACCTGCACTTCCTGTTGAGGAAGAATTTAAAAATAATTCTTTGAATCCAGTTTCGGAACATTGTCAGGTTGCAACTGATACATCTAGAAGTGCTGTTTTTTCCACTTCTCTAGATGGAAAGGTAAACGTTTTACTTGGTACTGCTTTGGCTAGAATAAAAGACAATGTAGGTAACTATCATCAAATAAGAATTGTAATTGACAGTGGAGCACAACGTTCATTTATTACGGCTTCATGTGCTAAAAAATTGAAATTGATCCCCTCTCACAACCCCCACAGACTCTGTGGATTTGCAAGCAGCCCTATTGCTGGAGGGTCTCAGCAAGTAGACTGTATCTTGGTTCCATTAAACTCTGATAATCCAAAGTTGAGAACAAATGCTGTAATTATTCAGCAAATAAGCAATAATATGCCTTCTCAGCCAATTTCTGAGCAAATTAGGAGACAATTAAGTTGTGAGGATCTATCGGACCCTTCCTTTTGGAAACCAGGTCCTATAGATTTCCTTTTAGGAGCAGATTTATTTCTGGATATTCTCAGCAATTTCAACAAAGCCTCTAGTTGTCCCAATATTTTAAATACAGTATTTGGAGGAGTAATCTTAGGATCCTTACCTGATAATAACTCACACTCACCACAAAGGGTACTATTGACCACAGACGAGTCCCTAAATTCTATTATAGAGAAATTTTGGAAAATCGAAGAACTCGAACACATCAGTCTGGATAATCCTGACGACGTTAAATGTGAATCCCACTTTTCTCTCAGACACACTCTCGCGATGAAAGTGGGCGCTATATTGTGCAGTTGCCCTTCAGGGACGAACGTTCTATATATTTTAACAATTCTCATAACGTGGCTCAAAAAAGATTTCAACGTTTGGAATTTGATTTTAATAATCATCCGCTTAAACGAAAAGAATATTCAGCAGTTTTGCAAGATTATTTGGATAATGATATGATCAAAAGGGATTCATTTGCTTTACCTCAAGGTTCGAATTCTTGTTTATTAAACAAGAATTCAGTCCGTTCTGAACTTAGTACAGTTAATCTTGTTGATAGTATAGACTCGGATTTTCCCCTGAACGGTCAAATGTCCCAAGAATCAGATATTATTAGAGCACCATATAGTTTCAGCAGAAGTGGGGAAGAACTATCAAATAGTTATTTCGAGGACGCGCCACAAGATGGTTTTGTTAAACAAACTAAATCACCTTCTGTCGGAGGTTTCAAATTAAAACAACCTTCAAAACTGCTCATGAGCACGAGTCCGTCTGTTTCAAGCGGTGCAAATTCTGCCTCTAGAAAACCATTGCCATCTGAAAATTCCAATCCAATGCGGCCCAGTGCTCAAAATATTGAAAATTTGAATAGTTTCAGTTCAAATTTCTCCGATAAAGAAAATAGAGCTTTACCAGTCAAAGTACCTGCAAGACCTGTTGATCAGGCGATTGTTAATAATAGAAATGAACTTAAGGCAAACTTGGCTCCACATTTATCCACAACACCACAGTCATCGAGTATCTCATTTCCAAATTCAACGCCACAAGCATCGAATATGTCATTTCTAAATTCAACGCCTCAAGCATCGAATATGTCATTTCCTAGAGATGAAGAACTAATGACTCAATACACCCCTGTGTTTTCTAAACCTACAAAAACTGCTAACATTTCTCATACATCATTTAGTTATAGCGAAAGTCCGAAAGACTTTGAGCCTACACAATGTAGCATGGAAAATGTTATTGAAAGTAGTACCAAGGAATTCAATTTACTTCACTTTTCCAACAAAACAAAAACTTTACCTGGCCTTAACATGATTAGCAAAAATGAGAGCTAATGCTGTTAAAATTAATTTTTGTTAAGTGCGAAAATAGGAGGAAAATCATGTTGTTTTACTACCTTTTTCTTGTTTACACCTCTTAACTTCTCACACAGAATATCTACAATTTTCGTTTGCATATGGTTTTAAAATGGATGGAACCCCTGAGGTTTCTACTTCCCCTATCATACCAATAGCTACTGTCTATGAATTATTTTAATCATCTGAAGTCATCTCTTCAGAAGTATAGATTAAAATATCTCTGTAACACCGTTAGAAATGTTCAAAATTGTATCCTTTATATACAAACACCCTAGATTTACTTGCTGGTGAGTTAGATTGAAACCATGGAAAAAAATACAAAAATTATCCTGGGCAATCCAGGTGATTCTGTTAGTTTTTACTAATAAAAAATAATCTTTCATAATACTTTCTTTGATCTAGACTGGAAACATTTATCTAATGGCAAGCAAGGCCACTTATCTTTGGCAAGAAAATATGGCTAGAATCATTTTGTGATATTTATTGATATTAAAAAAGGAAAAGTCAATAAACCTGTTAAAATGCATTCAGAACAAATGTGTTAATAAATTATAAAAACTGTGACATATTTCAGAATGACTTGTTTCACATTAGTAATGGTGGTAATAAAAAATAAAATATTGTTGTGATATTTTGATGTGGTGATTTTTGATGGTGTTTTTGATGTAAACTCAAAATTAGCGGGCATAAATGAACAATATACGAACCGTGGATCATGAATGTTTAAATAATATTCGTTGCGTTGAATCTACCAATAATATTTATAATATAAATAATATCAATAATTAAATATAAATATTTAATTTAATAACTTCAAAACAAGAAAAGTATAAATATCCGAAACAACTGGTTGTCCAATGCCAGTTAAAAAAGGATCAAGAAGGCAGCGGAAAGGACGAAAAGAGGGATAGAATACCGGTAAGCTCACTCTTTCACTGACGGCCTGACTGAGAAGACCATGATCACCACGAGGAAGCACCAAGAGGGACGCTAGCCCAGGTACGTGTGCTGCCTCGTGGTACACAAGAGAAGACCGGCCCCGGATATACATGAGAGGAGACGCTACCTGGCATAGACCCACGCTACGCACCAGACAAAGGAAGAATGCACCAAATGACGCTCAAGACAAAGAAGATGCAATCTGAACCAAACAAAGAAGACGACGCATCGAAGAATATCAACAAGGACAAACTGGTCAACCGCGCGTAGTAATTAAGGTACAATTTAACTTTAGTTTTTAATAATGTTATTTTATTTCGTATGTACTTATTTGAATATTAATTTAATGAATTTGTGTAAATAAACAATTATTCCTTTTGCCAGAATTATCCTATTTTTATTAACAGAACCTTAAGATTAAGCAAAAGTTAAAAATATAAAGATAAATATAAATATTATTTAAAAGATATATAATAAATATTTTAATAATATTGTTTCACCTTG
The DNA here is from genome assembly GCA_930367205.1 of Acanthosoma haemorrhoidale. Taxonomy (NCBI): domain Eukaryota; kingdom Metazoa; phylum Arthropoda; class Insecta; order Hemiptera; family Acanthosomatidae; genus Acanthosoma; species Acanthosoma haemorrhoidale. Next base: position 15,928,806 of record OV884013.1, on the reverse strand, counting down.
GTCTTATAATCTCCAAGAGTAGGAGGTTTTTCTAAAAGGTATGGATGGTCATCTTCATCAAATTTTCCTTGAAGTTCAAGCTCATCTAAAGACAATATTCTACCGTACTTCAAAAACTGCCTCAAATGTTCCTCCCTGTCTTCCATCCAAAGGAATGAATACATGTAGTAATGGGCGCTAAACTTTTCTGCCTGACATAAAGATTTGTTTTTAATAATACCTTAATTAAATATCAACTACGCTAAAGACAAAGAAAAAATTCATGCAGAAAGTTTTGATCACACTTAACTAATTTTCATACTAAAATACATAACTGTCAACCTGTGTAGTATAAAAAAAATTCACTATGCTTAGTCTCTTAAATTTCACCAAATCATTTCTCAAACTCAAACCTCCATCATTTTATCTAATTTGAAAAACTAAAAAAATGCAGTAAGATGGTTCCAGTCCTTTTTTTCTGAATGATCTCAATTTTTTTTAGAATGAATTCTTTTTTAGAAAAATGAATTCTCGTCTTTCCCACTTAAATCCAAAAAAATCCATTGCTCAACACCTAATGAAGAGATAGGGCAGACCGAAGGGTGTCACCAAAGGTAGGTGGAGTCAGTTGGTACTAGGTTAACCAAAAATTTGTTTTCTTAACCGGACTCTCTATTTTTTTATCAAGTGACTATGCTGAGTCGACTTCGACCAGACATGTCCCCATAAAGAAAACTTTCCGGGGGAAGTCAGTGATTGAACCTGATTTTCTACAGATAGTAAAGTAAGCATTTAAACCAATAGACTACATCGATGCCCTTTCTTCTTCCTCACCTTATCCAGACATGTTGTCTACAGTTTTCCTATTCTGCACAGACGGGCTGATTAATGGGCTTATTACACAAATTCAATCTAGCTGTTTCCACAGTTACCATTCCTCACAACACGAGTGCTTGCCTATGAGATCTAGACCCCCATCCATAGATCTGCTTAATTTGATCGCCATATGACTCTAACCTTTGCAATTTTATTACCTACCACCCAAATATTCATGTCATTCCCAGCTTTTTCCAATTATTCTTTCTTCTCAAGATTTGTCTGATTCTCACTGTATAGAGTGTTAACCTTAAATAATACTTATAAGCAATGTATTGGCCAAAAAAAAATTATTAATTACAAAAAAACTGTAGAAAGTTTGTATTTTTAAGTTACTTATTTTCATTTACTCATCTAAATTGTTAACCTTTAATTAATCAACTAATATGAAGACCACCAATATATCGCCAGACTGTGGCCTTCAGTCTGTCATCTACATATTTCTTAATCTTACATTACAGAATGATGTTTATTTTTTTTTATTTCAATTCAGTAATAATAATATAATACCTTGGCTACTGAATTGGAAAAATTTTTCCTAATATCTTCCTCTAATTCAATTACATCTTCATCAGCCAGCATTTCATCCTATAAAAACAACGCATAAATAATATGATTATTTTTAATTCAATAACAGATTTCTATATGAGTACTATGTACTATTTAACATAGTTGATGGATGGACTGACTTACGAGGTAGCTCCTTTCCCTGTTTCGAAATGAAATCCTCGGAATCAGAAGTGCTTGATAATTTATATCCTGTAAGATAAGCCACATAATCCCCACAAGGCACGAGGGCTCAGCTTCATCATCAATCATTTGCGGCAGAAAATGTAGTGCATTGTCTTGGATGAACAAGCTCAGGAGAAAGAGAGGAGGCTTCTTATTTCTCTCTTCCATTTCATCAACAAGGTAGGCCGCTCTGAAATTGTAACATTGGCAAATTCAAACTAAAATCTTAAGTAAATTATCTGTCAGAGTATATCTTGGGCTGGGGACCAAAGGCTCATAAGGATATATTTTGACATAACCTGTCTGTTGGCGTAAGATAGCAACAGGTCAAATCAAGAGCCCTCCTAATCTCTGATAATGTTTCAAAGAAAATCATAATTGACTGGTGAATCTTTTCCATCTACACAGGTGGTCTGAAAAGATTCCGACCTCAACATGGAGATGATAATAAAATAAATAAAAGCTTTGTTAGGTTGGAAACTTTTCAGACCACCCTGGTACACTTAGATATCAAAGTATCATATTTGTATTGTGAGAATGTTTTTAACTGAATGAAAACATAGCTATATAAAATATAAATGAAAAGAATTACCCTCCTCCAACAGCATGAAGGATCCCTTCTTGAACGATTCCATCGACTAAATCCAGATAATCATCCCATTTTTTAAGTTTTTCCGGATTCATTCTAAATTCTTCATATAAAAGCATCTGTAAAACATTAGGTGAGTTCTACAACCTATACTGACTGGATGATAAATTGATGCTTGATCTAGTAAAATAAATACACAATTTAATATAATGGAGTTATATGGTGAGACCCAACTTGCAACAACATTAGTTGTTTAGATATTTTTTAAGCTTATAAAGGAAGTCTTTAAATGGCGATGAGTATAGAAATTGTTGGTTAGTGTTTGTTTAGTTCAAGTCACTTGCGGGAGATTAGTTATTCCTTTAAATAAATCATTAGCTAATCTATAGCCTAAAGCCAATTTTTTATCATGTTATAATGAATACCTTATTACAAACTGATGATTATATGAGATACTTTAATTATTTGATAAGTATTTTTTTTGAGGACTGCTAATTAAAACTAGTATATAGCAATGCTACAAACAACGATGCAGTTATAGTTAATCACGGCAATTTTTTCTAAAAAAAAAATTGAGTCTAATAATTCTGCATAAACTTACAGATCGATGGCTTAGCATAATAACCAATTTTTATGGCTTAAATAGTCCAAATACCAATTTTCACATCTATGTCACCTTTGATTTTTGAAATACAGATAGGTGATACATTACGTGTATGTGATATAAAATTTATATTGGCCATTCAATGTTAAAAAACATTTAAGATGCCCTAAAAAAATTAATCTGTTAAACATTTGAGTTAAATATATCACTTTTGGGATATTGGCGATAAAACCGAAGTAACTTTTTTTTTACCTTTAATAAAGTGGTTACTTCAGGGAAACAAGAATTTCTTGCCTTATTTGACATTTTTTGGCTTACCATTCTCAAGATATAAAAAGTTGAAAATACATTAATTTTCAATTGGAAAATTAAATAATGTAACTAAAAAAAATATAAATGCTACCATTGGATGGACGCTAGTGGTACTTTTTTTGAATGATACTCACAGCTGTGGTTATTACATGCAACTTACCGACGTAGTTGGTAGCCTATAGTAATCTTCCTCCATCCCCTCCGCATACATATCTTCTTCATCTACAGCCTCGGGATCTTCAATAGGAGGTGGTTTATCTGGTGACCCAGATACAGTCGCTTGATATTGAATACTTTCTATGCCATCAGTCTTATCTGATCCTTTACCATCCTTCTGTTTCTTCCCTTTCTTTTTTTTCTCTCCTTTTTTATCTTTTTTCTTTCCTTTTTTTTCTTTTTTTGGTTTCCATGCCTTTTTATCATCCTCTTCTTCATCTTGAACATCAGGACCACCAGGTCTTATAGGATATCGTCCCATCCCCATCCATAGGTCTGCTAAATATCTGAAAATAATAATTTATAGACATATCTAATTACTATTAGTATTATACTATAAACTATGACCAAACCCTGGAAGAATATTATATTTTATGTAAAATAATAATATTTTTTTTTAGGTGTGTAAAAGAGAAAAAAATGTTTATATTGGGCATACCTTAAATGCTTATGAAAAGCAATAAAACACTCTTTGGGCAGATAACTTTTAGGAATTTTTTTTTGAAAAATAAGGTCATTCTGTTTTTCTTCAACAATTAAGTGGATGCAAATAAAGAGAGAAATTGTTTTTCAAAAACTAACTAACGACCTCTTCTAACTCTCTAGAAAATACCTAAGTATTTTTTTTGGAAAAAATTGTGTGGTAGGAATGCAATAGGAGACAAGACGAGGAAGGCACAGTATTTGGTAGAAGTCAATAATGTCCAGAAGAACCAGGTAATTTATTTTTAAAAAATCTACAGTACTATTACATTTAATAATATTATTACTATAGAAATATTTGGTTTACCTTGCACGGTCTGCAGGTCTTTCGAAATACATAGATTCAGTGCTTGGAGTCATTGGTCTCATGAGCTCTTCATACATTTTCCTTGTTTTTTCCTATAAAATAAAAATAAACTATTCTCAATTAGAAAATTATTTTCGGAATAAAATGAAAAATTATAATTATTCTTTACGAAGATAGCCTCCTTATTCATAGAAGAGAACATAGGATAAATCTGAATTTAAACAGTGGGAGTGAAAATGGCCCTATGGGTATGCGTAGATGCAAAGTGTCTGACTTAGATGGTTAGAATGGAGGTTTGTTGCGTTGACTATCAATGAGGGGTAAGTGAGTGTTTGGCTCTACGGAAAAGACGGACACAGTAAAAATGGGCTCAGAGAAGGTCACAACACGCAACCATGGTCAAAGAATCCGTCTACCTGTTCCAGCATTTTAGCAATTGTATCTAGGACTGGGTGGATTCAGGAATGACTGAAAAATTCTCATAAAGCTTGCTTCTAAAAAATTATGATTATTTTATAATTCAATTACATACTTAAAACTTTTTTCATTGATACTTGGAAGTTATAACACAGATAACACATAAACATGTTCATACAATAAGAAAAACTTCATTTACAATTCACTCAAAACGTATTGTCTATAACATTATTAGATTAGTTCATTAAATTAGAATTGTTGGTTTTATTTAATCGGATAAAGTAAGATTAGGCCTTAAAGTCATTACGTTAATTTTACACATGACAGAAAAAAAGCCGTGACATAGAGGAAACATGATATGCCACATAGCCTGGAGAAACAGATGTAAAAAGGGAAAGGTCGAGAACACTGGAGTCACTCTATCTGGTACAGGATCCGAGCAAGGACATGAGACATCACTGAGATGTCTTTTACGGGATCTGAGTGTGGAAGATCATTGAGGTAAGCAAAAGGTTAACGTGCAATACATGGCTGAAGGAGGTAGATGCAAGTGTGAGAAGCTTTTTGTCCATTTGTCCTGAAGAATATATGAGGAGTTCCATTTATTGAAGAGGATCGAAGGAAGAATGGAAGCTCATCAATTGAATCCAGGAACATTGTGTAATTCAAGACGACAATTGTGAGTACCAAAACTAATTACGAAAGAAAAAACAGTTACGACCACAACACAAGTTTCCAGTGCAGTTTTAGAATGTAAGATTTTAATGTGTAAAGAGAGTTCAAATTAAAATTAGGGATAATGTGTGAGTGTTTACCTGAGGTAATTAAAAGAATAATTAATTTAAAGTCGATTCAACAAACCAAATTCTCTACAAGTCGTTTTATTAGTACTTATAAACCTGATTTTATTTGTTGTGGTTGACGAAGATTCAACAAATTGTCACCGAGTGGAGACACCATATTAATAAACATTACAATTGTTTAGATAGTAGGAAAAATGAAAAAAAAAAAAGCCCTACTCAAGAAAAAAAAACAAACACCTCATTAAATAAAAGAAAAGGTTTACAAATTAAATAACAAATATTAGAAAGAAGGGAAAAAAATGTATGGCCAATTAATTAGTCTCCTGAATAATCTTATATTTTATACAATCGTAGATGTTTCACCATCCTGACATCCAGTGACATAAATAAAAGAGATACACCCCCCCTCTTGTTCATATGTGTGAGTTTAAAATACTAGTTCGGGTGTAATTTTGAAATAACCCAAGTACCTCAATATAAATTATTTATGTTATTTACGAAATATGAAACATAGCTTTCTTAAGATCAAATGAAATACTGCATAATTTAAGCAATATAGAATATAATTTTACAAACAAGTCTTTTTCAGACCTTGAAGATGCTAGGATGGTCATTTTTATAAAGAATATACCTCTCTTTCTTCTCTACATCTATGTCTTTCCATTTTGTCTGATATTAATCTTAGCCTTTCCTCCTCCTCGGCCTCCTCTTTAAGTCCCATTTCATGCTCTTCTAGGCATTTTTTTTGTCTCTCTAAAAATATGTGCATATGATTTTATAATGTTCAATAATCAAGGCAGTAGCTAATCAACAAGGCAATTAGATTTCAACTAAAAAATGAATATCCCAAACCGATCATTGCAAATAAACCATTTATATAGAAAGAAAGGATAAACTATTGAATATATAACAAAAGGTTTAAAAAAAAAATTATCAAAGAAGTTGTACTCTAATACTTTAGTACTTAAATACTTGGAATCTTATTCATACCTAATTCCTCTTCATCATAAAATACAATTTCTTCTTCTGGTACATATTCAAAGTCTTCTCCTATTTCTTCTTCCTCTCCTTCAATTTGTACCATAGAACCTGCAAAGATGATAACAGTGTGTACAATAAATGGCGCTGGTATTACGTGTAGCACTCACAGTTAGTCCTTTTTTTTTTTAATGATGTAAGCCTCTTCCCTTTTTTGTTAAAATGAGATGATACAATACATTTGATTACACTGGGAAATATTGATAATGCTTGATAAATTGGTGCTGGTTTGGGAGTCAACTTTTTGCAAGATGAAAACGAAAGACCAAGACAAAGAAGAGATTTCCATCAGACAGAAGTGTGTCACCAACCAAACCAGAGCAAAGCTGTCCATTGGACAGGATTGTGTCACCAACAGGGACCAAGATCAGCATTCTGTTGGAGACAAAGAGGAGATGTCCATCAAACAGGAATGTGTAACCGTCGGAGTCAAAGATGAACTTTCCGTCGGATAGATGCAAAGATCAGAGACTAAGGTGCATAGTGTGTCACCGAATGGTTTGGTTTTACAAAATTAAATTAAAAACAATTACTAAACCACTTAAGGTTAGCAGGAGGAGGAATGTTTTAGAATACATAATAATGGGGAAAATAGCCTCTATATAGCTCATTTAAAAGAACCAGGAATCACAATCAAAATATTGTAAATTATGTAAGTTGATTAGAAAGTAATGGATTAAAAATTAGCTAATATTGTAAAATAAGTAAATAAATTAGTTTTAAATATAAGGTGTTCAAAATACCTAGACTTGACATTAAAAAAACCCTGAATAATTAATAAATAATTCTTAAATTTAAATATAAACTTAATGTATTATTTGAGGCTAACAGGTAGTAAAAATAAAGCCCTCTCAATGAAAACCTATGATTTATTTTACTATTTAACCCAAAGAACAAACATAAAATATAATGAACGGAAATGGTTAATAAGATAAAGGACATACCTATTGTCTCCCCCACTAGTGTACGCCTTCTTTCAGCCGCTGCCTCCTCCTTTTCAACAGGCTGCTGTACTGGCTCTGGCAGGGTTAGCAATGGTTCTTCCGCCTCCTCTTCCTCCATTTCATCTTCAAAAGTTATGATGGGCAAGTTATGAAGAAGGCGGAAGTTGAGGTTAATCAAATTGAAGATCTCATTCCCAGCTGCTATAATACAATCATACCTATGAGGCAGAAAAAAAAAACGAATAACAAGAATTAATAATTATTCTGGGAATTAATGATACAAAAAGAGATTGAAAGAAAATTTCAGATAAAATGCCCTAAGTCTCTCAGACATTTATACTTAATACGCATTCCAGACATTGACATTTTGCCTGTCGAGCATATTCTGAGCTGAAATTTTACAATATATATAATCATCAATAAAGTGCATATATCCATAAAAAAAATTAATACAAAACACTTCAATGAAATGGAAATAATAAACAAATGAATAAATTCAAGGCCAGAAAATGCCTGCATAGAAGAATGTGTATGAATATGTGTTAATAGTATTATTGAAGAATTTTTAATTGAAATTTTCTTATTTTTTTTACCTTAAGATAAATTAATAGAACAATGAAAAACATAAGTTATAGAAAAGAAATAATACAAACACTTCAAAAGAATCTGAGGGCTAAGAACTTCCTTTATTATACAATAAAAGATCATTTCTAGGAAATTTTTGATGACAAAATACCAGTATTTTAACAAAACTTGTAAATAAATAAATTTTATAGTAAATGCTAAATAAAAAGTCACGTTTATTTAAACCTTCACCAATTCTTAAAGTTTAAATATATCTTTCAAGAGTTTTAACTGCCCCAATACCACACAGGGTTCCGTCCGCAAACAAAATTTATATCTTTCCATGTATTAAGAGTGCAGTCACTATAACAAATAAACTTAACAATAAAACCTTAATAAGCACGAGACTTAACTTAAACTGATAAGTTTGACACGTTGAAAAGGCAGAGTTAAACTTCCTTTAAAATAATAAAATAGCGTATGCAATATGTTAAAATAAAAGTTTTTTAATCTTTATTCAATACAAGCGTTAGCAAGTTAGCACAATAAAAAGTTACAAAAATAAATCTGTTAATTTATTGGAGGATTGATAGACTGTTAAGGAGCAAACAGACCTGAGAAGGGCAAGGTTGGTCTGTGAGGGTTTGCCAATAAATAGCATGGATTCTAAAGCGTAAAAGTTCAGTTCAATCACGTGTTATAATTTGAGAGTACCGACTACTAGACCTTCACAAACTACAGACCAGTACGTGGTGTTTGAGTGAACAGCTATGTGCTAGACCAGAGAGCAGAGGCCATCAGGTATGAAGAAACCGATATATCCCCCGATAACCAGAATGTACCATTTCATTATAGATTGTTCGTATTAGGTAACTATTATTCTAATTAAATATAAATATCTACAGCTTGTGTTAATATAAAGTATTGAAATAGACTAAGCTGTGTTAGGAATCCTGAGATCATGTTAAATGAAACGTTACAAAATAAACTATTACTCATTATGCACTTTTCATTTTTATAAATTTTAATTAAATAACTCTCCACTTCTGTCTGCCCACAGTTTTTTTATTTATAAAAATACTCGTGTTTTCAATGGCTTAAGCCACCATCAGTCAAGTGCTTAGAAAATATGGTGTAGAGAGACTGTAGTAACAGAGTGACTGTCGTGGAAGTAGCATCTCTTTTAAGAACCTGAGGATGATGGTTTAAGCCTTTGAAAGCATTAGTATTTTTATGATAAAAAACTGCGGGCAAGTAGAAGTCGAGTTATATTATTATCAAGGTTCACCTCACACTAGAAAATAATCTAAAGAACAAAATTTATAAATGTTCTTTTACTCCTTAGAATATGAAAGTAAGAGTTTAGTAAAGACGGCTTTTATTGTTATGCTATACATTTTAAATGCCGGTGATAACTAATTGACGAGTTAACTGCTCTATCGATAAACTAATAAATAAAGTGTTTCTCAAATAAATGCTTTAAGGGCTAAATAATATGGAGTCTAGGCAGAAAACTCTTAAAGAAGTCTCCTGCAATAGCAAAGAAATACACACGAAGATAGAATGGCACCTCTTGAGAGAAAAGCCAAGAAAAAAAAAATCCTCTAGATTCTTTAATGTATGTATTTGGCGAATATAACAAAGACAGAATGATACCTTGCGTCGACTGGGCAAGAATCGAGGTAATTGAGCAAACTGTTTTCATCGTTGCCAATCCTACGGAAGATAGGAATATAGTTGAACTGGTTCATCAGCCATTCTATGCGCTCCAGATTTTCTCTGGCTTGCTTCGCACGGCTTGTCAATGCCCTCACTGCCTGATGGAATGAATCAATGAAACCAGCTGCCTCTTTAATGTTTCACATGAAAAAGATAATATTAGGCAGGACTGATCAGTTTGAAAATATAACAAAAAAAATGTTTAATAATTTTACAACATAACAGTGATACAAATAAAACCAAATCAAAGATTAAATTAATTAGAGAAATACCTAGTCATATTAAAATAAAAATTATAATGCCTTTAATTCCCCTGTATCTAACACAAAATAAAACTGACTAAACTTAACACATATCATTAGCACTTCGGCCATTAGTGAACTTTGTTAAAAAAGATCAATGTAAAATCGGGGGATTACTTTAACTTGTCTGACAACATAGACGTTATGTATGAGTGAAACATATATTCTACATCTCAAATTATGCTGATTAACTCTTGGTTAATTTACAAATCAGAGAAGTAATAACAAATAAAATAAATAAGATTAGTTTTTCAAAGTTGATTAATTAATATTTGAGCTTAATTAATTTATATGCCAGGCCACAACAAGATTTTTTTTCAAATTTTAAGTCCTTTTATATTTGTTTACAAGATTAAATTATTACTGTCGGGTCGTCACGAGGGGGCCTAGTTCCCCTAGCCGTGGTGACGGAGTGAGAGTTGAATAGTCTATGACCTGGATGATTGCTGGGTATATATAGCCCAAAGCAGCCAATGAGCTGGGGTTTTATTTTGGCCAATCGCATTGCAGGCATGGCTGCTCGGAAGGGCCCTGATCAGGGCCCAGGGCTGGATACCTGACTAGGGACTGCTAGCTGCCTCTGAACTCGTCTGCACCTACGTCATTTATTGTTTACAATATTTACACTGATATAACTTTGTGATTTGGTAATATTATTTACATTTGTTTAATTTAATTTGCAACCTATTATAACTAATTTACAATATATACAATAGAGTAGAGGGTGATTTATCTTATGTGGTTAGCGGTCACTACAATTACGTTTGAAAAAATATAATATATAATTCATCCTTAATTGTTAAAGGAATCTGTCTATATTTTTATAATAACCTATTCAAAATTCACAGATTTGCTATTAAATTCTATTTTGGTTGCATTTTTCAAGAATGTAAATTAAATCAGTTATTTCGGAAACGACACCTGTGTCACTTTTACCTTTTTGATCACTTACTGTTTTGAGTTTAGAGTGATTATGGGTACATTGTTCATCTTTGAGAGAGAAAAAAACAAATGTTCCATTAGCCATTCCTTGAAAAAATCAATTCAAAACATTTTGTTTAGAGCAGAAAGAACACAAGTGAATTACATGAGCTGTTTCTGCAGAACGGGTATTATTTTGTAGATGGGTTGGCACACCTGTTACCTAGATGTTGCTGTTATCAGTAAGTTTAGTTTGTGCTTTGTAGTTGTTGAAAATTACTGTTTTTAATTAATAATAATTTATTTATTTTAATTAATAATTTTAAATGTTCGTTTGATAAGCAATTTATATTATTTTATGTCGAACAGTGATTCAGAACGTAGTGTTCCTGCTAAGAAAAAGAAGTGACAGACAAAAAAAAATACAAACAGAACATCAGCCGGAAATCTCGAGTTGAGGGAATGGCTATAATTCATATTCAGGTAAAGGTGTGCTAGCCAAACACCAAGAAACCTACCATTGTAGGTGTGCTGAACATTGTTATTGTCATACCGGGCTAAAACATAGCCAGGTTAGGAAGGAGAGGTGCAGATATTAAATAAAAAGAAGACAATATTTCGACACATAAATGCCACTGCGAGTACCAACCAGTCCCGAGGCTCAACTGGAACTGAATGCCAGTCAGCCCAAAATCAGGACTATATTGAAGTGAAGTTATTAGCCAGGATATTAATAATCAAAACAACTTTATTAACATTGATTTCTTTATGATTCTATTCTTTTAATATCTAATTAAAAACTCTTAGGATGGGTCAAACAATCATTAATTTTACTTATTCCTAAACTATCTTAAACATTAATAATTATCGTTAACACATAATATGACCACTGAACTTAGGTACTGTAACTGATTTTGTACTCACTGATCCCATCTGAAATAAGTAGAGGTGCCGGGGTTAGCTCGTCGATAGGAGATGTCTTTCATCCGTGTCGATATGTTCTTGTTCTATCCCTCCATACACCTCTCCGACACACTTCAAGAGTGGAATATCAAGGGTTCTCACCCCTTAATGCTTCCGACTCTTAGCCATGTCTGCCGGCATACTTCTTCTCATAGCATCTGGGTCTCCTTCTTCTTCAGTTCCCCTTAATACCAGAATAGGTCATATATATTTCACAGATACCTTATGTAACTATTTCCTACTTCCACTTAAGTTCTTATCATGGACTGTTCCTATTGGTCTGAGTTATCATGGACTGTTCTAATTGGTCCGTGTTTTTATTTCCGCTATCTCTTATATTCCCATGTGCGGAATCTAAACCTTATACCTATACCTATCTTTAATATTAATTTTAATAATAATACTTTAAATATTAAGATTAACATTATATTATATAGCTGGTGGCAGCAAATCAGAACACTGTTTATTTCGGTCAATCAAAGCTGGCTTCACTTCTGACTGGGCTGTCTGACCAGGTGCCCCTAGCGGCATACATTTTTAAAAAGAAAGGTTCTTTATCTCAAAAGCAATATTCTGACTTTTTAATAGTTACTCCAGTTGTCATTTTGAAAAACTGAGGAAGGGTCCTAAACTTGAAAAATTTTGTCTGAACATCTAATGACATTTATATTGCTAAAACCTGGCATTAATAATGTACAGATTGGTTGTTTATACTTTTATTAAAATTTTAGTAGTAAATAGTTTTTTGTGTTCCTCAAAATCGAGAAAATGTCACATGTGTCATTTTTGAAATAACCGATTCAATTGAACAAATACAGAGCGATGATCAGATATTGAATAATTATAATAATACATCCGGTAGACTTACCATCACTCTTCCAGTTGATGTTTGCCATTGCTTCTATTACCTGTGCAGCAATGGCATTGATCTCATCCTCAAGTATACTCAATTCTTGATGGCGACACAGCTCCTTCATTTTGTTATACCTACAATGAAATAATATAAACTTTTAAGCATTTCAAACCGTGATAGCTACCGTTTCATATACACAGTTATAAAAAACACAACTAATAACCATTCAACAATATCCATCAATTTGACTATCCACTCGTGAAATTCTTCCATTCGATCATAAAGCTTCTCTGCTGCCTCTGAGATAACAGGAACCTCCAACATCCTCAAGTAGCGGACCTCTCTCAGTACTGATTTCAACTGTGAAATAATTAATTGTTCCATTTCCATTACTTCACAACAGTCATAACTGGAGGGTTGAAACAAAAATGTGGAAATATAAACAATTTGATGAAAATAGATAATAATAATAATTTTAAATAGAATATGTATTACTACCGATGAACTGATATAATTACAATTTTTAAACTTTAAATAATTACATGAATTAATCATTATAAATATATATTGAGTAAATAAATGACAATAATTTAAATTTCTATTTGTAAACGAAAACCTCATCATTTGATGACATAAAGCAGAATCAGTCTGCTAGACCATAGTCAAGTGAGTGCAAACTATGGAGCAAGGAAGCTATGTAATTGAAGACAGATCAAATTCTTTTTTTCCCTTTATTCTTTTTATAGGATTCCCTGTTTCCCTTTATGTAATTAGCCTGGAAGGGGGCGGATAGTTATTTAAGCCTGCTAGAGGTCAGGCTGTTCCTTTGGTTCAACAAGAAAATGTTCTTCCCCTTCTTCTGCCATATTCGAATGTAGAAGGTTACATGATTATTCAGTTGAAATATTAATATACTGTTGTGATATTTTGATGTGATGATTTTTGATGGTGTTTTTGATAATAAACTCAAAATTAGCGGGCATAAATGAACGGTGGATCACGATCCATGAATGTTTAAACACTATTCGTTACGTTGTATCTACAACTAATATTTATAGTATAAATAATATCAATAATTATATTATTGTAATATTTTCTTAATTACTCTATTTAATTATCATTATTTTAATTATTTAAAAAAAAAAAACTTTATATTCAAACTTTTACTTTAATCCAGGGTTCTGTTAATTATATAGGAAACTGTTGGCAAAAGGAATATTGATTTAATTATTACAAGCATTTACAACTAAAAATTTACATATAAATATAATGACGTACTTATAATTTCTTCTATTGCTGGCCAGCGCTTCTTCGCGTTTGTATCCTCGTTGTTCATGTCAATCTTTGCTCGATCTGACTTGTCTTCATGTTGGTTGATATTAAAGTTGTCCTGATGTTGACAAATGAAAAAGGGACCACATGGTCTTAGCTTGGGTACGCCACCTTCTCTCACCGTGTCTGCCCAACGACTCCTTCACCAGTCAGGAGGTTCATCCCCCACTTCTCACTACTTACTCCTATACGACCAGTCAGGAGGTTCATTTCCTGTCCGATGCCTTCTTGACTTATAATTTCGTATTTTTCCGAGATTTTCCACACAAGCAACATTCAAAATCATCATTTTAAAATATCATAACAATATATAAATATTTAATTTATTAACTTCAAAACAAGAAAAGTAATCATATATGAGACAAAGAGGATTGGACAACCAAAGAGGTTAAGAGTCAAGAAGGCAGCGGAAAGGTGTAAAGACTGGGATCGCCACGGACTCGAGCTCATTCTAGCTAGACCCGGCAGGAGACGAGGAAGCACCAGGAGGGACGCTAGCCCAGGTATGTGTATTTGCCTCGTAGGGCACTTACATCCGACTCCGGCCACGAGACAAGATCACGCACTCTTTCATGGACGGCCCTATGGAGAAGACCATGACCACCACAAGGTAGCAACCCACGCTAAGCCACAGAGACGCTACAAGGGCGGGAAGAAGACGCAATCCAAACGCCACAAAGAAACACTGGCCAGTAACGCCCGTTTAATAATTAAGGTACATTTTAACTTAAGTTAAATATAAAGATTAAAATTAAAATATATGATAAATAAATATTTTAATAATACATTGGCAGCAAATTCCAGAGATGTCTATTGACATGTTTTGTGCTAAGTTAATAAGCATTTAATTTATGAGATAACCCTCTTTTGAGTATTTTTAAATATCTTTCTTTGGTTTGGTTCCAAACCTTCAAGGTTATTTCTAGGGGATTTATTAAAATGGTAAATGGTGGTAGTTATAAACAATGAATAAGAATAATAGTGAGGGCTCTTACTTTTGGATCAAAATTAAGAACAAGTTTATGATCTTTGTTAAATTTTAATAGACATTCATCGAGATGATCCTCAATAAGTTCGCCGACTGTATTACTCCAATTTTCAAACAAGTCGTGTTGTAGTTCATCAAGATAGCTGCCCATTTCCAATGCTTTTTGGAAAGAATAGTTGCACTTGTCCGTTTTCACGCATCTAAAACAAAAAACGTGTAGCATTTGACCGATGGCTATTTCCCATTTTATTTTTTATTTCCCCATTTTTATGATTTGAGTCCTATCTTCTGGGAGATTTTATTTTTTTATAACATTTCCTCCTATTCGAAGAAGGAGAATTACCCTCTGATATCTCAGTCCATTCCACCAGTGACCATTAAAAATAAAAAAAATATCTTCAATGAAGCTTAATTGTTATCAATGGTGCTTGTATCCATTCTTTTATACAGAGCTACTGTTCCTTCTATAAATTTTCTGTTCATTTAAATGAGGAAATTTGGACAGCATAGCCTTCTGCATTGGAATTCTCCAAGAAATGTTTCCCTGAACCTATTCTGAATCAATGACAGCTTTCTGGATGATGTAGAGGACAATATTGACTATTTATAGCTTATTGTGTTGCTTGGGTGGATTTTTATACAATCGTTTTTAAAGAAAAAAGAGTTTTTGTCCAAACACTATGAAATATAACTTATATGTGACGTTTAGTTTCAAAACCAATGAGAGGGAGAGAGTGATAGTGAGAGGGGGGGAGAGAGAGAGAGAGAGAGAGAGAGAGAGAGAGAGAGAGAGAGAGAGAGAGAGAGAGAGAGAGAGAGAGAGAGAGGGCAGGGATAAGGAAAGAGGGAGAGAGAGAGAGAAGAGGAGAGAGAGAGAGAGAGAGAAAGAGAGAGAGAGGGGAGGGATAGGGAAAGAGGGAGAGAGAGAGAAGAGGAGAGAGAGAGAGAGAGAGAGAGAGAGAGAGAGAGAGAGAGAGAGAGAGAGAGAGAGAGAGAGAGAGAGAGAGAGAGAGAGAGAGAGAGAGAGAGAGAGAGAGAGAGAGAGAGAGAGAGAGAGAGAGAGAGAGAGAGAGAGAGAGAGAGAGAGAGAGAGAGAGAGAGGCCAACAGTGTGTAAATTGGATGATGATGTATAGAATGTGGCTGGGGTTTTCGAGAGTGGTCAGCTCTGAGATCGATACGGCATTAACGCTAATCTCTTGTAGCTTCAGTTTCCACAATAAATTAGTCTGCCTTCTCACTTTTCCATTAAACATTTAAAACAATTATTATTGCAAACTTAGTAAGTAAATCAATTTATTTTAATTTAAATACATTTTCAAATAACACAGAATGAACATTGCAAAACATGTAATAATAGAAAAAATAAATAAAAAGACAGTCTAGTGGTTAGTTGACTTCTAACAACAGAGATCTGGATACAATTTACCGAGGCTCACCCATGGATTTTTTCTTTGGGGGATGGATCTAGTTAGGGATTGACTCAACCACAAGAGGATAAATGAGCAGCTAATTGAATAAATAATCAATGTATCTGATCAAAAAAACTAAATTCAACATTGAGAGGTAATTCCACGCTAGCATCACTACCTAACTGCTACAGCAACAGCCTTTGGTCGGCCCTTAACTATTCATAAAGGGTTTGACATTAATTAAAATAAGCTTGTTATGTGTTGTTTCCAGTTAATAATTTGTGAAGATATAACCTTCTTTCTGTATGATATAAAACATTATGATTTAATGACTATTTCCTTTTATAATTTAAATGTATATTAATAAATATTACTACATCATAATATGCAAACCTATGATCGAAAGACAACATCCAATTGAATGGGTACTCTAGCCGCTTCCTGAGGTTCCTCACCCAGCACAGACCCCCTGCTATTGGCGGCCAGTAGTCTGGCACATCCATGAAACCTTCCAGGGACAGTTTATTCATCTGCTCGTCATAAATTAACTAGAATTTATAAAATAATTTCTATTAATTGAGAAAGGCTAAAGGTTGCACATTAATACAATAACTAAAATAACTAGTTAGTCTAAGGATCTGTTTCCTAGCCATTTTTTTAACTTAAAACGATTTATTACGGGAGGGGTATTGGGATAAAACCTGCCATGAAAAAATGGCAATCTTTGGGAGTCTCCTCTCCCTCCCCGAAGTGCAAACAATATTTATTCAAAGGGTAACAAAGACAAGACCTACTTTAGAAGATTTTAGTTGTAGGTAGGCATTCAGTTGGTCTATTTTGTACATTATAAGTGAGATGTCATCAGATCAAATCGATTATAAAAGAATATCGACTGGAAAATCAATACATCTGACAATACACACACGGGCATATAACATAATATTTTATGGTCAGATAAAAAATTTATATCATTTTACTTACTTTAAAATATTCCTTAAATTACCATATAAAATAAAATGTATTATAGAATTTTAATATCCTTAGAAAAAAAAATTGTTTTTTCTCTTTTTGTAACAAAGCTTCTTTTTTTTATTATCACATAAATTTTTGTAATATCAAATACATAATTTTTTTTTAACTTTAGTTCTATACTCACACCAACAATAAAATTGTACAATCAATGAATGTGTTGTCAACATAATAGGTTATATGTGGAATATGCATGTTAGATATATGTGGGGTATGCATGTTAGATATATGTGGAGTAGGCATGTTAGATATATGTGGGGTATGCATGTTAGATATATGTGGAGTATGCATGTTAGATATATGTGGGGTATGCATGTTAGATATATGTGGAGTATGCATGTTAGATATATGTGGGGTATGCATGTTAGATATATGTGGGGTATGCATGTTAGATATATGTGGAGTATGCATGTTAGATATATGTGGAGTATGCATGTTAGATATATGTGGAGTATGCATGTTAGATATATGTGGAGTATGCATGTTAGATATATGTGGAGTATGCATGTTAGATATATGTGGAGTATGCATGTTAGATATATGTGGAGTATGCATGTTAGATATATGTGGGGTATGCATGTTAGATATATGTGGGGTATGCATGTTAGATATATGTGGGGTATGCATGTTAGATATATGTGGAGTATGCATGTTAGATATATGTGGGGTATGCATGTTAGATATATGTGGGGTATGCATGTTAGATATATGTGGAGTATGCATGTTAGATATATGTGGAGTATGCATGTTAGATATATGTGGAGTATGCATGTTAGATATATGTGGAGTATGCATGTTAGATATATGTGGAGTATGCATGTTAGATATATGTGGAGTATGATTGTTAGATATATGTGGAGTATGCATGTTAGATATATGTGGAGTATGCATGTTAGATATATGTGGAGTATGATTGTTAGATATATGTGGAGTATGCATCTTAGATATATGTGGGGTATGCATGTTAGATATACGTGGGGTATGCATGTTAGATATATGTGGAGTATGCAGTTATTACAAAATTGAACTGGTAGGTAATTTAGACCAAAAATACTTCATTTCATTTTTTAAATCATCTTAGCGACTAAAAAAAGGCTATAATATTGATTAAAAAAGAAACCTTTTGAAATTTTTACGATCAATATTTAATTTCTATTTTTAGCCCTGTCTTCCTCTCATCTTTAATGTTTCATCATTACTAAAGAGCGGGAGATCAGATCTTTAAGTGTTATATAGCTTCTTTTGTTGTTTTGTAAGAAATCTGAACAGTTTTTACTTAAATAAGTAAGAGAAACAAGACCAATTTTTTTTTTTTTCCACTTTGCAATTATTTCATTCAAACACTTGTAGTGTCTAATTCCTGAAATTTTAAATCATATTTGTTGATAGAATGGCATCACCTACCTTTATTTCATCCAACTCCTCATCGAACATCTTGGGAATTCTTTCATACATTGAGTCTATTTCCTGCACTACGAGATCTCGTTCGAGTAAAGGCCCGAACAAATGAATGAACTGAAATCATTTTTGTTCATCATTACATATAATTTTTATTCATTTATATTTTTTTTTTATTTAATATATTACTATACTCTTAAAATAGCAAATTTTAATTTGAAATAGAGTTGTAACAATTGTAATTAGGACTAAATAAAATACTATTAATTGTCTAATCTGTAAGTCAAGCAATTCGTCTCAACACTCCGCTATAATCTCAACTATGGCTATTAATTTTTTTGTTTTTCAAAGTATGAAAAACAGTAAGATTAAACTCTATATTCATTGCTAATGAAAAGGGGAATCTATTTGAAATTTTTTTAAGAAAAAAAACTAGAAACCTCAGGAATGGCTTAAACAGTTGAGATGTAAAGACAGTTGCCCTCTTCGCACATATTAGTGAGTTTGACCATCAGCATTTAACACAAAAGGTACAACTGTCGTATGGTCCTAAAAACAAGAGTGTCTGGAGAATAAAGAAATTGAATTATCAATCCTAATTTTCTTATCAAATAGAAATAATTTAAATGAACCCCTCCTTACTAAGTGAGCACCTCTTTCTTATTGATTTACACATAAAAAATCTAGAATCAGTTGCAAGTGTGACACAACACTGGTCAAAAGTATTCTTAGCTAATATAACCTCTACTTCGTATTGTTTTTATGTTTATTTGGATAGTTTGAATTCTTCTGATCTGTTTCCAATATTTTTATAATTAAATATTTTTATTCATAAACTATTACACATATTATTTTATTTTAACACTGTTGTGCTATATTTTTTTCGCTATTTGGTGCCATTTGTGGGATTTTGTGTTAAATTTTCATCACTTGAGCAGCATGAACAGTTAAAAGCATTAATGTATTAGAAATACATAACCATTGTGGATAGACGCCTGGAAAATTGACTTTTTAATTTACGCCTTTGAAAAACAACCCATCACCACCGTAGCATCCTAAAATAATATTTAGTTTGTATTTAATACAATGGATATGTAATAAAAAACAGATTTCTGCGATCGATAGCTGAAAAATCAAAGGCCCATTTATGACAAAATATGGTTGGATAGGGAAAGTATTAAGGAGGTTTTTTCCTTAAAATCACTGACTCGCTACACCGCTTTTAAGATGAGGTACTAGACCCACGAGTCCAAGGAAGATTTAGGTGACGATCACAGTAAGAACAAGACTGAGCTGGAGGATAGTTTGTTGAGAGCTTCCAAAGGTCTCAAGTCCATCTTGTGTAACAACCCGTTTTCCCCATTAGTAGGCAAATAATAAAAAGGTTTATCTTCAATTATTTTTAAATTTAACTTGTTAAATAATTATTAAGATGTTACAGATTTTATTTTTATTTTTTAGAAACTATTAAATTTAGAATGCTGAAATGTGTACCATTCCTTAGGAATATAGCCGTTCATGCTACTGATTTTGAAATGTTCGAAGATCTAAACTAGAAGTGTGCAAACTTATCTAATTCTTTTCCTATAGAAAAATCGTTTTTACTTTCTGATACATTAAGAGAAATTCATGGAGATCCAATTTCTATTTCCGACATTAAAGTAAGCTATTAAAATCCATTTTGGGTAATTTTAGCATGATGAATTTGTTTTGTTATTTAACTATAATTAGTGAATTGTCTATTCAGAAAATATGTATTGCTTGTTTGTACATATTCAATATTTGTGAAGCCGCATAAATTTGAGTAAAATCTCACCTTAAATATTTGTTCAAAATTTGTGCAGTCAGCAAAGGCAATTTTAATGATGGCGGTAAGCCTGGCATCAAAATCAAATATACTCCTCTTCCACCTATTAACATGACATACAATCATTATAAAAAATTCTGTATCTACACTGATCAATTGTGTTGGTCGGTTTTTGTTTTTTTGTGGCTTCTTCTCCAAGAGCGTAGCACCATTTTTAGGGTTTTGTTGGTTTTTCAAAACCAGAAACTCTTATGCTTTTGTCCATGTCAGTCTGTCTGTTCCAGTCCTCGTGAGTACCTAGTATGACCTATAAACCTGACATTTTACGTGGGCTCCCACTTGATGTTGTGACATAAAAAATACTTTTTTCTCCATAATGCATGATTAAAGGTCATTAATTAATTAATTATAAAGCTATAAAAATAAATTCTATAATTTAGTAGAGTAGGGATCAAATTGAAAATCTCTCTGATCTGATGGTTGACTGACTAATTTTTTTTTTATGGATTTAATTTTATTTATGTTAGGCTTTTCGATACTTTAATTACAAAAACTCATTAAAATGATCTTAAAAGTTATTTTGGTACATGATATCATTTTGGACTGCAAAAAGATTCAGAGCGACTTGAACCGTTTGACTGGCTAGATGGTGTGCAGATAATTTTTTAATTTAATGTGTTAGAAGTTCGATATTCTGTCATTTTCTAGAAAAAAAAGGAACATTTTTAGTATGATTATCAATATAGTAAAGAAGTATTTAATCACAGCATTTATAGCTGTTCTTAACACCTCTGCTATTAATTGCAAAAACAATCCTGGTTGTAGGCACCTGGTGATTTAACTATAAAACTGTAAGCCACATTTTCTTCATTTGAGAAACAAAAGGTTTTATAAGATTTATTGCGATAAATTCCCAAGTTACAAATTTGTGCCGGGAACCAGTTAAATATTGAAATGAGGTTTTGTTAACTGTGAAATTCTAATTTTGCTTTAGTTTAAAACAACAAACTATTGATTTGTGACTTATTTCTCATTTTCTTTCAATAGTTTAGCTTTTCTAGATTGTATTTCTGGTCAGAAATGTTAAAAATGTGACTTACACCACTCTTATTAAAACTAAACTTGTTATAATATTATAACAAGTTTCAAACAATTTAATTTATGACAAGGTTAAAAATACCTCGAGGTTCACATTTTGACTAGTTAAATTTAATCTGACTGAACCCATACTTTCACCACTATACATTCAGAACCTCTATACCAAAGAGTCATTTATATGTTGGTAGGTGCCAGTGAATGCCACGCCTCTAAATTACACCCATAGATCAAAATATAAGATGAATAAATTAGAAAAAAAGATCAATTATATCCTACTTTTCGTAATCTTCAAGAAAGGCCTCATCAGCGAGGTCTGTAGGATTATACTGTATATTTAACCAGCTGCTGTACAAGTTAGTGAACTCTTCAAAGAGCGTGATCAGCCTACCGCTGAGTGTAGCTCCATTCCAACCTCCGATTTCGACTTTCTCCAGCCTTAGATAGTCCATAGAAGTTGTGAAGATATTCTGTAATATTAAAACACTTGTCACAATATTAAATATTGTATTTCTATTTATTGATAACTAGTTGATTAATTTACATGATTCTGGAATGTAAACCCCCTAAGAATACCTAAAAATGTTAACAAATTTAGGAACCCAGTCGAGTAGGCAGGTAAGGTCTTTTAGTTCATGAACAGATGGATAATTTAAATTTCAAGCTTTTTGATTTTGGTGGATAAGGTCTGATACGGAAAGATCTCACGGGAGTATTGTAGTCTGTTTGAGGTAAATAGCCATGCTGACTCAGCATGGCGATACAAAATGGGTAAGTATCGCAGGATTTCAAAAACCAAATTAGAGAATGTCCGTCTTCAAGCAGCTTCAACAATAAGTGACAAGTATAATTTTTAATACTGTTAATATATAATGTTATGCGTGATGCTTAAAGATGAAAATTTTGTTTGAATCGTTGAAGAATAATATGTATAGTATAATAATAATTGAAGAAAAATATGTATTTTCATTTCTAATATCTATATATACATTTTGATCAATATTTTGTATAGTAATTTTTAATTAGAAATAGAGTAAAATTTTTTTAATTGTAATTAGGAATACGGTATATAAGCCATCGAGGTCTATAAAGATAACCTAGAGAGAATCCAAAATGAGGTAAGGCTCTGACAAAGAAAAACTTCAGAAGAGGGAATAGACATTTTTCCGTTTATTTTTTGGCAACTAAAGGTGAAGGTGAAGAGATAGGCACTTATAAGAATCACATGTTGCGACAATTCCATATACAAACCGGCTAGTCCACTTAGCTCTTGTATAAGAGCCAAAAAACACAACTAGACGATTCCAAATTGTGTAAGTTAAACTACTTTTAATTTAATTATTGTAAATTTAATAAAAATTAATTAGTTTTAAATAAAAAAAATTTTCAATGTGCAAAGCCTGGACATGAAAAATTTCAAATAATAAGTGAATAAATCAATAAATTAAAACAAAATATCATATACTGTTATTAGTTAATAAATTATAGATAAGCACTACTCTTTTAAAAATGTATGATTCTATGACTGCTCCCTTTTATTATTTAAAATTAATAATTAAATATTATTAGCATAAGGTCGATGATTATTTTGACTAAACCTATAATATATTACCTCAATACATTGAAGCCTGTGTATATAGACATCATATTTATCTTGAAAGATAATATCATGGTGGAAAGACCACGGTTTTGGTTCCTCTCCTTCGACAAACATGTTTGGTACATTATCTTGATATTCCATAAATGTTTCCCTGAGAAAGAAATCAATTAATAGCCACTAAAATTTGCAAAATGGCCCAAATATGGATTTAATTAGTTATTAAAAGTTTACTTCAGACAAATAAAAATGTCAGTATTATTTATAAAATCAAAGAAAAATAATTATTATTTTTGCAGTCATTTTCGCCTGCCTAACCAGTTATTATTGTCATGCATTCTTCCGCTTATCATCGCCACGTTCACATCCTCCAATTACTTTCTTCTCAGCCCACCTTCTGTATTAGACCTCTAGTTTTCGCCAGCAGGTGTATATTTATCTTTATAACAAGGCAAAAACTTATCAGAGCCTTATCGTGTAGATGTCATGAAGAATGCTTAGATTTGCACCACAGGAAAACATCGTCAATTTTATTTTGGACTTCGTGAAGACTTCTTTAGCCCATTACATCATTTTGTTTCTGTTACAGTTATATAACTTAATAACTTAGCAAAACAATAAAATATATTAACGGAATTACTTGAATTTTTTCAAATTGGAAATTACTATCTTCAATTTAGGAAGGACTTCTTCCACTTCACCAGAAAATATGCTTAATGGATCCAGACATTTTTCAGCCTATATGAGAAAAAAACAGTGACATATTAAATCATTATACTTGGTATACACAGTTACATATCAATATTTCATATACTAATTCTCAATTAAAAATAGATTTAATTTTATTTTTATTTAACCCAGAGTTGAAAGCATTTTTTGTGTAGTTTTTAAAGCAAGTAAGTAACTAAACCAATCCAAATACGTTGGTTACCCACCCACCCCATCTTTGTATCATCGGGCAAATATAAATACCTTTGTGCATCCATAAAGACTATCTCATATTATTAATATCATATACAATGGAAAATAATTCAGCTGATTGGTTTCATTTGACTATGAAGGAAGTACCACATAATTTTTTATAAGGAACAACTGAAAACCCAAATTTTCCAACCCCAAACCAAACTACAGGACACATTGATTGGAAAAGTACTACACCATATACTGAAATTGATTTAAGATTTTACCGAGCAGAGTTAAAAAGTAAGTTTCTATTAATAATTCTTTAATTATTTAAAATCAATACTTTTATAATGCATTAGAAGCCAATGACCAATAGGTTTTAGGCCTATAAAACACTGAAAAACAACTTTATTTAATACTAGATAAAAATAATTGAAACAACAGAAAATAATTAAATAAATACAGACCTGCAAAATGACAAAATTGCAAATTTCCAACATTAAAGTTATCATCTGGTCTGTCTTATTGAAATACGGACAGTTGATCCATATAAGGCAAACATTATAAATTAACGGTACAAAAAGATTTTCTGTCTCAACCATACTTGTCGCATCTAAGGCATCTAGATGTTTCTTCAGGGTAAATAGATATCGGTCTATAGATCTTGCCTCGTCCAAAGCTGGAATCATCAAATTAAACTATAATTAACATCACAAACGGTATAAAACTGCTATTCGCAAGATACAAATTAATAATTAAGTTAAAGACTATATATTTTATAGTCATTTTTAATTAAAAACAGAGTAAATTTTAAATCAATTTGTCCAAAGCATTTTAGGAAAATCACGAATCGGATAAGACTCAGACAAAGAGGCGGCTTAAGGAAATGGCCAAGGTATTCTTTTATTCAGATGTGGTTGAGGAGGAGAAAGCCAGGTCATTTTGAAGAATCACATGTTGTGAAAGTTCGTGTATAACACAGACAAGCTATTATAGCTCATTTATAAAATCCAAAAACCTCAACTGGAAGATTGTAAATTAAATTGCTTTTCATAGATTAGATTAATTATTATTGCCAAGTTATTTAAAAGATATTTTCAATAGTGGATATAAATACCCTGCATAATAAATGAGTATCTCAGGAGAATCCTGAATCAGGTAAAATCATACAAAGAGATACCTTGAAGAGAGTGGAACCATTTATGATCGAGAGGGTAGCTAGGAAAATACAGCTGCTTTGAAGAACTACATGAAGTAAGAAATATCATTTTAAGAACTGGTTAGTAATATATTGTTGTGATATTTTGATGATGTCTTTGAGATAAACTAAAAATTATCGGGCATAAATGAACGGTATACGACCCGTGGATCACGATTCATGAATGTTTAAACACTATTCGTTGCGTTGTATCTACCATTAATATGTATAATATCAATAATTAAATATAAATATTTTAATTTATTAACTTCAAAACAAGAAAAGCAATAATATCCAAAACAACTGGCATTGGACAACCAGTTAAAAGATCAAGAAGGCAGCGGAAAGGTATAGGAGAGAACACCGCTAAGAGCGGGCTCACTCATTCATCTTGGACCCGGGAGACGAGGCAAGGAAGAAGCCGGCTCCCATTCACTTTCACCCCTGGCACGAAAACAAAGGAAGCACCAGGTATACACCCACGCTCGAGACAAAGCGACAATTAAGACAAAGAAGAATGCACCAAAGGACGCACAACAAAGAAAAACTGGCCAGTCGTGTTAGTTATAAGGTACAATTTTAACTTAAGTCTTAACAATGTTATTTTATACGTACATAGTTTAAATGTATATTCAATCTTTAAATATATATGTAAATAAACAATTTTTCCTTTTGCCAGAATTATCCTTTTTATATTAACAGAACCTTAAGATAAAGATTAAAGTTTAATATAAATTATATAAAATATTGTTGTGATATTAGAGATTGTGGAGTTTTTATATAATATTTAATCCAACTTATCAAGAAGGCAAAATAAAAACAAGTGAGAGTGTATGAAAAAAACAAAAGAGAGTATACTGGTTGTTGTGGATGAAAACACACATATAATTATTCTCTATCTAGTTATGGGACCGGCCTAGTGTATAGGTGTCTAAGGGTCTAGTGATAGTGGAAGGGCATTTATAGTTGTTGTATCATAAAGAAGACACACAGGAATTACTCTCTAGTTTTAGCCAGTTATAATTAGTTGTTGTTGTGAAAAGGAAAACACACAGAGCATTATATTCATTCTAGTTTTTGGAATCAGCCTGATATATGTATCTGAATTCAGTGATGAAATAAAAAGCCTGTAATACATATTATTAGCTTGAGATTGTGAGTAAGAAAAACTTAAAAACTTTGTTGGTTAGTGGTTATTGACTTGAAGCGGAACAGAAGAGAAGAATTATAAATTTGATTAAAAAGAAGACCATTGAAGAAGAAAAGGAATCGAATTAATAGACAAGTATTTATAAAATTAATATAAGTTTATTTTTTTATGTTTGTAAAATTAAATTCATCTTTTTGCCAGAATTACTTTTGTTAATAGATCCTAATAATAAATAGTAAATAAAATAAATTTAAAGTAAAAGAATAAAAAATAAAATTATCATATAATATTCAAAGAGTGTAATAATATATAAAAAGATATATATAAAAAGCGCAATATTATATTATATATAAACTTTATCATTAAGAACCAGGAACCAAAAGAACCATTACTAAAAGCTTATAAATTACAAAATGTAAAAGTTTTTTTAATAGTTTCTTTTTATTGAGCTTTTGTAAATATAATTTGGCTTCCCCAAAGCCTTGCAATTAGCATTCTGACGCCTGACTGTTGATATTCGGCTGCAATTAGCATTCTGACGTCTGACTGTTGATATTCGGCTGCAATTACTGACCTTCCTCAGGATTATTTGTTTAAAGAATGAATCTGGTCAGGGTTCGCTCAGCATCTTGAAGATAAATAAGTTTCGACTCTCTTCTTCTGATAAAGAAGTAGTCAAGTTATGTAAAGTTCAGTTAAGAAAATTAAACTCATGTTAAGAGCCAACTCAATGCCAAAAACCAATTATAGAGACAGATGATCTTAACTCCTCATATGGTGTTGCACCATGGATTTAATTAAAAATATTATATTTTATTATTTATTATATATTAAAAATATAATTCACTAAACCCCAGTCAAACATAATGTACCCTTAATCAAACACATGAAGACCTTTAATTTGTTACTCTTCTCATGGTGATGGAAGACATTTTTTCTTTTAATTACCAAGAAATCACTAAATAAATAACCTAAAATTACTTGTTATGGGGCTGGCTGTTTTTTTATGTCATCCCCCCCCCCACATAAGAATTTATGTCTTTAGGTAAAACAGGGAAATAAGGATAGTTGAAGTGAGTAAACATATGATATTGAAAAACAAAACAGCCAAGTTAAATACCTGTGACAACACTTATGAAAACTGTCTTGAAGATGTCATAGTAAGGGCTTTTTGTCTGTTCGAGAATTGAAGCCATCTTTCTCGCTTTTGGATCTTTTAGTTGCTGATACAAATTTTCCATATTTTTGAGACGACTATTCCAAAAATTTAAATCTGAAAAATTATCACAATTAAAGTACTATCTATGATGATAAAAAAAAAAAATAATAAGTAATATTAAAAATAAATAAAATTATTTACCAACTGTTGGAAGAGCATCTTTTTCTTTCTCGAAAAAAATTCTTGAAGTGTCATGATAAACTTTATTTACTTGTTCACCCCATTTGTAAATCACTAGCTCTATATTATGTTTGAGCTTGAAATCAGCACAAATGTTATAGCTGAAAATAGAAGAAAATAATAGTCGACATCAGTTGCAAAAATCATTGCTCAGACATAGATGCTAAAATGTCGATTATTGATTTATTAACGTCCTCTGTGCTAAGTGCTTGAGTAGATAAATTAAAGTGAAGAAGCCAAAACCACTTTGCCAGCTTCAACAAAGTTCATAAATTAAAATTGTTATAAAAAATAATCACACGCTGTCTCACAGTTTTAATAATTAATAGCTAAAGAAAAAAAACAGGGACTGCGAAATATTCGAACCTAGGATCTTCTGATTTCCGGTCAGCTGCTCTTTCCAACTGAGCTATTCTATATAATAGCTACTTCAACATCCAATCCTCTTTAGCTATTCTTGGATAACCAATAGAAAATATTACCATAGAATTAATTTTCTTGCTTTTTATGGCACTGCTTTCATTAACTTTTTAACATATACCAAATACGTATTAATAATCACTGGTTGTGGTCTGTAATCCTAAGGATAAATCAAATGTAACCATCATACCAAATTTCATAGTTCTTTTCTTTTTATTACTCATTAATAAATCAATTATTGACACTATACTATTACTTTTCGTGTTGTCAGGTCATCACATGATATCTCCATGTACGATTTCATGCCTTTAGGTCGAATAGAAGAACCATAATGATATGAATGGGCAAACGGGAAGATACAGCAGGAATGAAAAGGTAAGACAGAAACTTTTTTTTATGCAACCAACAAAATTTTAAAAACTATCTTATTTTTACAGGGAGTAAATATCAAAGCCAAATAACAACAATGAACCGATAATCAATTTTTAAAAAGCTTAGGTTTAATTAATTTCAAGGAAGACTTAGTGCCTGAAACTACTTGTAAGGAAACTCCTAATTACCATACCTATGTAATCTTCTTTTTTTTCCAATTAACTATTTGAATCTAAAACCCATAATTTAGAATTGTTGATAGCTTACTTTTCATTGATTCTTCCTTGGTTATCAACAACTTTTTCGATACCGTCAGGCATTGGAAGGAGGGTCAGTCCCTCGGCGAGACCTCTGATCCGATAAACTTCATCACGCATATCAATCGCTTTCTTTTTCACTCCTTCTATAAGTTCTTCTCCCCATTCATGAACAACTTCCCTGCTTTGTAATATTGGAATCCATATCTACACCAATAAAAAAAATACATTCTAACAATATTTATTTAACAATCTATTGAGCATTTAGTATTTATTTCACAATTAAAGACATCGAATCTTACATTATCCAAATATAACTGAAATTCTTCTAATGGTTTAGGGGATGCGTCTCCAATGAGTAAGACTTCTCTAATATTTTCTTCTGTTATAGCGACAGGCTCTAGACGTACAAAATAAACAGATTTATTTTTCGTCACTGGGGGGAATTTCTCCATTGGGGTTAGCATTCCTGCACTTGATATTGTAATAACTAATTTATTCATTTCTACATTATTAAGGAATTTTAATATCAAGCTCTGAAAATAATGAAGACAAATCAGAACATAATTAATGATTTTTTTTTTTAATTTTTCATTAGAGCTTGAATTTCATTTCAGTTTTCAAACCTTGTATTCTTCAAACGACATCATTTTATGCCATCGATCTACTTTGAACCTCAAAGTTTTACTCAAATATTGATAGATAAACATTATCCTTGGATCGGATTCAGTGATCTCTTCTTCTTCCTTGTCATCCATGATTCAGTTCTTTTTACCTGCGTACAAATAATTTGGCCGTTAATAGAATATTTAAATATATATTGCTCATGTAATACACACATAACGCATGCACGACAGAAGGGTAGAGTGCCCAAGTACTGCGAGTTCCAGTTGATATTATTATAACAAAATGTGTTATCTAAATAAATTACAACCATAACTCAGGCCAGTCCTTGAAACAAGACTCTACAATAACCCACCTGGCAATATAAATAAGAAAATATGATGACATGAACAAATATTACCATTAGTTTATGATAAATAAAATTCAATGGGAATATACATTAATTTACTAAGTTAAATACATAAAACATAGCCGAATCAATATCAGAATCATTAAAAAAAAAAGAAAGAAAAAAAGGATTACCAGTGAAGACAATTGCTCTAAAAAGTTACAAATATTTTACTAAATCTGTCTATAAATTTAGAAGAGCGAACTTATTATTATTAAGGTTCAAATCGACTTCATATTAACAAATACAAATATTAAAATAGATTTGATTATTGTCAACAATCTAATAAGTAATATTTATATAGTTTTTAAACAATAACTTATTAGATAAAACTGATAATGTGAGAAAGTAAAGCTTCCTCTAAGTCTGGACTGTCACCAAAAATTCATTATTTAAATTTTCCGATTTTTTAAGATCAGTATTTTAATAGGCGAGAAAGAATCCTTGATCACTTACACATACCTGACTAAGAAAAATATGTACCTACCGGAAAGGGATAACTTTCAAAGAAGTTTATATAATGAGTCAACTTCTAAACACAGAAACCAGCAAAGTAAAACATATGATTGATTATTTAAATGAAACATATCAGCAGTTACTATGGCAACAAAGAAATAGCTCTCTTAGCAGCATTTGTTTATAAATGTAGCAACCGCTAACTGCATAAGATAAATCACCCTTTACTCTATTGTATATACTGTAAATTGATTATAATATGTTGTAAATTAAGGGGTTATATATACCCCCTAGTTTTAGATGATAATTCATATAGACATCGTTCAGTGTTAGCAGTAGAACAGTAAACATCTTCTGCTGCCATCTTGTATCTTGTCGCCATCGTGCTTGTTAGAGGTCACACCCAAGGTAACAATTCGATTTATTTTTAGTGTCAGTGTTTCTAGTGACATGGGGACGGTAACCCAGTAAAGAGTAAATAATATTACCGTTTTTTTGTGATTTGGACTAATTTTCGGAAGTTATGGAGATGGAGGTGGATACTTCCAGGAAACCCCGTTTGAGGCTCAGCCTCAGGTAGGGTGAAAAAAAAAAAAAAAAAAAGGATACTTCCAGGAAGCGACCGACTTCCACGCCACCAACCCTGGGCAGCGAAGAGGACTTCGTTGTCCCAAAAAATACTGCGAAGGCAAATCGGCCTACAAAGAAGATCCCGACTCAGGTCGGACAAAAATTTCAAGTGCTCACTAGCGAGTCAACTGAAAGTCCACGGCCAACCCCAACAGTGGCGAAGAAGCCACCACCAGAAATTATCTCTGGATAGACAACTACAATGTTAGCACAACTGCTCAGAGGAGCAAAAGTAACGAAGTTCGCCCTCAGGAAGACGAAGGAGGGAGTCACAATATACCCCGAGCTCGAGGAGGATAGAGCAAAAATTTTGGAATTGCTCCAGGCAGGCGGAAATGAGTATCACACTTTCGCCCCCAGAGGGGGACCCAAGAATAAGAAATATCTTATTCTTGGGCTGGATGTCCAGGAGGATATCAATATAATCGCCCCCACCATAATTGATGCTATTCCAGGAGTCGTCGATGTGCGGCGTCTGAGAAAAATGGACCCCACAGGACGGGATCAAGATATTTCGCCATTCCTCGTAACAGCCAATCCATTAAGAAGGTACTTGCCAACAACCACGTCATCATCAGAGTGGTGACCTTCCAGGAGCAGAGGGGGGCTCCTCAATGTCACCGTTGTCAAGAATTCGGCCACACCCACAACCACTGCGGCTGAAAGACGAAGTGCGTGCGATTTGCGAGACTTCATGAGGTGGCCCAGTGTCCCAGGAATGAAACAGCCCCAGTGAAGTGCTCGAACTGTGGCGATGCGCATCCGGCCTCCTACAGAGGTTGTGCAAAGAGGAAGGAGCTTCTCGCCAGGATGAGACCGGCCAGCAATAAGCAGCAGCCCAAGTAGAAGAGGAGGAGGACACACCGATGAGACCAGCTCCACCACCAGCAACCAACTTTTATTTAATTATTTTTTTTTTTCTCTCAAAATAATAAAAATAGTATAAGGGAAAATTAAAAAGGATGAGAGATCAGTGTTCAACACCACACAAAGTGTGAACACCGTCTGCTGCCATTTGTTCCTGCCACCATCGTGCTTGTGAGAGGTGGTACCGAAGGTAACTTTTCGTTTATTTTAATGTCAGTGTTAGTGACATGGGACGATACCCCATTAAAGAATTTTACCGTTTTGTATTTGAACTCCGTCCGAAGGCCGTACGCGTCTCTCCAGGAGTACTTAGCCCTGCTACAAGTACGTGCGCAGAGGTCAAACCACTGGGTGGTAGAAGAACTCAATGCACGGCATACGCTGTGGTATAACACCGCAATAAACAGGGCTGTGAGGCTCCTGGTGATAACGCCGTTTACGGTCGTCCACCCAAGACTTTCACTTTTCGACTGAGAGGTAACCTGCAGGCCACCTCAACAATTGACTTACTTCTGACCAGACAGCCTCACCGTATCGCCAGTTGCACCACCCTTGACTTTTCTGGGGTCGTCACGAGGGGGGTGCCTAGTTCCCCTAGCCCCGGTGACGAAGTGAGGGTTGATTAAGTTTATAACCAGGACAATCGTTTCATGACGGTTTTACTATCTGACTCCATTTTTGATAGGTATGTGCCCCGACAATGCACTATGTTCAGGAGAAGAGGTATAGGATAGGTTTATAGGTAGTTTATGTGGTCTTGGAATGACCACGAATTCACACTCGGTGTCTAAGGGTAGGCGAAAACCGTCCGGATCCCAAAGGCGAGTGTGAACCGGAGAGAGGCAGACTGGATTGCCTTGGGAACACTGCTTGGTAAGTTTGCAAGGCCACGACAACCGTTGTCCACTAGGGAGAGGTCTCTCCCAAGGAGGTGCTAGATTTAGCGAGACGAAGGCAGAGATTCCCACTAGAAAGGTGTGGGGTCTGACAACGCCGGACTAAAACGTAGCAAGGTCAGGAGAGAGAGATGCAGAGGTTTTTCATAAAGGAGAAGGCCAAGTTTGAACATCAGCGCAGCCTCAAGCCATTAGTCGTCAGGAGAATGAGTTACAGGCCCAAAACTCCGGTCTTAAATACCCAGCTGGCTTCGTCAGTAGCCAATCAGCTTCGGTATTATTGTACCCAATGCCAGTTGAGTATGTAGTGGACTATGTTCTCTGACAGTTGGTGGCCTTAGAATCCCTGATACCTGACCCGGGTAAGGGTCTCCGGCCCTCTCGGCGGTTTGGGTCGCTTAGCACCTGCTACGGGTAGCGGGTGCCCCAGCTCATATAACTAATTGGCTCGCAGCTGCGTCTTTATTGTTTACAAAATTTACAATGATTTATTGTTTGGTAATGTTATTTACATTTGTTAAAATTAATTTACAATATATATACAATAGAGTATAGGGTGATTTATCTTATGTAGTTAGCGGTCGCTAAAACTTTACTACGTCTGACCACAGGCCAGTACTGTACGCTGTGGATGGTAAAGTTGTGACCCCTCGCCCCACGATATACGACTAAGGTCGTGCCGACTGGGAGCTGTATCAGTCGCAGATTTACCATAACCTGCATACAGTGCCAGTTCTCCGCACAAAAGAAGAAGTAGATCTTCAACTAACTTTCATAACTGATTTGATCGTAGACGCCGCAGACACTGCGAACCCGAAGTTTAGCCCCATGCCACCGACCCTGCGACCACCTCCAGACCATATTCTTAAAATGATTGCCTTGCGCAACAATTGGAAGAATAGATGGTACAGGCGAGAGACCATCAAGCTAAGGTAGTTGTGAATTTTCTAACAACGCAAATCCGAGGCTTGATGAAACTCTGGAAAACAGCAAAGTGGCATGAGCGACTTTGTAGCACTCACGGGGATCACCGAAAGTACTGGAATCTGTAGACTTGGCTTTTGTTCGGCGTTGAGTTTATTTATATATTGAGTTTACAATGTATATTAATTAAACAGGTTATAAAAACATGCTAACTTGAAGCAGATCGTTAGACAGCAAAGGAAGCCCAAAATGCAAAGTCTTCTAAAAGCAATAAGCAATTGTTGGACAAGGTCTAGTGTCCAATGCTGTTTGGGCCCTTAGGCAGTAAATAAGTTTTTATTAAACAAATTTTTTTTGTTTGAGAGGATTTTTTTTTATGATCGTAATTATTTTTAAATTATAAATTTATTTTCTTTCCTTTTCTGATTTTTTTGGCTGGAGACAATTAGTATGTAAATATTGTATACATCAACATACAGAGGAAATAGTTCGAAGGATTATACAGCTTGACGAAGTAAATAAACACGTCTTTGCATATTAGAGGAGAAGGTTTTAGGCCTGAGCCTGTTTTAGTGAGTGATGGAGATAACTCCATACCGGCCTGTTCCCCTGTGAACACGAAGTCGCGGTTTCTACAACTGAACTTCTCCGCCTATCTGCCTGTTTATCTCTCCGTGCACATCGCCGCCCTGCGGTTGTCTATCCGAAGATCACCGTCCTGCGGCTGACTATCCGAACATCAAGCGTATCGTGACTTTAAACTTTTTCGTAATTTTTATACGTTAATTATACTAACAATTATTTATACTAATATTCAGGCCTGGTTCAGTTGCTGATCAGTAATTTTTTTTTAATAAAATGAATTGTTATTTCTTTAATATTTTTGACTTTGTTTATTGTATATGCCTTGTTGTTGGCAAGTTTGTGAGCTAGCCGACACAATCAAACCTCTAACTTCTCAAGACGTAACCAGCGCAATTTTCTGGCGTTTGGGGACTTCTTAATTTTTAAGAGCCCTAGCGCAAACATTTGGTCCTCGCGGCCGGATCGTCTGTGTTATATATTATTTAGCGTAAAAAAAACTTTTTTAATTTTTAATTTTTTCTCCCACCATGGCAGACTTGCCTCCTGAGAAACGAGCTAAAATTGTATTCAAGCGATTAAATTACATTTTCAGCGAAATTAAAGCCATTTGTGATGCAGCCAAGGCATCAGAGGAGGATATAAATAAATTGTCTATCTTTCGAGGGAAATAAATACCTGCCCCTTGGGAATTCGCATCAAGACTATGTCAACTCATGGGATCAATTATATGAATTATATTTAACTATGGATAAGGAAAAGGAATTCCCTATTGATGAGAAATATTTAAAGGCTGCTCGATCGTACTTATATGAATGTAACACCATCCATGAAAATATTATGAATCCTCTTCCAAGAGTAGTTCCCCCCGGTCATCCAACAGCTTCGTCTACTTTAATGGACCTAAATGTCAGTTTAGCTCAAAATTTAACAAAAGCCATTATGGCTCGATATAGACTCCCGAAGATAAACATACCTCGATTCGAGGGTGACCTCTCGGAATGGATCCGTTTCCGAGATATATTTCTCTCGATTGTCCATGACAAAGATTCCTTGGCACCCATCGAAAAGTATTATCATCTTATCGGCTCCTTATCAGGTGAGCCTCTTCGTATTGTTTCTGCCTTTCCACCTTCTGCTGCCAATTATGATATTGCATGGAAGACTCTAAAAGAAAGCTACAACAATAAAAGAATTCTGGCAGCAGCTTATCTACATAACATTAAGAAGTTCAAACCATCTGCTAGTTCTTCGTCTAATCCCATATAACTGCGTTCTTTCTTAAAAATGGTCGTTGACAATTTCACGTCCCTCACGCACCTCGGTATTCCAAATGAAGGGGATTATTTGAAATTACAGCTCGCTTTGGACTGCTTAGACTGCGAAAATCGCAAACTGTTCGAAGAAAAGCAAGAAGGATTGCTAATGATTGTTGCCCTAAGTGTAAGAAGAATCATCTGCTCTTTCGATGTTTCGCGTTTAAAAGGCTGTCATACGAGCAGAGACTAGAGTTCACTATCAACAATGGGATCTGTTTCAATTTCCTGAGAAAAGAGCATGACTGGGCGTTCGTAGACTGGGCCTTCCTTGGAAACCTACCGGGCGGTCGCTTTGTGGGATTGGTCTTACACAGTTACCAACTGCTAGAGGTAGAATTAATTGTCATTTATTCTCCACTCGAGAAACTAATACATCAATCCAAACCGAAGCTCTAGTAATGTCATCACTGACTCCTAACATGCCAAGTGTTAGCATGGATCCTTCTGTTATTGGAAAATTTGAGAATATCGACTTGGCTGACGAGAGATTTTGGGAATCAAGACCTGTCGATTTTTTATTGGGTGCAGATATTTGGTTTCAGGTTATTTTACCTGAGCCAATGGTGAAGCTTACTGACAGAGTCGGAACCATTCCCACAATTTTTGGTCACGTTGTCATTGGAGTTCCGCCTGTTAAGCTGGCCTCACATGGGGAAACATGTCTATCAATAATAGAATATCCTTCCACCGACTTCAAGGCCTTCTGGGAAATCGAAGACGTTCCAAGAACAAATTATTCCCATCCGGATGATGTTGCATCCGAAACGCATTTCAAACCTACTGTCAATAGACAAGCTGATTGGAGATATATCACTGCACTGCCATTACGTGATCCTAACATACCCTGGCTCGCGAAATTTAGCCATGACAAGACTGCGTAGCTTGGAAATGAAGTTCGTTAAACAGCCTATGTTGAGAGATCAGTACCACGAGTTTATGCAGGAATACTTATCTTTAACTCACATGGAGGAAGCGACAGAAAATTCCACTTATGTGATCCCTCACCACGCAATTTTCAAAACTACTGACGGTGAACAGAAAATAAGAGTGGTGTTTGATGCATCAATGGTGACTCCATCTGGGTCTCTAAATGATAATTTGTTTGTTGGCCCTAAGCTCCAAAGTGAAATTTCTACCATCATTCTAAATTTCCGACGACATAGAATTGCTCTTTGTACGGATATAGTGAAGATGTTTCGCCAAATATTGATAACTCCCGAGCATAGACGTTACCAACACATTTTATGGCGTTTTTTCACCGGAAGACGCAGTCAAAACGTACGCATTGCAAACTCTAACGTATGGGCAATCATCTTCCCCCTTTTTGGCATTGAGAGTCTTACGGCAATTGGCGGAGGATGAAGGGAATGAATTTCCTCTTGCAGCAAAAGTCCTACACAACGACATTTATGTAGATGATATCATAACTGATGCAGATTCTTTGGAGGAAATTATAGCCCTAAAGGCTCAACTTGTCGGAATCTTGGCAAACGGATGTTTTCAAGTCCACCGGTGGGCTAGCAACTCAGCCGAGTTCATGGATACCATCCCGATTGAAGAAGAGGTTACTCAACTGTGCTTGCAGCCTGAGGACACCACCTCTAAGATTCTTGTGATGCATTGGAATGCCCGAGCTGATTACTTTTATTTCAAGGTGGAGCTGAGTGGGACCAAAATCACAAAGCGTTCTATGTTATCAACTGTCGCGCGGTTATTTGACCCGCTAGGCTTCCTAGCCCCAGTGATATTCACGGCAAAGTACATGATTCAATCTCTCTGGCGAGAAAAGTTGGATTGGGACGATTATTATTATTATTATTATTTTGTTCCGGCATTTGTGCACCGCGGCCTCAGTGAGACCTATTGTGCGCCGTCCATGTCCCTGTCCTATATATGTGACAGGCCCACGGCCCTTGCAAATCTGAGGATACCGAATGGATCGATCAGTTCACATAGTTTGGGGTCTACAATGCGATCACTACCAAAGTGAAGGTATCGCCTTCTAGCTAGGTTATCACAGTCACATATTATATGACGTGCCGTTTCTCCCTCTTTCTTGCAGAATCTGCATATTGGTGATCCAACTATCCCCAAATTAAAGAGGTGTTTATTTAACCGACAGTGACCTGTATAGAGTCCTGTCACACTCTTGAGTGTCCACCTGTCCATTGATAGAAGTGCTGAGCTTCTTCTCTTACAGGGTCCATCAAGAAACAGTTTCGAGTGTTCCTGTTTCTTAGTTTCTCTCCAAGAGAGTCTTGCCCTGTCCTCTAAAGCTAATTTTATACGCCTTTTAGCGTAGCTGAGGCTGATACCACATATGGGTTCAGGTGCAAGAGGTGTCTGTTCTGAGCCCACCCTTGCAAGGCCATCTGCCTTCTCATTGCCTGTGATGCCTGTGTGTCCTGGCACCCAGTCGATTCTAACCTTATTGGCTAGCGAGAGTGTGTTTAGGTTGTTTTTGCACTCCTCAACCAAATAAGATCTGGTCGTATAGCTTCTCAGGGCGCCAATTGCAGCCTGGCTATCCGTGAAAATTGTGATCAGTCTGTTTCTTACACCCTCCCCAATTAAGGTTTGGGTACAGACATTGATCGCCATCACTTCGGCCTGAAAGACCGAGGTGTGTCTACCTAAAGGAATAGAAATCCCAGATTCTGGTTTATCTTTCCTCCATATGCCGGCCCCTGATCCGTTTTCTGTTAGTGAGCCGTCTGTATAGCAATTAATCCCATTACACAGTTTATGTGGTTTGGTCTTTGTGTTTACCGCACAGTATAAGACATCTGTGTGTTTCTTAACTTGTAGGTCAGAGTGCATTGACAGCACCTCGTCCTCATCAATTCTTCTGAACAAGTTCCCATGCCCCATGTGAGTCATGACTTTGGATCTTGTTCCTGATTTCGCAAGTCTGTAAGCCACGTTCAAGGCTTGCGCTTCTACTTCTATGTGCAGTGGATTCAAGTTCAATAAGACTTCCATTGCAGCAGTAGGAGTTGTACTCATGGCACCAGTAATCATGAGACATGAGAGCCTCTGTAATTTGCCAAGCAAAGTTTTATTTTTACTAATGCTACCTCTGTGCCACCACACCATAGAGGCATAGAGCACCATTGGTCTCACTGCTGCGGTATATAGCCAGAATAACATTCTGGGTTGTAGTCCCCAGGTCCTACCCACAGCCCTTTTACATGCATAGAGGCATCGAAGTGCCTTCATAGTAGTATTCCTGATGTGTTTGGACCAGTCCAATTTACTATCCAGAGTAACCCCTAGATGCTTTACCTCACTACAAATGCTTACCTGTGTCCCCCCTATATAGGGTGGTCTAACTATAGCATTTCTTTTGTTAGTGAAGATACAGAGATT
Source organism: Acanthosoma haemorrhoidale (assembly GCA_930367205.1). NCBI lineage: Eukaryota > Metazoa > Arthropoda > Insecta > Hemiptera > Acanthosomatidae > Acanthosoma > Acanthosoma haemorrhoidale. Next base: position 15,889,773 of record OV884013.1, on the reverse strand, counting down.
TATCTTCTGGGGATTGATTCCTAAACCATTCTTTTCACACCAATCCCTCAAAAGATCCATCGATGCGGAAAGCAACTCAGAAATGGTTTCTGAGAACTTGCCCCCTATGAGCACAGCAATGTCATCAGCATATCCCTGTGCGTAGAACCCTGCAGAGTTTAGGTTTGTTAACAATGAGTCAACGACCAAACACCACAGTAATGGAGATAACACCCCTCCCTGTGGACATCCTCCTACTGGCTTCATCCACAGTTTGGTTTGTCCCAATTGTGATTGTAAATTCCTATTCTCTAGCATGGTGTTTATCCAGCTAGAGGCTAAGGAACTAATCCCCTTTCTTTCTAAGGCCGATGCCATAGTGTTATAGGGTGTGCGATCAAAGGCACCTTCTATATCAACAAAGATGCCTACCATTATTTCTTTGTGAACTAGGGATCTCTCAATCCTGGAAACCAGGTGGTGGAGAGCAATTTCACATGATTTTCCTGCCTGGTAAGCGAATTGAGCGCTATGGAGCGGTCGTTCTACCAGTATTCCATCCCTAATATGTCTGTCTATGACCTTTTCCAAGGTCTTCATCAAAAAAGAAGTCAGACATATTGGTCTGTAAGACTTGGGTTCGTCATAGGACTCTTTCCCAGGTTTTGGTATGTAACACACTTTTGCCATCCTCCAGCTTACTGGAATATAGCTCAGTGCCAAGCTTCCCTTTAACAAGGTAAGTATAAGGGGCCTAATTACTGGTAGGCCTTTTTGTAGCAAGGCTGGGAAAATCCCATCAGTACCAGGTGATTTGAAGGGAGCAAAAGAATTGATTGCCCACTCCACTCTTGCAGAATTGACAATTTTATTTGCTTCTGCCCAGTTACCCTTGCAACCAGTGTGTTCACAGTTGGTAGGGTCATTATTAATCGTATCCATCAGTCCGCAGCCAGGAAAATGCGCGCGCGCCAGGGCACCGAGGGTTCCGCCCTCAGAATCCGTATAGCCCCCTCCCACCCTGACGGAGCCCTGGATTGGGACGATTCTCCACCGACTTTAATCAAAGACCAATGGGTTGGATATTTAAAAGAATTTCCAAGTGTAAGCAACATCACCATTCCTCGTTGGATCCATATCACTGAAGGAAGGTTGAAAATATTTGGATTCTGTGACGCCTCAGAAAAGGGATTTGCTGCGGTTGTGTACTTGCAAGTTGTTACTGCTGATTTCAAGAACCAAACATTCCTCTTGACCGCCAAGACTCGAGTTGCTCCGTTAAAGACGGTTTCCATTCCGAGGTTAGAATTATGCTCAGCGCATCTCCTTACAAAACTTTCAAAGTCGTCTCAGTTTTACCACCTAAACCACATTGAGGATGCACTTTTTTTCACGGACTCCACTATAGTGCTTAGCTGGTTACAGATCCACCCGCAGCAACTTAAAACATTTGTTGCCAACCGGATTGGCTACATATTGACGCACACCCACGTCCACCAGTGGCATTATGTTCCTTCTCCCCAAAATCCCGCTGATAAAGGCTCAGGAGGTGTTCAACCCCATAAACTAATCGATTGTGACTTGTGGCGGAACGGCCCAAAGTGGATGAATGAATTGCCGTTGACTCTTTCTGAAGCTCCTGCGGCTATACGAAGTCTTCCTGAGTGTAAAACATATGATAGCTCTTTTTTAGCTGTGAGTATCCCGAATTCTTCTTTTATTATTGACTTGATTAATAAAATAATTGACTATTGTAAAATTACAATAAAAATTATAGACCGAGGAATAGAATATGCGTAACACATTTTTCGTCGAAGAAAGCTTCCTGAGCCAACTCATACCCAAATGGGGATAATGCAAGAATAAATCCTAATTTTCCTCATGGTTCTTAAACTTTATATTAAGAAGATTTTTAGTTTCCCTTTATAATATCATCATGATTAACGATCAGTTATCAAGATATGACTACCTAATGTATGTTGGGTGTTTGGCAATAATAACACTTTTGAATGATAGGTTAACATGGCCCGCGCCTGAATGGTGCCCGACAAAAAACGATCCACCCTGAAGAGTTCTTCTGCCTATAGAGGAGGTTATTTAAAAAAAAATGTTACAACCGGTTCACAGTGGAACTCAACAAGACCTTTCTTCTAAGATTTCTAGCAACTTTCAATTTTTTCTAGTAGGAAAATCTTACCATAGTAAGATATATTTCATAAAATATATTCAACAAAAAACAGAAAAACTTTTGCAGAAAAATAGTATTGGCAAGTTATTGGGGTCCACCAGACCAGAAGTATGAAGGTTAGATAAATACTGTTTTTGGTTGGTGGTCCAGATACGCTGAAAAAAAAATACTCACTATAATAATAAGAACCAAACGATTTTATTTAATAACTTCAAAACAAGCAAAAACACATTATTTAAAAATTTTCAAATATTTCACATACATGTATGTTATGACCCCTATGTTATCTGCTCTCTGAAATTATACTTTCTGGTAAACAATCATAGGATAAAAAAAATAGTATGTTAATAGTTATAATCCTAAAGTGTTTGTAAAAACTAAGTATGGCAGGCAATAATAAAAAAAATAAATAATTCAATTTAACCATAATAACAATAATAGAATTAAAATTTATTTTTGCCAAGTACAATACAAAATATTACAATCTAATTTAAAACTAGAGGTGCCAACATTTTTATTCTAGCACTTCCTGTAATGAATACTTACAATGAGATCTCTATAGCGACTATATACAATTAAATTATACACCAAAAATAAATTCTAAATTTATATAACTACTAACAATTTAATACTTTGCGTCTATGTATCTGATTGGCTAATTAAATTTATTCAGTCTTGCAGCCAATAATTAAATTAATTTTCAACAATAACAAACAAACATAAAATTGAGTCAGTATGTGCGTGGGGAATAAAAGGCTGCTTTATTTAACAGAAATATGGTTGCATGGAAGGTTGCATGGAGTGTTCACACAAATACTTTAAATAAATTAGCATATTAATATTCTCCTAAGTTTGTCAAATAAATAAACTTAACAAAATTAAGTAACAAGTACAAATAATTAAGTAACAACTATTAAATAAATAAGAGTGGCAGAGCAACATCGAGTCTAGGTTAGCACGTTCAAATCAAAACAGGAGTCAATCCAACTACAGTTAGTATGGGGAAGACAGGAGCTCCGAGGAGGCAGCAAGTTAAATTATAATAGACGAACGAATAAAAGTACTGAGGTGCTGTCAAACATATACAATTAACATACAATCCGAAGTTGTGTCAATAAAACAACAGTGGGTAGCTACTATCATCAATATCAATTAGGTTCCACATAAAAGGCAATGCCTACAAGGTTCCTATCTACACGCAATGAATCAAATGCACCCCTACGAAATTCTTAGGACTGGATCACTTATAGATATCATGAAACATTTAAACTAACCTAACAGCAACGTATAGCATCTAATTTAAGATGGAACACAGATTTAGTATGAAGCACATTTAAACAAAAGAACCCTGGATCAGGCAACTACAATGAAACAAATGTTACACAAACAAACAAATGGTACAAGAACAAACAGGTGATGCAACATCACTAAATCCTGCAATGAGGTACGTAATTAATATGTTAACAAAATAAATAAAATGGTGCTTGAAAAATAAGTATATATATTATATATTAAGAAATAGTGTAGGTGCGAACAATTGACTATTAAATGATTACGATAAAATACTCAGTAAATGTTTTATTATTGAAAATACTTCATTTTATTTGTTATACCACATTTGTCACAGAAAATTGCCTTTGAAACAAATAAAGAGGCTTTTATAGCTAAAATATTGAAGAAAAAAACTTATTACTATTGTCCTAAAATAGTAATAAGTTTTTAAATAGTAATTTCTATTGATGGCTCTCAAAACTTTATTTTATTGACTATCTTAGAATTTCTTTTTGAGTTATCACCTTACGTTATTAATGCATAATCATTGCTATTAATCTTAAATAGCTTCTGTGTTGAGACATTAAAAAGCACACGATTTAAAAAAAAAAAAACAGGCCAAACTTCCCGTTATTGTGTACTAACCAAAAGTAAATCAGGATAATTTGAAATTTTGTGTCCTAGTTTCAGATCGATTGGATAATTTTTATAATAGCTCTTATAGCACATGCAATAATGTCAAGTTAAGAAAACAATTTTGTTAAAACAGCAATTTGAATGCTCAGTTAAGATCACTGTAGTTTTTTATTTTGGAAATAATTTCACTCAACTGTGACACAGATAGAACACCTACCAATACCTATTTATTTGTACAAATATTAATCAGTCTCGTCTATGTCACTACTTGGATAATTTATTTCTTTTTCTTCCTCTAGTTCTTTTTGCTTCTTAGGATAGAGCACACTTCCCGGGGGACGGGACCAATTCGACCACTCAACGGCCAGAACGACAGCTAACTACTACCTCTTCAGAAGACACCCATGTTCTCATGTTCATTATTAATCACGATACGCTGATAGGTGGTATTTGTTATATGCGCCAGACGCCCTGAATAGCTTTAGCACAAATTCACAAAAAAAAAATTTTAGCCTAAATCATAATTTATTCTGTCATTATTATAATTAAACCACGGCTACCTTCGATAGATATCTAGCTTATCTATATTATTCCTCATCAAATCTTATAATAAAAATTATATTTAACATTCTACAAACAAAAACACATAAAAAAAAAAGATTTAAAACAATCAGCTTATTGACAGAACTAAATAGATTATTTCTTTTGTTTTTTTTAATTCGTTAGAAACTCTATCACTTGATGCATTAACTATAAAAGAATTAATAAATTACTATAATAATAACGGTTTATCATTTTTATAAAATAGCCTAGAAACTTCTTTAGCAGCACTTTCTATTTGTGGGTATTCATACTTGAACCCAAGCTCTTTGACTCTGTTGGGATGAACTTTCTGCCCTTCTGTCATAATTTTTGCACGCTCTTTAGAAAACATCAAATCGAGTACAAGTTCTGGAACTCGAAAGAAAGCTGGTCTCTTCATTGCAGAAGCGAAAGCCGCTGTGAACTCCTGATTGGTTATGACCTGTTAACATATCAGAGTAATTAATTAATGTTTTTGGGTTTAAAGACCTTACGTACTTTCAGGCTAATTACGCAGACACAGCGGTTAAGGCCTTTTTAGTGACACACTACTGAAAGCTGACATACCAGTCTGTTTACCATGGCGGTTAACAACAACTCGTGGAAAGATATGTTATAATTTTTTTGATGGCCAGTTGTAAATTATTTCTAGTGTCTTGAGCACTTTTGACAATAAATTGTTGGAGGCTGAGGAGTGTGGGCATCAACACAAATGCTGGATGTCCAGCCATTATTTTCAATCTGAGTAAAATTAAAGAAATTATTTTTAATTTACATTAATTCAGGGAATGAACTATAAAAATGACTTTCCTCTCACACAATCGGGTATACCCATAATCAAATGATACCTGTGATAAGGGCAATATATTGTTGAAAGACCTTAGAGCAATATAAAAAACATTGTAGATAGAGAAAGATATCTTATTTATGTTACAAAGTTGTTAAATGAATGAAGATACTGAAGCGAAACTTTTATCTTTTATCATCCGTACTATATTAGCTATCGATAGCGAAATAAACAATTGTAGGTACACCCGATTGTGGATAGTAGACCAGAGAATTAATTTTTACTTTTGATTATAATTAAATTTAATGTTCATTAATCATTTTGCTCTAATTAAAAATTATTAATAAAATGCTTTTCAATGTTTTTTTTATTTTAATTACATTACAGAATCAGATAAACTTTCAATAGGCCCTAAAAACTGTCAGGCAATGCCAAAAGCTGCCTGTGTTTGTATGAAATCAAATAACGACAAACTGCCTTAATAACAGACTTGGTAATCAGTTAACTACTGTGTGTGTCATCAGTCTTATTTAGGTAGCTTAACAGATTAGGGAACTAGCCTAATACATTTAATATGTAACATGTTGTTTATAAATTTATTAAGTTACCTGTGGTGCAACACCATTGAGTACGCCAGAAACTTTCTCGTTTTCGATAGCGAAGAGGAACATGTTGCAGAGATCTTTTATATGGATCCAAGGCAGATATTGCTTTCCGTGTCCAATGGGACCACCAAGGCCAAAGAAGAAGGGCAAGTACATCTGCTTTATCATACCTCCATGCCTGCCAAGAACTACACCTGCGGCACAAATATAAATCCCAATATTTAAAACAATTATTTCATAAAACGGCCTCAAACTATAAGAATGTCACTCTGGTGATGTTTTCAGAGACTAGCTGAATAGATTGGATATTGACTAGATTACCGGTTCGATAGGGATGGCTCATATGGAAAGAGTGCCTGTCTCGATCAACAGCTCCCAGATTTGAACCTCAACTCTGTCATTATCTTTCTTCTTTGGTTAATAACTAATAAAAATTATTTCTTATCGACTTACCAGATCTGATAATAACTTGCCGAACACCCAATTCAGCAGGTAATTGAGCGACATGCTCCCATTCCAGAGCTAACTTACTTAAAAAGTCGAAGCTTGTACCAACTTCAGAACTTTCGTCGTACTCTTTGATAGGCGAAGGTTGATAAACACCTGAAACAAAAAATCTAAAGAATAGTTTGATAAAAAAAGTCATTGAGTAAAACTATTTCTTCTTAATAACCCAAAAACATATGGCTTTAATTAGTTTAGCTACATAAATGATCAATATAGAAAAAAATTCAATAACAAAACCATATTTTTCTCACCCACTCCAGATATTGTAGCAAAAACTTGAGGTCGTTGACTAGCATTCTTAATTGCTTTGGACAGAGTCTGCGTCGTATTGACACGACTGTTCCATACATTTTGTTTGAAACCTGGTGTCCACCTCTGAGTAGGATCCAGAACATTTTGACCTGCGAGGTTCACAACAGCAGTAACACCGGACGGAATACCAGACGAACAAATGTCAAACTGGAAATGTACATTAGGCAGTTAATTGGATAGTAATCTTTCATTAGCTCCTCAATGGTGAGGGGTTCACCAGTCAAAGGTCCATTCACTTCGAAACCAAATGCCTAACAATGGGGGGAGTTTATTTTATTAAACAATGATGATGTTCCATATAATACTTATACATATAATACTGTTTTTTTCTCATTTCAAAACTAATTAAATAAAACTGATAAGGAAGCATATGTCATTACATCAACGAGAATTTGTTGATACTTCAGGCTTATAGCCTGTACTTCTGTGGTTAGGAAGAGTGTCTAACAACTTCCATTGTTCGAACCTAAAGGTTCAAGATTTTAATTATTAAGTGTGTAAAGTGAATTTAATTATTTCAATTATATCTAAAATATAAGTTACCCATCACAATCAAATCAATAATTGCAAACTATATACACAGATGCATCAAAATTTATTTTCAGTCTTCTTCAATCTAGTGAAGAAGTGCCCTGAAATGGAGAGCGGAACTTTGGAGAAGTAGCAAGAGAGAAATAAAATTACAACCCAGGAAAGAAGTTAAAAAGGGCACACATCAGAATCTTATGCATAAGTTGAAATTAGAAAAATAAATCTATGATACGACAAGGCAGTTGGCCAACTGTCGTCATAGTTGGAACTGAGCAGATAGTGTGGTTGGTGCTTCGCGATTACCTCTCAACCTTTGTTTCTGTTTTCTAAACCATATTCAATAATTCTTATTTGTCATAACTTAGCTAACTAATGGAGAAAGGAGGAAATCTGTAGTATTAATCAAATTAGGCTTTGCGAAATTTGAGCTAAAGCAATAATCACTGATCTTAACAATCGAACAGACTATTGCAATGGATGGATCTTAGACTGGTGAACAATACGTCACAGAACTAACATAGGAGCACAAATGAAACAAACTTAATTGAAGGAATTTTAAATGCAAGCTCTTACCCAGGTGACCCTGCCGGCACCGGGCATCCGAGATATAATCGTCACATTGTATCCTTTATTTAACAAAACCTGCTTTAGAGCCGAGCCTACGAAACCTGATCCTCCACCTGAGATACAACATAAAAATTAAAATGAACACTATACCATAAAGGAGAAAATTAGTAAGATAACACAATTAGGAAGGAAACTGAGACCAACCTAGGAGGACATGTTTCTGTGACATTTCTAATTGATATTAACTGTCCACTGTTACGAACCCTTTAATAAAATAACATTAATTGTCATATTAAAATAGATCTAGAGCGGAACGATAAAAATATTCAAGAAAACAGCTGGTGCCCTAGCGTTTCTGCAAAGAGCCGCTTGGGGGGCATGGGTGGTTTATTTTCCTCAACAGATGCCGCTGGCCAACTCTTCCAAGGAACTAATGAAATACACAAGTTCCAATACGAACCCAAAGCTCATCAAATTCCAGATATTTTAAAAGCGATAACCACAAAATTTATAAGTAAATTACAACACAGCCTGAATATATTACTTCAAAATATTGCTAACAAAGATAAATCACCCATTGCGTGTCTAGAGCTTTTGGCGAAAAATCGAAAATTTCTTTCCTTTGAACATATTTCACATAATGATGAACTGTAAGCGTGTTTATATATCTATTTGTCTCTATCTATATTTTAAATGGCAAACCAAAAATATAGCAGATTGTATTAGATTATACGTCCAGTTTTGGCATTGCGATAATTCTCTTGAAAGCCTCATTCATAATTATTCCATAAGGCGACGTATTTTTATGTGTTCATATTCACCCACGAGGTTTCTTTTTCACAGATCAAACGCAGAAATGTCTACTTCGAGTTGGGCCACCACGCAGTTGGCTTAAGCGTGAATAGGTGAACAAAATTCGCATCTCCTTTGAAAATTAACTGGTATATAAAATATCTTTGGTTGCCATTTCAAATATAGATATATAAACACGCTTACAGTTTTTCATTATGTGTAAAAACTGTTGAAACGAAAGTAATTTTTGATTTTCCGCCAATAGCTCTCGACACGCAATGTGTAATTTATCTATGTTGTCATAAATTGGATGCTTTATGTTTTATTTGGTGTAGATTACGAATTTGAAGCTCAAGGAGTAGTACTGCGTAGAATCGTGAATCTATTTAATAGGCAAATAGGTTTTTTTCTCTTCAAATTCGTAATATACAACAGAAACAAGGAAACAAAGCCTATTTTGTGTTGAAAGCTAACACTTGTATTTGCTTACGGAACAGTATATAAGATGTGTATTTGCTGAATTTTAATTAAAATGTTCTTCGGGATGAGAGGTAGTCCTTTTCCTGGTCAGTGGACTCGTGGCTGAGCAGGTGTATAACTTTAGAGGCTGAAAGACCATTAATCTTTTGCGGAAGATCGTAGTGATGACGGGTTCACAAGATCTTAGCAGCATGTGGAATAAGTCGGTCAATTTTCCAACTCTTGAGATTTTCCACGAAACCTTTTACTCCTTATCCATGGCTTCTTGGGCCTCTTCTGATAATTGATAATTAATTCTGATAAGGGATGTTTTATTATTGGTGAACCATGAATTGATAATAACCGAGTTTATGGCTGCCACCAGTATACTGTTTATATTTACAAAACAATGTACCATTTCGCAATGGTAAATAAGCATTTATTAAAATTCTCTGCATAGATTGGATAACCAGATGATAATCAGGTCGAGTCATAAGTAACTTTCGATACAGCTAAGTAGAATCTATTGTTCGTATCTACCCGCTTGAGTTTCCATGACAACAAGTTTTTGTTTTCACTATATAGACGAGGCTTCAGTTAGTCTTTTGTCAACTGTTTTGTGTGATACACGTTACGTTAAACTGTTTTTTTTAACCTCTGAAATGGAGAGTCAAAAAGTACATATTCGTCATGTAATGCTTTGGGAATTTAAACAAGGCAATAGTGCTAGGGCGACAGCTGAAAAAATATTCAGTGTATATGGTGAAGGACTAATAACTGATCGGGCAGTTAGAAATTGGTTTGTAAAATTCCGTTCTGGAGATACAACTTTAAAAGACGAACCGAGGGCGGGACGTCCTTCCGACTTTGACGACATCCTTTTAAAGGCAATAATAATTTGCCATTTTGGACACGTTTATTCCGGAAGAATGGAGATGGAAGTTGAGACTTCTAGGAAGAGGTCTGCTTCACCGACACAGACTCTGGAAAATTAAGAAGATGAAGAGGATTTCACGACTAGCTCCGTTCCCCCATCGATAACAGAAAGCGGTCAAGGCAGGAACGTTATAGTTTGTAAGTTAGTATGTAAGTTTAGTTTTTAAGTCCCTTTTTGTAACCGGAAGGTAAGCCCTACCACCGAGTCCCTTTACAATGTTTAATTTCTTTTTACCACAATCCGATGTTAGTTTTTTAAGACATGCACTCCTTAAAATGCATGCTATGCAGTACAAGGAGAAAGCCTCATGCAAAATTATAGTTTATAATATTCAATTTTTAAAAATAATTACCCAGAGGGGTTGAGAAAAAAAAAAAATTCTAACTGTCGGGCACTAAATATCACTGCTTGTCAATTTTTTTTTTTTTTTTTTTTTTTTATGAAAAATCTCTCTTTCTTTTTCTAGTCTCTTTACATTACTAGAGAACTAAACCAGGTACTAAGTGGAAGACTTTATACATATTGTCTCATTTTAAGTAAATAGAAAGAGCTGTGAACATCTCTAACCAAAAGAGGTAACTGTTGTAAGGTTCAAACTCAGGTAAATGATCCAAGACTTCAAATTTGTAAGATAAGTTACTAAAACCTCATATAGATCATTATTTAATAAATATTTCGTAAACATTTACAAGTAAGATCAGCTTCCAAGTATCATGGGGTAAATCACATGAAAGATAAAAGTACATATTTCAATTTATAATACGTTATCATACACATCACAAACCTATTTCATAATCCGCATATAAAATAAAAACAAAACTTAACTGATAAATAAGTTATTTGCAGATTGAGTGATAGATTTCAGGCTCCTGATTTTAAATTTCGCGGTCTTAATGGACTAGAGAGAATATTTTCTGTAAATAATTGGAACTTAGCATGATCTATTGGTAACATTCAGAAGTAACTTTTTAAAAAAATAGAAAATGTAGTGCATTGCAGCGCTACCTGTTAGCATTAATTTGAACTAAACAGAAATATTTGGGTTATTTACTGCACTGTGGCGCTGTCTGTTGAGTAACGTAAGAACTAACTGGTCCAAGCATGGCCGGTCGTTTGCTTCAGAAAATTTTTATTTAGTATCAGGTCTTCAGGATCCCGCAGGAGCTAACTACTCCAAAAGTGGAAGGAGAGCTAAGCCTGGTACTGGCTGGAGACGTGAGCTCCTGCGGGATCCTGAAGACCTGGTACTAAATAAAAAGTTTTTGACGCAAAACAGCGGTCCAGCTGGACTAGTTAGTTCTTCTGCCACTCAACAGAGAGCGCTACAGTGCAACAAAAATGCCAAATATTGCTGTTTAGTTTGTTTTTTTTATTTCAAAACCTCATACAAAAAATATGTTAATACAATAATAGAGATACAATTTTTCTCCTCTTCCTGCATTTACATGCATTTGGACTAGTGCATAATATAATAGATTTGTGTTGCGGTTAAAAGTACTTAGTCTCATGTTCAACACTAGGTGATTTTTTTTTTTTTTTTTTTTAATTTTAAAACTTTAACAAAACAATACAATGTACAAAAAAGAAAATAACAAAATATTTGGATTACATATTTCTCCTCTTTCTGCATTTACATGCATTTGGCGGAGTGCATAAATATAATAAAATTTTTATTGTCGTTAATAGTTCATCGTTCTTATACAACACTAGGTGATGAGGCTCACCTTCTATTTGTCACCGACACCAAACACTAAACACTAGGAACAAAACAAAACAAAACAAACTAAATCTCTACCTAGAGTGTTCCAGCTGCGACAGCGTCCTGCCATCGATAGGGGAACGGAGCGGGGGTTATAGTGTTAAACACCGGGTTTGTTAAATATTGTAATGAGTCGAAAAATTTGATATGTCTACGCTGGATGAATTCATCCACCGTAGGCAGCTCAAATATCTCATGCAGCTCACTGTTTCTTCGCTGCTCGAATGAAGTACCTCTGACCACTTTCATCAGTATACCGTTTTGGAATTGTTGGAGTTTCTTAGCTGTCGTATACGTCAGATAACGAAATAGCGGTGCACCATACAGCAGAGTAGGCCTTAGTATGCTCTTGTATATCAATAGCTGAGACCCAGTGATAGATTGGGGGAAGTTAATAAGTGCGCAAGCCGGTAAGACTTTGTGCGTGTTAGCTCCAACTTCTTCGCAAAATGGTTACTAAAATGGAGATGTCTGTCCATTTTAATTCCCAGATATACTAGGTCGTTGGCTGGTGAATTTTTCTCTGTTCCTACTATGTAGCTAGTAGGGTGCGGGCTTTTTCCCTTTTGGAAAAAGAAAATTACACAGTCAGTCTTACCCGCGTTTACTGAGATTTGAGTCTCCCCAATCTCTCACAGGCCTTTACCCTTAATTGAAAACTTGTATTTATCATAAATTAAATATATTCATGTTTTGAGTCAACATTGATGTATACAGCAATCACTTGACCACTGGCAGTCTTCAAAATAATATTTTATGTGAAAGAACTTTCGCCGATTTGATTATTTGACTTTTTATCACGGTCACTCGACTATTCCCGATATGTCACTATATTGCTTGCTGTTAATTACTGCTTACTTATTTATGTCTGAACAAATAACATACATACATGGTTCATGTGACCTCAAGACAACTACACTCCTTCGAGTCTAAATAATCTTTTCTTATCTGTTATTATATAGTTCATTTCCCTATGGCTCTTCAATCATTTTTCTATTCTTTTCTGTAGATTTACAACAAAATTCACTCATTTAATTATGAAATATCATTTATCTATTAATTATTATTATAAAATTAAATATCACTATAATATATTATTATGCTTTTTTTTTCAGACGACCTTAAAAACAGCAGCACAAACATTGCATCAAAATAGTTTAGTGGATGTTGGTACACTGTAAGTTGCTATTTTACGTTTTCTTAAGTTATAATTAGTACTGCTTTATTTAAATTTGTTTTGTTATGTATTAATAATTATGTGTAACTGCGATGTACAAACCCAATTTTTTAATAATTATATTTGTCAGAGTGAGAAAAAAAAAAAAAAATATGTATGAAGTATGTAAAGCAGAAAGATTGAACATAGGTACTTATTATTTTTAATCAACAAAAACTCATTGAAAAAATTGTTTTCCAAACCGACAATTTCCTTCAGTCAGAACAAAACTGTTTTAATGAGAATTATAAGAATATAAGTGAGGTTTTTAAAAGTGAATATGTCCCATTTGTTGTGTGTGCCACCTGGCTCAGCTCTATACAGTTAAAGATGAATTCAATGATCATCTTCTGTAGCAGTCTTTTATGTGGTGGTTGGCTCAAATATTGATCTCTAGCACATCGAAATTCAAAACAAAACTGAAGCTAAAATTAGTTTAAATGAATGCAAATTGCCTCCGAGGCATATTCCATCATAAGAGTGCAACCTCTTGTATATTTCCTTAATAAATTCTAAATTATGAATATTTGAGGGATCTAATTAAATGACCTATAAATGGTACAAAATATTGAATTAATTGGCTTAGATACGGGCCTGAAAAGACAAAATTTCTGCATATGTTGTAGTTTTAGTTAATTTATAACTTCAAATTAAGATAAATTGTCAATTTATAATTTTTTTTCTAAATATTTATCATTCTTCGATCTCAAGAAGATTATTGAAACATTTGCATATATTATAATCATTGAAGAGTTTATTGCAATTCGTAGCTAACTGTGTACTCACAGTTTAGAAACCGAACTAAACAGTTAGAAAAAGTTTTAATTACCATTTTTGTTTACAGAAAAAATGTTCCTCCTGTTGATGTAACACCGCCTAGATTTGACAAAAGCATGGAAGAATTTTATTCTATTTGTGACCAGATCGAGTTACACCTTGTAAGTACTGACCAAACAACTTATCACAGATTTCTAGATTGATAGATCGGTTTGATCAATAGCGAAATATGTTAAATGCTATGATTTGGGTTAATAGTTGGTCTCTCTGTAAAATATTGATAGGAATGTTTTTATTCCGTGGAACTCCTCTATTTAAAAATAAACAAAACATTTTCTGATGAGAATGGAGCTTAGCCATACTAGGAAAAATAAGTAGCGCTTTGAACAAGTGATTGCGAGAATAAACCTGTAACATTTTTCTCATTACACTGAGAGCAATTAGCTAGGCTTGTTTTAAATATAATTTATTCGATCCAAAGGATAGGGTGTGACATGTTCGACAATCATTGATAATTAATTGGTAAGGAAAAAAAAAAGAACTGATCGAGGCAAATTAAACAATCATACCATCTTGACTTTGTACATCGATACTTAAATTAATTTCTTTTTTACCTATTATTTGACTATTAAACTATTGTTTATAAACTAACTTATGAACTCATACCACTTAAAACCTACTAAATATTAAAGGGTATTTGTATATGTGGAGCTGATATAAAGTTCATTATTGCCATGGGGAGTGGTGATAAGTGGCGAGAAAAGATAAGCATAGGCTTTTAGCTTATCTCTAGCCCAGGCAGCAGAGGAAGCTCTTTGAAGCTTCGGAAGTAACTAGCTGGCTGGCTCTTCTCCATGTAAGCTGGGGACCGTTACCGCTTCTTGTCTCGACCAAGTTGTTACCGCCACTTGTCATTTTACTGCTAACTTTTTTTCTGTCCTTCACAGCCAAAAGAATTATCTACTCTTGCTAACTATATAAATTTTCTGCTTGTTAGTATTTTTTTAGTAAATCATAAAAAAAAAGGTGGATAAGTAATAAAATAAATTGAAAACTCATTAGTCATAGTTTGCTTGAAATGTATATAATTACAAACCATAACTTGACAATTATGTAGGTCTTGTCTCTAGCAGAGATCTCTTCCAAAAAATTTCATTATATTGCTATAACTAAGATAATAACAGTACAAATACGCAAGATATACATTTTCTATTATATTTCAAAGGCTTCAGCTTCATGTAAGGTAAAATTTTTATCAAAATTTAGGTATTGATTGTTTTGTAGTCTATAGTAGATTCATACATCTTTTCACAACTGCTCCTTCAAATAAAAACACTACTCCAGTTAGGGGGGGGGGTTCATGTAAGAATGACATCAGTCCAGTATATTAGTAACATTTGTAGGGTCGTCAATATGAAATTTGATCTTGAGCGAGTCGACTCAAGAGATTAGTTTAAGCCCAACTTACTATCCAAAAACAAAGATTTATGGGGTTGCTTTTATTTTTAGAAGTGTTGCTGGGGGCATAGAATAAAACTACCGTACAGAATATCATTCCTCCATGTGAAATTGGTGTTGTCAAAAGTTGCGAATTTTATGGCAGCTTTAATACTTTGTGATTATAGACTACTATGCCCCATCAAATAGGACCTCAATGTAAAAGCTCATGTTTATAGTTTGAACAGGGTACAGACAGGCGCTGGGCTGTTTTTGTTTTTGAAAGAAAACAACAAAACACTTAAAATTAACTATGAATTTTAAGTGGTGGAGGGAGTTTCTAACAAAGGGGGGGGTGATGATCCCTCTCTCCCAACAGTTTTTCTACTGTGGTTTCTACAACTATATCCAAATAAGCTAATAATTGAATTATACAAGTAATCGATTTATTTAAATTATCTTCTAGATTTTTTATTGATATAAAATAAATTATTTGTTTTTAGAAAACTTCAATAGAGTGCATGAACCAAAATGCGAGCAGCCAACGTTACCTTTCAATGACGGTAGCCCCAACGAGAATAGAACCGGTACCGAATCAAGAGCTTGTCAGCCTCACCTATCCGCAATACCTCAATACCGTGCGG
Organism: Acanthosoma haemorrhoidale; assembly: GCA_930367205.1. Lineage (NCBI taxonomy): Eukaryota > Metazoa > Arthropoda > Insecta > Hemiptera > Acanthosomatidae > Acanthosoma > Acanthosoma haemorrhoidale. The sequence goes on along the minus strand of OV884013.1, from coordinate 15,873,786 downwards.
ACACAAGTCAGCTTCGCAAAAGAAATGCACGGAATGTTGTTGGCTGCTGCACAAAATATAACAACGACAGAGTGATACAGTCTTCGTTAGAAGTTTAATTATGTATAAGAATTTTTTTTTTATAATTTTATGTATTTGTTATAGTTCTGGTATTTGCATTTGTGATTATAATCCTTGTAAATAAATATCCATCTACTTTATCTTTGCTGTCATTAGACACTTGCATCATTTTAATTTGTTTTTGAAGTATACTCAAACCCGAATGATGTGAAAACCTCAATGATTGATTATTTTCATTAATGTAATCTGTATTGTTTTTTTTCTCAAAATGTTACGTATCTTTTCTTAAATACATAAGTTAATAAATTACATTTTATTCGGAAACCTTTTTTAATGGTAGGTACACGCAACCTTAATTATTTGGATAGGTAATTAAATAGGTTATACAGGATCCCTGTATAAGTAGAATTGAAATCCTGCCACCAAGAGATTCCACTCCACAACCAGGTTCAACTGAATTAAGAACAGCATATTTAAAGTTTCTTCTCCAATGACATGTATTAAATATAGACTATAGTTCTGTGCTATAGAAGCCGACTGCCAGGCTTGTGTAATAAATTCTTCAAAAACAATACTGAAGAAATTTAAAGTTACGTAAAACATGTTTTTTTGAAAGGTTCGATTTAATCTCAGTGAGACGGTCTTTGAAGTTTTATATGTGGAACTTTCATCATTTGCAATAATGTAGAAATTAAGATACATAAATTAGCAGTAGCTCGTACATTTTCTTTTTTGCAAACGTATTAGCTCTAAGAGTTTGTTAGTATAGTTAAAAAAACTTTTGTTTTCCTTGTCTCCTATAACCGAGTTGCTGACCGACAAAGGGAGGGACTCCAGATATAGCTGCTGCTTGTGAAGTATCGGAGAGGCCAAGGATTGGGGTTAAAAACCAGACCAAATGGCAGATTACTTTCAGGTGCCTTGGTCATGTTTTTGAGACTAGCTAAAGTGTCCGAGGCAGAAGACATCAGAGAAGAAAGAAACCGCTTTTTAAAGAAGTATGGATGAAAAAAACAGCTCTTTTACTGAGAGAGGAGAATAAAGGGTCAGGACCATATCCGGACCAGCCTACCTTTCCATATTTCATCAATAAATCTTCGACCCCAGTAAAGAGAAAGGGGACTAGTTCACAATCCCGACACGGCCGGAGCTCACCAGGGGCACAGGAAGAGCCCGGCTCCTGATTGGCCAAAATATCGGCTCTATCATTCGCTGTAGGCAGGAATGACCTGAAGACAGAAATTCTGAGTTTTTTCAGACACTTGAAGTGAACACTGCTCTCTCTCTCTGCACTGGCACTTGTTGCTCTGCTCGAACCATGGCTTTCTTATTTAACTACCTCTACACCCCTCTTTCCTAATCTTGCTGTTTTAGCCCAGTGTGGTCAGACCCCACTCCTACCTAGTGGGATTCTCTGACTTATACCAATAATAGAAGCTTTGAAAGGAACTATCTTCTGAGTAAACGCCAAACTTTTAATTGTCCCTAGTTGGATTCTGCTTTGTAATCTTTGTTAGGAGGGAAGGGTACACACACACCATCAGCACTTGTCAAGGTTTTTGACTGATGTCATACATGTTCCTCCCCCAGCAGAGCAAATGGTCATCATAATTTTTTTATTGTAAAACTGAACTAAAAAATGTAATTTATTTTTTTCATTAATGACAAATTTGATGGGATAATTATGTAAAAAAAAATGAATAAAGTAACTTCAGTTTATAACTAATACATGTAGATACGAAACTTTGTCAAATAATTCAAAAGCAGTACACAAATAATAATAAGTAATTAATAGCATCCAAAATATCTCTCTTCCTCAGTCTAGGTTCTAAAACAAACTCCTAGTTCGCTCCTCTTTCCATAAGGCCAGGGGAATTTACCCTTTTTTCGATATCTATGGTTCAATGGACACACACTATATCGTTGCGTCAACAGAAAAGTACTAATGTGAAAAAACGCATTTTTCATATTTGTCGCTACACAGTTTCTTGAGGGACGATAGGTGTGATGGCTGAATATCGAATGTGTGAACCACTTAGAATGGCATATTTTAAAGAACCGATCATGCTCAATTACTACAATGATGAAGTAAGGTTTTTTTTACATTTGATACATTACAGCTGACAAGATATGATTCTTCCAATTATAAGCTAATATTGCTTTATATCTCCAATGAGATTATTGATGAGGCTTTTCTTCATTATGGTGAGCCATTATGTGTTTATTCAAACCATCTAATCTTACTGCTTTGTAGCTGCAATAAGGACATTTATAGGGCTTTTCTCCGGTATGGTGAACCATTATATGTCTCTTTAAAGTACCTTTTTGTACTGCTTTGTAGCTGCAATGAGGACATTGGTGGGGCCTGTCTCCAGAATGCTGTGCTCTTATATGATTCTTTAGGGTACCAGTTAGTACTGCTTTGTAGTTGCAATGAGGACATTGGTGGGGCATTTCTCTGGTATGGTGTGCCATTATGTGTTTATTCAAAGTATGTGCTACTGCTGCTTTGAAGCTGCAATGAGGACATTGATGGGGCTTTTCTCCAGTATGGCGTGCCATTATATGACTCTTTAAATTTTCTGATCTTACTGTTTTGTAGCTGCAATAAGGACATTTATGGGGCTTTTCTCCAGTATGGTGTGCCATTGTATGTATCTTCAAAGTACTTTTTCGTACTGATTTGTAGCTGCAATGATGACATTGATAGGGCTTTTCTCTGGTGTGGCGTGTCATTATATGTATCTTCAAAGTACTTTTTCGTACTGATTTGTAGCTGCAATGATGACATTGATAGGACTTTTCTCTGGTATGTTGTGCCATTATGTGCATATTCAAAGTAGATACTGTTATTGCTTTGTAGTTGCAGTGAGGACATTGATGAGGCTTTTCTTCATTATGGTGAGCCATCATGTGTTGATTCAAACCATCTAATCTTACTGCTTTGTAGCTGCAATAAGGACATTTATAGGGCTTTTCTCCGGTATGGTGAACCATTATATGTCTCTTTAAAGTACCTTTTTGTACTGCTTTGTAGCTGCAATGAGGACATTGGTGGGGCCTGTCTCCAGAATGCTGTGCTCTTATATGATTCTTTAGGGTACCAGTTAGTACTGCTTTGTAGTTGCAATGAGGACATTGGTGGGGCTTTTCTCTGGTATGGTGTGCCATTATGTGTTTATTCAAAGTATGTGCTACTGCTGCTTTGAAGCTGCAATGAGGACATTGATGGGGCTTTTCTCCAGTATGGCGTGCCATTATATGTCCCTTCAAATTATAAGCTTGTACTGCTTTGTAGCTGCAATGAGGACATTGATGGGGCTTTTCTCTGGTGTTGTGTATCATTATATGTATCTTCAAAGTACTTTTTCGTACTGATTTGTAGCTGCAATGATGACATTGATAGGGCTTTTCTCTGGTGTGGCGTGTCATTATATGTATCTTCAAAGTACTTTTTCGTACTGATTTGTAGCTGCAATGATGACATTGATAGGGCTTGTCTCTGGTATGTTGTGCCATTATGTGCATATTCAAAGTAGATACTGTTATTGCTTTGTAGTTGCAGTGAGGACATTGATGGGGCTTTTCTCCAGTATGGCGTGCCATTATATGTCTCTTCAAATTATAAGCTTGTACTGCTTTGTAGTTGCAATGAGGACACTGATGGGGTTTTTCCCCAGTATGTTTTGCCATTATATGTTTCTTCAAATAATGAGCTTGCACTGCTTTGCAGTTGTGTGCTTTTATGTGATTCTCTAAAATGAAATTTCCTACTTCACTATCACATGGCATCATATGTCTCTTTAATGTACTATCATAAACTGCACCTGAAACAAACATTAGAAAACTATTTAACACTGGCAAATAAAAAATTATTTCTTCTGGTTTTCATATTCTTCACAGGTGCCGTATTTTCTTTTATCTTTATATTTGTCCCACAATCCTGTGTCTTCTGCAGATGTTCATTTGAGTAAAACAAGGCAATGTATATAAAGAAGATAGAAAACATGACACCCTTAGAGAAAATATGATAAAAAAGAAAACCAATCATGATTGAAATCGAAATCTATGATTTTTTTTTAGAAATAAAAATGTAAATATTAGTACTAAAGAATAATGATGTAAGATCCCATTCAGACCTTATTTACAGTTCACTATTCGTTTAACATACACATGAGGAGACAGGAGTACTTCCTTCTTTCCATTTTAAGTTAACAACATTTCTTAAAATATTATCGAGTCACCCTAATCCCTGGCACAATAATTATTCAATTCCACCTATACTTATAGTCGTCCTGAAATAATAAATGATTTTGTGTAAATACGACTTGTCAATGGTCTGTTTCTTCAATCAAGTCCTAAGAGTGTCACTTTCAAGCTCTGGATCAGCCTCCATTTGCTATTAAAATTAAGGATTGTACTTGTATTCAAGTAAAATTTCAATCTGCCTGAGTGATTTCTTAACAACAGTAGAGCATTTATACATGTAATGAAAGTATTCTCTCTTTAATTTGAATTTTCTGTGCTGCCACCAGATGGAGCAGCAGTTATCAGATAGAGAAGGTTATGTTAGGTAACAGAACATGTAAATAGTGTGTAATAATGTAAAATAGCGTGAATAGAGAATTGATAGTTATAAACTGTAATTGTCGTTTCTTTGTTTACAGGTAAGATTGTGTAAATCAATATTAATAGTTGTTATAATATAATATATAGTGAATGAAATTGCTAACTTTGTTTACAGAGAAACTGATTTCAGTTTATTCTCCCCACCTTCAATAATTGTCTTACAAAACGACAATAGGAGTTACAATGGCGAAAAGACTGCAATTCACCTTTAACTTTGTGGGATCACCGAAGGATAAGAAGACAAATGTTCTCTCAATAACCTCAGTTAAAACAGAGGAAAACGAAGAAAATGTGTTGCCCCAAGAAAAACGCTTTATGAGTGATCATGAAGAATTGACTAAGACACTTATTTATAAAAGATTGAGAAACAGTTTTACTCAAAGAGGTCAAGAGAAGAGAGTGTGGATTACATTAACTAAGAAAATGAAAACAATATATTTCGATGAAGAAGGTAATGTAATGTTTGATAATTTATATTTAGAACAAGAGAATAAGCTAAATTTAAAACATATAGCAGAGAAGTTCATGGTTGAGAACTTTACATGTAAACACTCAAATGCTAAACAGTGGCTACAGATGTTTGAGAAAGAATGTAGAAGATGTGGAATCAGTGAAGACAGTAATAAGATTGAGATATTAAGGTTGTTTTTGGAAAAGTCATGTTTAGACTGGTACTCGGCAACCCTATCAATATTAACAATGGACTCTGTGTGGTCTGAATGGAAAGAAAAATTTTTGGAAACTTTTGAAGGCCAAAAAGATGGAGTACAGGAATGCATGCTATATTATATAGGTATAAAGAAGGTCTACTGATGGAATACGCCATGAAAAAAGAGAAATTATTGTTAGATATGGATGAGAATATTAGTTCACAGACTTTAGTGATGCTTATAGCGGCAGGTTTACCTGAGTTCATTAGAAATAAGTTAGATAAGGAAAAATGTGAGAATTCAACCAAATTATTTCACGAAATTAGAAAATGTGAGGGTCTAGTGAACAAAAATAATTTTATAAAAAAGAAAGAGGAAAACTTGTCAGTAAACACAAATTTAAAGAGAAAAAGCCATGCAATAATTGTGAACAATTAAACAAAGGTATCATGTATCATCCAGAAGCTTCATGCTGGTTTAAAAAGAGAGACAAAAATTAAACTAAAATAATAGGAAGCAACTCAGTATTAGATGTAGATCTAAATACAGAACAAAAAAACGAATAATCACACCATTGATTAAAGTAAAAATATTATTAGAAGAGAAGTTACAGGTAAATGAGACATATGATCCAGGATCTCTAATAAATTCAAAATTAATTAAGATAAAGAAAAAAACAGAAGGCGTTAATAAGATATATTTAAAAACAGTCAATGGTGTGACACAAACAAAAGGTTTAGTAACCATAAAAGTGAAAATTTTTGACATAGAAAAATATGTTGATGTGTTCATTGTAGAGAGAGATGATTTTGAAGATTTTCTTATAGGATTAGATATTATAAAAAAATTTAGATTAATTCAAAATGAGAATCAACAAATATTACAGAAGAAAGAAGATGAAACAGGAAATACTGAGAAAAAGAAAGAAAAAAATGAAGAAGTTAAAGTGAATTTTAATGAACATATCGAAGAAGACGGGTTCAAAATAAAATTAGATCACTTAGATAATATGAAAAAGTTTAAGATAGAAAGACTGACAGAAAAGTACAGTACAGTATTTGCCAGGAACAAATATGATGTGACACGGTTAAGGCTTACGAAGCTAGAATTGACTTACTGGTGGACAGATTCTGCAGCAAAAGGCCATATAGATGCACTATAGCAGATAAGAAGGAAATAGCAGATCAGGTGGCAAAATTATTACAAAATGATTTAATTGAAGAGTCTTATAGTCCGTTCGCAGCCCCCGTGACCCTGGCATTCAAAAGAGATGAAAACAAGCGATCAAGATTATGTATAGATTTTTGTGAACTAAACAAACTAGTTATACCACAAGCTCAACCATTCCCATTAATAGATGATTTAATAATACAAACAAGAAACTGCAAATACTTCACCACACTAGATATAAATTCCGCTTTTTGGTCAATTCCATTACGCATTGAAGATAGACAGAAAACAGGATTTGTCACACAAGAAGGGCACTTCCAATGGACATGCCTACCCTACAGTTTAAAGACATCACCAGCTATTTTCCAAAGAATTTCATCCAGCATCTTAAGAAAGCACAATTTTTTTGAGACTTTTCAGAAAATTATATACATGACATCTTAATTTTTTCTAAATCATTCACAGAACATATAGAAAAAGTAATAAAAGCAATAGTAAATGAAGGTTTCAGATTAAAATTTAAAAAATGTACATTCGCAGCAGAATCAGCAAAATACCTTGGACACATAATACAACACAATACAGTAAGACCAATAAAGGACAACTTAATTTCAATAAAAAGCTTTCCAACTCCAAAAACCCAAAAGAACATCAGACAATTTTTAGGAAAAATTAATTTTTACCACGAGTATATACCAAAAAGCTCGATATTGCTAGATCCACTGCATAAATTATTAAGGAAAAATGAAAAATTTTTATGGACGGAAGAGTGTGAAAAATCCTTTGCAGAAGTAAAGAAATTGCTATGTTCCCAACCAGTGTTAGAAATATTTGATAATGATTTACCAATAAGAATTTATACATATGCATCTCTAGAAGGTATTGGTGCAGTTTTGAAACAAGTACAAAAAAATGGAAAAGAAAAGCCAGTAGCATACTTTTCAAAAAAGTTAAGCGAACCGCAAAAAAGAAAAAAAGCAATTTATTTAGAGTGTTTGGCAATCAAAGAGGCAATAAAATATTGGCAACACTTGTTAATTGGAAGAAAATTCATTGTATTTTCAGACCACAAACCATTAGAAAATGTAAACATAAGAGCAAGAACAGATGAAGAACTTGGTGAGCTAACATACTATTTGTCACAATACAATTTTGAAATTAAATACATTCCGGGAAAGGATAATACCGAACCAGATAGTTTGAGCAGAAACCCGGTATTAGAACCAATTGAAAATAAAGAAGAAATCCTAAAAATAGTTAATTTGATAAAAATACAAGAAATTAAAAAAGATCAAGAGGAAAATAGAATATTACAAAACACCAAAATAAAATTAATAGAAAAAGATGGAGTGTTCTATAAAAAAGCAAGAAATAAAGAAAAGATAATTTTATCTGAAAACTTAAGTTTAGAATTCATTAAAGAAATACATTCTGAATGGTGCCATATAGGAATTAAACAAATGAATAATAGGGTATGCCCTTATTATACAGCAAAAAATATAACTGCAAATATAAAAAAAGTATGTAAAAACTGTGAAATATGTATTAAAAACAAATCCAGAGGGCGTAAAAATATGGGCTAATGTCACAACTAGGGCCAGCAACAAAACCATTCGAAATAATGTCAATCGACACTATTGGAGGTTTTGGAGGACAACGATCAACAAAAAGATACCTCCACCTGCTTATTGACCACTTCACAAGATATGCATTCATTTCAACATCAAAAACTCAGAGTGCCACTGACTTTGTCAAGTTAGTAAATAATGTACTGGAAACAGACAAAATAGGAATAATACTTACAGATCAATACCCAGGAATCAACTAAAGAGAATTCAAAGATTTCCTAAGGGAAAAAGAGGTTCGATTGATATTTACAGCTGTTAATGCACCCTTTTCCAACGGTTTAAATGAGAGACTAAATCAAACTCTAGTCAATCAAAAAGAAAAGATATCAAATTCAATATATAAAATAAAAACCGGAAGAGGAAAGCAAGAAACTGGATTCTTTCACATAACAAAATTACTTCCGATATTACCAGACTGAAAATTTTCAAAGAATTTTCACCTCAGAGAGGGGAGATGTAATGAAAGTATTCTCTATTTAATTTGAATTTGCTGTGCTGCTTCCACTGGCTGCCACCAGATGGAGCAGCAGTTATCAGATAGAGATGGTTATGTTAGGTAACAGAACATGTAAATAGTGTGTAATAATGTAAAATAGTGTGAATAGAGAATTGATAGTTATAAACTGTAATTGTCGTTTCTTTGTTTACAGGTAAGATTGTGTAAATCAATATTAACAGTTGTTATAATATAATATATAGTGAATAAAATTGCTAACTTTGTTTACAGAGAAACTAATTTCAGTTTATTCACCCCACCTTCAATAATTGTCTAACATACATATTCGTAAATTGAGAAATGCTTCAATAAGGCTTAGAGTACTCTTCTTTTTTAACGTTGATTGGATCACCTGCTCATATGAGAAAGATATTACTATCTTATAAAAAATGAAATGTCTTAAAAGATAGTTAAAAATATTGATTAAAGCATTAAATGATACATTAAGATGTTTGCTACCAGTGCAGTACCAAAGTTATCTGCCCGAGTGATTTCTTAACAACAGTAGGGCATTATACATATTCGTAAATTGAGAAATGCTTCAATAAGGCTTAGAGTACTCACCATCATCTGTGGTTAGCTCTTCTTCTTCAACGTGGATTGGATCACCTCCTAGTAAGAGACAGTTATCAATGACTTATAAATAATGAAGGAAATTGTCTTAAAAGATAGTTAAAAATAGATTATAGCAATAATGATACATTAAGATGTTCGCTGATGTAGTTAATATTTGTATATTGAGAGATCTTTTAGTTTACTCACCGTCATCAATGATTAGCTCTTCTTCTTCTTTAAAGTGGATTGGATCACCTGCTTGTAACAACAAGATATTAAAACCTTATAAAAAATGAAGTGTCTAGATAGTTAAAGATATTTATTATAGCAATAAATGATACATTAAGTTGATTGCTACCGGCGCGGTACCAAAGTTATCTGCCCGAGTGATTTCTTAACAACAGTAGAGCATTTATACATATTCGTAAATTGAGCAATGCTTCAATGAGGCTTAGAGTACTCTTCTTTTTTAATGTAGATTGGATCACCTACTCATGTGAGATAGATATTACTATCTTATAAAAAATGAAATGTCTTAAAAGATAGTTAAAAATATTGATTAAAGCATTAAATGATACATTAAGATGTTTGCTACCAGTGCAGTACCAAAGTTATCTGCCTGAGTGATTTCTTAACAACAGTAGGGCATTTATACATATTCGTTAATTGAGAAATGCTTCAATAAGGCTTAGCGTACTCACCATCATCTGTGGTTAGCTCTTCTTCTTTAACGTGGATAGGATCACCTCCTAGAAAGAGACAGTTATCAATGACTTATAAATAATGAAGGAAATTGTCTTAAAAGATAGTTAAAAATAGATTATAGCAATAATGATACATTAAGATGTTCGCTGATGTTGATATTTGTATATTGAGAGATCTTTTAGTTTACTCACCGTCATCAATGATTAGCTCTTCTTCTTCTTTAAAGTGGATTGGATCACCTGCTTGTAACAACAAGATATTAATACCTTATAAAAAATGAAGTTTCTAGATAGTTAAAGATATTTATTATAGCAATAAATGATACATTAAGTTGATTGCTATCGGCGCGGTACCAAAGTTATCTGCCCGAGTGATTTCTTAACAACAGTAGAGCATTTATACATATTCGTAAATTGAGCAATGCTTCAATAAGGTTTAGAGTACTCACCATCATCTGTGGTTAGCTCTTCTTCTTTAACGTGGATTGGATCACCACCTTGTAAAAGAAAGTATTCAATGACTTATATAATGAAGATAAGTGTCTTATAAGATAGTTAATGTTATCAATTGGCAAGCCATCTAGGTACAATACTCATTGTTATCGATTGGCAACCCATCTACGTACAATACTCATTGTTATCGATTGGCAAGCCATAAAGGTACAATACTCATTGTTATCGATTGGCAAGCCATAAAGGTACAATACTCATTGTTATCGATTGGCAAGCCATCTAGGTACAATACTCATCGTTATCGATTGGCAAGCCATCTAGGTACAATACTCATCGTTATCGATTGGCAAGCCATCTAGGTATAATACTCATCGTTATCGATTGGCAAGCCATCTAGGTAAAATACTCATCGTTATCGATTGGCAAGCCATCTTGGTAAAATACTCATCGTTATCGATTGGCAAGCCATCTAGGTAAAATACTCATCGTTATCGATTGGCAAGCCATCTTGGTAAAATACTCATCGTTATCGATTGGCAAGCCATCTATGTACAATACTCATTGTTATCAATTGGCAAGCCATCTAGGTACAATACTCATTGTTAATAAGCTCCAGCTAGTAAAATATTTACCTTATAACAGGCATTTTCACCAGGCATCCCAGTTGAAGCGACACCTATTGTGGATAGGTGGCTCTCATAACGTAATCAGTCTGACTAAATATGTGCACTTTTCAAAAACATAATGCCATTGATATTACTTTTGGAGGGGAATTATTGGTTCTTGTGGGAGATTTAAGAAAAGTTTTGCCAATATTAGACAGGCTATAACTGATATTGCATCAAGGATTCTACACTTTGAGGTGTTTAGGAACACTAGTACAAGGCCAGAGGAATTAGATTTTCTATAAATCAATAATAGAGAATACCCTTCAGGAACTGATGAATTGTCTGACAAACCAGGGTTGATTGATTTATCATCTTCTACAATTAGAATACATTTCATAAAGTTTTAGGAAAATATTTGTTGCCAATTTATGTCAGGAATTTTCATAAACTTATTATTTCCCCCCCAGAAAATGAATTGCTATTAATGAAACTGATTACAAGGCTAGAGGCCTAACACCAGAAACGCAGAGAAGATTAAAAAAAACTTGGGCCGAACAGTCTTGATTTCTGAAATCATCCTTTCCGTTTCAAAAGACTAAAGGGCTAACTTTAGATTGTGTCAACATTTTTTTAATTCAGATTTATTCAACTGTGGTCCATTACATAAAACAATATCTTCCAGTTCAATAATAAACGTTTAAATCATGCAAAAAAGTAGCAAAACTTAAAAGGTATTATTCAAGGAAATGCTGTAAACCATAGTATAGCAATCTTTTCGCTTTGCAATTAATAAATGCAAAAAAGTGCAGGGATACAGCTAGTATAAAGTTTAAGCCAAATGATTCAAGAATTTTTCTTAATATACCTCAGATGCTGCAGCTTATCATATTTAATATGCGTCACAATAACTTTAGAAAAACATGCATCATCAAATATTGTTGGATTTAGCAGTTATGTGTGACAGATATATACAAACCTACCTAATAAACACAAAACCAAACTTTTTTAATTCAATTTTATAAAAACAACTTATTAATTGCTCCCAAAAGTGAATTGATATTTATGAAATAGATTACTAGAGGCCTTACACCAGACCAGCAATGCAGAGAACATAGATATGCGTAAATAATCTAACCACAGAGGAAGAAAATGACATTTTGAAACTGTAAAAACTGATATGGTGTTATGTTATATAATAAATTAAGTGTTTCCCAGAGTTGTTTGGACGGAAACAGATGAAATGCGATTGTATAAATTGTATGACAACGAGGAATAATGATTTCTGAAATTGTCTTTTCTCTTTCAAAAGACCACAGTCCCTTATTTTCTTTCCTTGGAACGACTTATAATATTTATTAACTACAGCATGTATTCAACAGTGGCCGATTACATAAAGCAATATTTTCCAATTCAATAGTTTCCACGTTCAAATAATGCTAAAAAGTATCAAAACTTAAAAAGCATTATTTACTGAAAACTAGTCATAATATAGCAATAATTTCTTAAAGCTCCTTATGATTAATAAGTACAGAAAAGGCCATGGGTACAGCTGGTATGAGGTTTAATTTAGATAATTCAAGAAGTTTTCACAAAATACATCAGAAACTAAGGCTCATTATATTTAAGATAGGTTACAATAACTAAGGGGAAACATGCATAATAAATTATTGTTAAATATAGCAATTATGTGTGACAAATTTATATAACCTACTAAATGAAACACATAACTCAACTTTTTATGTTAACTTTTAAACAACTTACAGTCAAATTCTTCTTTGATTTCTTGCTTGATGGCCTTTAAAGATTTCTTCACAACTGCAGACAAAACAATCAAATTCATTGTTAATCTGGCCATAAGAATACTTCTAGTCAGTATAATGAAAGAAATTATACTAAAATCTATTTACAGATTTAGATATTTTAATTACTTTCTGATTATATAATAACCATTCTACAGTAGTTAAAAACGCAACGTTATATTACCTGTTGCATCCATTGTAAATAAAACAGAAATCCTCCAAAATACAGACTTGAAAATAAGCAAATAATAACAACAGTCGAGAATATTTGGTGCTGTGTTCAAGTGGCCCTCGAAGCAGCCGCCAAAGAGCTATTTCATCTGTGTCTCACAGGTTTTAGTACTTTCCGCTATTATATTTGAACAATGTGATTAAACTCAATTGTAATGGGCTTGAATTCAATCATTTCCGATCATAAATTACGACAAAAGTGGCTTGGAGGTGTAGATACAACACATTAAAGGTGGGACACCAAGTGTCTCCATATAATTGTGGTGAAAGAAAAACGCAATGTTATATTACCTGTTGCATCCATCGCAAATAAAACAGAAATGTTATTTACAACCAATACCTGAGCTCTCCATGGTGAATTGCAGGGCTCAATCACTCCTTCGGAAAGCGACCGAGTGATTTCTGTCTTGATAAACTGAGTGTTTTCGTCACAGTATTGGCGGGACCTTGTGGCAATTGGATGACAGTTAGGAGAGAGATGGTCAAAGAGACGTACAGGGCCAATCTTAGCTACAGCATACGAACAGATTGTGAGAGGTGCCTTGTCTCCACCAAATTTTAGCAGAATATTTGAGTGTGCTCTGAGTATATCGTGTCCGATGAGAACATCGGAACAGAGTTCTTTCAAAACAGTCAACTTACATTTAGTGTAAGTGTGTTCAGCAATTTCTAGCTTTACGAGAATAAAACCCTCAACTTTGGTCCATAACGACGTGGATGCCATCGATACTCGTCCTGCATCAGGCATAACTTGAATGTGGTGTTCACGGACAAAGTCAAGGCTGACGAAGCTACTAGAACTCCCAGTGTCCACGAGGCAGTTACAGGGGATTCCATTCACAAGAGCAGGGGTAACAGCATGGCTTAACTGAGGTAAAAACCTGTCATTCAGTGATGCTAAAATAGCTGCAGATACAGGTTTGGTTTTCTGAGCATTTTTCTTAGCTTTCCGACATACACGGGCATAGTGGCCCTTGATTTTGCAATTGGCACACTCTGATTCAAGAGCGGGGCAAGCTGAGCGCGGATGGTGGCTAAATCCACAAAAGAAACAATGGCTGCCCTTCTTCTGACCCGTTCCAGCACAAAGATCGTTCAGATCATCTGATTTCGGTGTCTGAGAGCCGGGGTCAACGGATTGTGCACCAGAGTGGGAGGAGTTCCTCCCAATTACCGAGCAAGAGAAATCATTAGCGCCATTTGAGTATCCTTCAGCTTGTTTATGGGCCAGCTCGAGAGCTTGTGCGCGTTGGATGACGTCATCAAGGCTCAATGTTTTAGACTCCTCAAATAATCGTTGACGGATTTGAGAAGAAACCAGTCCATTAATAAGAGAATCACGAATATACTGATTTTTATGATCTTCAGCAGAAACAGCCTTGAAGTTACAATCCCTTGCCAACAGTCTCAGAGCTTGAACGTATTGGTCAACACTCTCGCTTTGTTGTTGTTTACGCATAGCCAAAATGTGACGTGCAAATATTTCCCCTTTCTCCTTAACATAGATCTTAGCCAGAGTTTCTATCGCTTCAAAATATGTAGTAGTTTCTGAGATCAGTTCATAAACATTAAAACATTGAACGAAAGGGAATTTTGGAGTACCTTCAGTTTGTTAGCGTCTTCCAATGCTTCGATAGACTAGGACATGAAGTTTTCGAAGGTTTTCAGCCAATGTTAGAACTCCTTTCCAGCAGATGGCGAATACCTGTCCATCGCGGATTACAAATGTTTAATGTAAAAAACGAAATCACAAACCAAACGACGGCACTGTAAATATCGCGGAACCCAAAACTTCAAAACACGAATGAAAGAGAATTTTTTTTTAAGCTTATAAAATTGTGGTGAAAGAAAAACGAATGTTTAACCCTTAAAAAGGTTTTTATTAGCTTAAAACATCAACAGTAGAATAGAGTGAATTTACAGAAGGTAACAATGTTATGAGTCAGGTTAGACAAGGTAAAACAATAAAAAGTAGGGAAAGTTTCCCCCACAGGAGTGGGATTAAATCACCACAATAATCATAGCTAAAAAAGTTGTTTCCGATCAAACGTATTTCTGTGAAAGAACACGCACCGAAATTAAACTTCGTCATACTGGATAAAACTACTCATTGTTTAATTGGAGTGAAAGGTGACGTTATAAAAAGTGTACCTTCGAATTCATCATTCACATTAATTAGCAAATAATGATGTGATGGGAGGTCTGGTCACAGCACTTTAAATTTTATAACCGAGTGGTATCAGAGATAGTGGTCTGACAGATGACTTTAAATGGCAATCCCTCCTCTTTCTTCTCTGTTTATTTAATATAGCTCGGCATCCCTCTACCAATCCCGAACCCATCCCCGCATTGCTTCAAAGTGAATGCTGAGATGTATTCTCATGTCACCTCATCCTGTTTATCAGTTTAGCTTTTAAACAAGCTCCTTCCTCTTAAATCCCAGACCACCTAGCCAGAAGATATAATAGCCAAGTAACTCATTCAGGGCAACATCACGCCTGAATGAAAACAATACTTATATTCCTGATGAACGACTGTTCAAAATTTTTCAATAGAAAACAAGAGACTTATTTACACAACAATACTCCAAATGGTCCTAAGGAACTTTCAAGCCTTCAATATACTTCACATCCAATCCCTCTAATCCAGAATCCTCTACAAGATAGCAAATCACTGCCCTCTTCGATGTCAATAACCCTACCCTTCACAAGAAGTCGGGACCACAAGAAATCATGTTTTTAGTTATAGTTTATCTGTTTTACTACAAGTAAATAAGAGGATAATTTAGTTTTATGTATTTAAGTATTAGTGATAACTATATGTATTATTGAGCCCATAAAATGAAATAAAGAAATTCTCTCTAAAAAATATATATACATATACATATAAAAAGAAATATGGGGATAAAATAAAGAAGACGATGAAAATAATTTTCACTCACGATCCATTTTTTCTGTAAGAGCTGCAAGAACTCAATACTATGAAATACAACTGAGAAGGTTAGCCTGCTCCCCATATCTGGGACCGGTGCTGCGCTCTGTCAACTTTATTAATTACTACCTTTTCATATTTTGGAATTAATAATTTTACACATTTATTTTCACTCCTATGGAGAGGGAAACTTTTGTTTATTTGTATTTAATTTACTTAATTTTGTATAATTCCCTTTCATTTATTCAAATCATACTGTAGAAAACTTATCTCAACTTATTTTCAGCAAAAGTACAAATCGGCAAATAAAGACCTAATTTATTATTCAATTAAGTACAGATGTGTAGCCCGAGGGAAATATGAACATTATAGAAACTTTGAGAGATAATCCTTGTAGTTAATTCGCCCATTAAATTTAGGACGTTCTAATTTGCAGAACCTACAAAAAGGTTAAAGCCGGAATCTAAATTATGCAGCTTGAAAATAGTGAGAAATTGAGTACCATCTTTAAGAAAATCCCCCCCCCCCGTGCCTTTTAATTATTTCTATAAATTAGAAATTCTCTTATATTAAGAAATATTGATTACATAGTTACACACGTTACTTGTGCCTGATCCTCTCAAAAGTTTCATTTGATTCAAGCTACGATTAACAATTTAATATTGGTCGACTAGCCACATTCATTCGTAGCACAAATGGTAGATCTAACTCCTAAAATATAATTAATCTGTTTCGTCAATCTTTACGGATTAGCTTTTCGGCTTTTATAAGTATAGTGTAAACCCCCTACTTTCTCTCTCTTCCTCCTCCCCCTAAATGTTTACAGGAATCTGGGGAAAATATTAATGCCAGGAGAGGGCATTACCCAAGGACAGGGGAACCTGAAATATTACAGGGAATTGACATTTAGATTACCGACATTTTATTAAATGATAATAAACAAAAAAAATCCTTAAGCTATTTGAAAAAAAAAATACTTAAACTATTTGAAAAAAAAAATAATTAAACTATTTGATAAAAAAAATAATTAAACTATTTGATAAAAAAAATAAGTAAACTATTTGAGAGAAAAATTACTTAAACTATTGGACAGAAAAATACTTAAACTTTACTAAACTGGAAACTTGTAAACCAGAGTTTTATTAACTTAAAGTTTGCTGATCGAAGAATGAGAACAAAACAAATACATCACTGTCCGTGTTTATCTATACGTATGCATAGTTTGGTGTTATTTGGTGTAAACTGATGAACGACGTAAACAAACAACATAAACCCTCGGTACGTGGAAGCTACGTCCAACGAGGTTACCTGTCGTAAGTTATGGAAGCAGCTGACACACGCACACCGACAGTCAACACCCAGCTGACACCTGCACCATCGCCTAAGTCAGCACTCCTTAATCTAATCTGTTCATTATATAATCCTTCCTTTCCTCTCACCAGCTCTCATTCATCTCGTTACTGTACCCCTGACGTATTACTTAATCACTTTGTCATATAAGTTGTATTCTTTTGTCTAGTTAATAAACTACTTTTTAAAAAGGCCCCTTTGGTCTTCAATTATTTAACTGTAGCTAGATAGTGGATTAGTCATTCAGCTGTGAGGTTCCCGGTGGATGGAATCGGTGAGTCGATGATCGATATGCTCATATCCATACTAGTTCCAAGTCAAATCTCCAACCAGAGGTGCTCCCCATAAACCATAGGCCGATAAGGTGGTGAGATGAGGGGGGGGCGCTCCGGCGGGTGTTGGCCAACTGATCCACACACTGACTGCAAGCGACTGAACCCGGTGCTCCGTCCTTTTAATCCTCTATAAAGGATGTAGGGTTTTACGGGGCCTCGGAGGCGTCCCGCACCGTTATTTGTTTTGTTTACTTTCCAGCATATTTCACATAAAACAAAATCAATACACTCACATTTGAAACACAAAGATATTCTTAGAACATTTATAATATTATCAATAATTATTAATTCTTTATATAAAACTAACCAAATACAAAAAAAATATTTATCTCTAATTTACACTTTTTTTTTTTTTATAATAAATTTTACGAGGGTACTTTGTTAGATAATTACTTGTCAGAGCAAGACCCCTTATTCGGCTTAACAATGAATGATAATTTTTTCCTTCAATAACTAAAATAAACGAATTACAGGCGTAAACAATCGCTAATTTACATTGGCTATAAAAGTCTATCGGTCACAACACTCCCCGTTTTCCAAAAGTGTTGACCCAGGGTCAACACTTTTCTTTCTCGTGACACGCACTGACACCCTCACTCTTTGTTTCTCCCTCCCCGGCTAGACCGGCGATTATTTCTCAATAAGTAGGGACTGCGCGGCAACATCGGTGCCTCTGTACTACCCGCCTCCCAAGTCGGGTCTCGATAGTTGGTACTGTCATCTTCCGCCGAGGTCTCTCCCGAGACCTCCGATGTGTTCACCAACGGGGTAACCGGGCGGGTGGGCTCCTTTTCGCTCGATGAAACATCTTCCTCCGTACGGATAATACTCGGTCGCCCCTCCGCTTCGCCCTCAGGCCACCAGCTTGGAGCCACTACATCCCTCCTTGGCGAGCTAGTGGCCAATAGGGAATCGTTCCCAATGGCCCTTTCTCTAGGATGGGGCTCTCCCTCCTCGTCAGAGTCGGTTAGGGGGATCGGCCAGAAGTCCTCCTGGTCTCTTTCCTTATCCCTTACTTCGTCATCGTCATCTTCCGATTCAGACTGTTGCTCCTTTGGATACTCCGTTTCGAGACCACTGTTAAAAGCCGGTTTCAAGCGGTTCACGTGAACTACCTGGGTCCCGCCGGTTTCATTTCTGATTGCATAGGTTACCGCACTGCATTTCTTGACTATTATCCATGGTCCCGTCCAAGGGCAATGAAATTTTTTTAAATTTCCTGGTTTTACCGCGGGTACATGTAGGTATACCGCGTCGCCCTCGGTTAAAGTTCGGGATCTCCTATCTTGGTTAACCGCCGCGGTTCTGCGAGCCCAAGTTTTCTTAATCCTTTCACGGGCTTCTTCGTATGCCTGTTCTACACGAACCCTAATCCTTGCAGCTTCATCTTGTGTTAAGGCGTTTTCCAACGCTTCCACAGGCTCTATCCATTCCCCTTCCGGAGTGCGGAGCTCTCTGCCATATAACAGGAAGTTCGGCGAAAATCCCGTGGCAGAATGTGGTATGGAGCGATAAGCCATTAGTGAATAGGGGACCCACCGGTCCCAATCTCGCCCATCTTTTCTGGCAAAGTGAGCCATGGAATCTCCCAGTGTACGATGAAAGCGTTCCAGCATTCCATTACTCTGGGGATGGTAGGGGGTGGTTTGGAGTTTTTGTATGCCTAAGCCCTTGCACACGGATTTGAACAACGCCGACACGAAATTCCTGCCTTGATCAGTCAGTAGTTTCTTTGGAGTCCCATGTCTGGTGATTATACGCTCGACAAAAACCCGAGCGGTCTCGTCCGCCGTCTGTTCTCTTATAGGTTCAGCTTCAGTGTATCGGCTGAAGTGGTCTATAAAAGTTAACAAATATTTATTCCCGCGGCTACTCTTTGGGAACGGCCCCACGATATCCAGGGAAACCATTTCGAATGGCTCCTTGGGAAAGAAGGGGGCCTCTAGAGGAGCTGTTAACCCAGTGGGGGTCTTTCTCTGAGCACACGGGTGGCACCCCTTAACGAACTCTTCTATATCTTTCCCCATCGAGGGCCAATAGTACTTATTCTTTATCAATTCCTGGGTACGTTCTCTTCCCGGATGTCCCGCCCATGGCCGACTATGGTGTTCCTCCATGATCTGTTGCCGGCGATCTAGTGGAACCAAAATTTTCCATTGATTTGGGTCATCACTTATTCCGTAGTGTATTATACCATCCGCCCCCGTCCGTAACCCTCGTGGGTTATTTTTGACCCATCTCTGGCATTCTTCGTCCTGTTCCTGCCCTCTTTTCCAAAGAGCCCGTTGGGCTCCTTCGTCGAACGTCCTTATACCCGCTACGGCCTTACTCAGGGAGTCCGCGTTGGTATGCTTCTTCCCTGGTTTGTGGACGACCTGATACTCGAATTCCTCGAGTCTGAGAGCCCACCTCATCAAGCGTGAGGACGGGTCTCTTAGGGACAGCATCCATTTAAGTGCAGCGTGGTCAGTGACAAGTGTAAACTTTCGACCCAACAGATAGCACCTAAAATGCTTGGTTGCCCAGACTACCGAAAGTAGCTCTCTTTCGGTAGCCGAATAATTTTGTTCCGCTGGGTGTAGCTGTCGACTGGCAAAGGCGATAGGCCTTTCTTGTCCGTTTCGGAGTTGTGAGAGGACGGCCCCTACTGCCATTCCAGAGGCATCGGTCGCCAGAATGAAAGGGTCTCGGAAATCAGGATAAATCAGCACTCGGTCAGAACACAATATCTCCTGTAGAGCGGTAAACGCCTCGTCTTGTTCTTTCCCCCAGTGAAATGACATTCCCTTCCCCGTCAACTGGGTGAGGGGCTTGGCAATTTCGGCGAACTGAGGTACGAACCTCCGGTAATATCCGGCGAGACCCAGGAAGCCTCTCACTTCCCGAGCCGAACCGGGTTTTGGAAATTCTGTCACCGCCGTGATCTTTTCTGGGTCAGGTTTCACCCCTTCACTGGTTACCAAGTGGCCAAGATATTTTACCTGCCTGACCACAAACTTACATTTTGGTCCTTTCAACTTCAGATTAGCACCCCGCAGTCGCTCCAGCACCCTTCTTAATCGAGTGCAGTGCTCCTCCATATCACCACTGAAGATGATAATGTCATCTAAATAAACGTAGCAGTCAGTCCCCTTAACTCCCATCAGTACCTGGTCCATAGTTCGCTGGGATGTGGCTGGGGCCCCAGCAAGCCCGAACGGCATTTTATGGTACTCGTAGTGCCCCCCTAGGGTGGTGAATGCAGTTTTCGGTCGATCTTCCTCGGCCACCGGTATTTGGTGGTAGCCGCTGGCAAGGTCTAATGTTGTGAAAAGCCTACTCTGTCCCAACATCTCTAATGTTTCCTGAATCAATGGTAGGGGGTAAGCATCCACCTGCGTTACTGCATTCAGCCCCCGGAAATCAGTGCAGAATCTATACTGGGTCCTTCCGTCTTCACTTCGTTTGGGTACCAACACGACAGGTGCTGCCCAAGCACTGTCGGAAGGAGCTATCACTCCCTTGCGTAACATTTCTTCTAAGTGTTCGTCTACTACCGCTCGTTGGTTGAAGGGCACTCGATACGGGCGCTTGATCACCGGGGGAGCTTCCCCTGTTGGTATTCTATGCTTCACCCCAGTAGAGCAGCCTTCCTTTCCCGGTTCTTCGAATAGATCTTTAAACTCTTCTAGCAGCGACTCGACTACACCCTTATCCGACTCACCGAGGTGGTCTACATTCCATAGTTGAGCCCCCTTTTCCAGAGCATTCTCGCTACCCTCTACTCGGTGTATCCGAACGTCCCTTTCATTTCTTTCCTCCGTATGCCATTCCGCGCCTATTCCCAATAATTGCCCTTTATCGAGGTAGGTATCCACCGGCCCCGAGTTCATAAGTTGGATCCAAACCTCCCCGTGTTCTACGAGCCCAATACTTCGCCCTACTCTTAAGCTACCTTGTTTCAATTGTACCGGCTCGACAACCACCACTGCCTTCTCTCTCTGGTGGATCGTTGCTCTAATGAGTTTCTCACTACACGAAGGGATTGCGATTCGAGCAGGGCTGGTAATTTCTAGCCCCTTGGTCTCATCGTGCTTGTCGGGTTGTTCGCGGGATCCCGGGGTCTCTACTGCTTTGTTCGCGGCCTGCTGGTTTCCGCGTTTGGCCCTCTTTTTTCTCTTCTGTTGGTGCTTTCTTTCTTGGGCATGGATTAGGTCGGACGAGGATCCATCCTTTGGAATTGGCTCCTCCTGCGTCGTTTCCCTTGTACTTCTCCCTTTCGCTTCTAAGGAATTTATTGCCACTCCCAACTGGTGAAGGGGATGTACGTTGACTGGTTGCTTCTCAAAACTCAGGCCAGCGTCAGGCGGCGTCACTATCACCTCCCGGTTACGAATATCCAGTTTGGCTCCTAGCTTTTCTAGCAAATCCAAACCTATGATTCCGTCTCCGGGCAAGTTCACGCTGATTACCATCACCTGATGTTTCACTTCCAGGCCGTCTACTTGGCACATCAACTCTTGTACCCCCAAAATACGCAGAGCCTGTCCTGTTACTCCTCTAGCTCGGACACTGGCGGACCTTAATTGAACTCCCGGAAGCGCCGTGCGAATTAGCGTCACTTCGGCCCCCGTGTCTACTATCATGTGGTGGAGATATCCCCCAATTAGCATGTCCAGTTTTATCAATTTACCTACTCCGGCTCCCACCCCTGTAAGCCATTTCTCATCCACAGGCTTGGGTTTCTCCGGCCCAGACGGGGGGTGACCGTCGGGCCTTAAGCATTTGGGGGCCCCTGCACGGGGTTCAATTTCTTTTCGGTGGGCAGCTGCTGGGATCTGCACTGGTTCGCTATATGCCCTTGCCGTCCACACCTGTAGCAAGTTAACCTTTCTCTGGGGCCCGGGTTATTGCTTACTCCTTTAGCCGGTGGTGGCATTCTGCATCCCCTTGCGTAATGTCCTAACTCTCCACACCGATAGCAACGCTGAGAATCGGATTTACCTAGTCTCGAGGGAAGCGCCTTTTGAATCGCGCTGATACAAGCGTCTTCGATCTGTTCCCTTAAGCTAAACACCGCTCCCGCTCCCCGTGCCGAGGCCTGGTCCTCGTTTCTAGCGATAGGATCCACTGAGCTTCTATACCTATTTCTCTCACTCTCTCGTTGCTGCTCATGGCAGGGGCCGGACCTGCCCCCTGCCTCTTCCAACACATATACGTTCTTTCCCCGTTGATGCTCTTGCAAGGCTTGTTCTACATCTAACGCCAATCTCACTGCATTCTTCAGTGTATCTGGGCGTCCGAACAACACCTGTTTTCCCACCTCACCCGAGAGTCCCCTCATGAACGCTTCTAGCACTTTTCTCTCTACTTCCCGCGCCCACCACTTTGCTTCATTCCCAGATAGATCGGACCTGGTCATTTTCCCCCCCAAGGAAATGCATCTGTCCGAAAATTCTTGGATCCTCTCTTTTGGCTGTTGACTCGTCTCCTGCAAAATTCTTCCATAATATTCAAAAGTATGTGGATCTCCAAACCTTTCTCGCAGTGCGTCTGCAAACTTCTTAAAGCTGACCATACCCTTTAATTCCTCATTTCCTCTGACAAAGGCGGCTGCCGGGCCCTGCAACTTGAGCCTACAAATCCGAACTCGGTCAACGTCCTCCCAAGCTCCACAAGCTGCTACTTCCTCCACATACTCTAGGAATTCGTCAACCGGCCTGGCACTCGCCTCCCCTCCCCACGTCTTGATCAGACCCTGCAAGGACAAATCCTTCCTTGGTGGCTTAGGTGTCCCTCCTTCCTTTATCTCTGTCCGGCTAGCTTCGAGTTCATTTTTCAACTTTTCTTCCGACTGGGCCAAAGCCAGGTTAGCCTTCTCTAATTCTTCTATCCTCTGTCGGAGGTTACTTTCAACCGACATTTTAAAAGGGATTTATCAAAAAAAAATTTTTTTTTTTTTTTTTTCGAAATAAAAGTTTATCCCGGATTAGTGGATTTTCTTGCAATCCACCCCACACCTGACACCACTTGTAAACCCCCTACTTTCTCTCTCTTCCTCCTCCCCCTAAATGTTTACAGGAATCTGGGGAAAATATTAATGCCAGGAGAGGGCATTACCCAAGGACAGGGGAACCTGAAATATTACAGGGAATTGACATTTAGATTACCGACATTTTATTAAATGATAATAAACAAAAAAAATCCTTAAGCTATTTGAAAAAAAAAATACTTAAACTATTTGAAAAAAAAAATAATTAAACTATTTGATAAAAAAAATAATTAAACTATTTGATAAAAAAAATAAGTAAACTATTTGAGAGAAAAATTACTTAAACTATTGGACAGAAAAATACTTAAACTTTACTAAACTGGAAACTTGTAAACCAGAGTTTTATTAACTTAAAGTTTGCTGATCGAAGAATGAGAACAAAACAAATACATCACTGTCCGTGTTTATCTATACGTATGCATAGTTTGGTGTTATTTGGTGTAAACTGATGAACGACGTAAACAAACAACATAAACCCTCGGTACGTGGAAGCTACGTCCAACGAGGTTACCTGTCGTAGCTAGATAGTGGATTAGTCATTCAGCTGTGAGGTTCCCGGTGGATGGAATCGGTGAGTCGATGATCGATATGCTCATATCCATACTAGTTCCAAGTCAAATCTCCAACCAGAGGTGCTCCCCATAAACCATAGGCCGATAAGGTGGTGAGATGAGGGGGGGGCGCTCCGGCGGGTGTTGGCCAACTGATCCACACACTGACTGCAAGCGACTGAACCCGGTGCTCCGTCCTTTTAATCCTCTATAAAGGATGTAGGGTTTTACGGGGCCTCGGAGGCGTCCCGCACCGTTATTTGTTTTGTTTACTTTCCAGCATATTTCACATAAAACAAAATCAATACACTCACATTTGAAACACAAAGACCCCTTACTCGGCTTAACAATGAATGATAATTTTTTCCTTCAATAACTAAAATAAACGAATTACCGGCGTAAACAATCGCTAATTTACATTGGCTATAAAAGTCTATCGGTCACAATAGATTAGAAAATTATTGAAAGGTCAAGCATTGTATTGTAAGCATCTCTTACTTAATATCCTTCCGCCAAGTATCGAAGAAAGAACTGTATGATTGTATGATGAACTAAAACAATACAAATTACAGTATCAGATGAAACACTAAGGACATATCGTAAGGCAGAGAAAATGAAAATAATACCAGAAGAGCATTGAAGATGTAAAACCAGTAACAATAGGCAGAAATGCTTCTAACAAAAGTATATAATATTAGAGATGTATAACAAACTACACAAGATAATTAGCTATCTAGAAGACAGAGGCAAAGATTAGTAATTACTAAGCAGATAAAAAGTCATTTGACAAGCATGAGCCCAATTAAATTTTTCTCAAAAAAAAAAAAACATTAGGACACATAAATTGTTGATCATCTGTAGAGTTGAACTTTTTATTAACTTGAGTTTACAAAATTATGTTTTTCCAACTAAAACAATCAATTTCAAACAAATAGAAGATAAAGTTACATATTAAGCTGCTAAAAAAAAAAAATAATTAAATCGGTAAAAAGCTTCTGAAATCGGAAATGAAACTTTCGAAAAATCCGATTATTAATCGGAGGTACTGTGCCGTATTTCTTTCTTTATTTTAATGTAATATTTTTTCTATAATTTATTTTTGCAGTACTCTGAGGAAGGGCTGTCCCTTTTTTTATTATTACTGGACTGCCAGCAGATGGGCAAAGTCTTGTGATTGAGGATTTTATGGATGCTCACAACCATCCGATTAATAATGATTTATTTGAAGCCTTGCCTCAACTGCGAAGATTATCTTCTCAAGATCAGTGGGAGATAGCTAATATATTGAATCTAAGGTTTAATATAAAATTAATGAAAAATTTCCTACCAGAGAACAAAGGGAAATTCCTAACGACCAAAGATATTCATAATATTAAACAGACTACTGCTTTGGCTACTCACAATGAACTTGAATCCACAGTCAATTATTTAAAAAGTATGGGCAGTGCACATGTGGAAGTATTAGTAGATGGAAACAAACAGAAGGAATACTTTTCCAGGCTAAAATAATGTAAAAGGCATTTTATTTTTCCCTAAAATTAGTAATTTTTTATGCAAATTATAAATTGAATAATATAAATATGTCCCTTTATATTCTTCTGGATAAAGTGGAAACAGTCATGGGGAAGTGGTATGTGTTTTCTATTGACGAAACTGCCAGAAATGTCAAAGTGATGTTTAAACTTTTCATAGCAAATAATCCAGAATGGATCAAGATTGAGTCCCTAATAAGGGATAGAGATATGAGAGAAAGACAAGCGATTAGCAAATCATTGCTATGGACAAAATTAGTACTGTGTTCATTCAATACATTAAAAACACCATTACACAAGAGAAAATGGATGTTAGTTCTACGGAGAAATTGGCTTCCTTAAAAATATTATAAAAAATGGCATTTCCAAAAAACAAAGAACAGTATATGAAGGAATACAATAATCTATTGCTTTTGAATTTGAAAATAGTGTGAGATTACATAAATAAAAACTGGCATAATATAAGAGAACAGTGGGTTGTAGGGCTTATTAAAAATTCAACCGTAACATACAACATTAAATATTACAACAAAAGATAAAGCAAGAGGCGGTAAAAAATTGTCCAGTTTTACATTTTTTTATTTAAAGATTTTGTAATAATGCTGGACAGGATTCATTCAGACAGAAAGATTGTTGCATGGAAGCTCACGAATCGTCTTGAACCTCCACCACAGGGTGAAGTTCTCACCAGGTTAAAAAGAAATTGAAACCTTTCATCTTTGATATTATTTTTAAAAAAATATCGAGAAAGCTAGGAAAATGAAATCTGTCACGTCAACTTATAAAACCATTATTTCATGTAGTAACTATTGATTTTTAAATAATTGGA
Organism: Acanthosoma haemorrhoidale; assembly: GCA_930367205.1. Lineage (NCBI taxonomy): Eukaryota > Metazoa > Arthropoda > Insecta > Hemiptera > Acanthosomatidae > Acanthosoma > Acanthosoma haemorrhoidale. The sequence goes on along the minus strand of OV884013.1, from coordinate 15,847,244 downwards.
ATTGCTTGTTAAGATATTAATAATTTTAGACTTTTTTTTATAAACACATAATATCCAAATAATTCTCAATTCGTACACATTATGAAATGCTCGCAAAGAGAAAGAGTTATGGATGGACTTGGTACAGAAATAGTAGCAAATGTAATATCAAAGGCTGATCAAAGCTTTGAAACTCGGATACAAAAGAGAAAACCATGAATATTAAATTAATAAAAAAAGAATTGCCGCCAATGGCCGCTTCGAGTAAATATAGAAAGGCCATGATTGTGTGTAAGTATACTCGTATACGCAGTTTGGGATTGAAGAATATAATTCAGCTCTGACTGAACTGTATAAAATAAGATTATCTTAATAATTAATATTTATTCCAGGACAAAGAGAAGGGTATGATAGTGATTACTAATGGTCTGGCCCCTGTGATTCTATTCCAATAAATATTAATCAAGTAAATTTATAATTAAATCATATTAATACATCTTAGTAAATGTTTTCTAAATTTTATTTGATTATTTTACAGAACTCAGAAGAGCACGGCTATTGCAAACAAATGACTTTAAGTGATATCTCAATTAAACATTTGAAATGCAAGAGATTTGGTAGACTTAAAGATGTTGACAAGACTGCCATTGGTGTGAAGAAGAAAAAGAGGATGAAATAGTAGCCATTTTGTAAAATGTTTCTTTACCAGTTGAGAGCAACAGTTTTTGAATTGTAAATGTGTCCATCCACTATTTTGAAATTTAGTAAACTATACATGTACTTCCACTACCTCAATTTGGTCTCTTTTTCTATGTTTGCTCACTTTATTTGAACCTGAAGCGCAATATGTTTATCATTCGATTTTATTTATTTTACTTTCATATTTTAAGCTTTGAAATATAATCAATGTTTGTAAAACTTTTGTTTTTGTCACTCCCTTAATGTCTAGATGCTAATCTTGCCCCTTGAATTTTATTTATTTTTTTAAATCTACACACAAAATTAAATTATTTTTATTAATAAATTTAGAACACATTTTCATATCAAAATTGTGCTGAAATTAAAAAATAGTGGGGAGGGGAGTTTTTTAATAGTATTTGACAGATCATGTTTTCTGTATTACTCGGCACTTTTTCAGAGTGATAAAAAAAGAGAATTTTTTTTCAGAAGGGCTTGAAAGATTGAATCCAGTTTAGAACGATTTTCACACAGTCAGGATTGAAATGCAGAAGGGATGCTTTTTTCCAAAGGACTAATAAGATGGAACCAATTCAAGGTTCTTTTTGACATATTTTAAGATTGATATCCTAATGGATATTATTTTTCATAAAAAAGCTCAAAAGGGAGAATCAAATCTAGTACGATTTTCTGAGGAAAAAGACATTCCTTAGGTTATCAGTCTATTTCAGCTTAAATTATTTTTCTGAAATTTTATCTAAGATTCACCAAAACTAGTTCTATTATTTAGACTTAAAACTATAATTTGAGGGTCCTAAAATATTTTAAATATAAATAAATAAACATCAAAAAATTATTTGAAATACTTTTTAGTTTTTGCTTTTATCTTTTTCCTGATTATATATTTTTTTACTGTTTTCTCCGTTTGTTACTGCATTGAAACAACTTTCAAGTGATGTTAATTTTAATTAATTTAAAGCTTGGTAATCAATATGTGTAATATTGGTATTAATTAATTGTGTGTAATTTTTCGTGGTATTCATTAATTATTATGTGTAATATTGTCATTAAATAAAAAGTATGTTTTGAATTTTTTATGAAGCAAGATGGCTTTCCTTTCAGTTCTTCCATAGCTCCATTTACATTTATGAATTGGCTCTAGCATTAAGTGGCCGTTGGGAGAACTCAATCTCAGGCATTTAGACTTTGCATATATTTAAAATAATAATGGGTATTAAAATGTATGGATATTGTTATCCTTTACTATGTTCACTGCAATGGTACTAGCGGTTATTATGTACATCGTCAACATTTTCAAATTGGTGAACTCCCATAAAAAAATCGATATTTGAATTGAATTTTTATTTAGAAGTTATTTTTCTGGATCAAAGTATTAGTGTCCATTTAGATTTAATACTTGATCATGTAAAAAAATAAAATAAATATCACTATCCAGACTCCTTGACTGTACCGAAATCTCGATAAACTTTTTATTAAAAAAGATTGGTGAAGTGAGCAATGTTACACAGTTAAGGGTTTCCGTGGTCTTCCTAATTACTCACTCTTGATTGATTTTCTTTGTTTTATTCAATTATTTTTTATTGCCATACGCATTCAAAAGCAGTTTCTCTAGTAAGCATTGTAGATGAGAATTTGTAAGTAGCCATTAATCTAATTTTATGTTTTTATGTAATTATAGTTCACTAACCCCTAATACATTAAATATATTATTTAACAACACAACACCTTTAGTTTGATGCGGTGAAAAAATTTGATGATAAGGAAAAAATATTTTTTTCATTGCAGGTTAACTAATTGATCAATGACACATGTTACTTTCTATAGAATTATTATTTTGAGAATCATGGGGGCATCAAATGGAACTATCATGCAAAATATGTCTCTCTCTCAAAAAAATCTCCAGTTGGATTCAAGTTTTGACACGTTTTGATGGCTTTATGTGAAAAAATTACACATTACTAATCAGGGGCAACAAGATCTCTATTTTGAAACCCTTCTCAATAGGAAAGTAATATTTTTTTTTTAATTATCAAGTTATTAAGTAACCATTGTTCTGGTTTTATTTTGCCATCATCAATTTTCAATCAATTGATTTACTGTAAATGGTCTTGTTTGTTGATTATTGTTAAATGTTATAAACGTGATTTACATATTATTTATAACGGGCTTGAGAACTTTAATTTGATGCTTTTCTCAATATGGTATGAAATGCTGTGCATGATTGTGTGTACTTCCACTCATGAGAAGTATTATCCTGAATAGAGTGGATTAAAGTTATATTAACGAAAAGAACTAATGGGATGTCATTCAATTAGATAACACATCAAGGTATCAATATTTATATCTGTCTCAATTTCTTCTTGCAAAGGAATTGCGTGTTAATTGATGGCAGATTATTCGGACCCTGAACAATTACAATAAGCCATGAATGTGATATAATGAAGAACATTATTAGTCTCATATAAAATTAATTTTATATGAACTATCTGATTACTGTAAACAGTTTAATAATGAAAGTGTGAGATAAAATATAATTAAAATAATATGACAGAAGTAAAATCGAACCATTTCTCAACTTAAAAAAAAAAGTACAGTCGATTAAGAAATATTTTAGAATAAATAATGGACATATTGATGTGATCATATTTTAATACCACGACCATCAGATATGGAAGTTAACACATAAGCATCATAATAAATAAAAATTGCATTGCTTGGATAAATAGGATGGTAAGTAAAAACATAGTTAAAAAAACAAAAACTGATTCAATCTTTATTTGTTAACAGTATCTGGAAACTTAAATGCTTTATTTGTATGAAAATAACTTATTCTTGTGTATAGAACTTATGAATAAAACGTTTATAGATGACAGAATAGTTCATAACCATACTAATCTAAATTTACTTACTTAAATAAGTAGTTAAACTAGTTTCGAAAATATTTTATATTTATGAAATTTCATAAATAAGTTATATCGATTAACCATTATTAATTCAAGTGTCCACACATACACATATGGTCTCATTTTAAGTAAATAGAAAGAGCTGTGAACATCTCTAACCAAAAGAGGTAACTGTTGTAAGGTTAAAACTCAGGTAAATGATCCAAGACTTCAAATTTGTAAGATAAGTTACTAAAACCTCATATACATCATTATTTAATAAATATTTCGTAAACAGTTACAAGTAAGATCAGCTTCCAAGTATCATGGGGTAAATCACATGAAAGATAAAAAAAAAAAAAGCACAAAAGTACATATTTAAATTTATAATAATTCATCCTACACCTATTGGGTAACATTCAGAAGTAACTTCTTAAAAAATATAAAATCTAATGCATTGCAATGCCATCTGTTGAGAGAAAAGAGAACTAGTTCCAGTACAGAGAGACTAATTTTGATAAAGAAATTGACATGCAGCACCATCTGTTGGCGACAATAAAAACTAAGCAGCAATAATTCATATAATTATTGCACGGTGGCGCATTCTGTTGAGTGCTAAGAAAACTAACTGGTCCTGGCAGGGCCAGTCTGGCTCGTCAGAAAATTTTTATTTAGTATCAGGTCTTCAGGATCCCGCAGGAGCTAACTACTCCAAAAGTGGAAGGAGAGCTAAGCCCGGTACTGGCTGGAGACGTGAGTTACTGCGGGATCCTGAAGACCTGGTACTAAATAAAAATTTTCTGACGCAAACTACCGGCCATGCTTGGACCAGTTAGTTCTTTTAGTACTCAACAGAATGCGCCACCATGCAATAATTATATGAAATATTGCTGCTTAGTTTTTATTGTCGCCAACAGATGGTGCTCCATGTCAATTTATTTACCAAAATTCGTCTCTGTACTGTAACTAGTTTTCTTTTCTCTCAACAGATGGCACTGCAATGCACTAGATTTTCTTTTTCAAGAAGTTACTTCTAAATGTTACCAATAGATTGTGCTGTATATCAATTATTTACTTTAAATCATCTCGACCGCGAAATCTAAAATCAGGAGACTGAAATCTCTCAATCAGCAAATAACTTATTTATCAATTATTTTTTGTTTTTATATTATAAGTGGGTAATAAAATACTGTTTTAACGTAGAGCATTCGTCAATCACCTCAGTGTTATCAATTAAAATATGTACTTTAGTTTGTTGATCTTTTATATCATTTAATCCATAATACTAGGAAGTTGATCTTACAGGTAAAACTATTACCGAAATATGAATTAAATTATGTTGTGAATAATGTTTAATTGACTTAATCTACTTATTTTAAATCATGGACCATTTACCAGTTTGAACCGTATAACAAATATCTCCTTAAATTAGAAATGTTCGCAGCTTTTCTTAATTCAAATGAGGCTATGTATGTGTGAGGCTCAAATTGCTACTTTTTAATCCATTTAGCTTATTTATGAGATTACAGAAGTATTAAATATTTTTGAAACACAATTTAAATGCTTCTTATTATGAGCAAGTAAGCTTAGATTAGCACGGTGATGATCTATTATATATTCTATAAAATGTCTATTTTTATTTATTACATTTTATTCATAATAGCAAAGCTACTTTCATGTAAACAAATCATTGAACTGTCCAGATTATAATAAAGATTCAATCATTGGTTTTTTATTTAACTATGTTTCTACTTACCATCATATTAATACAAGCAAACTACTTTATGTTTAATATGATGCTTTTCCTTTAACTTCCATATATGATATGGTATTTATATATAACATGCCCATTATTTATTCTCTTAACTCTTCAGACCCCAACCATATCACATATTCTCTGTTCTCCACACTACAGAGGAAGAGGATCGACAGGTAGTTTTTCTAAGCGAGGTTATCTTCTGTGGTTTCTGCATCTGTTATTGCAATAAAATCCCCCCCCCCAAACAAATTGTTTTCGCGTCTTTATGAGTTACCTGGTCTGTTTACATTAGTTATTTCCTCTCATTGAAGAGCAATCTTGCCCCATGCAGGCACAGGCCCATGTATTTATCTAGTGTCTCCTCTACATCTGTAAATTACATCTTAATCGTAGAAAGCTGATCAGGATAAAAAAAACTATAGTGGTTCTCATGATTTTATATTTTAAGATGCAAAAGCATTAAACATAATAGTAATTATAAATTATTTGCTAAAATCACAACGATCATCACATAAAGCTGGGCATTTAATTTCACCAATAATATAATAATAATCAATAAGTAACATTATCAAGCTTAAACCTTCATAAATCTGCAGTATTAATATATAAACATTTCGCCTAAATAAAATATAGATTTTCAACTAATAATCATAATACATACCCCATTAAGCTTAAAACTGTATTACAAAGTCATAGTAAGTCCCCCTAGTATTTACAAAAATCTAAAATAAATAAACAAATAATATTATGAATAATTTGTTTTTTAATTATATAAATATAGTTGATTACAAAATACAGCAGAGAATCAATTAACCATTTATATTAATGTTAAGTAATCAATACAACATTAATTTGTACAAACAGTAAAAAATTGTTAATATTACACTTTTATCTTATAGAATAAATACTATTGAGTCAATCAATTCCGTATCAGACTTAGATTTTACCACCAACGAATTAAAATGGGGCAATTTATTGAAAAATAATCATTCCGCCATAAATCGCAATCAGAGTAATTTATTTTTCATATTTTATTTTCTAAAATTTAAAGAACAGTTACTAAACTAGTCTTGACTCAAGTGCAGATTAATAAGAAAAACAAATTTGATAAAATAGAATGTAACACATTTACTGAACATACTCGCAATCAGAGCAGAGAATTTTCTCTTTTTCACCTTTATTAGTTATAGAATTTCCGAAAGTATGTTGTAGCAGCATAATGTGAGCACACTGTCTTCCAATTACTTAAAATTGTAGTATTTTAGTCTAAAACATGCAACTGATATGCTATATTTAGGCTGAAGTATCAGGACATATCAAATATATAATGAGGAATTCATGTTCACATCTGATTACGACTAGAATGACAAACGATAAAGCTTTCAAAAAGTTAAATCACACATTATTTACAATGACATTAGGTAATTATACCGTTAAATAAACTTTTATAATACTTTTAAACATTTGTTTTCCAACCAATAGAAAACTCTCTTAACTAAACCACCCACATGCTAGTAAACATAATGGCAACGATATAATGTGCAAAATTAATAAAAGGCAATAATGGAAAATCCCTGAAGAAAACATCAGGCTATTATTAATCAAATGATAAAATAAAAAAATTTTAAAAGACTAATTTGTTAGTTAAATAATCGAGGGGGTCGCTATAAAAACCAACATTCTCCTCTTCTATGAAATGTTTACATCATTCGGCTTCAAAATTAGAAGAAAGAAAACATTACCTGGTAACAATTGAGGATTTTAAGCAGGTCAGCATACAAAGTTTTGAACCTCCCGCGATAATTTGGAAAAGTGGAGATCATTGATTTTGATACTTACTCCCTCAATATTTCTTTAATTATTATTGATGTTCTTATTGTGTTCTATACTAGAATACAAAAGTATAAAGACTTTACAAAAAGCTAATTTCACCAAATTTACCATTTAGTTAATCATATGCCCTCCTTCTAAAAATTAATATAATAACAAATTAATCCAGTTGGTTAAATAAGAATACTGTTGCGGTGTTCTAACTATAATCATAGTCATACCTCGGTTAACACGACTTTCGTTACAATGGGAAGTTATCTGATGTTATTCCTTATTTCAACAACTATCTTATGTAAGTCATTGATGCTAGAAAATAAATTAATAGAAAATTTTAAATAGACTAGTCAGATTTGGGATATCGGAAATCGGTCCAGAATTTGGGATTTATCTATCTAAGCTACCATTTGTACAAATGGGTAAAAAAATAAAATAAAATTATATACCTTCAGAGCACAGAAATCAGTGAAGGAACTAAAATAATCGGAAATAAAATTGAGGATATAATTGAATGTCGGTGATTATTACAATAATAATCATGAACAGTGATCCAAAAATGCCTAGATAATTTTTTTATTCAATATTAAATCTCTGGATTATTTTCAATTACCTTTTACTGAAATAAGTGACTTATTGAAGGTAAATAGAGATTGATCAAATATATCACAGGAAATTGAAACTATTATAAAAGTACATTGATTAAGGTACAAGCTAATAAATAATGAGCCGTGTAAAACATGATTTTTGTAGAAGGGGAATTCGCCGAGAATCTCATACCTCACGATAAAATTGGATAGACTGCAAAGAGTTTTTCGCATATCTACTCTTAAATTATTTAAAATGCCATAAATATTTTCGGATAAGGTTTTATAAAGTGGTATATTTTGAATTTAAACTACATCGATATAACATGAATTTGATCAAGGTTGCAGTTCCCAAAATAAATATGCGAATTACATTTACTAATCATGTAATATCCATATTATATTATTTATATTGTTATCAATACTGTGCTCCTGACATCAAAGGCTATAAACTTATACTTTATTTATCCTCAGTTAAATAGAATAGAATATATAACCGAGTGGAAAATAAAAATATCACGTAATAAGAAAATGTAAAAATCCTTTTGGGAACATGCAGTCAAGACAATGAGCATAAAAACTAACTTTGTTCCAGAAAAAAAGACCACTTCAAAAAAATACACACATACTTAGCAGAGCACCCATTACTGTAAATAATTCCAAGATCCTGTTACATACTCTGAACAAAATTAAATTATCTGCATAGATAAATATATATTCTTTGGCGCTTGTCTAGAAGAAGGAGTCCATTTTTTATAATAAAAAATTAAATTATAAAATTTTAACAAACTTTCTTTTCTTAAACCTTTCAAGACAGCTAGATTGTAGGCTATACACTAAATGCTGATCCCAGTTCATTTGTAAAAATTATGTCACAAGGTATCTAACAACCCTAATTAATACTAAATTGTCTCTGAACATCCACTAGAAGCTGCCAAAATAAACTGGATTCCTCACAGCTATTTAAGTGGTGGGGCTCGAAAGAGTTAGTTATAAACCCAACTCTCGTTTTCTTTCAAGAGGCCAAGAGAATTTTTACTAGTCCAATCTCCCTCCAGGAATATCTTGGGGAGAAATTCACCAATTGAACTCAGGTATCCCCTCTCACATTAACAGTTAAGGGTTAAGACACGCTAACCACTAGATAAGCTGATAATCAACTTTTAATTATTACCATATTTATCCACAAAATGTTTGAATTGACTAACACAATTGCTTTTCCCAGTTTGAATTGTTTTGTTTTTAACAGAACATTACTAAGTTACTTTCATGGTTAAAGATAATTTATTAATAATTATTTTAGCATATTGAATTATTACATAAGTTAAGCCCATAAATTGAATTTATAGATTATTATAGTCGATTATTTCAATTTAGAATAATTTTTCAACTATTACAATTGGCTCTCCGCTGTTTTTTATAAGATGATGAATATTTTCTAAATTAATATTGTTTAAAGAACCTTAATTTAGGACCAAAGACGTATATTAGAATTTTATTAATTATAAACACAGCTAATAACAAAATTTCTTCGAGCATTAACAGTGATATAGATGAAGTCATAAAGCTAAATGCTTTTGGCCGCCACTTCAATATGAAACCCGCATAACGCTAACGATTAACTCATTCAGCAGCTTAAACTTTTTTTCACATATGTTTAACAATAGTAGTAGAAAGAAATATAATAATTTAAAATAGTTCTATAAATCTTTGCTTAACTTTGTTTTAATTCCCCACGCAAACTTTTGAAGATCAAGGGAACAAGACTTAATATAGAGTATTTGTGATGGCTAATTGTTACACCTTAATTCTAAGAATGGATATTAAATAATTGAATTAATCAATTTTTGTTAAGTTCCTAAGTTAATTTATTGATTAAATAAATATATATATACTTTTTTCAATTTGAGTTTGATCAAATTATTGAGCTTTATCGCTCGTGTCTTCGTTGGAAAATTTATTATACTCGTGAATTCCTATCGTTTACAAGATGAAACTCTGTTGTTATTATTATTATAAAAATCCTTTAAATATACATATTTATTATAAACTTACTTGACTAAATGTATAAGTATAAAATTATAAAAAAAATTATGACATGTAGCATAATCAATCAAATTATGTGAGGTGTACTGAAATAGGGATATGGTACAAGAAAGCTTAAGGAGAAGAGCTGAACTTGACTTCCCGAGGCGGATTCTGGTTGTCGACAGTCCATATCGATCCACTGGTCCCTTTGACGAGAACGTGTATTAGGGCTCTACCCACGTTCTGCACCCTAAGATACAGAAAAATATACAAAAATCAATCAGATAATAATTAATAATATAATGATAAAAATAAGGCCAGGCCATATTTAACAAGTTACTTTACCCAAGGTCAGAGTATTGTTCATTATTACTTTCTGATTCACATATTATGTAATGATATTCAATATGATCATTTTTATAAATAAAAAAAAAAAAATGGCAAAATTTTAACTGTAAAACAGTCATTTTAACCCAAGTTTAAGATCATTTTAGTTTACATTTTAAAATTCTTGGAGAAAAGTTTCACCAATACGTCAAAAGGTTTCACCACACCAGCAATACCTGTTCTGTTATCAAAAAAGCTATCAAACAGTCCTATCTAATTAGTATTCAAATTTGTTAAAGGATAGGATTAATAATAAATAAAATAAACCAATAAAAATAATGATTTATCATAAATTTTTTAGGAAGAATTTTTAGAAAGAGATAGCTTATTTATAAGAACCAAGAACTGGGAGCTTGAAGATGGTAAATTATGTGAGTTTAACTGCTTTCCTTTTAATGGATTCATTCAAATTAATTATTAATATAAGGTTAATAAATCATACAATTTTAAATAAAATACATTTTCTATGTACACGGATAGGACATAAAACACCCCGAGTAACTCAAAATAACATCATTAATTAAAATAAAATGTTTTAAAAAGGAATCATTTTATGAATACTCTCTATTAGTATTTAGATTTGTAAAAATAATTATTACATATTAAAGAATGCCTTTTAATAGTTAGTAATCTTTTTAGTTACTAAATTACAATAATTTTATTTTTGAAAGTACTTATTTTGAAATCATGAATATATTGTTGTGATATTTTAAAATGATGATTTTTAATAGTGTTTGTTTAAATAAACTCGGAATTAGCGAGCATTGAATAACGTAATAACGATCCGTGATTCATTTTTGAAAGTATGAACGTTTTTATTGTCGTCATATTAATTATTAATAATTGAAATAAAAATAATATCATATTTAATATAAACTTCTAAATTAAGCAAAGTATAAATATTCAAAACAACTGGCATTAAATAACGAGTTGAAAGTCAAGAAGGCAGCGGAGAGATGCAGATATATATACGAGCCAACAAAGGACCAAAGTTCATTCTTCGTTCTTCAGAAGGCAGGCAGAGAAGGAAGCCCCTGGCTACCTGTAGCCACCAACCCACGCTAAGGCGCCTCGTGGTTCATCAGAAGAGACTTTCACTTTCATTCAGCACGAAGACAAAGGACGCGCAAGTAAGACGATGCGGATCAAGCAAATGAAGATTACCACCGAAGAGAAGAACACAGAGATACACTGGCCAGTATAATACGTAATCTTAATCTTAACAGTAATTTTTAGTACGTACGTAATTTATTTGTATATCAATTTTTATATGTTAATGTGTGTAAATAAACCAATATTCCTTTAGCCAGAAGTTTCCTAATAATTTATTAGCAGAACCCTGATATAACGTAAAAGTTATTAAATATAAAGTTTTTAAAATTATATGAAAGAATATATAATTAAATTAAAATATTATTAATGCATCAAGCAAATATTAGAATATTATTCTAGCCAAGAATTTACCTGAAAAAGCTCTAGAGAAAGGGACACATAATATCATAAATAATCTTAAAAGAAAAACAAGATTAATTAATTTTTTTTTTCCATTGTTAAATTTGCTTACGGTTGAAAAGGCCTGTTTTCGTAATCTCTCCTGAAAACTGGCTCATAAGCTGGTGAAAAGATCCCCTTCTTCATATCCTCTGCATTGGTCTCCGTGCATGTCGACGCAGGGCATAGCGCTATAATTCGAACTCCAGACAAATTCATATGAAATGGATCCTGCAAAAAGAACATCAAATTAAAAATAGATGTATATAAAACAAATTAGATCTAAGCAAGTACATTTATTTTTAAATTTTTAGTATGCTTATTAAATTAAATTAAAAATTTAATAAGCTTTAATAGCTGAGACAGGAGCTTGAACCCAAGCAAGACATGGCTGCCATTCAATGAAAAGTCACAAGAACAATTACGCTTCCTTGTTGCCAAGCCCAAAGAGACAGTCTTAACTATCGAGAAGCAATTGTTTTTTTGTCTGCCTGCCTTTATGTATGTATAGCCTACAATAGCGGGTGTAGAAATAAACATACAAAATTATAAAGTTACATTTCTTAACATTTTGAAAAATACTGATCAGTTTTCGATTCAACAGTAATATGAAGTATGTAAAAAACATTAAAGGTGAAAAAAGTTGTTCCGCCAACTTTTAAGAATTCTCAAGTCCCTGTCTTTCTTGAAGAGACGAGGCCACAGGTAAGTTGATATGCTCCACTAAGATAACTTAATGTGCTAGGTTATATTACTAATTACGATATTAATACAATAGCACTCAATGAATAAATAACAAGTGATGAATTACCCCAAAAGATCTTGTGAACCCGATGATGGCATGCTTGGTGGCGGTGTATATCGGGACACAGGCGCATGGCCTGAGCCCAAGTGTTGATCCAGTGATGACTACCGTTCCTCCTCTTCCTCCACGGTCCCTCCCCATGAACGTCAGAGCGAGCAGAGTCCCTCGGATTACTCCGTTCTGTAACATCGAGATTATATTTTAATTGAAAATAAGTGGGTACACAATGAATAGGTTAGCCCCTTTTATTTTTCTGCAACATAGCCATGAGAGATGTGTGCAATGAGAACTTGAACAAATGGACAGTCATAACATAATTAAAAATTAAAATGGTGTACATTTATGAAAAAAATTAAATAAAACTATTATTCTGATAATAGATAGCTTTGTATAAATAGCCTTTATTAAAATTAAAATTTGTTTACTAAGGCAAATCTTAGACACATGAAAGAAAATAAATTGTTTACATATCACTCATTTGCAGTTTTGAGATCAACATAAAAAATTAAGAAAATGAATAAAGCTGAAAATAAAATTCAACTGGTATACCAACAACCCTATATTATTGGTAATATAACGTTTCATTTATTGTTACAATGTTAATAATCGTAATTTAACAATCAATTCTATTTATATTTTTATTATATCACCCAAAAATGAAATAAAAAATAAATCCAGACTTGTGAAGACACATATCTAAACCTTATGTAAACTTTATGTAATCATTTAAAAAAAGTATTTGATTTATTATAAAGTCAATTTAAACTTCCTGTTTTATACTGTCAATCACATTAGTGATAGAACTCTGAATGTCACATATTGTTACAAAAAAAATAGAATATAAATCTGATAACGAACTTACAAGGTTAACATCAACTTCAAGCTCCCAAAATCTGTCATTGAAAATGCCAGCATTATTTACGACGATGTCCAAGCCTCCGAATACAGACACTGTCGTTTGAAAGGCAGCTAAAAATAAACATAAAATAATCATTTTATTAGCTCTGAATAAATAACCCATTTATATATAAATGATAATAATATTAATAATCTTAAAAATATAGAATAAAATAAGCTCAGTGGCACTCAAGCCATAATTAAGAAATATATAGTTATATTTAGCACCAGGATAATTCCTCCAAACGGTGGCAGGCACAAAGCATGCCTGGTCTTTCCTTTTGTTGTTTTAAAATAAGTCAAAGAAAATTTAGTCATCTTGGACACTTTGAGGACATATAAAAAGCTAGCTGAAGTCTGTTCGACATGTACCCCCACCTTAGGTCAGAAACAGCAATCACAAGGTAAAATAAAAATAATAGCAATAATAATCTCAACAAGACCGATACAACTCCACACAAAGTTTACATAATTACTTGCCCAGTGCAGGCATTTATATAATTCCTATAACAAAAGGAGGTATGTTTTCATATTTTTCAGGCGTAATGAGAATATGCGTCTGAATTTACTCAACAGTAGTTAACTGTGCTTATGATTTGCAGAATAAATTCGGCAGCTTCTACCGCACGACAGACAGAAACAAAGATAAACAGCTCTCTATGGCTGGTGTTACCGACAACAATTAGAAACTGTAACCTAATTTTTGACAAGTATTCCCAAATGTGTTTCTTTCTTTATAATTGTATTTAATGAACAGTTTTGCCTCTGATTCTGAAGATCTCTGCTTATAACAGAAAAGTATTTCCTAAAAAAGTAGTAAACTTGATTATGTACTGAAAAATTAAGTTAATAAATGATTGATAAATCTAAAATAAGATTGTTGAAGTTACCTTCAAACTGTGGATAGTCGGTGACGTCGCAGGGGCAGAAAAGAGCCCTGTTGTGACCGTACATGAGGTTGAATTGTTGAGCTAGTAGCTCCCCGTTCTCTTCATCCAAGTCACATATCGACACCTGATTAATAGATAGGAAATATTTTTAAAACTTACAATTTTTTTTTTTTACAATTTGTTGAGTTAACATTATTATTTAAAATTATTGCCTGTGTTTTTTTCTCTCAAAAACTCATATAAATTATATTGATAAACTTGACAAGTAAATAACCCAAGCAAGCAGTATTCTTCTTAATAAACCAATAACATTTTTTTCCCTTTTTTATAATTTATTTAATTAAGTCTTCATTAAATTATTAGATGGCAAAAAGAAAGAAAACACTTCCTTCAAATAGGAGTGTGGATGTCCGATTGCATTGGGTTGCCAGGATACAAAATATTCATCAGTCCTTTGATGACAAATACAAGAATGATCATTTTAACCAAACTACAAAATTTATAAGATCATACAACAAAATTAACTTGGTTTAACTGTAGAAAGTCCAACAAAATTTGTTTCTGTAACTAAACAAAAAATGTGTTCAAGCTTTTACAGCTGTTGTCTCTTGTATTTATAAGATTTTGTTCCAGTTAAACTTCATGTAGAATGTGGTTTAAAGTTATAATTAAAACATATAATTAACAAATTGTTATAACTAACTTTCTATTTACGCAATTAGTTGTTGCGTCTCTAGCACTGAAAATTAACAACAATGTTAATTCATTTCATGAGCACAAGTTGATGTAATGGTGCAAAGATTTTCCCGTCCATATTCAAGGGGAAAATTCATCCATATGTGATGTATTACACACTCAGTTTCCTAGGTAACAATGAATATTTACACACTTTAAGCTGTCAAGATTCCCAAATAATTAATTATGGTTTATAATTGGTGGGATCAAGTCGAACTTCCACAAAAAAAGTTTATGTCACTAGGTCAGAAGAAAGCGGCACAATAACTATGAGCACAATATTATTAGATGTTCTACCAACTTTTTGCCATTTTAATGTGCTAAAACCTCAATAGATGCTACACATTATTAATTATTTTTTTATTGTATTGACAATATTTTTGATGCCGAGAATAATCAACTGGAACCTCCATGTCGCTAGGTCAAACAATCAAACATAAGGATCTCTGTTTAATACCCACAGAAACTATCTGATATCAAAGTGGATCTCTGTATCAGTCGCTATTGTTTGTCTGAATCCAATTATAACTAAAGTAAACCAGATGGTTTACTTGACACAAACAATAATTATTAATAAACAAATGTCAACAAGAATAAAAATATATTTATGGCAAAACTTATCTTTAGCTTCATTGTTATTCGTTTGATTGTTAGAAATTCTACTTATTGAAGGTGATGACTTAATTGATATGTAGTACAATATCAAATAAAACAAAAATGAATAAATGTCAAACCACTCACAAACTAACTTAAAAATCATTATAAGGACAATCTTCTTTTTAAATCTAATATTGTTTTAACAGTACAGCCCCTAAATTGGAATGCTTGACAATATATTTGGCCAAGTATGAGAGGAGTATTGAAGCTCTAGGCCTAGGAAGAGATAAGACTAGGCATATGGTACATTATTGATTTTGAAAGTTTTTTGGGGTGTGTAACTATTGATCTTCGAGTGCAATTGATACAAAGTATACATCGACTGACTCGCAGACAAAGCTGCTAGGCACCAATATTATGTTTGATTTCAAGAATGTAAGTGAGGATAATCTGTAGGTTGTAATCCTTGCCATATTGAGGATGTACTGTACGGGATTTTTCCTAATAAACTTGAAGTGCATCCAGGATGCGTTAGTATAAGTGGCACAATCTGTCAGACAGGCAAGGGTAGGTAGTCGAGTGTCCTCTAAATGCGAGACGAGCAAGAATACCTTTGCACCAAGCTTGAGCAGCTCTTCCGCGTAGGCTTTGCCGATCCCTCCGGCCCCGCCGGTGATGAGGGCGATCTTGTTCTTCAAGTCCATCCTCCGAAGAAGGAAGAGCAGAAGAAGAAGAGAAAGAGTCTCGTGTGCCCCTTCGTTGCTGTCGTCCACGCCGCTTTAGGTGGGGCCACAGTAGCCGACCACGCAAGTCCGACCCTTTATTGATATTCCCTCCGTCGAGGGGTGGATGGCGCCAAAAACCAGTTTGAATGTACGCCTGCGCCCTTATAACAAGCCAGCTTTCTAAGCAACTTATTCCTCTTTAATTTTATTAATAAACCATAATGGAAAGGCTATAATTTGAAATTAAATAACCAAAATAAAATAACACTTTATTATGGAACAATATCCTTCAGGAATAACAAAAAGGAACAAATAAGTACGTCTAGCCGACAAAAAGGGGGAATAAACATATCATTATACTGATTTAATTAGAATATAAACAATAAAGGACCTGACAATAACGACTAAACTTCGAATTAGTCAAAAATTGAAAACGATTTAAGCCTGCTTAAAGGGTTTGAAAATCGCCTCTTTATCGCGCAAGAGTGGTCAAACTCATATTCAATCTGTTTTACCCTCAAGGTGCATTTTGTAAAAGTGCCCTATCTCATAACAATTCAATAATCTTATAACAAATGAACGAGTCTATCTATAAGTTTAACTTTGGTTGCTATGTCCTTTTAATATATTCACCTTACACACAAACGCCACGCTGTTACGCTATAGTTGAATACTTAGAATATTTAAATTTTAGCTATGCCATCTAACTATTCAACTGACATATTTGACTCCTCTAGCAAGAATCCATAAAGTATTGCATTAGCGTAAAATTAAACCTTACTCAAACATTCAATTCGCTTAATATTAGTCCCGATTGAATCTAAACCTAAAGTAATTCACCTCAATGAATTAACGCGGTGATCAAAATGGAAAGGATTCATTTATATACGATAGAAATCTGTAAACTATAGTTCATTACTAATGTTTTAATAATATTTTACTTAAAGAATACCTACTTTGGTTGACTTTCAATGATATGAAGATTAGAGATCTCTTACTAGCTTAACTATAAAAATTTATCTCTTACTGAAATACATCTCTATGGCTTCAAGGTCGAGATGTGAGTCCAATTCAAAAACTCAGTGTCTCAGAGGTCTGCCCAAGACCAGTCCTCAGCAAGCAGCTGTTAAGACAGTCCTCTCCACTGTCTGGTCCTGAAGTACATATCTTCCCATATCTCTCTCTCTTTCACAGAAGACTTTTCTCTTTATGGCCCTTTGTGTTCATGTGTATGCCTTTTCACACCATCTTGTCAATGGGTTATGCACCCTACTATTGCAGTTGTAAGCCGCTGAGTCCCGTATCCCTTCTGGCACTAACTTTCGAGACAGGAAACATAAGAAAGAGTTGTAGACTGTCAAATCCTCCAGCCATTATATGACAATCTGCAACAGATGAAGCAACCTTGCCTTCGGTCGGCCTACGCCCAAAACAGGGGTTTATGGCTTGCTGACAGTCGACCCTCTGGCCTCAGTCTCTTAACGTTATTTTATAATTTTACACTACATTCCCCATGTCGGGGGGTTGAACATATCAAAGGTAATAAGATATAACCAATTCAAGATTCTTTTTGACTTATTTTAAGATTTATAACCTAATGGATATTATTTTTCATAAAAAAGGCTCAAAAGGGGGTATCAAATCTAGTGAGATTTTCTGAGGAAAAAGACATTCCTTAGGTTATTAGTCTATTTCAACTTAAATTATTTTTCTAAACATTTTAGTTAAGATTCACCAAAAACTAGTTCTATTATATAGACTTAAACTTGTTATCAAGGTACAAACAAAAGAGTTAAAACTCAGTTTATTTTCATTAACATTACTTTTATTTATCTTAATAATTAATATTTATTCTAGGACAAAGAGAAAGATATGATAGTGATCATTAATGGTCTGGCCCCTATGATTCCATTCCAATGATCATTAATCAAGTAAATTTATAATTAAATCATTTTAATACATGTTAGTAAATGTTTTCTACACTTTATTTGACGATTTTACAGAACTCAGAAGAGCACGGCTATTGCAAACAAATGACTTTAAGTAATATCTCAATTAAACATTTGAAATGCAAGAGATTTGATAGACTTAAAGATGTTGACAGGACTGCCATTGGTTTGATGAAGAAAAAGAGGATGAAATAGTAGCCATTTTGTAAAATGTTTCTTTACCAGTTGAGAGCAACAGTTTTTGAATTGTAAATGTGTCCATCCACTATTTTGAAATTTAGTAAACTATACATGTACTTCCACTACCTCAATTTGGTCTCTTTTTCTATGTTTGCTCACTTTATTTGAACATGAAGCGCAATATGTTTATCATTCGATTTTATTTATTTTACTTTCATATTTTAAGCTTTGAAATATAATCAATGTTTGTAAAACTTTTGTTTTGCCACTCCCTTAATGTCTAGATGCTAATCTCGCCCCTTGAATTTTATTTATTTTTTTAAATCCACACACAAAATTAGATTATTTTTATTAATAAATTTAGAACACATTTTCATATCAAAATTGTGCTGAAATTAAAAAATAACGGGGAGGGGAGTGTTTTAATAGTATTTGACAGACCATGTTTTCTATATTACTCGGCACTTTTTCAGAGTGATAAAAAAAGAGAATTTTTTTTCAGAAGGGCTTGAAAGATTGAATCCAGTTTAGAACGATTTTCACACATTCAGGATTGACATGCACAAGGGATGTTTTTTTCCAAAGGGGTAATAAGATGGAACCAATTCAAGGTTCTTTTTGACGTATTTAAAGATTGATAACCTAATGGATATTATTTTTCATAAAAAAGCTCAAAAGGGAGAATCAAATCTAGTACGATTTTCTGAGGAAAAAGACATTCCTGAGGTTATCAGTCTATTTCAGCTTAAATTATTTTTCTAAAATTTTTACCTAAGATTCACCGAAACTAGTTCTATTATTTAGACTTAAAACTATAATTTGAGGGTCCTAAAAGATTTTAAATATAAATAAATAAACATCAAA
Source organism: Acanthosoma haemorrhoidale (assembly GCA_930367205.1). Taxonomy (NCBI): domain Eukaryota; kingdom Metazoa; phylum Arthropoda; class Insecta; order Hemiptera; family Acanthosomatidae; genus Acanthosoma; species Acanthosoma haemorrhoidale. Next base: position 15,827,966 of record OV884013.1, on the reverse strand, counting down.
AAATTATTTGAAATACTTTTTAGTTTTTTCTTGTACCTTTTTTCTGATTATACATATTTACATAGTTTTCTCCATTCTCTGCTGCATTAAAAAAAAGACTATGAAGTCATGTCCATTTTAATTAATTGAAAACTTGGTTTAAGCACTATGGTGTAATATTGTAATTAAATAATGAGTCTTTTCCCTAGCTCCAGGATTTATGAATTGACGCTAGCACTGAATGGCCGTTGGAAGAACTCACGTATTTACACTTTGCCTATATTTAAAATAATAATGGATATTGTTATCCTTTATTATGTTCACTGTAATGGTACTAACTAACGGTTATTATATACATCGTCAACATTTTCAAATTGTAAACATTCCTCTCCAGAATTTGATAGCATTTAAATATTTCAGTGAACTCCCATAAAAAAATCGATATTTTAATCCCATTTTTATGTTAAAGTTATTTTGCTGGTCTTAGTGTCCATTTAGATTTAATACTTGATCATGTAAAAAAAAAAAAAAAATATCACTATCCAGACTCCTTGACTGAAACCGAAATCTCGATAAACTTTTTATTAAAAAAGATTAGTGAAGTGAGCAATATTACACAGTTAAGGGTTTCTGTGGTTTTCCTAATTACTCACTCTTGATTGATTTTCTTAGTTTTATTCAATTATTTTTATTACCATACACTTTCAAAAGCAGTTTCTGTAATAAGCTCCATTGATTGATACTGTCTACACAAGGGAATTTGTAACCATGGCCACAGTTACAAATAATTTTAAAAAAAAAAATGTCATTAATCTTGGAAACCCTTCTCAATTGGAAAGGAATTTTTTTTAATTATCAAGTTATTAATTAACTTAACACATAATTTACCATTGCTCTGATTTTATTTTGCCATCATCGAGGAAAAAAAATGAAATTTACTTGCAAAATATAATTTCTCTGACTGAATGTATTACAATTGTGAACGCAATTTTAATAACTTTATGTAGTAACAATTCAAAAATAAACAACAAGAATTATGTATAATCTATAAATAAAGGTGACGAGATCTCAACTCGATATTATGGCAAAATATATTTTTTTAATTATCAAGTAATTAATTAGTTATAAAACGTAATTAATACCACTTGCAAGGCTGACTTGGAAAACTGGCCAGATGGATTTAATGTAAATGTTTTTTTTTTATTTGCAGTCCACAAAACACCATTGCTAAATGTTATAAACACGATTATATTATACATATTGTTTATAAATATATCATTAAATCCATCTGGCCAGTTTTCCAAATCAGCCTTGTAAGTGGTATTAATTATGTTTTATAACTAATTAATTACTTAAATATTTCGTACCTTAACCACTCAATGCCATAACACTAGGCATGGTCAGCTATTTAAATGTATTATATCTGTGAAATATTTATAAGTGAATTTATAGAATGATTAACAAAATGTATGCCCAACATTATTGTGGAGTTAAATATTCTAAATTAAATTTTGCACATTTTAATCCACATGAACCCCCCCCCCTAAACCTTAAAGTGCAATAACACATACGTTTCTACTTATATATTTAGGTTATTACTATCATTGTTTACAAGGAAACCATAAAAAACTTGCAGGGAGTTGACAAAATATATATTTGTAGAATTTTCTTTTTTTAATTATAATAAAATAACAATATATGTAATATATAAAATAATTCCTCCATCAAAAAATTAACAGATCACATGTCTATCAAATGCAACATGTGAACTTTATTCATATGTAGATATATTTTTCTAAAGACAAGGAGTAGAATTAAAATTAGCTGCGGAAGCCATTTATAAAATGATTAACATTTACTCAACATTAAATATTAAAATTCAAAGTAGACAATTTCATATAAATAAAACAAAGATTTTTCAAAGCATGGCAAACTTTAATTATTTTTTCTTCTAATCGGCAATTAGACAATATTCATGAAGTATGAAAAAAAAAACACATAAAATTACAAACAGCTACAGTGTTTTTTTTCCCTTTACTTTTCTTCTTTTACAGAATTTTCACTTTAATAGTTAATTTCTCGAACTATGTTTTTGGGCCAAACAGAAGACAAGGTCGATATGAAATTTAGTAGGCGTGGCCTTTGATGAACAGCTCCTTCTCAGCAGCTTGTCCCTTCACGGACCCAGCAACGTATTTGCCAAGAGAGGCTTCGCCATTGGCATGAGCTCTCTTCAACAATTCCTCCTGGGCAGCTGGCAAACACTCGGGTTTACCTACCATGAAATAAATAAGTTTTAATATAAGTCGACAAACATACTTCTAAATTTTTTTTATAAAAAAGTTAATAAACAAATATGAAAGTTCGAATAATCATTACCTAAGTGAAATCAACCCCCGAAAAGTTATCTACTATCCATGGACTTCGATCGATTCAGACTAGAATAATGCTTTTGTTACGAATAAGCATTACGTTGGTAAAAAATTAAACGCTATATTTTCTAAAAGATCAATATAATTTTAAACTGTGAATTAATTAAGTTACTCCCCTAAAGTAATGTGACCCGCTGTCCTATACAAATTCTGGATATTAAGATCCCATCTTTCTGACCTTTACACCCCTTCCCACAAAGTTACAGCATTTGAGCATTCTTTTATATTATTTTGTTTTTTTCTTTCTTGTACCATATCATTATTCAAAGAGGACAGACAAGATCTCAGAATATTTATTTTTTTATTCTATTATGGATGCCCAAATTAAAAATGGATCACAACACATCCAACCTTTAAGAGCCTAAAAGTTAAATGCCAAATAAGGGTCTCTAATCATGTCCGAATTGCTAGTAACTTTGTTATATAAATATTAAAGTTGAGTCATACCCAAAAAGGCCAATCAAAAATTGGTGATGACGATATAAATTTGTTAACTAGAATCCAATCAGTGCTTAAAGGCACGAAGAAACCCCCGAAAACCTTTACATATCGAATTCAAAAAAACTCGGATACTTTTTTGTCCAATCTATCTATTATTATATTTTCCGATACTTAATAATTTTCCCCTCTCATTTACATTTACAAATGCACATCTTACCTCCCCAAGCCTTGAGGACAGAGGCCTGCAGGGCACGGCCGAAACTGAAGGTCAATGCCCAAGGTTTACGGCCGACATACTTGTTGATGGCGTCCAAGTTGACAGTCGCTTCCTCTTCAGTCTGACCGCCAGAGAGGAAGGTGACTCCAGCCACTGCGGGAGGCACCTGTCATTGACAAAAGAATATATAATTAAACATAAGAGAAAGATAAGCAAAAGCAAAAAATGCAATGCAATAAACTATAATAGATCAAGAAATAGTAATTGTAGAAGAAATAAGGGGAAGAAATGTAGTACATGCAACATCCTTAAAATTATACAAAAGGCGCTTTAGGCCTTCTCTTAATCATGTTAAGGAAGGTAGCCCAAGGGTGTGTACTTCATGCATCCTTATGTAAGGGTATTGTTAATTAAACAAATAAATGAAGTTTATATTAATTAATTACTGTTAAATTAATACTAACAATGGAATAATTCAATGCACGTAAATTGTTACTTTTAGAACATTTCAAATGAGAATAAATCCGAAGAAATTGCTTATAAACTTAAATTAGTGATTCAATCGATAATATATGCATTAAGATATGATTTCATCATACTATAATTATGAATAATTACCGATTGATTTTTTTCACCAAACTAAAATGAGGCCATGGTCGTAGATACATTTCTCAGTCAGCTTCAGACAACAAATTAACAAAAAACACCGGACAATTAATTCACAGGGATGACAATTATTTTATCGGTTTGGGGTGATGAAAAGAAGTCTTTAACAGCAGTCATGCAACATTTTTTTAAATTTGACAACTAAATAATTTAGTTGGTTTTTAATAATATTTTTCAGCATTATCAAGTTTGTATCAAAGTAATCTTTCTTTTATAAAAAAATAATAATGCGAGAATAGCATATACTGCAACTCACAATTCATAATTTAGTTCATGATCGATGTAAACAAATTTCTTTCAGTAAAAATTAAAAATATTTTGAATAATAAAAGAAGTGGGGCAAGGCTAATGGCCTGTGAATCAACTAGTTATAATGTATTACCTAATATAATATAAAAATAATAATATAACTAATATAGTGTGTGACCGATAGAAGTTTACATTTAATTAGTTATAACCAATGTAAAATTAGCGATAATATAAATTAAGTTGTAGAAATAAGTTATTCAAATAGTTAGTTGATAAGTATTAATGAAGGCAACGATAGTAAAAGGAATGTGCTAACAATGCAAGACTGGCTGTCGCCTTAAGGGGGAAGGCTTGGGTTCCCACGAACGATTGTGGATTGTGGCGACGAGTACAGTGACTGAAGTGAATTTTGGACTGGAAAAGATAGAGACGAGATGTGGTACCCAGGTTGGTGGAACTAATTTTAGATTAATCATACTCAATATCGAATGGGAGAAAAATTAGAGCATGATGATTCTGGGAAAAGGGGACAGACAGTCTTGCTAATTTTGTAATTAATCTTTAAGTTTTTAGCATCGGGTTTAGTTAAAAGAAACGTAGTTAACTTACTTTTAAGTTAGCCCTTTTTCTGGGGTTTATGATTTAATAATAGTATAATAGACGAAATATGTCGAATAAATTTTAATTATCTTTTAAAGTATTTATTTAATCCGAATTAATTTATTTATGTCGATTCCATGTAATATTTCAGGTTCCCCTTTCCTTAGGCAATGCCATCTCCTGTCATTAATATTTTCCCCGAATTCCCGTAAACATTTAGGTGGAGAAGAGAGAGAGAAAGACAGGGGTTTACATAGTGTAATGTTAATCTTAATATTAAGAAATATTAAAGTAATTATTATTTAAGTTAATATTAACTTATATTAAAGATATATAGAGAGTTTAGATAAGTGTGAGAAGATAAGAGATAGCGGAGATAAGAACATGGATGAATAGGAACAGTCCATAATAAGTTAGGTGGAAGTGGGAAATGAGAACATAAGGGAGCGGCAAAATAGAGGTGGAGGCCCAGACACCATGAGGAGTATACCGGCTGACATGGCTAAGAGTTGGAAGCATTAAGGGGTGAGATCCCTTTATATTCCAATCTTGAAGTGTGTCGGGCAGGTGTATGTAGAGATAGCGAAGAACACCAGCGAGGGGGATGAAAGATTTCTCCTATCGGCGAGTCCGCTAGGCAAGTGTCCGTACTGAAGAAGAATCTGTAAGTACCCGAACACATTCTACAATTCTCCCCTGTTAAAGACAATTAGGACCGCTATCAATAATTTCCAAAGTTCAGTGTTCATATTAACTGTTAGAAATAATTATTAATGTTGAGGACAGATAAGGCTATTTTAGATAAAAGTACAAATGTTAGTTTGTCTGAACCCAACCTGTGAGTTTTTTTTATATAATCATTAAAATAGTAAAAAATCATAAATAAATCAATCATTATGAAATTGTTTATTATTAAATATTAAAACCTGATATTCTTATTTATTTGTAACGAAGATGTTACTTGGTGTCCCCACGTGGCCATATATCGACTTACAACCCACAACAAAGGTTTAAGTATTTAATTTTGGGTTTTTATAAACAGGTAAAATATATAAATAATATCACCACTTAAATTTATTACAATATGTTAAAATTATGATTAAACTTTGCATAATTCTAAAAATGATAGAACCAAGAGGCCTTACTGTTCTCTGGAGAGCAGTTACAGTAGCCTGACCTATCTCGTAGGGAGAGGACCTAGTTGGGTTCTGCATGCCAGGGGTCACCATGTTCGGCTTTAGAAGGGTACCTTCCAGATAGACGTGATGGTCGTTGAGGGCCTTATAAACCGCAGCTAGGACTGTCTCGGTGATTTTTTGGGCACGATCTAGATCATGAGTACCATCAGGCAACACTTCGGGTTCAACAATCGGCACCAATCTGTTAAGAAATTCACAAGTTTTAGAGTCATCGAAAAACATAGAAATGTAGAATTTATAAATATAAATGTATATATTTGTTGGGAATTAACCTAGACTTTCATCATATTTATACATTATGAATGACATTTTGGCTTATTATGTATGCATGTCTGCATCAAACACATTGTATTGACTAGGCAACAGTTGTGAACAGTTCAACAAGGCTTGGTCGTAAGCCGATCCCCAAGAGACACCTCCAGTAAAATTGAAATATTCGCTAAATAAGTGCTCATAAGTTATACACACTTATTTATTAACACCAACACTACTAATAATAATGTTTTCATACATAACATTGGGTATTATAATAAGGACTTTTGTAATCACAAATTGTTTAAAGTTACCTGTTGGCTTGGCAGATGGACGCATAGCGAGCTAGAACATTAGCATTTTCAACAATCGCCTGATAAGAGGGAGTGTTCTTGCCAATCTTCAAGACACAACGCCATTTGGCGAAGTGACAACCATCTCGTTTGTACTGAGCACATCTCTCTGCCAAATCGTCCAGTCCTTGAGTTGTACATTCATCTTCAGAACTGAAAAAAAAAACAATTTAAATCTTCAAGCATGTGGAAAAATAAACTAATTTTCTTTTCCCCCTGAAATAGCACATTTTTAGTTAATTGGCAAAAGTAAAGTACCCAAAAAGAGGGACGACACCTTTGTCGACTTTGATGCCGGGAATGATCCCTTTGCTTTTGAGCAATTCAGGGAAAGGGGTGCCATCGTCAGCCTTCTGGTACACAGTCTCGTGGAACAAGATGACACCAGAAATATTTTCAGCTATTGCAGGATTAGTAGTGAAGAGAAGTTGTCTGTAGCGTCTGCGGTTCTCTTCTGTATTTTCAACTCCAATATCCTAAAAGAGCAATCATAAGGCATATAATAAAACCCAATAAAAATAATTTGTTACTGTAAGTGATTACGACATCATTCATTGTATATGGTATAAGTGGATATATTTGTTGACATGGGTTTGGTTGACGAAAGAAAGATGATAGATCAAATTTATTCTTCGATGAAGCTTCGACATAATATGTCTGAATTAGGTTTGATGGTAGAAGACAACTTAATTTCCCAATATGTGTTAAACCTTTCACATCTGTTATCCTTGAACCATATCATACAATGAACGACCTGATAGAGACAAATATACTTTGTTGAAACAATATCCATAAATGAATTTGATGAAAATCTAACAACCTTTCTTTCATCAACTTGAACTGACATCCGAGCAAATATATTTACTCAAATCCCAGTTCGTAAAAATAAACTCACAGTTTAATAACATATTAGTACCCTGCAAAATATTATTTTCATTTAATAAGCATATGATAAAACCCATGCCAGTCTGTCAATATGTTTTATGATGATCTGCAAGTTTAAATGTATATTCATAATTTCTCTGTGCTACACTTTACAATTTTTGGTTTAAATATAATAATTGGAAGTACACAAAAAAATATGTCTTTAAAAAAAAGTCGATCACTTTTCAATCACCTTTACCTGATTTTCTCTAACTTTTAAAACTTGTCAAGGACAATCCCTGAAGCTACATATTCCGTTTTTTTCTTGTCTTGGTCAGTGACACAAAAAGAAACTTAAATTTATTCCATAAAATAAACGCTTTGGGAGCCAATAGAAATTCAGTATGCTGTTTGAGCCAATTCCAACAGCTTTCTTTTTTTGCCAATGTTTTAGCTATTTACAATTTTTTTTATATGTTGAAATAGCAATACATCGTTTTGTTTAAAATTAAAAAAAAAAGATTTCATTTAATAATGAAAAAAAATTGGTAGAAAGGCTAATAATCTTCAGATCAACTTTAGGACTATTCATTTGCGCGTTTTGTAAATAATTGTATTAAAATTTTGAAAAAAGTTGTAATTCAAAATTTTTGAATTGGTTCCAAGTTTTGAAACAAAAAGAAGCTGGAGAAAACTGTCGAAATAATTCATGTGATGAATAAAATTGAAGATCTTGATGATAAGAAGAAAAAAGAAAACATCATATATTTGGATTATCTCTTCTCCCTTAACCTTGGTATCATCAAAAACAAAATGGCAGCTTGAGCACCTTGACCTTCAAGTATCATAAACACCAGTCATATCTTCTGCAACTGTTTTTTTAATTTTCAAGCTATTATTTACTATGTTTTTACTGCTTTGCTTATTACGACAGAGCAATAAATTCTCTATAATTTTATTGTAGAGAAATCATAAATTAACAATTGTCTTATGTATCATTAACCTCACATCACATATTTTATTTTAAATGTTTAAAAGATTTTTTATTTATTATTTCCGACAAAATTTTATTTATATCAGTTATGAATTAAAACACATTTATTGAATAATATTACTTCGAACAATCCATCAATATGTAATTCCTTTCGGACAAATAAGAGCCATCAATCAATAAAAGGGTGATAATTGATGGTCCAGTCGACCCAATTCGAAAGCCAATAATCGTGCCTTATGAATTTCCTTCAAACCTTTATTTACAATGACCCCTAAAATTGTGATAAAAATGTTTAAAGAAAACCAGAATATGGAAAAGTTTCTGATCGCCAAACAATCACAAGTACTGATACTACGTATAAAAAATAACAGTAATCCTAAAAATAATTTACCTTAAGCCTCTTCCCGGCTGTAGAGACCGATTCGTCTGCAGCTAAAATTCCTTTTCCAGGAGCGATGATGGCAGAAGCGATCTTACGAAGCTCCTCCTGTAATGGCGGAGGGGGGTAGTGGAAGTAGGTCGTCATGGTGCACTTTAGTTATATCTGAAACACAATTGCCATTACATATTAAAATACTAATTTAATTGTTTGTGAGTGAATGTATATGCAAAAACAGCAAGTGTTTATTCGATTTAGATCACAGGAAGGAACTATTTACAACATTTACATAGATTAGTAATATTCATTTAGATGATAATTAAAAAATTTCTAAATAACTATTATGCCAATAAAAATAAGTATGTGTTATTAAGAATGTATAAATTAAAATTTCAGTGAACGACAAACAGATAAAGAACGTTACCTTTTAAAGACTAACATGAGATCTAATCTAGCAGATAACATGAAAGACAGGTTGAACAACAGTAAATACTGACATTTTAGGCAAAGGGCCAATTCTAAATCGGTAAACTATAAGGGAAAAAAATCTTGGGGTAACTTTGCAGGTACCTGATTAGACTCTACAGTTTTAGTGACGCAGAATGACCAATCTTCCATTAAGTAGCTTTAAACTTTCTAAAGGGGGGCCAATATATAAAAATAAAATAAATTTTAAAATATTTTTCAATATAACCTTACATTAAAAGTAATTGATAAATTACTCTAGCAGCAAAAATTCTAAATGTAATATGTAAACTTTTAAACATTTGTAATATGTAATATGTAGGTCATATGTAAATGAACCTTTACTGCTTAACTTAGTTATCGATATAAATAGAATATGAGAAAATATCTTTATGTTTCCCCATTGCTGTTTATTGTTCCACTCAATCGAAATATACTTCCTTCAGATTTTTTGAGTATTAGATGAAATTTTCCCCTTCATATCCCCTTGCTATTAAAAATTATGGATTTCAATATATATTGTATATAAATGAATCTATTTACAATTTACAATAGGTCAATATTGCATTTCCAGTAGTTCGGCTACATTTTATATAATTTTACATGATTTGCGATTTGTTACGAATGTGTAATATACAAGTTTAAAAGCTGTGATACCGAGTCTGTATGCATACTTCTATACATCATTGCTGTAAGTCAACATTCGGAGGTGTGAACTAATGACGGAATATTAGGTGGACAATAAATAAGAAAATTATGTGACAATGAATAATCTTTCATTCAAATCATATCCATAAAGCTATTTCATTAATTTCAAATGTTATTACAACTTTCCCTAGTTGAAATAATTTAAATTTTAAGATGAAATATACTCTTCTACATTAACGCTTACGAGCAAACATGACTTTTAAACCCTCGTCATAAGGAAAAATAAAAAAATGTCGGCTTCTGACATAACAAAATGAAACGTTGGTAAGTTTGTTCGCACATCAAAACCCAGAAAATCAATAATACAACAGTATCTATGATGTATGAATTAAGTCAGTCTGTTTTCATTTTTGACTCGAAGGGAAATGTTCAGGAGAAGTGTCAAGTTTCTATCAAGTGTGTGCAAAAGCAAAACTTTGAAATTTTTTTCAACAATCGAACAATTGGAGAGTATATTTTATAAAAGAAACAATGATGAAAGTTCATTAGAATGTAACAGATAAGATAATTTATAGATAATACCAAGAGGGAGAGTGTCCAGCAAATCTGACTGGGAGAGAATGATGAAATATCGGTGACACGCCCAGGCTACCACAGCCGGCATGGAAACTTCCTCTATTGTGAGTCAATACAATACACACCGCCATTCTTCATAGCACACAAACCCACCGAGTGACAAAAAATCAATATCCTACAGTGATAGGGAAAAACTACACTATAAATAATACCTACTATCTCAAAGAACTGTTATAAAAACGTCAATTCTGAAAACTATCACAAGTTTTTACTGATAACGATACAGAACATTCGGCTAAAAATAACTAACGATAATTACTCTATCACAAGTGATAAGGAGCACGAATTTACTTACTGGTCAGTTGTCAAATGGTACAGTGTCAGCCTTTTAGACTATTGCTCACACCACCAACAAGGTCATTTTTTTTTTTTTTTTGGATTTAAAACGCCTTTAACTACAGAAAAAAATACAGAATTTACGACACAAGCATCGCTTCTACGTCACATGTGTTCTTATATTTTTCTATTCACTTTCATTCATATGGCGTGAAGGTGTGGGTTCGATTCCTGTGGGGTGACATTTCCATTCGCTTTAAGCTAGGCAAGTAAGACAAAGTTAGCAACGCATATGATTCCATGTACTAATTGGTCTGCATAAAACGTCAAATAGAAAAAAAAAAAATTGTAACTACACATTCTGTAGGACTAAAGGAAAGATATTTCCTATTCTTTATAAATAACAAATTAATTTCTAAAATACGAACGGGTTTCTAAGTTGTCCTGAGGTCAGCGCTCAGCGAGATACTGAAGCCTTAAACTACATCAGTCCAATTAATTTTCTGCAGGTCAAGGATTGCCAGTTTTCTCTCTGACTGGACTTATTGTCCCAACGTTCAAAAATTTTTAATAACATTAACAGATTTATTTAATTAATAAAAGCAGGAATTAATGAAAGACCTTCAGATATATTATATTTAAAAAAAAATATGAGTGTACTCACATCCAGCCGGGAAGCCGTCAACTGTCTTAATGAGCCGAGATCCTGTTTGTGCCCGCTGATAAAACTGGATCAAATGTCAATCCGATAACCTCGTCGAGTTATCTAAAAACACACCCTCGGACCTGTTGTGTAATAGCTGACCACTTTTTCCAATTATCTCATGAGGGATGATCTTACGAGTATTATTGTCTTTTAGTTATATATCCATGTAGAGTTCACTTGGGCCGGAAGAGTCTAAGTTCGATCCTCAGTTAAATAAACTTTGTAGAGGAGAGTCTTTTAAAAGAAAAGCTTTACTATGAAGTACAAGCAACTACATTCTAGGTGGGATGTGTGGGAACAAGTGGGGTCTGGGGCTAAAACTGATGGTAGTTCTGGGAATTGGGATGGAGGTCTTGAAGGGATTCGGTTGCTTACTTAAAACTATCAGTGACTTCCATGAAGTCACGAGGCAGGTATACGTTCTGCTCAACCCCCTTCTACTTTTAGCATTACATATAATATTAGCATTATATAACTCTCGACACAAAGGGTACAGTTTTTATTTTGTACCGTAAGCCTCTGCGAGCGTTCCTAGACCAAATAGAAACTTTTATCCTAGCTAGGCAGCTTCATACCTGACTCGAACTTCGTAAGGACTAGGTGGAAGGAAATATAGTAAAATTATTCGTTGAAAGTCTCATAACATGGCCAGTTTTCAAATTTAATATTTAACATTTCATGTTATATTTATGAAAAAAATCTCCCTTCAAGAGGTATAAGCGGTTTTTGAAAAAAAAAAATCGCCCAAGCGTAGAGCCAAAATGAGAACGATATACCTTCAGACTGGAAGTTCATATTTCACAGTAAATTTAAAAAAAATAGTAATTGTATTGGTTGGAATATTCATTAATAACCTTAATAAAATAATGCCCTTCAATAAAGTCTTGAAAATAAGGACTTATACAGTTTCCAGTGAGAGGAATTGCCATCGTCTCTATAGGGATTTGAACCAAGAAATTACCAAACACTAAGCCATTAGCAGGTTTAAATAATTTTCTATCATAATTTTATGTTAATTGTGCTTAAGCACAATTACGACGGGATTAATCCCGTCATCGTCAATTGTTGAGACATACCCTCAGTCTCAAAGGATGTTAGCAATATGTACTCTGTCTGGTTCCATCGTACATTTACTGCCAGATTAGTAAGAAGAAAAAACGTGTAAATCACGTGTGGCTTGCCCAATATTGCACAAGGTGATAAGACTTGGATATTGTGATTGTCGTCACAGTTCGGAAGATGAACCGATTTTGAAGAGATTTATACTTTGTTCATTTCGGTTCATAATGTACACGGAATTTTAGAAGGTAAAGCTTACTTAGAAGATTGGCGAAGCACCTGGCTGGGTCTGAACCCTAACTTATGATAACTGATAGTACTATCGCAGAATTTGTTTTCGTATAGGGGGGGAGGGTGTAATAATAAGAAGGAAGGTAAGCACTGCTGATTAAGACGGATCTATTTATTGTATTTTAAATTTTAAAACGGTTATGGGCCAGGGGCTATTTAAGGTAATGCATTAAAATTGGACGAAAAACTAAAAACCTATACACTAATCAAATTTTATGTTATTTTTGTGTTAAAAAATTCGTTTTCAAAATATTGTTCACTTTATCAGTGATTGTATAATCCCAGAAGTGAATTCAGGCCCGAAAGTGCTGCTATATGTTGTGTTTTATTCATACCATTTATCTTTCTAATTCACCTTAAATTCTTTTCCTGCTCCAAACAAATACAAAAATTTGGTAAACGAGAGTTACATCTTAATAAAAAATAAATACAAACCTTATATTGGTGGGCATTCAAAATATTTTTTCCATACACTTCGGAGGGGGGATATATCCCCCTGACCCCCCTCCTTGCGCACGCCACTGCTTACAGATCCAACAATGATATAACTCAAGAAATAGATCAGGCCCGATTAGATTAGGTGGTGGAAGTTTCGAAAGTACGTTCGCAAGAATCCCAACCGTTGGAGTTATCTGTATTTAATTCTCCATATAGGGCCTATAACTAATAAAATTGTTTCCGGTTTACATAAAACTTATTTTGTTTGTAATTTATAAGACTTTTCACAATGCATATTTCTTCTTTTTCATATTTTTTTTCTTGTTATACTATTTCTTTCAACATAAATTTATTATTTATATCTTGGTTATTTAAACGTAATTTTAGTTTCTATTTAGTCCTGATTTTTGTGGCCGGTGAATTATTCTACAGCCGTGACCATAGCCAATGGACTTACACCTCCTTAGTTAAATATTTTCATTATATATTTGCACGTAAATATTTTTTTCATTAGAACAAAGAGACAATGGCTCTGTTTCAAATTCATAGCTATCCACGCCAAGAGTATTTATTTTCCACCAGAGAAGATAATCAGTAATTTTAAATTGATCGAAATCCATGATTATACCGGGTTTTGTTTTTATTTTTATTGAATATTATTATTAATGTAATATTTTAACTGTCATCAGAACTATAAACGTTAAGGAATATATTCTGGTGAGAGCGACTTATTACTTGACTATCTTAGAACACTAAAATCAGTCACTATTTTTATGGGGAGGGGGGGGAGAATTTTGAAAATATCTCAAGAATCGGATCCAGTTCTATATTTGGGTTTTGGTTGAAAATGAGGTGCTAAATTAACAGGCAAAGTTCTCTATGAGAATAGAGAATAATTCCCTAAGAGTAAGAAATAGTTAGAAAAGGGTAGCATAACCTAATTTCCAAGATAATACATTATCTGAGAAGTAACTCTTGTGAAATCTGCTATTATCCCCTTCCGTTTATTTCCCATTTTAATATTATACCGTAGCTAAACCGGGATTGTTTTCACCTTATGTAAGAGCTATTCTCTTCTCTACACGTTTCAGTTTTTTAGCTTATGAAAGCAAAAGTTATATCTTTGCAATATGCGATACATCGATGTTTGACTCGATACATTCGAAAGCGTTTGACATAGTGTTTTCCCTGAAGTTGACAAGGTGTATAACTGCCAGCAGTCTGCTGGTTAGCTGGGAGAGGCGTTGACCCATGGCTTTAAGTTGAATATCGCCTACTGTCGCTAAACTTAGGCTGGAGTACTGCCATCTCGCATTCCCTGGCCCTAAGTCAGTGTCAGTTGAGTGAGTGATGGCTCCCAAGAACGTGTGCGTTGTCGGGCTCGCTGACATCGGCAGGAGCCCGAGGCTGCAATATCACTGCATATCCCTCGCCGAAGAGGGATACCGTGTCAATGTCATCGGCTACAGGGGGGCCAAGCCCAAGAAGCAGATGATCAGCAACAGCAACATCACCATCGCCTACCTCCCACCTGTGCCAGAAGTACAGAAGTGTAAGTGACACAGTCTGTCTTCATAATCATAATCTGAAATTAATACAGCGCCTTAGCTCTCCTGGGGCATAATCTAATTAACTCCCCTTTTGTAACTAATACTTCATTATAGTTCTGTAAATAATTGTCGAAGAACAGTTTACGTCACTTAAATCAAATATAATTACTTACGTTTAATCTCCTCTTAATATCTAAAAGATCTAGTATTAAATGATTCTCCACCATATTGTATAATTATCTAATACAGATGTGACAAGTTAAATTAGGTGAAGAACCCATTCCACCCTTTATTTAACCACAATGCGTTTACATAAACTAGATAATGGAGATTTATTTTTAAATGAGGAATTTAATACCATTGTTAGTGAAGAATGTATTTGCTTTTTGTGTAGCACTCAAGTCTTTGGAAAGCAGTAATAAATATGAAATGTCGATTGATTTTACTTCATAGTTGATTATTAATACTCTCTCCTTAAAAGGCCAAATCCTATCGGAAGCCACCCACATCTATTCACAGAGCTGAAAGTGAAAGAAATAATTGCTGTACATCTGCTGATTTGAACGCAGAATCACTACATCATTGAAAAAAATGGTCTCCCCTGTAGAATAAGATATGAAAAAACAAAATATTTTCTAAATAAATATTTCTGAAAATATCTGCTGAAATATAGCCTTTATAATTAGTTACCAAGATTTTTCTTTGATTTATTATTTTAATTGAATCAGATAGAACTAGAATAAAAATGTTTGAACTTTCAAATTGCCTATTTTTAGAATTACCTCTAATAGCTCTGTAATAGGAATTATCCTAAATTTTTAAAAACCTCAATAGATTGAATTCATTATTTTATACAAACTATGAATATTTTACATCAATTATACTCTTAAATAACTAATAGTGCATTTTTAATCATAGCGGCTAAGAAAAATAGTCCAGCGCTAGTATACAGCCGTCATTTCATTATACATTAAAAATTTTAGGGGACCCAATATTGTAATTTTCATTTTAAATATTTTTAACAGACTAGAAGGTTGAATAACTCGACTAGGAATCATAGCCAGACATTTTATATGATTGTCATACAATTTATTGTTTTTCTCATAAAAACAA
This sequence comes from Acanthosoma haemorrhoidale, assembly GCA_930367205.1. Lineage (NCBI taxonomy): Eukaryota > Metazoa > Arthropoda > Insecta > Hemiptera > Acanthosomatidae > Acanthosoma > Acanthosoma haemorrhoidale. Next base: position 15,812,159 of record OV884013.1, on the reverse strand, counting down.
TTATGTGAAGGATATTTTAATCATTATAAGTTCATCTTCTGGTTTCTCGTCATTTTTAATGTGAATCTTTAATTGTAGCTTAGAATAGAGAATGCATTATAAAAACAAATTAAATGCTCAAGGTTATGTTTTAATTTTAAAATCCGAGTGGTATAATATTTCATAAATATTAAATATATAATAATTCTTAAATTTAATAATATACTTAGTTGTATTAAAACCATTATCACCGACTGTTATAAGTAAAGAATACTTATGTAAACGTTAAACACCTCCTAAAATGATGAAAAAAAAAAGTATCACTTCAAAGTGCACTTTAAATGATAATTTAAGTTCTGAGTGATGTTTATTAATGAGTAAATAGCAGGTAAACTTAATCAGAATAATGTAGGATTATAAATAAAGCAATTGGTTGGGCCAAGGTTTTTCACTTAAAAAATATTTATAAAAAAAATCACTTCTCATGAATATTTATACAGTGGAACTTCCCATAGTCGGAAACAAAAAGCAAGGAAAATTTCACATGAGAACAATTGAATGACGCCAAGTCATTAGCGGAAGTGAAATTATCAATCCATGGTATGCCAGTCTCTGATATTTAATTTTGTTTTTATCATTACATGGTTTATCTACTCTGCAGCAGAAAAACAACTTCTGCCCTCAAAAAAATCATTAAGTTTGACAGTCTAATAAATAAATCTCTTAATCAGAATCGACATTAGTTCTTTCTCAGGTAAGTTTTGTGCTTCAGTGCTGAATCTTATTCTGTATTTTTTGAGTGAACCAACTGTCTTCACATTCAGTTTTTGCCCGAAAGGTTGGATGATTGATTTCCAATGACTTTTCTTGTACGTACTAGAAATTGAGACCTCAAAATAATCTTAGAATCACTCACATGTAGTATATAGCAAGTATTTTTATTTGCGTATTCAGCTGAATTTCACAATCATTTTTGTATTTTAGAGGGCCACTTTAGTTTTTATAATTTTGAATATGAAAGCTAGTTTTCTGATGCTGAGGTGTTGTGTTGCTTCCATTTATCACTTCCAGAAATTTTGTACTTCAGTATGGTTGTGTGATTTGTTTAGTCTAAACTTGGTAATGAAAAAACTGTAATAATATTTAGCTTAGCGGAAAATATTTCAAGCATCTTGACAGATTGCCTCCTGAGAACATAAATAAAGACTAGTCATATGTAAAAAAACTCTTCTTTGTTTTTAACAGAATTTTAAAATTTTAATTATTTTTAAAATTACAATATTTTAAGCAAAAGGTTGAAAGTTAATATTATTTTGGTAGCTATATAATATTTATATTTAGTCTTTGGTGTCTCAAATTTTAATTCCTGTTTCTGATTGTAATAATTTTGTTATTTTATTTTTTAGATTTGCCAAGGATTCTCGCCTACATATTTAAAGTGATATGGCAGAGCATCAGTCTCTTTTGTTTCCTCTTGCTGAAGAGACGATCCCACTATGTGTTCGTTCAGACTCCGCCGGCTATCCCAGTTTTTGCGGTCGCTTGGCTGTACAGTCGACTAGTAGTGGCGAAGCTGGTCATCGACTGGCACAACTACGCCTACTCCCTTATGGCATTGACATTAGGTGATAGAAGTTTTATAGTGCGTGCTTCGTATTGGTTTGAATGCTACTTCGGACAGAAAGCTGCTTATAACCTGTGTGTAACTAATGCTATGAGGATGGATCTTATAGAGAGATGGGCAATTGTGTAAGTTGTAATGTGTTAACTGACTGATATTATATTGCAGTAGAACTTTGCTTAAACGGTATTGTTTTTAAACCATAACAGCCTCAGAGCCTAAAACAAAACTGTTACTGAATTTATAAAATTTATTCATTCTAAAAGTAAGCGAGCTAAAATATATGAAAGCACATTTGTTTTTGCTCTTTAAATTTTGAAACTATAAACTTACAATAGGAGTTAAATTTGCTTTTCTAAACTTAATCAATTTCTTTTTTATTCAAATATCTTGTTAGTTTTCCTCCCACATCTGTGTGATTCCTGACTTAGGCCTATTTCCTACAGAAAATATCTTTATTGGGAAGTGTGGAATCGCCATGGGTTGCTGTAGTAGTTAGATTTTCTAACCACTGTGCTATGGGACAGTTTTTTCTTTCTCGATGAATTTAAAATGTATTTTTAGATTGTCTTTTGTGTTTTGGCTAATGTGGGGTTATGCTGTAATAACTAAATTTAGGAGAAATTTTTTTTGTTTAGTATTTGAATTAATTCATCTTGGATAATGTTGTTTACTTATTTATAAATGTAATAAAATTCTGAGTATGCATGATTTAGTTGAGGGCTACAGTTTTACTCAAATTGATTACAGTCTTTGTTATGCTTCTGAAGTCTCTAATACATATTATAAATCAAACAGTGTTTATTAATGAACAGTTAAACGGCATGAGTTTTATGTTGCCTAACAGAGTTGATATTATCACCAATAAAGAAAAGAATGATTAAGTAATCTCATATTTGTAACGGTATTGCAGGATGGTTTAAAAATATATAAGCTATGCAGGCTCGATGGCCAAGGTAGGCACGGCAGCATGACATGATCCTGATGACTTGAAGTCATCAGGTGTGTAATAATGCCTAATTATGCTATGACGTACAACATACAGCATTTTGAATTTCTATTAAAAAAAAAAAAGCAGCTACCTTATGATTTACTTACTTACTTACTTCATCAACGTCTTTTCATCAGATACTACCGTTCTGTTTGTCATTTGGATCTATTTGTAGGAATTTTTTACTATCTTTCAGGAAGTGGCATTTTTAAGTATTGATGTGGTTTCTTTATTTTTAGAAGCTAATTAGGTTAGTTGATAAGCAAATATTGCAATCATTTTAGAACAATTTCGGTTCACTTTTTCTTGAGCAAATTCTATTCTTACCGATTGAGATTCATTTATTTGATATTTGACGACATACTACATCTAGGACAGGAAGTTATCTTAAGCTACAACCTACTGTTTTGTAATGGAGTAGGGGGTAGTTGACACCTTTGCCCCTGTCAAATATGGGTCTAACCAGCCCAGTCTTAAGCAGATTGCTGACTTGTATTGATCATTCCCGACACTACTAGGAATCTTGGAAAATTTCCCTGTTGCCCAACCCCCAAACCCAATCCTTCAAGTGTTGGGTTTTTGCTTGAGATGGGCTGTATGTATACATCCGTAAATGCTCACGACTTTTGCAAGCTTTGTGTGCATAAGGAAGTCAGTACCCAGTTTTAGGGAAAATAGTAATTTGATAAAATCAGTGAGAAAAAATCATGTCACCTGGAGTGGGGTTTGGAGGAACCTGAAATATCTCCTTTTGGAAAAATCCCAAGTTACCAAAACAAATACAAGAAGGGAGTAACACAGTCATTGAAAAGATTAAAGTTAGCAACTTAAAAATAAGTAGTTTTATCATTATATATTTTATTTATACCAAAATAAATAATTAAAAAAAAAATCAATTAAATGTGTACATACCTAGGTCAGTTCTCTTTTTCTCCTTTCTTTCTCATGTCTTGACTCTCAGAATTAACTTTGTTTTTTATTTTTGGACTCTGTCCTCTGGGCTCTCAACTTGTCACGGTTCCGGTTCATTGTGTAGAAACTTCTAAATCACAGGAAAAACTGTAATTTTTTTTATCATTATAACCTTCATGGAAAAAAAGGGGAAATTTTGAAAATCTGATGACGGATTATTTATCAGAAAAAAAAGTAAAAATTAAATAAAAAATAGACAAAGAGACTAGTTATATCACATAAAAAGTAAGTTCATTTTATGACTTTTAAACATCATTAAATTTTTCCAAAATACAAATAATATGCATTTTGAAGTTTCTTAGTTGAAGTATTAAGTTGCAGCTAATTTAATTTGTTTATTAAGTAACGCTAACCGCTATGACACATGAGTGTCAACCCTTAGCATTTATGTTTCAGAAAATATTAGCGAAGTAACAAAACAGTTTTTCTTTTTTAAAAAGCTGTTATGTATCACATAATTTAATCATTTGGCTGATTTTATCTCATTTTTTCTTGCTTTCTAAAGAATGATGTTAAGTTAATAAATAATTGTAATTTTTCAGACATTTAGATCTTAAATCAGTTTTCAACTTGTGCATTTCTTTAAGCAATATAAATTAATTATATATGAATAGTGGAACCTAGGGAGGGTTTTAATCTTTGTATCTATATGATACTATTTGTGCCGAGCCTGTTTATTAATATATTATACAATCATGGTATAACTAATGATTTGTGAGTCTTCTAGCTGATTCAAGGTAAGAACTAACTCGTCCAACAACTTCATATATTACGAAGCTTTGAGGTTTTTTTTTTTTTTCCTTTAATTTGTTTCATACCATCTAACAATTATTATTTATCTAACAATTAAATGAACTTTTATGAAAAAACAACACACTTAAAAACATTTTTAAATGACTTAATGGTGTAGTGTTAAAAAAAACACTCTAAAAAACTACAACTAAATTGAGAGTTCCACAGATTATCTTGACAGTACAAAATACAATGACCATCAGATAAGTGCTAAGGAGCTGATAACATAGATAGGAATTTTTTTTATCTTTTATGTTTTTTTAATAGCTTTTTTTTTTGTTTAAAGTGCTTTCTTTAAATGCCTCATTATTCACTGAAAGATAACAGTGAATTATTTTTCTCATGAAAATCCCAAGTATTTCATTTTCAATGCACCTATCGTATTTTATTGCATGTCAACCTGTAAGAGAATTAACAGTAATAAAAGAGTTCGCTATGCTCAACCTGACCTTTTGACAGATCAGAAGTAAATTCGGCACAGTGATTAATTAGGACAAATGGGTGCTGAATCCAAAAATATTATTTTAGAATTCCCATTCAATTTTATTTAAAGCAAAAACAGGCAGATATTTTGCTATTGTAATTTTTGTTTGCTTCCTTTGTCCCCTAACTTCCGAACGGAAATAGCTGCAATCTTTGTTTGCATACTGTTTTAAAGGGGATGAATCTCCAACATTTCTTCTTCTTACACCGGCATACCAATGGTTACTGTCTATCAGATATTTTCATCTTAAGTTGAAGGTATCTCTTCTAAACTTCGGGTTAAAATATCTCGACTACTTTAACCATTACAAATGTATGAGTAATCAACAGAAATAATCAGGAATTTATCCTCTTTAAAGTGATATACAAACAAACATGTTAGTGTTACTGGTCGAATAGATATAATCAAAAACACAAAAGTTTGAATTAACTATCCCAGGCAACACCAGATATTCTATTGTTTAATATACAGTTTTAGTAAAACTTGATTGTTCTCAGCCTTGTTATTTTATTTGTTAGCATAGCCATTACATTTTCAGACAGACTTATCATTAATATGTTCATGTTTAGTTCAAGAGTATTGCACGATAGGGCGCCCTCCGAATTCAGAAGAGCGACACTGGAGGAAACGCACAATCTTCTGACCAGGCTAAGCCAAAGGTAAGAGCAAATAAGTGGATACAATTTTTGATAAATATGGATTGAAAAATATAATTTTCACATACATCAAAATGTAGGATTTTTATCCTCCTTGTCAAAAGTGTTGCTACATCGAAATATTTCTGCAGACATCTACTTATAATTCTGGAATAGATTCTGCTCATAGATGAGATATGAGTGGGCACTGTAAAGTCCAAGAGGTATAAAAAGAGGATGTATTCATTGAAATAATTAATCATGTTCAAATAGTAATGGTAGTATGGTCGCGAAGAAGAATATACTTTCTTAAAATGGACAATGATATAAACAATTAATCGCTTATCTGGCTGCTATCTAGTGAAGATTGAACAAATCAATCAATACACATGGGGATGTACACAACGGGGGTTGAGCTTAATGATAACTAACCCCTCATTCTAGTCGGTTGCTTTATAAAATTGGAAATAGTAAACATTGAATCGTTATAGGCCATGAACCAGTCACTCCAAAAATTATGGAAACACTTTGCTCTATTCAAGAGTACATGTAAAGCCGGCTTCTCTTTTTGAAATCTTTCAGAAGTTGAAAATCTCAATATAAACACTAAGCGATTTTGTCTGCTTATATTGTCATTTACAAGGCAGGCAAAACAGTGAAATTAAAAAAAAAAAAAAAAAGGAAAAATTGTTATTTAAAAAGTAATGTAATAGCAATATTTAAACTAATAATAATTTATGGGTGGAATATATTATTAGCTTTAAAATATATAAGTATCACAGTCAAAATCAATAAATATAAAATTTTATGTCAAACACTTATTAAAATATTTTAAAAGTTAATTATAAAACATCAACAAGCAAAAAGACTTAAAACATTTTTGATCAATATTCCAATAATATAAATTAATAAATAAATAATAATAATAAAAATTATATTTAATAAACTTAAATATAAGACAATAATACCTGAAGAATGTGAATCTCGGGAACCATTTAACTCCTTAGTGCTTTGATCTGTGACCAATATTAAATAATTCTTTATAATTCCTATTATAATACTTGTGTAGACATTCTTCAGGTTAAGATAATTTTGTTTTTACGCAACAAGCAATATTTTTTTTAAATTGTCCAATTTTTCTCTTTCTCATTTATTGTTGAGATGGTAAACAAGTATGATAACCGTTGATTTGTATTTATTTAGAAATATATTTTAAAAACCCTGAGTCCTCTGTAAATGTGTGTTACAATTTTTCTAACGGTTAGCCCAATTTAAAATTTACTTTACTGGCCACAATTAATTCGATATGGTAAACTATTTGTCTCAGTTATGTCTTGTTATTAACTTGTCTTACAATTTTTTTTTCTGCCAGGTACCCAGTCTTAGGTGGTGCTGCTTACTCTACCCTGTTTACAAAACTTCGGGAAGACGGGACAGTCGAGATGAGGGATGACAGGCCTGCACTTCTTGTCTCTTCCACTTCCTGGACAGAAGACGAAGACTTCAGCATACTGCTTTCCGCACTCATAGGTATGCGACTCTTTATTATCTAACTTTATGTACTTGTTATGATATGGAGAAAACTCTCTATTGGTTAAATAAACTGTACTATTAGACTAGAGACTGGTGCTAATTTTATCGCCATTATGGAGACGCGAAGTACCAATAACACCAGTATGGAGTGTAATGGGCACAATTCTTTGTATGTTTTCAGAACAAGCAATGGGCGACTTCTGTCTGTTGTTCCAGTCTTAACCGGTTATGGCTGGGCTCTATTGAATTTAAAAATCATTTGTAAGATAAAAGGAAACACAAATTAAAATGATAACATTTTCAAAAGTTATATTTGTAAAGGAGTAGATTGTTTGTTAGGAAATCAAATTGGGTTGATGAAAGAAAGAGATTTTTGTAAAATTTATTAGAGGAAGACGTTCTGACATACTATGTGTGAGATAGTTTGTTATGACGTATTCCAGAACTAAGTTCTTGAAGAGAACTCATCGTGTATGATATATTTTTGAATTATTAATCCTTTTTTTATTTTTTTCCCTTGTCAGATTACGATAAATCAGATAGAAAGGATATTCCGCAGCTTATCTGTGCTATAACAGGGCGAGGCCCACTGAAGGATTACTACATAGGTATCATTCAGGCAACTTCCTGGAAAAGGGTGAACATCATCACTCCGTGGCTGGAGGAGGCAGACTATCCTACGCTGCTCGGATCCGCAGATTTGGGGGTATCTCTTCATACGTCTTCTTCAGGTTTGGACTTACCGATGAAGGTGGTTGATATGTTCGGCTGTGGACTGCCAGTCTTTGCACACGATTTCAAATGGTAAGTTTTTAAATCGGCAATTTTTCAGTCAATTGCAGCTTTTGGCAAAGTGGTGAACTAATATAAACTAATTAGGTTTAACCTCGAATTCTTCCACCAAAATAATGAGGTGTGTAAAAAATTGTAGTCGACTGCAATTGGATTTACCAATAATAATAAATAATGAATTCAAAGAATAAAGTAAAATTAAGAAAGAAAAAGAAGTATGCACAGTTATAAATTTACATTTTTACACAGTGTTATATTTAATTAAAAAAAAATATATACCTTAGCAAAAATATATTCAGAATTATGTTGGTCTCAGAATGAGAGTAAGTTATTAGTAAGCTTGGGAGTGTTAAAAGGTAATTCTATTTTGTAATAAAAAAAAAGAAACAGGTTTGAAAAAAATACTATTGCTAATTTTGAATATTTAAAATTTTAATAAATACAGGCAGGCTTATTAATGGAGAAACAAACATAATTACAAAAGTATTATATTGGCCAGTTTTGTGTAATTACTAAATTAATTAATTTGATAAATCAATAATTTTGTTTAGCCACAAAATTTTATTGGGGCTCAAGCGCTATCGATTGTGCTGTACAATCATTATCAAGCCCTACTAAATGTTAAAACAAAATATATTGTAGTGAGTGATATTTTCAATTCATGTTAAATAGATATCTTTTTTTTTTTTTTTTTCTTCATTTTTACGAATATTAAAAGTGATTTATGTACAGGGCGATAGTATTGGCCAGTACCATCATCATATGAATTAGATATAAGAACAATCTTGGAGGCTATGGCATTAGACCAATACTTTGGGGCCTAGACAACTTGGTCGGGGTTTCGCAGATATTTGGGCCTGTTTTAATCGTCAGTCAGTTGGTAACTAGGAGAAATATGTCAGGTGTTTTGTAGACTTAATAGAAGACAGTTGTCATTCTGGCCTTAATGAGGCCAGTTGTATTTACAACTCAAGGAATTATGAGCAAAAATAATTATAATAGTTTTAAGATCATGATCAAGAGTATGTTAATATGTACAGAAATATTCAAATCCAATTGGCTAATTGGTTTCAGTGACCTACCAATAATATTTGAGTATTACCCGCATAATAAACATTAGATAATCATATCAGTGAAGTTGCATATGAATAAAATCAACAATCGGAAATCTAGTGAATGCAGTATAGATAATTATTAACCGAAAGGATGAAGACAACAATGTAAATATAATTTATAATCATTTCATATTTTCTCTTGAGAGATAGGAACCAACCTGAGATAAAAGCTTTTAAATATGCAAATAATAAATAAATTTATTTTTCTTCAGTTAAATTCTCATTTAAGCTCATACATCAATTTTATGACTAAAGAGAACCTAATGAGACAATGTATTAAAATTTGCAATTAGGTATGTGTTGCAAGAGGGATATTCATCCTCAATATTTTTCTAACTGCTGAGATCAGTGTTAAATTTCAATATGTACCCAATACCTTAATGAGGATTTAAAAGTTTAATGTGTTATAATTTTTGTTCTTAGTGTTGGCGAGTTGGTGAGACACGAGGAAAATGGGCTGGTTTTCTCCAATGCTGTTCAGCTGTCATCAATGCTTATCGATTGGTTCTCTGGGTTCCCGAAGACTCGGCATGAAAAATTCGAAAAGGGAATAAAGGAGTTCCAGTCGGTCCGCTGGCATCAGGCTTGGCTGGAACTAGCACTTCCAATCTTCAAGTAGTCGCTGATGATAACGGCAGCGTACTGCGGTTATTTGATACGCTGTCAGCCCTTCATTTAAATTGCACTTCTTTTTTTAGTTATAGCCTTGCTGAGCAATCGGTCTAATATCTCAATTTTATCATTTTTTGAGTTATTGCATCGTCTCAAAATAAAAAAAGTCAAATATCTTCAAAGATCGGACCGATAATATATTTATGTAAAAAAATTTTATTTAAACATTCGAGAAGAAAGTTATTTTTGCTACGTATCATTATGATCTGAATTTATTGATTATATTTGTACATATGTATGGTTCTTAAAGTAATCATTTATTTTGATGGAATAGAGAGAAACTTAAATTAACGACCCATGTTAATAAATGTATGATAAGCTCCTCGATCATGAGCTATTGAGAGTGTCAAGCCTGGACCTTCTATAAATCTTAAATTTACCATCAGCTGTAGAAATAAGTAATTTCAGTGATCCATTCTTTTACATCAATAATCTGTTCATTTGGTTCATCCTCATTGTTCATAACGGAAAAAAAAACAAAAAAAAAAAACTTTTCACTAAATGTTTATTAAAAATTAAATGCCAACATATTTAATTTGTCTCAAATTAAGGCTTAATTAAATATCATTCAATTAAGTAATATAAGATAACTCAAATGTTTACTGAATTTGTTTAATTCTACAAATGATAAAATCCTCCTAAGTTAAAAAGGCTTTAAATAATCAAATGAGAAAAACGGTTTGCAGTCATTGGAGTCATTGCACTGAGACCCAAAATGTAATGTCTGTTCATAATCAAAACGGATCATGAGATGAATCGTACATTGTTGTTGAGAGTCTACTCCAAGCTTTGTTAATATAAGACTGATCCGTTCATTTTGGTCGTACATGAGTAAGGATCTTTATGATCTGTTTGTTAATGGCTGACACATTTCTAATCGGTTACTTGTCTATTGTAACCGTTGATGTGTCCTGGCCATCAGCCTCCTTCAATTGTCTCGATCGGAATAATAAACTGCCAGAACAATTAGAAATATGGTTTGTCTTTTGAAACTTTACAAGTACTAAGCTATTAGTATAAATATATATCTTCTTTTTTGTTGTTAAACGATTCCTCTTATTTAACAAAATAGAAGGTTACTTTAGAGGCCAAAAAACTTAAATTCATATTATTAACTTAAGAAAAAAATGTTAAACCTCAAACTTTTTTTAATGTCAAACCCAGGAATTTCAAATATCCACTCCGACTGAACTATGCCTTTCTTTGGCTACTAATTATTAAAATATTACATACCACACCTAATAATTGTTAATATTAAATTTATATTTATTGTTTTTCCCACTATTTTCATTAACAATTATTAATAAATTGTCATAATTGGGAGTCCAACTGAATACCCTGCTTTCCACCATATACACAACCAAAAGAGCTACTGGGCTCCTCATTATATTTGTATCACAGTCGTTAAATTAATCAGCCACAGAATCCCGTGGATTCGACTTCCAACCATGACATTATTCTACTACCTAATAACTGTTTTTTATTCTAAGTTTAAACTGCGAGTTCGTAGCTAAGCTGTGAAATTAGATACGAGTGAGTGTTTTATTGGGAATCGGAACAACCCCTTTTGTGAAATGGCTTTAATTCCCAAAAAAAACAGCCACTAATATTTTTAGACACTGATATATTCATTATCTTTCAAATACTGCATTCTACAGGACCCTAGGGTCATACCAATTGGGTATTTATTAGAAATAATTAATTATACTTAAAAGACAAATTATTTAAGTTTCTATTTAGCTTTAGTGTTCCAAAAAATAATAGAAGATTGTGTTTTCTTTCATAACTAGTATTATATTTTTAACTTTCTGTCTAGATATTTTAACCAGTTAAGTAAAAAATAATTATAATTTTGATCTTTTAAACAACCAAAGAAGCTTGAAGAATAATGTATTTAGTTTTTTTTCGCTTGCCAAATATCTAAAATAAAATGTATGTTTTAAGTTGCTGATCACTTCCTAAAAGCAACCACCAATACCGTTCAGTCTCTTTAAAAATTGCTTTTATTATAAAACTTAATAAAACACATATAAGCTTCAAATATATTATGAATATTTCCTGTGAAGGAAGCAATTCCGTTTTAAGTGAAAAATGCACTTTAAAGCTAGGGCGTAAAATTTTATTTTTTGGAGATACAATAGGGTCTACAAAATGATCATATTCTAACATGATGGAGTTAGAACATGACATACTTATTATATTCACTTACATTACAAAAGTACAGTAATTTATTATTATTGTGTTTCTAGGCCACTCGTAGCTCGTTTAATATGATACCATTGTCTTCGGTTTAAGTTTGGTCAGTCGTAACAATAAAAAATTTCTTACCAAAAATTTTTAAGACTGTATTTCACTATTAATAGACTGTATTATATTATATAATCGACTCAGTATAATACATTATATTTACACGGTTATTAAAGGTTGTATTAAAATATGTGAATTAATATTTTTTTATTACTGAATTTTGTAGTCTTGTATGGAAAAACAAAATTATTTCTAAACATTCAAAACTATAGGTAATTTTCAAGTTCCTAGTACAATTACCATTTAAAAATATACCTATATATTGTTAGATTTCATAATTTTGCTTATAGTTGAATACAAATTTATTTTATTTTTAAATTATTGTAATCGTGGTTCATGATTTAGTACCAAATGTTACAGGTTTTGGTATGTATTGTTAAATATTTTTTGCAGTTAGCTAAGTCTCAAGCTCCATCCTCACTCGTGGCATCATTTTTTTCTTCGGCTAGGTACTGAAAACCTCTGAATCACCAAAAATATAATTTGAAATTTGTCAATCCAACTTACACACCCTTTAAAATATATTTGACCTTTTGTATCGAGGTTCAATGTTAGTTAGTCTCCAGGATGTGTTTTAATTGTGAAAGATTTCTTTAAAACAATGAAAATTGTACCCATTTATTAGTTAACCCTGTTATTACAGAGGTCCTCTTTGGCAGGAGGTTTCTTATTCATGGAAAAATGTGATTATAAATTAAACTCGATCATTTTACTGTGTGAACAAATGTGTTCAAGACCGAAGAGAGTAAACTATTAGACGTAAGAAGTTTCTTGGGTTAAAATATGTCAACCGATTGAAAAAAACCTTCCATTATTTCTTCCTTAAAAAAATATAATAAAATATTAAGGCCTAATTATGTATTCATTAAATTATGTATTTTATAAAGTAAATTAATCTGTCAGTTGTGGGTTCTTGAGGACCAAAATGGTTGTTTGGAGTTTTAAGTCTGGTACTTATTCAAGTTGTAGTTAGTACTCAATAGAAATTTAGAAAAACAAATATAATTATTTAGTTTTAGTATAAATTATACTTTCTTACTTAATATTTAAGTACACCTATCGTCTAAAAGATCAATATCCTAGAAAATGTATTACACTAAACGGTACCAAATTTGTCATTTGAACATAAATATTATAACAATTTAAAAAAGTTGCTATTCAAGCAGATCATAACAGGACTTAATTTTTAAAACCTTTTGCTTATAAGATCTATAATATTACCTCAGAATAATTATTTTTGCCACTAGTGTGAAAAATGACATTTTTCTCACGAGCATAAGGTATTAAATCTAATAAAAGTTATTGAAAAAGGTAATTGAAAACTCTTCTATATACTCGATACATAGCATACGGATTTGTATCTATTGAGAGGCCGACTGAAAACCTGGGTCCTAGACAAATTCTATAAGCATGCCCGATTTTTGAAAATTATTATTAAATGATTCTGAATTTTTTTTTTTTTAATCGGCCCCGACTAGCTAGATGTGTATTATTGGCTCTGAGAGCCTCAGTTTTTGGGATATTTTTGAATTTATTTGGCATCTTTAATTCGCGTCTCTTTGTTTCACAACTCTTTTTAACATTCATAAGAAAAGTGCACTTTTCTACATGAACATAGGAAAACTATTAATCATAATTCTATGGAAAACCTTTTATCAATTAATTTGTCATGAAAAACTGCAAAATCATGATGTTAACATCGAAATAAAGAATAATGCATGCCGAGTGTAGCACAAAGTTCACAAGAGAGCATTAGACTTTTTTCAATATCTTGTGTTTTTTTAATTGCTGCTTTTCGTGTTTAGTAGTGAGCTATACTTAAATATTAGCGCTATTTGTAGTTTAGTAATGCTTTTTGTGTAAATGGAAAGAGGAGATTCAATTTAATGAGTTTGTGATATATTTATGGTCTGTAGTTGAATACAGACGTGATGAAATGATATTGTTTGTCTGGTATTTGTAATCTCAAGAATATGTTATATTTTAGTATGGAGGGAGCTATTAGATCACTCAAAATGACTGAGGTAGAACTTTTGCCTTCGAATGTCATGAAATTTCTGAAACAAGAAACCGATTAAATATATCCTCCATATTCAAATATGAAAAATTATATCAGTAATTAAATTAAGAGTAAGTGATTTTAAGGCCAGATGAATGTCCTACCCTTATTCTTGTATATTTACGATACTTTCACAGTAATATTTAATATTATATATGTATATTTTTTTGTTCAGAATTTTCTTAAAGCATTATTTTTTTAGAGGGATTTCATACAAAACACCCTAGGCCAGAATTGGATTATCATGGCAACCAGATTGTGTTGATTTTATGATATCAGAAAAGCAAAATATATGTGTAATAAAATTTCATGTGTGTATTTATTTCCTAACGAAAATTTATTTTATTTCACTTAAATATAGCAAACATTCTTTGAACGCCCGAACAAGGTTTAGTGCATGGTTTCTTTCTATCCACGAAGACCACATTTGGTCAGTGCTGGAAAAATTTCAGTCAATGAACTTAAAAATGCATATTTTGTAAAAATTAAACTATTCATTACCAATTTAAATAAAATATTTCAAATATTATATAATTGAGCTAAGGGATATTAATTAATTTTATTGGTATATTTATGGAATTTACTTATGTAATTATTTATTTTTATGAAAAAAAATAATTAGATAGTTGATTCATGGATCATTCCCACACCATATTTTTTTCAAATTAAAAAAATTTTTTTACATAATAAACTTTATATTGTATTATTTGAAATATAAATAAATTAAATTAAGGACTCGGCAGTTGAAGGAACAATATGGAGAGCCTAAAGACACTGATTTATCTTAAATATTTATTTGATGATTGTGAAAAAAGTAGTAAGTTTTATTATAAATTATTCATTTTATTATCTTGGTCACTGGAAATCACCTTATAAAATAAAAATGTGATAAGCATTGATTGCTATTAAAACCAGTTGAGATGATATATAATATACAATTTCTGTTATTGGCTTTCAAAACTATATAAAAAAAAAAAATAATTCAAATTATAGGTGACTAAACAGTTGACATTCATTTGCGAGATAACACACTTCCCAAAGCAATATTTTGAACATTGAGGAAGATCATTCGATCTGACCATTGAAAAAATGACTACACAACAAGCAGGAAGAGGCTGTTGACCAGCTCATCACCTATTCGAATATGGAAAAATTATAGTTGTGAAAAGCAAAAGAACAGAGTTTGGAAAAATCAAATCTGATAACATACTAAAACATTTTAAGTTGTGTATGAATATATTTTTTTCTATATGTATGCACATATATAATTTTTGAAATTAAAAATATATTAGTGAGTTGAAAATTGGTGGAAATCATCAAAGTTAGGCTTTTTGATTACCCAGGAATACTCTCCGCATCATTATTCTTGATGATCGAGGTTGTAAATATAAATGACATTGCATAAGGATCAAGGTATAATTTGATTTTGGGTACTTTGACTCAAAATATAATTTTATTTCTGAAAAATTTCGTTCTTTTTGTGATTGTTACATACTAATAAAATATGTTTTCACTGACTATTTCATTAGGATGATATAATGATTGTGAAAATAATAATCAGTATTCTTTATCAAAAACGCTTTTCATTCCATTAGTTGTATACCATTTAGGTCACTGAAAATCGATTTTTCAACAGATAAAAAAAAAAATGTAAACAGCTAAAATATTCTCATCCAAACCAGCTCAGATGATATATAATATACAATTTCTATTATTGGCTTACAAAACTTTATAAAATAAAATTGTAATTATTTCTCATGTATCTTTATTGTTTTTTGTCTTTAACCATGGGGAAAAAATCGTCTAAACTTTAAATCTTAAGCCTGATACTATTTATTTAGTAAAAAAATAGCATAATTCTAACCATGATATGGATAAACTATTATTCAACTAACTAATTTACCTGCAGGAGCCTGAATGAACCTTATCACACTCCTATTACCATTGCAAAATTCCTGAGAGGAGCCAGAATTATATCCAGTACCTCATGTCATCAGAGAATGTTTGTAATAAAATCAGCTAATTAAATTAATTCATCCAATAAATATTTTCCGAAAGGCAAATGATGTATTTTTACTGTTCATATTAGTTTGGGTTCTGAACTTTTAGTAATTGGCATGAGTGTGAATATATGGAATTCATTTTATCTGAATTAAAATTGAACCAGGGATGTGCTTTGTTATGCTGTAGTGGTTAGGAGTTAAGAAAACTTCTCGAAATAATGGTTCTGAAGTGTTTTTTTTTTTAAGGATGACGACTTTAGTCTAATTGAAACGATTTCATTAAATACTATATTAATTAAATGAAGAACAAGAGAGAGAAATGATCAATCCTGTAATTAATTTTTATCCGATTATTATTGGGTTACCCCCCCCCTCCAAGACTGTAATTTATAAATTCATTAGCTATCTTATCTGCTCTTAGTGAGTGAGCAAAATATTTCAAATTCCAATCATAAATGGATAGATGCCTAATACCAAAAGAGAATATATTTAATAAATGTGTAATAGTTTATGGAAACGTTACACTGAAATTGTTCCGAGATACTCTTATTTTAAATCCATTTTCCATTTACTTAAAGTTATATCATTATTGAAATACCAATTAAAAATAAACGAGAGAATCGACAGTTTAAATTTGAAACTGAAAGGAAGTTATATTACTTGCCACTAGACTATTATCTAAAAGTGCCAATAAATATTCCCTTTTTTACCCTTATTCCTTAAAATTATTATGTACATTTTTATATATAACTGTTAATTTCTCATAAATCGTTATCTACTTATTTTAAATTACTTGAAATTTTATTTAAAAACGATATATACGGTGTTAATGTCGTAAATTTGCTTCGCTATTCTGATTAGAGAAGGTTAGCTCGGTTGGTTCTATCTGCTGTATTGTCAAACTATTTTTAGCCTGACTAAAGTAAAATACTTGGGAATTGTGGTGTTTGCGGTTTTGTATTTTTTACTTTGACATTGGATAATCTTGTTGGAACCTGATCAGACATGTCATTTGATCCTTGGGCAGTCGAGAGGCTACCTGACGTTGCAACTAGAAGTGTTACTGGCTTCGAAGATAATTTCTTCTGTCCTTTGCCAGACTCAGAAGAATACCTTGCTCTCTTAGGTTCGTATTATAAACACGAATTTCACTGTTAGCGATTTTTTTTTGTTAATTACCAAGTTATGTAACAAGTCGGTTAATTTCTATTTTAATTGATTACATAATATCTCAGCTTGGTCAGTTCAATTTAAAAAGAAATCCTATATACATACACATATGTACTAGTATTTATTTCCACTGGGGGAGTTACGGATACATGACAGTGTATTATATTACGTATGAAACGCATTGTTTGTACTCTATAATGCTCATAACATGTAATATTGTATTTCAGAAAGGAAGCTAGCAAAGCTTGGGAAGACCAAGTCTAGCGAAAAGAAGGAATTACTAGACAGTTTGGAAGACAGGAAGACCGACGTTGTAGTTCGATTGCTGACAGAGAGCACTCAATCTCTTCCCGAATATTTTTCTGATGAGGACATCCCGACTAAGTGGCTTAGGAGTTATTTGAATCCAGAACAACCGCTAACAGTTGGAGAGTTGTTGTGTCTTGTAAAGGAAGACTACTTGGCCAAGTCAGAAGAAGAAGAAGAAACTACTGGTAATCACCTCAATTGAATTTCAAAAACTTCATCAAATTGTGTTTCCCTAATATAATTTCTCAACAACTGCTTTGTTTTCACAGTATGTTTTCAAAAAGCAAACGCTTAATTTTGTTGATAACAGTCTACTGTTTCCATTTTAGTGTTAATTTTTCATATTAATTCCTGATGAAGTAGTTTAATATAATCATTATCATTAAAATTGTGGATTCTACAGTACCGTAAGGGTCAATTTAAAAATAATCCTTCCAAATTACCTTTTCACCATTAATAATTTTTATTAGGTCACAGTTATTTAAACATGTCGAAATAATTGAAATGAACCTTACTTCTAATTGAATACTTCTCAACTGTTATTGAACATACTACATTTATATGTTTATAAATGATTTAATAACTTTCAAAAATTAATTTGAAGAACTTAAACTGGGTACTGACTGGTAATGAATAGAGTCGAATGTAACTGTAACAAGGAACATTTCCCCGTCAACAAATGATCAGGCTTTGTCCACCCAAAGTTGAATGAAAATGTTAGACCGGGGGCTAAGTCATCTATGAATAACAATGAGATACAGAATTCATTTCTGGCAAACAAAAAGAACAATTACACCGGAAAGAAAAATTACTAATGCCGTTAATCACGAGAATTGTTTGAGAAAATGTTCTTGTTCTCGGGGAATCGTTATTGGTATAAGTCAGTACCTAGCTTTATTATGAAATAAGGTCTTGTATTATTGACATAAATAATACAATTTATTCTATTTGAAACAGAGAATGTCTGAGATTTGGGGAAAGAGGACATTCTGCCTGGTAACCGGTGCCAGCCAGGGGATAGGACGGGAGATTGCGAAGCAGTTTTCTCAAAAATTGTCTCCTAATTCAACTATGCTACTCATGGCTCGTTCTCTCGAAGGTCTCACGACTACCTCGGATTTAATCCATGAACTTGCTCCTGAAATAAATGTAAAGGTTTGTATGATTTTCAATGCATTTTTGTTTTTAAAAAAAAAAACCATATTTGCCAAGCCCAAAGGGAGAGGCTCTGATTTCATTCAGGTATGTGACGACCGTCTTTTCTCTGTCTGCTTGTATGCTCTACAATAGTAAAAATGACTCAATCTAACTGAGATTATGAAAGGGGTTAGTTATACAACAACTTGACATATTTAATTTCATTAGGTGTTGGTTGAAATACAATAAATAATAAAACTTGAAACAAGTTGGGGTCACTTTCGTCAACTTCTTCTATTTCTCAAGTCCCAGCTAGTATGATATTTAAAGTTCTGTTTTTTCCCCTCATGCTTAACGAGTCATTAAAGAGGGTAGTACAAAATACAATTTCAAAGGTACTTCAAATTATAAAAGCTTATAGCGTCAATGATAGAAATTGTGTATTTAATACATTTCAAACCGCTATTAATTGCATTCTTTATTCACTATTTTTTATCAAAGCTACCAAGCATTTTTTTTACTATTATTTAATAAGATTTTAAGAAACTTGTGCCAGGTCCTGTGAGTATCTTTGCATAGGTTTCTTTAATTTTGTATCCTATCATCAATACCTCTTATTATTATATTTTTTTCATAATTTATGTAAAAAAAAATCATCTAGGGATTAATAATTAAAACAAATTATTTAAATATCAATGGCGAAGCTACTAATCCCTGGACCAACAGGTTGTATATTATTATTGATTAAAAATTGTTTTAATTTCTTAGGTAATTCGTTATGACATGGCCTCACCAAAAGAGAAGGATTTTACTGATATTCTGACTGAATTCTCACCCGAGGAGTATGATTTATATTTATTAGTACATAATGCTGCATCTGAAGGTTCTGGCCGCCCAATAAGGGAATGCTCAGATCCGGTAGAATGGAACTCGTAAGTCACTATTTACAGGCAATAAATTAATTTGCATTTTTCTTATTTTCGAGTACTTTAAGTTTTGTATTTTTTTATTTTATAGATATATGACTATCAATCTTTATTCTATGGCGGCATTGACATCATGCTTCCTGAATGTATTCAAATACGACGATGACAGAACTATTATTATAAACATCACCTCACTGGCAGCGATTCAGGTGTTCGCTGGAATGGGCGAGTACGCAGTGGGTAAGGCAGCGCGAGAAATGTACATGAAGGTACTCAGTGATGAGTCTCCAAATCTCAGAATCCTCAGCTATTCACCAGGTTAATTTTTTTATTGTTAATATTATTTTATATGTATATGTTTTATTGTTCATATCTTATGTCTCTAATGTCATATAAATGCTATATGATATTGGTATTAGAAGGGAATAATTGGATGATTGTCTTTATTTATGACAATACTAATCGATCAGTTCTCAGTGAATGATATAAAAAATCATTTGAATTTGTAACCCGATGATAATAATTTAATTAACAACATATTGTTAAGTAGTTTATTTAAAATATAGGGTTCCATCATACTCCGGTTAGTGCCTGGCTACAACCTGATCACTTGTCAAAGTACTGTTTGTACTCAGTATCCAACAGTATTTCATTGTGTTAATAAAATATTCAACCAAAATACTGTGAACTATAATCGTGCAATCGGATATTTGGGAATTATTTCGAAACATAATTACTGTAAAACCTTGCTAATTGACTTGCCCCTGCTATCTCAAAATATTCTCTGGAACCCTGGGCGACCAAACCGGTGAGTTCACAGTAAGAATTTCTCTGAAAATTTTTATTCAATTGGAAAGCTTTCATCTGACCTTGTTGGGCCTTAAGTATTCATTGTTTAGTTAAAATAACTTGCTATTGAAAAAAAACTTGCCTCCGGAGCAAATTTATTAATTTGACGAAACTGTATTAAATCGTACAAATTGTTTAGCAGGAAATTTATAATAAAATGTTTAGCCTGCCCCACTTGTCTCAAGACCATGTATTTCTTTAAGTTATATATTATTTTGTTTAATTCAGTTGAATATTATCCTGTAAAGCAAAACACGTCTAATAAAGACTTACAAAAAAAAAAGTATTTCATGGTATCGTTCATCTCCAGTTAATCCCACCTACCCTTAGTTCTTTTGAGGTCTTATCAGCAAGGTTCTACTGTACAAAAGTAATATGGCAAGGCTACCAGTGACCGAAGTGTAATATCTAAGATGATTTTTAGCATGTAGCTTGTAATTGAATAGTATTATTAATCGAAATTCTTACTGATGTTTTACAGGTCCTGTTGATACTTCCATGATTAAGAGACTTATCGATAACGTGACAAATGAAGAGACCAAATCCGGTTTTGTCAAAATGAGAGATGAAGAGAAGTTGCTGACTCCTCATCAAACCGTTCAGAAATTGGTCAACTTGGTTTCTGCTGGTCTTCCACAATACTCCCGGGTTGATTACTATGATAGACTATGAAAGATTAATTCCTTCAAGATATATAATTGTTTCGTAATATGATATAATTACTACAATATGAAACTGACAAGCAGCTGATAATTTTGTTACATTCCTGTTTTTATGTTGTGTTATCTATATTATATTATTACTATATAACTCTATATTATAAAGATTATGATATATTAATTTTTTGTTTACAGAATAAATATGGACATATATAATATGTCACTTTGTACACCAAATTTGTAGGCAATACATATAATTTCATTCCTTGTCAATAATTGTTCTTCATGTAACCTATCTGTTTTGAGTGTATAATTGATTATTAGCCGAAGAAAAAAGATTTTTCTACAGGCGGGGTTCAAACCTAGGACCTTCCCCAATTTCCGGTCAGGTAATCCATGTACGAGCCATCCCTGCGTGAACACTAGCCTTGTCAATATCAAATCCCTTCAGCGTATGTAAGACACATCACCAACATCAGGCAGGGAAGTATCATGCAGTCCATCAGTTGAAATTTACTGTGAGATAGTTTACCTACTTACGGCATGGTATATTGTAGCGATTCCTACAATTTTAAAATATATTTTTAATTTTTATCTATTAAGAGGTAAATTAAAAGGAAGAAAACTTTACAACGAATAACAGCTTATTTTAAGTTAAAATATTTCAGGCCTTGTGGTGATTCTAGTGCGGACAAAAAGGTTACTCTTCAAACATTTCATAATTACAGTTGACTATAAAAACATAAATATTCTGTACTTTTTCTTTCTGGCTTCTTCGCCTAGACTCGACTCTCTGTTGCCTTCTTCAATGCACAGTCTCATGGCCACTGACTCACTAACTCTAACTCAGACTTAACGGTTAGAAAAGAGAGAGGGCTTGTTCACCTGCTATATATAGTCGACTTTTCCCTCCGCACACATAAAGAATTTTTCTGATGAGCCCCGGTGTTATAGTTCAGGTCGAGCGGCTATATTTTGAGACTGTTATTGAAGTATGAATCATCACTGATTGAGACCCGAGGATAGACCAAGAAGTAAGAATATTCATGTTTTGTATTAGGTATTTACTGTTATTTTTTAACCCAAAAGTCAATTGTAAATATAAAACATTTAAAATGTACAGATGCACATCTCAGTTTGAAAATGAACGGTTATTCGTTATGGATTCTTCTTCTTTTTACTTTACCTCTTAATAAACAAAATATTAAACACATATATTTGTATTAAAATTGTAGGAATCTCTACAATATATCTATAGAGATTGCGGAGGTTTCAGGTTTGAGCCTTGGCTCTGTTAAAATTTTTGTTATAATAATTTTTAATTGTAAGTTATGGATCTAATTATGTCAAAGCTATATTTACCACTGGCTCAAATCCATTATGGTGGCATATAATTGGTCAATGTACGATAGAATTACTAAAAGGATCTATTAGTTTCGGATAGGAAAGGTCATTGAGCTCTATTGTCTATGTTTATCATTAACCATTTCTAAGTGTGTAGTGGGTTGGTTTAGATTCATGTCACTCTATTACTCTTCAAACTTCATCACATCTGTTAACAAGTGGCCAGTCCTTCCTCGTGGTGCCAAGGGTTTTTTGAACAGTGTGTCCCACTCTGAGAAATTTTATTTTTGTAGGGCAACCATTATGTTCAACCAGGGATATAACCTACTCATTGCTCGCTGGTGACAACACGTGATATTTTCTTTAGTGTTTTGTTTACCCTATCATCGTTTAAATAACTTCACTTTTCTATCCGTAATTCATCTGTTCCTATACAGAGCTAGAATGAAATGTTTTGAGCTAAGCTATTATTATTTACACCCCTGCCCTTTCTAAGTCGCTTATATTTGTTTTGACATTACTTGAACTTTTACACATTTATATCGGTTCGGCAGATTTTTCTGCAAAAGGGTTAAAATATTTTCCTAATTTAAAGAAAACGAATATGACTTAGTTACCTTATCTCGTTTATAAAATGCTCAACGATGTTTGTCGTCTCAAGTGCTTGACGGTTTTGAGCTTGTGTAATAAAGCAGAATATGTAATAAACAATTTTGCACACGTAGTAGAATATATTGTAATGATATCTTTATTTTAAAACAAGCATTTGTTAGATAGAATATGTATGGTTTGGGCCTTGGAAACAACGATGTTTCGAGGATAAAAGATCAATATCCTTGAAAATGTATTATGCTAAACTCTACTAAATTTGTCATATGAACATAAATACTGTTACAAATACTATAATAATTTTTAAAAAAGTTGCTATTCAAGCAGATCATAACAGGACTTAATTAAAAAACCTTTGGCTTATAAGATCTATAATATTACCTCAGAATAGTTATTCTTGCCACTAGTGTGAAAAATGACATTTTTCTCACGAGCGTAAGGTATTAAATATACTAAAAAGTTATAAAAAAAGGTAATTGAAAACTCTTCTATATACTCGATACATAGCATACGGATTTGTATCTATTGAGAGGCCGACTGAAAACTTGGGTCCTAGACAAATTCTAAAAGCATGCCCGATTTTTGAAAATTATTATTAAATGATTCTGAATTTTTTTTTTTAAATCGGCCCCGACTAGCTAGATGTGTATTATTGGCTCTGAGAGCCTCAGTTTTTGGGATATTTTTGAATTTATTTGGCATCTTTAATTCGCGTGTCTTTGTTTCACAACTCTTTTTAACATTCATAAGAAAAGTGCCCTTTTCTACATGAACATAGGAAAACTATTTATCATAATTCTATGGGAAACCTTTTATCAATTAATTTGTCATGAAAAACTACAAAATTGTGATTTTAACATCAAAATAAAGAATAATGCATGCCGAGTGTAGCACAAAGTTCACAAGAGAGCATTATACTTTTTCAATAACTTGTGTTTTTTTAATTGCTACTTTTCGTGTTTAGTAGTGAGCTATATTTAAATATTAGCGCTATTTGTAGTATAGTAATGCTTTTTGTGTAAATGGAAAGAGGAGATTCAATTTAATGAGTTTGTGATATATTTATGGTCTGTAGTTGAATACAGACGTGATGAAATGATATTGTTTGTCTGGTATTTGTAATCTCAAGAATATGTTATATTTTAGTATGGAGGGAGCTATTAGATCACTCAAAATGACTGGGGTAGAACTTTTGCCTTCAAATGTCACAAAATTCCTGAAACAAGAAACCGATTAAATATATCCTCCATATTCAAATATGAAAAATTATATCAGTAATTAAATTAAGAGTAAGTGATTTATTTTAAGCACAGATGAATGTCCTACCGGCCCAAATATAAATTGTTGACTATAAAGTTTTTTGTATTCTTCAGTAGGTTTTTTAATGATTTTTCCTATTATTTCAATGTATTTTTAAGCTTGATATACCAGAGGAAATAATATAAAATGGATTACTGTATCATGCACTGCAAACAATATTTACTCATTCTGTCAACTTTATATGTTGTGTTGAACAAGAACCGTGTTTCAATTAAATATCACTTTTAAATTGATTATGTGTCATGCTGATAAATGGCGGAAACGTGACTTAACAACCGGACATGCAATTGCAGTTATCTGTTTGCAGACTATTCCACATGCAAAAGTGCCATTTTCTCTAGAAAGAATTTCCCTGCTGTGGTATTTGGATTTTAATAGAATCTATGACCTAAACAGATGTATATATTCTGCTTCTACAAAGTGAATGATCAAAAAAATGTGTGTAGAAATTTAAACTTTAACCGTGAATGGTTTTGGTAGTGGTGTTCAGGTTAAAGACTTGCCCCAATTAGCAGTCACTCTTAAGTGTATAGTTTACATTGTTAAGCATGACTATGTATCCAATCTCTCATAGTCTTGATTGTTAAATTGAAGAGCTTTGCTAACTTAACTTGTTCGGTTTAATTCCTGAAATCAGAAAAGGGAAGCTACACTTTTCTCTTTTGTCTCTAATATTCTAAGTACAATAAACATACTATATATGCCACAATAAACAGCATGAATCCAAATGAATTTAGACAAATACAGACAACAATTTGCAAATATTGTAAGCCTATAATAAGAAGCAGAGAATGATAGCGAGGGTTGAAAAATAAAAGTGAGGTAGAAAAACTCAATCACCAATAGAGAAAAATAACAATTCTATAGAAAAAAAACCCATTCCGTTTGAGGTCACATTCAGTGACCTACCCTGACAAATTCCTTTCCGTGGCCAAACATTTCTCTATTAATTTTTTTATATTGCTATTGCCCTTCAATTTTTGGTCTCTACTAACTCAGTCATAGAAAACATGCTGGGCACATTTTGTCATGTTTGTTCTTGTTCGTTATTTTTTTTTTCATGGTTTATTTTAACAATAAAATTGATGGAGGGCCTTTGTAATAATAATTAATGTGGCAAGATACTTGTTAATCTGCACTAGGCGAGGAACACAAATAGCACTATGAAAATATTAAATTACAATAGTGTTGGGGGCATTGTTCATACAAATTTATGTACAAAGTATTGTTATCTATACAAAGGTATAAACTTGTGCAGCAATATATATCTATGGCATTATTCATATAAGAGAAAACATAATGTGCATACAAGATGTTTGTTTTTTGAAGACATAATTATGGCTTCACGCTCTATCCAAATATTTTTTTTTGCACCATAAGATAATTATGTGATAAATAAAAATGTATAGGTTTATGTTATATCTTTTCCTACACAACGCGTCATTCTGAGAAATTAATAAAATGTTACAATTTCTTCTATAAACAACATAATTATACACTATTAACTTATAAAAAAAAATATTATTATTACTTATTTTTGAATGCACAGACTAAAACCAAAGTTTCTAAAACTCTTCATGCTGTGATTTTGCAGCAGATACTCACTTATGTATTTGTGGTAAGATAGTTACTGAACCATAGTCAAACATTAAGGGAATATGGTATATGCAAAATGGACAAAGGATATCCAAATTAAACCAAAATTGGAGTATAAATTTGAGACAGGAGGTTTGGATGTGAGGTTCACATCGCTCCACTATTGATTACTGTCTACTATATATATATATATATATATATAACTTATGATAGACTGAAATCAAAGACTAAAAAGGGGAAGAGGTAATGACTGACACGAGAGCTAAGTTGAGAATGAGCTTTATTTATCTTCTTTACTCCTATATATAGTTTGGCTAATGCCTTGAGAGGATTAGCTGGGGAGTCTTACCTATGTTATCTCCTCATAGTAGACTCCTCAGCTAACTCCCCCCCTCCAGTTCCTGGCACTTAGGAACTCCAACAATTGAAACACAACAGAAAAATAATCATCAATAGTATACATAGTAACATCAATAAACAAGTCACTTCAATAGAGTCCTTACAATACAATTAATTGCCCACAGTGGCTTGATCTAACACATACAATTCTTCAATAACAATAGTCAAGCTGGTATAGTACATATGATATCATTGAGCAACAATCTGGGTTGGTTTTATTTATACATTGTTTAAATACTTAGATACTATTCATTATACAAGGGTCTGCCCGTTCGGGCAGCGTGGTGTGTCGGTCGGGCCGCCGCCCCCCGTCGTTCGCCGAGTCCCTGTCGATGGTACCTTAAGTTCCTCTATATGGACGGTACGTGAACGGAAAGGGTGATTTACATCCCGGATCGTGTACAAACTATGTTCCCTGATTGCCACCACTATGTACGGCCCCTCGTACCGCGCGGCACTCTTCTTACGAGCTGTTCTCAGTCTGCGGTAGACGGTGGTCCCCAGTGCGATCGAGCCGGCGCCAACTATCCGCGGTCTGGTGTTCGCTCTGTCTACCCGAGTCTGTTTTTCCCTGATGATACGTTCTCGGACCTTC
Source organism: Acanthosoma haemorrhoidale (assembly GCA_930367205.1). Classification (NCBI taxonomy): domain Eukaryota; kingdom Metazoa; phylum Arthropoda; class Insecta; order Hemiptera; family Acanthosomatidae; genus Acanthosoma; species Acanthosoma haemorrhoidale. Next base: position 15,785,291 of record OV884013.1, on the reverse strand, counting down.
CCCCACATCGCCCGGCGTTCGTTGCGCGCTTCCCCCAATTGCCTCCGCAACCCCACGTTATGAGTTGTCACTAGGTCCCCCCGATCCCGTCGTCTTTGACCGAACACAATCTCGACTGGTGATAGCCCCGTCGCCGCGTGTGTGCTGTGGTTGTATGCCACCACCGCGCGCGGCATTGCCGCGTACGAGTCTAGCTGTCGCCCGAGCCTAAACAGTCGCAGGTGTTCCCCCAGCGTGCTGTGGAGTCGCTCCACTGCGCCCCTCCCCTTTATGTGGTGGGGGGTGTTCCGCCGCCAGCTGAACCCTAACTCCTTGCTCTGTTCCCTAATCCACTCGTTGTCGAACTCTCGCCCTGAGTCCGACACGATCGTGTCGGGGACCCCGTACGTACCACACCACTGAAGCACCCCTTCCCATACTACCTCGGGAGTCTTGGCTTCTACGGGATAAGCCATCGCAATTTTGCTAAAAGTATCTAACATCGTTAGCCAGGACTGACCCTCGTTACTGTATAGGTCAGCCTGCACGATCCTCAGGGGTTCCTCGGCTGTCTCCGTGGTCGTCTGTTCTGCTACGGGGGGTTGTCGGTCATATTTTGCTTGCTGGCACGTTTCACACCGCGCGACAGCTTCCCTGACAGTCCGACCCATATTTGCCCAGAAATATGCCCGCCTTAGTGCCCGGAGCGTCTCCTCGATCCCGCGGTGGTTCGTTTTGCCTATGTGATAATCTCTCACTACTTTAGCTTGCGCCTCGGCTTCGGTGACGGTCTCCACCTGTCTAAGGCACCTAACGAGCGTATAACCCACCCCTATGCGTTCTTGCCTCCACAGACGCTTGACCTTATCGGCTAGCCCCCGATTGCCGATGAATATGTGGCAGGTCTGACCCGGCGTTGTGCACTCCTCGATGGTCCGCTCTAGCTCCGCGTCCTCGATCGTGGCCTGCGCCCTAACCGTTACCGTGGACAGTCCCGCGTATACGCTGGCCCGAGTTTCGATCCCCGGCTCCCGTTTCGACTTGAGGATGATCTGCCTCTTCTTGTCGTTAACCATTTTGTCCAGCTCGGGTAAGTCTGGCGGTCGTTCGGGCGGGGTCTCTACCTGTACGCGATCCCTTTGGACTAGGGGAATTTCCGGTCCGCTCTCGGCCCACTCCCGTAGGTACCGTACCGCGAACGGTTCCTCCTGCCCCTCTTCTCCTTCTAGCGCGTTCGCCACTAGCTCCCTGGACAGCCAATCTGCGACGGCGTTTTCTGTCCCCTTTTTGTGCATTATCTTGAAGTTATACGCGGCTAGTCGCTCCTTCCATCTAGCCACCCTTGCCGACGACTCCTTTAGGGTTCCCAGATATACCAGCGGCTTGTGGTCTGTATAGAGCTCGAACGCTCTGCCATACAAGTAGGGTCGGAAGTACTCCACTGCCCACACGATCGCCAACAGTTCTCGCTCTATGGCGTTGTATCGCGTCTCGGCCCCGTTCAGTTGTCGGCCCGCATATGCGATGGGTCTTTCCCCCCCCCTCCAGTGTCCTGCGACAGGACCGCCCCTAACGCGATCGCGCTTGCATCCGTCGTGACACGGAATGTCTTCCCGAAGTCCGGGAACATCAACAGAGGCTTCTGCGTGAGTACGTCACGGCATTTCCCGATACTCTCGATCTGCTCCGGCCCCAACCGGAACTTCCGTCCCTTCCTGAGTAGCTCCGTTAGCGGGTTCGTGAGCTCCGCGATCCCGGGGATGAACTTCCTATAATAGTTGATCATCCCCAGGAACCTACGAACGCCCCGCGCATTCTTGGGGAAAGGTGCCTCCTGTATTGCCCGTACCCTCTCCGGATCTGGTCGTACCCCGTCCCGCGAGATGGTGTAGCCCAAAAACTTAATCTCCCCCAACCCGAACCTGGACTTCTCCCGTGACAGCTTGAGTCCGAACTCCCTCACCCTGGCGAGGACTCGGCTCTGGTGTTGGACATGTTCCTGTTCAGTCTTACTGAACACTATTAGGTCGTCCATATACACCTGAGAGAAGTCCTCGCCCAGCCCCGTCTGGAGTTCGTCCATAAGACGCTGGAAAGTTAGCGGGGCCCCCTTCAGACCGAAAGGCATTCTCACGAACTCGTAATGCCCTCGCTCCCAAGAGAACGCCGTCTTCCCAACGTCCTCGTCTGCCATCCTAACCTGATGATACCCGCTCTTGAGGTCCAGCGTACTGAACACCGTCGCTCCCGACAGGCGATCGAGTATATCCTCAATCCTCGGGAGCGGGTACCTCTCGTCCACCGTGACCTCGTCCAGCTTACGATAGTCCACTACTACCCGATAATGTTTCTGATCGCCTCCGCTCCTCTTTTCCACGACCCACAGTGGACTATTGTAGGGCGAGCTACTCGGTCTTATAATACCCTGCTCTAGGAGTTCCCCGAGCTGCCCCCTTATAACCTCCCTCATTGCCTGGGGATAGCGCCTCTCCTTGACGTACACCGGCGTCCCCGACTTCACAGGTATCCTATGTTCCGTCCTCCCCGTAGTAGGTAGTCTGTCCGCTTCCCGGTGGAATAGATCCCCGTTCGCCTCTACTAGTCGACTCACCGCGTCGGGTGTGCATCCGGCTGCTCCGACTCTCACCCCCTCTCCTCGCCGTCCTGTGACTATATTATACTTGCGCTTCCCTAGCGCGCACTCCCACTTCCGATTACGGACCTTCAATTTCATCCCCACCCTCTGTAATATGTCACACCCCACTATTAGGTCGTAATTCTCGGCCAACGTTTTCATAATGTGCGCCGTGATCTTCTCTTCGCGCCCAGCGATCTCGCGAAGGCTCAATTGTGCTTCCCCGCCCGTTCCACACCTTCCGCTTACCGTGGTTATGGCGCACTTGCACGTTTTCCGACTGTCCCAGATTCCCAGTTCCCTCGCCCCTCTTTCACTTACCAGCGAGTGGGTGCTCCCGTATCGATTAAAAACCGAATTCCGGACGCCCCCCCCCTCGCCACGGGCAACCTAAATCCCTTTTCCCCCTTTTCGCCGTTGTTTACTTCCAATACGCACGCCCGGTTGCCCCCCCCCAAATCGCACCCTCATTCGTCCCGCCTATTTCCCCTTACCACCTCGGCTCCCGAGGGCCCCCCTTTCCACGGTTCCCCCCCACTTACCTCGTGTCTCAACGTCGGGGCGCTGCGCTCCGACCGACCGCTTTCGTCTCCTGAAGACTCTCCGCTTGAGTAGGGGGTCGCGGCTCGTCCAGCTTGTCTCCGTGGGGTCCACTCCTGCTGGTTCACCTCCATAGGTTCCGGCCGGAATCCCCTCCTGTCACCTCGGGTATTACGTCTAGGGCAATCCTGGCCATATGCCCTTGTCTCCCGCATTCGAAGCATTTTACCTGGCCGCACTGAGCCGCTACGTGTCCCGGACGATTGCATTCGAAGCACCTTCCTTCCTGCTTCCTCCTCCTCTCGTCCTGTCCTCTGCCGGTCCGCCTTTCCATTCCCCGGCTGTGTCCACTCTGTCTTGGCGGGCTTCTTCTGTACGTGACTCTCTTCCAACTCACGTCTCGTTCGTATCCCGCGCCTTCCTCCTCCCTGGCGCTGGCGTCCACCATCTCCTGGGCACACTCCAGGAACGCGCGTTCTCTCGGGAATCCCTCCTTCTTTCCCGTCTCCTTTGCCAACTGAACTTTTAATATAGTCGACAGGAACGCCATCCGTGCCTCCACCTCAGGCGCGCTTACCGACTCCCTCATCTTCTCTGTGATGTTGTTATACTTCGCTAGGAGATTTCCAGCGTAGTGTCCATTTGTCTGGTGGGACTTCTTGGTCTCCCGAAACATCTTAAAAATGTCTTCCTCAGGTGTCCACCGTCCCCCTCCGAACGCCTTCTTCAGTCGTTCTTTTATGGCCATCCATGGGGTCTCCTCGTCCGCCTGGATCATGTTTAGGATGCTCCTCTTCACCCTGCACACTAGAGCTGCCCTCAGCGACTCGGCATCCCCTTCGGTAATGAGATCCTCCGCTCGCTTGCACTCTATCCGTACCATTACCCTGTCCCCTCCCTTCAGGAAGTGATTCAGCTCTCCTGTTTCACCGGAAAACCTCTCTAGATCGGAGATTGCTGTCCTCACGTTTTGTGCCGTGATCGCCTGGATCTTCATCCATGCCATGGTGTTGGCATGAGCGGCCGCCATGGTCGTTTGAGGCAGTTGCGGTATGTCCGCTGCTGCGTTGAGCACCGCTGGCCTGAGCACTCCCTCCGGCATCCCGTAATCGAGAGAGAAACAACTCACGAACCGATAACTCTACGGCAACGATAACACTTCCCGGGTTTCGGCACCACTTATGATAGACTGAAATCAGAGACTAAAAAGGGGAAGAGGTAATGACTGACACGAGAGCTAAGTTGAGAATGAGCTTTATTTATCTTCTTTACTCCTATATATAGTTTGGCTAATGCCTTGAGAGGATTAGCTGGGGAGTCTTACCTATGTTATCTCCTCATAGTAGACTCCTCAGCTAACTTATATATATATATATATATATATATTACTGTATACTATATATATTATATTTTACTGCATACCACTTTCCTCTGTGGACACAATCTATTTTCCCTCTCACCATGATGGCGGAAGTCTTCATTCTGATTTTTTCCCTCCAATGCCCCCGCTGTACCTTTAGGTTACCCCATGCCAGGCATTCTCCATTTTAAATGAAACTTATTAATTCGGAAAAGTTGTGGCCAGGGCGCTTATGGGGCGATTTAAGGACGGCATGGGCTCATCTCAGTGACATTATTTTCAACACATGACACTCATGAGTATTTTTTAGCTCTGAACTTTATTTTAAGCCTCACAGCAATAAAGGGATTCAATCAGAATATTTGAATCACCCCCCCAGCTAATGGGGCACAGCGATGCTTAAGGATGCAAACTAGGCCATTTTAATTGAAACAAAATTTTGTTGGGGTACCCGCAGCTGCCATTCTTTTGCCTCTGTTCCTAAGGATGTCAGCAAGAGCCTAACTTAAGCAATGGACCAGACCTGCCTGTACAACAAATATCCTTAATTGAACCCCTTTATTACTGTCATCCCAGATAATAAAAGTCCAAAACAGAGAAGAAATGTCCGAAACAGAGGAGAAAAGCAAAGACCATGCCAGACCTGGAAAACAAATATGAATGAACTCATTTATTGCTGACAAACCTAAGAAGACCAGACTAGAACGACAAGTCAGCATAAGATGAGACAAGACTAGACTAAACTACACCAGATCAGTCCAGTCAAGACATGCCTGGACAACAAATATTCTGATTGAATCCCTTTATTGCTGTGAGGCTTAAAATAAAGTTCAGAGCTAAAAAATACTCATGAGTGTCATGTGTTGAAAATAATGTCACTGAGATGAGCCCATGCCGTCCTTAAATCGCCTCAAAACTAGATGTCAATATCACACGGATCGGAAAACTGACAGAAAGTGCCTAGGTAAAAACAAACGCCAAAGGAAAAAAACAGTGAGGTAAGTCAAGAAAAACTTAAGGGCAAAGAATCTAAGAGCGGCTCTAAACAAAAGAATGGAGCAACGCCGACAAAGGTGCCTCACATGACAGAGTATTGTGGTCAAAACTATGTAAGATGGCGCCTTACCTTATAAAGCTTAGACCGTAACACTCTACCGTGTGACAACTACTTTCGTCTGGGTCACTCCATTCTCCTGCGATAGAACTGTTCTTAGATTTTTTCTCCTCAAGTTTCTCTTGTCTGGCTTCAAAGCTTTCTTCCTTTGGCCTTTGCCCATGCTAAGCTTTCTCTGCCAGCTCCTCGATCTGTGTGATATCACCACCTAGTTTCGATGCGGCCTGAGGATGACACGTCCCATACCAGTCGCAGTACCTCTAAGGCAAGACACACCCCACTTGACCCTGAGCATTTCCTGGCCCATCACCAGACTTGCTGCCCCACAGATAAGAATACTTAATCACCAAGTCAAAATTATTCAAAAGCAATCAAACACATTTTCGTTTTATACTATGCTGATCAATGTGAATCGAAATACCTAATCGTAAATCAAACTTATTTAAAGATCCATTTTCGTTATGTACTGACTTGACCAATGATAATTGGAATATCAACACACTAAATAAAAACACTGTAGTTACACAATTAGCAGAAGAGGACAACTACAGAAGAACCAACCATCAACTTATCACCACGGGCCGTGAACTGCGACTGAGGCTTAAGGAAGCCAAACAGCTGTTCACCTGGCCTAATCATTTGTATGGAACTTGAAGTTATTATTTATTTATGTGATAGAATAATTATTTATTTTTATTATATCAATCAGAATTAAATAAATATATATATATATATATATATATAGTTACTCTGCTCCACACAGTATATACATATATATATATGTTCTCTACTACACACACACACACACACGTATATATAATACCCGGAGGTGGTACCGAAATCGGAACGATTTCTTTTATCAATGTTAATGTTGACTAGTAATATTTATTTAGTTTCAATAAAAGGTTAACGATACAAATAATTTAATTCAATAAAAAGTTCAAATTTCTCAAGTTTATACAGGTGGCAGTGGACATATACAGAACTCGTTCGTATACCTACTGAAATTAACTTCACTTTAAAAGTATTATTTAATTTATCTAACAATTTCTAGAGACGAAGGCAGAGAATCCCACTAGGAAAATGTGGGGTCTGACGAGGCCGGACTAAAACATAGCGAGATATAGATATAGATATAGATATAGATATCTAGATAGATGGTCTATTATTGTACATAGGAAAATCGTTTAAGAATTCAAAAGGTTCCGGAATTGTCTTTTTGCCTTGGAACATTAAATATACACGCTTCTTGTTGAGGTTAAACCCTAAGAGAGAATTGGTGGCTTAATGAGGCAGATTGTAATTTCACCACAATAAAGAAGTTTTAATAAGAAACCTAATATCCACATAACCCCCATTTCCTTGTTACATGTAGATATTAGCTAACTGTAGTTATAAGGTAAGATTTGTTTTTATAAAGCCCATTCCCTCTACTCATCGCTCGACCTGACCATTTACTTCATTTGTTCTATGTTCTACGATTTATTCTATGGCGATTGTTTAATTTAAATTACGTAGTCTATAGCGTCATAATTCAGGATTCAATGTAGAAATCGCCTAAGTTTTTTTTAACCTATACATTAATTTAGTACGTCGTTTGTTCGGATGTATTCTAAGTACTCACTTTCATTGTTTTTATTCAATTTAAATTCAAACAACAACCGTGTAACTCTTCGAAATTAAAATTCCACTATCTTTATGACATCTTGAAAATATTAATTAGTGATTTATCCATTCATGAATCACCCACGTCAATAATTGTGTATTTATATTACATGTATGAAATAGTTCATTTATTTTGAGGAGTGATTTAAGTCGGAGAGCATTCCCAGACTCCGTTTAGTTTAAATTAATTACTTTTAAAATAGATTGACAAAATTGTTTATAATAAGAAATTTTTTTGTGATAGAGCTATGGGGTCAAGTTTGTTTACGCCCCCTTTAAGGATTACAGAGAACAACAAAAACTCCTTCGAAAAACAACCGAGCCAGTCTTACCGCGGTGCCATTCGCATGCAAGTATCTTTACATCTGCAGTTTCGGTAATTCCGATCGATTCGACCACATCCAAGTCTTCTAAATTCCACAAGACCTTCTCTCGAGCCTCGGCCACATAAACAGATAAGCGCTTTAGGGATTTATTTTTGCTAATTATTAATATGTATAAATGCAGAAATGCTTTTATTTATTTTCTATCTATTTTTTTAAAAAAAATATTAAATTGCTTATCAGAGCGTTTTGTTCATTAATTTATTTTTATATTTTACTAAAAATTTTGTTTGGTCAATGTCCTCCCTTAAATTTTAACAACCAGTCATTGAAACTAACTGAAACGGTAAAATAATATACTTAGACTTACTTTGAAACCGCACAAGAAAAAATGAAATAACTAACACTTCCCTTGTGTTGACATACTCGCTTCTATTGAAACCGATTTGTACATTTGTATCCCGAATTCGATAAGAAGACTTACTGTAAAAACTATACAGATTTCTCAATCAAGTTCTAAGTCTTAACCCAGATGCACCGCTGTTTTGCCTGCGGAATCAAACTCTTCACGCTGACTTCAAAGTTCACGACTGCATTACAACATTACACAGAAACTTTCACGACAAACTTCACAGACGTCCAAGCCCACCGATACAAGGACTGTCTATAACTGACGACTTAGCTGGTGACATTAAAAAAACGACGCAAAATAGACGTTTGTAATAGAAATCTTCTTAAAATTAATAACAATAAGTATCCTCAAACTTAGCTTCCACAATATAGTGGAGGATGGATGTCCTCTGCCTTTATGCCAGACATTTCATTTTATTTATTTATAAATAAAGTATATATAAAAGGTGCCCTAGAATTAACGCAAGATTTGATTTAAATAGAAAACACAGTTTTTAGTATATATTTTTTTTTATTGTATTATAAAGTAAATAGGATAGGGTTATTTATGGAATAACACATCGGGCAAATGGCCCTCACAACTTTGCTTGCGCATACGCACTCTTATGTCGAAATTTTCCATGACCGTTTGGCATGAATGTGGTTGAATTTCGTTTCCTCTTTTAATGCACGGGTGGATGTGGGCTTGTTGACATACACCTTTGACTTCAAATAAACCCATAAAAAGAAATCTAAAGGTGTTAAATCACACGATCTAGGGGGCCAATTCTGATCACCGAAACGAGAGAGTACACGACCTGGAAATGTCTCATGTAGTATATGAATTGTTTCATGGGCTGTATGGCATATGGCACCATCTTGTTGAAACCACATATTGGCCACATCAATATCATCCAATTTCGGCACAAAGAACTGTGTTATAGATTTTCAACAACACTCACGCACTGCTTCGATATTGACATTTGAACGGATTGTTTTCGGACGACCAGTGTGTTTAGTGTCTCCAACTGATCCAGTCTCCCTAAATTTTTCAATTAATCTCTTCACAGTTGATGAAGTCAAAACACTATTCCGACCATATTTTTTTATGAAATTTTCGAACTGTGACCGCCATACTTTCATTATTTTTGAGATAATGTTCAACAATAAAGACACGTTGTTCTATCGTGTAGCGCTCCATTTTTACTAACCCTAAACTGTCAGCTGTCAAATTGTTTTTTTTAGGGCTGCCAGCACTTTACTGCGCAAATGGTGGTAAATTAAAATCTTGCGTTGATTCTGGGACAGCCTATATATAGGTATATTTTATTTAAGAT